>JAYJLV010000011.1:7356392-7414855 GCA_036873485.1 Torymus texanus
AGAGAGAGAGAGAGAGAGAGAGAGAGAGAGAGAGAGAGAGAAAGAGAGAGAGAGAGAAGTTCGATCATGGAATGGAATGCGCGAGTATGGTAGGGGTATATATAGGTATATATATGTGTGTGTAGGTATTACACGCGCGAGCGCAGGTACCACGCGTGCGAGCCGTGGTTGATGAAAACGTGTGTGCGGAGAAAAGAAGAAAGAGAAAGAGAGAGAGAGAGAGAAGGAGATGAGAGATGATTTATGAGAGGTAAGGATGTGGTCGCTGCGCGAATATATATATATAACGTTAGATTCGGGGTCACGCGTGTGCGCAAGGGTAATGGCGCGAGATCGTTGTGATTTTTGGACCAATGCGAATTAGTACACGATTGTACCGTGGGATATTTATTTGATATGAGATTGGAGGTTATTTATACGTATACAGTGTTTTAGATCGGCAGGTATTTTAATTGTCGGCACGATCGTTAACATGTTAATTAATTAAATCGTTATATATTTTAAAATGGAATTTTATAATTGCTTTGTGATATTTAATTTGAAAAGAAAAAAAATGTATGCCTAATGTCTCTTAAAAAAAAGACTACTCCAACCCCGCACATTTCAGCACTCTATATGTCACCCCTTGCTCCATAAACATACACCGACACATACACATCTATACGTAGGCGACCGTGACAAGCCCTCCTCACCTCTGCATCCCCAAAAACGTGAGAACCTTCCTTCTCTCTCTCTCGTCGCACTTTTCTACACCTCGCTGCAGGCAGAAAATAAGAAGAAGAAGAAGAGGAAGCTCCGGCTCCCGACGGATCGCTTTCAACGATATGTCCTCTCTCTTACCTTCGCACAATAGATCCTGCATAGACAAGCGAAAGTGGGGGAGAGAGAAACACGACGCACTTGCCGTATACAGTGCTGTGTGTATAGGTATCGCTTGCAGCACGCGCTCGACTGGCAGTCATCAGATTATTCGCTTGACGAGGGAGGATTAGGCGCCGGGATATGCTGCTTCAAAAGCGGTATGCGCATATATATATATAGTCTTCGTCTCTAATGAAGCCGCGTATATATATATATATACAGGAGGTGAGGGCGGATAATACTTTGGTATTGTACGTCGGCTCCTTTTTTTCGCAGTTGAGTGCGTTCGAGAACGAGTGAATGATAGAGAGTTGTTGGTTGATGGTTAGATACTGATGGGTGAGAGAAGATTGTTTTAGGGTTGTTGAGAAGTGTGTATAGAGAGGGAGAGAGATAGATAGCGTGAAGAGCGGGCTTTTTTTCTCAAGGACGAATTTTTAAGCGAATGGTATAGTTTTATGATGGTGTTACGTAGTTTTTGTGTTTTTTCATGACGATAATAAAAGCTGATGTGTAATTGTTTGTGTTGAAAGTATTCAATGTCGCGATGTGTTTAGAAAAGTTATGATATACTAAAAATGTATTGGTGAATTTTGTTTAATCTAGCAACCTTGCGACAATAATCTGTGCAAAATAATAATATAAAATTAAAAAGAAATAGATCATTGAACGAACCTCCCGGACTTTGTGATTATCATTTCAGTAGTCTCCACGTGAAATTTTTTCCATAGCCTTTTGTTTTCTAATGTCACCTTAACGTCTTCGTGAAGCCTCGGACTGTTTATCGTAGAATTGATCATTGCTTGCCATCCATTGTTTTGCATTTCCTCTGTAAAATTAAATGAACAATACTCAATTAATACCAAAACCGCAAAATCACTCGTTTAGCTAATTCGAACCTCGTTAAAGTTATATAGAAATCTACACCTGTCCTCTCTTTCTCTCTCTCTCTCTCTCTCATACACTCTCACTTTCACTCTTATACTCTCTGCATCCTATGGCGCCTCTAGGTATATATATAATACAAGTGGCGCCTATACCCTATGCACCCCTAGAGCGCACAGGAGGGGTCATAAAAGTATCCATTACAGACGAACAACCGTGTTCACTCCTCAAGAAATTTTCGCGCAGCATGGCAAGAATTTTTACAACCGCTGTAGCGCGAGCGTTTGAGAAGGATCGCTTTCACTTTTGGTATAAGAGATATATAGGAGAAGATGGGTAATTAGTGACTCAGAGCTCAAGCTAATTGCCTTAAGAAGGCGGGAGGTATGTATATAAGTGAGTGTCCTTTTAAGAGAGCGGCAAATATCTATCCAATACGTATAATCCTAATTACGAGTAAACGAAGTGCCTGGCTATAGTGAATTGTTTGTTAATATCCGGTGTAAGAGATTGAACGGTATGATATATATATTGGTAATAGGTAAATATATTTTGGTACTTGTTAATTACAGTAAAGAGATTATCTTTACAAGCAGGGATTCGTTCCGGGGTTTAATAGATTTTTGAGTGTCCTAACTAAGATGCTATTTAAGATTAAATTTTAAGGGTATTTATTATCAATAACCCGCTAGGAAAATATTAGCGGGACCAACGCTTTTACATATCTACTATACTTATTATCTTTGAAAACTATTTCCCAAACGAGATACTTCCCTCGGCCAGAGAATCGTACACGGAGAGAAATTCTCTAGTAAATTTTACAAGGTACTATTGCAATTCTCTCACAGACTGCCCTATATTGGCATTTTTACAAGAATTTTTTAGAAAAATTCGTAGGTTACTTAAAAAAATCATATGTTTCTTAGAAAAATTCGTAGGTTCCCTGCAAAAAATTACAATAGTACATAGTAAAATTTGTCAGATGAGCAGTCTGTGAGAGAATTACAATAATAGTATCTTGTAAAATTTACTAGAGAATTTCTCTCCGTGTACGTTCGCGAGTAAAAGAAAGGAAAGAAAAAAAAAATTTAACCTGAGAACGGAACTTGTCGGCGCCTCTTAAAAATTTGCTTACAACAAATATCTCTCCCTCTTACACCCTCGAATGCACAACTAACGAGATTCCACGCTTTTGCTCTCCTCTACAAAACGTGCGAAAAATTGGAAACCTATACCCTAAACCATGCCAGTCTCCGGAACCTCTCATTCACAATCTCCGGAACAGCGATACTCAAAATAAGCCGCAAAGCGCCAAATTTCCTACAGGGCGTGCGCAAGGTAATAATCCCTCTCTGTAGTTCGCCTCGTCGAGTCTCTTTGCAGTGCGGTGTCGGTTGCAACGGTGCACTCCGGGGGTCGTGGCGAAGGTGTCGATGGCGGATTAACCAGGGGGGGTTCTCTCTTCTTCTTCTTCTTTTTTTTTCCCATCTCTTTTTCTTTCTTGCAGATGCCCGCATATAATTGCCCTGCGGAGAGAGACCAAGTGAGATCATCCGCGACGGCGGCAGAAGCAACGGCGTCGTCCTCTTCACGGCCGGTAGATAACGATTGTCCAGGCGGTTCACTTTGATGTCTCGAGAAAGAGGCGACGCGGTGTCCCGACTGTGTTGAGTGGTGAGTGAGAGAGGGAATATATATGCGTGTGTATGGATGAGGAATTCCGGCAGGATGACAGCGCGACGGAGTGGCGACAACCGAGGTTTTGGATATATAATGTATAAGCGGGGGTTTTTTTGGGGGGAGAATGGAATCGGGGCAAACTGTACGGCGGTGTTGTTTTGAAGTAATTATTAGCAGATTGGACGGGTAATGGTGCGGCTAGTTGAGTAGAATATGTGAATAGGGACTGTTCGATGGGTTGCAATTGGTTGTTTGTAAACTATCTTTTACAATAAATGAAATAATAATATACTAATTCATAAGTCATATTTTTAAGTACTAAACAAGTAAATAAATGTAAAAAATGTACCAGAAAATATTTTAAAGAACACATTTACACATGTCTTTAAATGCCATCCAGAAATTGATAAGTTGTAAAACTTCATAACAATATTGTCTAACAAAGTAGTAGTACTAGTAGTAGCGCAACACGCGTTAATTAAATTCTCCATTCGAAAAAATAGAGATATGACATTGCATGTTTTTATACATATTCAGGCCGAAAAATCACTCGAATCGTCCTGCAAGTCCCCCCCTTTCGTTCGAGGAACCGTTCGCGCTCCACCCGTCTATAGACACACATCTTCGGTGGTCTTTTTATTTACGTCGTCTCCACTCTCTTTCTCCCTATACATTCCCCCCTGTTTAATTGGTGGCTCTCTTTTATCTCCGCGGAAAACACGCGAGGAATTCGAGAAACGCGCGTTCCAGTCCGAGATTGAATTAACGTCTCACGACGGCTCATGCGTATATAGAAGAAAGCTAATAAGCGACAGCCAGTCAGACAGACAAGAACGCCGACGGTTCTTCGCACCTTCTTCGTAGTAATAATAAATTTACAATCGTATCTATATCTATATATGTACGAGGAATTAATCGCGAATCGAAAAGTAAAAGTAATTCGTTCTAAAACAACCTCAGTCAACCGAAAAATCGACGGTTCACCCTCTCCACTATAGCTCCGAAAGTCAAACAAGCCGCGAATGAGTGAGTGCCTTCTGAACTGGCACAGCCGCAGAGAAGAAAAAAATGGACGCGCGGCTTCGGCAAACATTGCCGCCCCGTATCATTATGTGTATAGCGGGGTTCGACGCAGAAAAAGCGTAAATTCAATCGGTCGACGACAGATGACAAACGAGAGAGAGAGAGAGAAAAAAAGGAGAATGAAAAAGAATCCAAGGAAGAGACGTAAAAGTCTGCGGGCTTCCGGAAACCGCAACGAGCTGAAAATTGAGCCTCGTTAGCGCCCGTGGGATTCGACTCTGGATTTTTGGGGATCGAAAAGTCGAATCGAAGTTTGTTTAGTGCGGTCGGTTATAAGGTATAGGTAGAAAATTTAGTTTGCTCAAGAGTCCTTTTTTTCTTTTTGTTGGGGGGGGGGTAAAGAACGATTCTTTATACGTTGATATATGTTTTTGTTTTTTGTTTTTAAGAAATATTTTCGAAACGCAATTTCTTAGTTTCTAGAATTTTACGATAAGCGTAAAAATTTAATAACCGCTGAATGCGTTGCATCAGGTAAATTTTATAGCGTTGGCACGAGTTGCTACGTTTCAAGAACATTCATTATTGAACCTACTGCTGAGTTAGTTTAGTATACCTACCAGTCGTACTTGCAAGTTTAGCTGAACTATATTGTCTCTCAAAATGTCTAAATTTAGTTTGTTCCTTATTGCTACTCGTAAGTATCCTGTACGTATATACATTAAATAATAAAATCCTAATCTTATAAATTTTTTGAACAATTTTAGTCTTTTTATCATATACAATTTCAAGTACAACGGGCACTGAGTGCAATTGTACAATACCATTGATATTTGAGACTGTATGTGGAGATGACAATGAAAGTTATCCTAATAAAATGGCGATTAAGTGCATGAATGAATGCGAAGGAAAAAGTAAATTTATCTATCTTTAATCCTATTATAAGAATTAAGAGATAGATTTTCACGCTGTTACTAATATCCTACAACTTTTACTTGCAGGTGTAAAAATCCTTAATGACGGACCATGCGAAGGCGACGAATGGCTGAACGACGATGAATAAATGCTCCGCCCAAGTACCAAAACTATACGAAACCATTCAGTAAATTTTATACCTACTTCCATTGTAAAATAAAACAAAAGACATAAACCAGAGTAAGTTACACCAGCCTATCAAATCTCCCACAACCACCACCTTACAACTTTTCTCTCCAATGTGCAACCTTATACTCTCCCTTCCTCACCTATAATAATGAGATTCAACTCGGTGGCAACTACTACTATACCGCCATTTCAATAAATCTCTCCCTCTTTCCTATCATCGTGAAAAATCAAGAGGACCCATTTTTCCGTAGCCCAAAAGCCGAGAACAGAAATCCAACTTCGGCCTACCGAATTTTTCGTCACGTTGTCCCAGTGCGTATATATACATATATACTATACACTGCACACCCATGAGTTCATATATAACAGGTATATATAACACATATATATACCTACGAGAAGTACCGGCAGCCGCACGTTAATGAGTCGCCGGGGACAAGCGAGCGAACAAGGCAGGCCGTCACCTTGCGCACGTATATAAGTATGCGCCGTCGTTCAAAGAGGCCGAAAGAAGGTGGAGAGGCGACGACGACGACTTTTCGACGCCGTCGTAGCAGCATCAGCAGCAGCAGCAGTACCGCTTTGAAATGTTGCACGTATATATATGTATAGAGAGAAGCGATAAGGATCGAACGTTCTGTTCCTTAATTTCTTCTTCTTCGCTCCGGACGCCTTTTTGGTGTGCGCGTATACCTTTTGCCTTAGGACGATGCAAGGTGGATATAGCTTACAGGATCCAAGGTGAAGACTAATTTTTCTGGCCGCAGGTGACAGAGTATATAGGCAAGGTGACTTTAGCTATGATCGTATGCCTGTATATAGGATGGTGGCATACGAGCGTACTAATGTCTCAACGACTCGCCGGGGGGTTATCGTGATATCCTTTTTTTTCTTAGCTTACCTGTAAGATTTCTTTTTGAATTACTGTATAGAACGGATGGTTTTAACTCTTTTCAGTATATGGAATGTGTCATAAAGGATTGTGGTTTTTTTCTTCTTCTATTGGTTCTGGGAAATTCCTTTTTTTGACAGTTTTCAAATATCGTGGATATAATTGTAGTGAGAATAATAAAATACAGTCAGGAGTTATAACCTTACAACCTTTATTGACAGACCACTCGGTTTATGGACTGCTAAGTACAAGAGTTTCTTGTTTCCAGCACAGCGAAAAATCTTTTTTTCTTCTTCTTAATTCTTGTTAGCCCGCCGACCGCACCATAAACTCATCCACGTCTATACGAAGGGTACCGAAAATTTACCCTTTTGCGAAGAAATACACACCCTTCAATATAATAAGGCAGCCTAAAACAAACTTCTGAAAACGTCGAAAGAGAGAGAGAGAGAGAGGAAAAAGAAAGAAGACCTGCGAACAAGAAGAAGAACCTTTGCGACAAAGCTATCTCTCTTCTTTCTCTTGCCCACGGCTGGGCGACAATAAAAAAGACGGCGGCACGTAGCTTCCTTAATAACAGGCCTCACTCACCCGCTGGGTCTTTTCCCATTTTTCCCCTTCCGGCGGCCGTTAAGTTCCGAACGTTGTCTCTCTCTCTCTCTCTATCTCTCTCTCTCTCGCTCGCGCTCGCTTCAATCTATATACGCACGTATACCATAAGCCAAGCAGAAGTTGGCGCGCGCGTTGATGAGGTGATTATGAAATCGCGCGGTTGCGCAATCAGCGTTAATTAAGGCGGCAGCGCTTCCTCTCGTCTTTTTTTTTACTCTTGGTTTACCCCTTTTTTGTGGGAGGAGGAAGCACGAACAGGAGGAAGAAGTGAATTACGGGAAAGAAACGAAAGAGAGAGAGAGAGAGAGACGAGCACGTGGGTGGTTACAACGCAGCACGCGTGTGCGCACGAGCTTGATGGGAAACGCCGAATTGAGATCGGAGCGGTTTGCAAGTTAGCAAAGTGGTAGAGGGTCTATGGTCGATTGGTACCGGAAGAAGATTAAAGATGTATTATGCGAGAGGTGTAGAATAAACTGGTGACTATTATAATTTTGGTATTATTATAATTATTATAGTAAATAGTATGTCCCCCATATTTTCCATGCATCGTGGTATGTCAACAATAGCGTCGTGTAGATTTTATAATTGATTTGAGATTTCGGTTTCACTCCAGTTTCCCCTATATGTTTGGTGAAACGGATACACGAAGACTAAATTGTCATTATAAATTAGTCATAAGAAAATCAGGTCTTAGGTAATTTTTAACAAGGAATTCAATGGTGACCTTGAACCTTATCTTTATTAAAACCTGACCTTGATTATTTTCTTTATATTGATAACCCTATGAAATTTCTAGGAGTTTCCATAGTTTGTCCCCACCCAGTATACTCATCTGCTGATTGGTTACTTTTATGGGACTGATTTTTACTTAGAAAAGTCGATTCGTTTATAATTTGTTTACAGAACGTTTATATCACATAATTCAAATATAATTAATTTTCCAAAATTCCAACTTGTTTTTTTTTTATTTTGCAGCTATCTGAAGTCCTTTTTACGAGGCTTATATAGCTCTGTATTGCTTTGCTAGTGAGTACTTATAGGTGCAATGAATCCACCCTTAGTAACTCGCGTAGCAATGGGAACCTATAGTTTTAGATGGGTTCCGAACCACCAGAGGTACAGAGACATAAGCACATGTAAAATCCGAATTTCGAAAACTTTGGACACAGAAGTGCTATAGTAAATAGCCGAGACCAGGAATCGAACATTAGTATACTGAGCATGACATTGAGCTACCGTATAGCTCTTTCCAACAATAATTGTCGAAACGAGAAATTTTTAATTACTCAATAAATCGTAGAATTTTTCATTACTTTTTCCGTGTTTAAATCAAACTACGAAAAAAACGTTCTGACACAACATATAGATGGAATCTACTTTTTCCTCACCATACACAGCCGATATCACAACACTTGACTACATCACTTTCATTCAATCACCATTCTCACATTTTGCACAATTTTAAGAAACACTACCAACAAACACTTACCCCCATAACGATGAATGATGTTCATTTGTTGTCTCTGCATTATTAATTGATGATGGAGCTGGAGTATATTTAACGAATTCACCATGTTCATAGCCATGTTTACATCGGACTCCTGGGTACCTCCGTCTTCACTCACAATTTGTTGTTGTTTTTTTTCTTTAAACTGTACTATTTATATATCCCTTTCCCTTTCTTCTCTTTTTCTTGTTTATCCTTCACTCTTTTGTCTCCTTTGTTTATTGTCTTTCTTTTTCTTTTATTGCTAATCACTCGCAATTCGACGTCACTATGAATGTGTAGCCAGAAATATGGACACAAACGCAAACCTTACTGTTCGGGTTGCCGTAGCTTACTGAGGCTAGTCGAGTCTCGAATCTCAGTATATAGTCCCTGCGTGGCCACAGTCAGTATACGATTCTTGCCTGCGAGTGTCTATATTGCAGAGAAACGAGAAAGAGAGGGAAGAAAGACATGGAGTCTATATAGTTGAAACGAGAAAAAGAGAGAGAGAGAGAGAGAAAAAGAGAGAGAGAGAGAGAGAGAGAGAGAGAGAGAGAGAGAGAGAGAGAGAGAGAGAGAGAGAGAGAGAGAGAGATAAAAAGAGGAGATGAAGAGCGATTGGAGCGCGCATTGACACACCTACCAGCGCTACGCTACCCCTGATTGGAAAAAGGGCGGTGCCTATGCGATGTTAACATGTAATATACGTTGCGTCGCAGTCGCTCTTTCGTCCATGGTTTGCTTCTCGTTTCGGTTGATGTGCCTTTTGCTGGTTGGATTTTTTGGGACTTTCGGGGTTAATTACGTGGGATTTTCTCGGTTCGGATGGCGGGTGAATTGTTGAAGTATTGTTTGCAGTGGGTATTGAGGTTTGCAGTAGGTATTGAGGTTTGGAAGGTGGTTAATTTAAGTTGGGGAAGGATGAAAGTTGACGAAAAAGTACGGTGAAGATGACAAGAATGAGATGAGATTTCTGAAATGATAACAGCGTAATTGTTTAATAAACGCCTAAATTATCTTCTGAAAAATGTAGTAAATTGTCAAAGATTATCTGCATACTATGATCAGTAATTAATGTGTACATTTTCTTTAAAAAATAAATTATTATTATAACAAATAATGAAGTTTTACGATTTCAATTATATGAAATTAAAAAATGGAACAAGCAACCTTACTGCAATTGAATATTATTGTTTCTTTTTGTATATTTACGCAGCTATAAAATAACTTGAATATCTACTCTACATAAAGTTTGGTCTTATAAATCATTGATATTTACGGTCAATCGTATCAAACGTTTATATATAATATACTTCCGACTAACGCGAGGACAATTTTAAATGTAGCAGCTTTCAAACGTACATTAAACTCTTTTGTTAAAAAATATTAATATTAAGTGTATTATCTTGTGCTCATTACCTTGGCACCAACTATGTATAAACTTTGTATATCAAGGGTTTATTTGCCCGTTTAAATAAATAAATTAATAGTCGCATACAATTGCAAATGCTATTTCTTAAAAATCTAAAATAGCTCTTCTTAAGTTCTTCCGCAACCATATTTTAAACTATTTTCATACTGAGACAAAAAATTTAGTAAAAATTATTAAATGTTTTGTAAAAATTACCATACTGTCTCGTAAAGCGACCACAAACTATGAAAAACCTAGAAAATTACTATGTATTTACAGTAAATTTTACAATACAGTATAGTAAATTTTCACATAATTCTAGAAAAATTTCTTATAAAGTATGGTAATTTTTTTGATTTTTACAATCTGTGGTGGCTTTACGAGACCGTATAGTTATTTTTACAAATCATTTAATTATTTTTACTGAACTTTTTTTTTCAGTGCAAATCTACTATACTAAATCGTGCCGGATCCCTGTTCGCTTCACCAAATCAAAAACGATAATCTCAAATCATTACTCATTCCCTTAAAACTCCATTCCAACCTAGAACCTCATTTACAAAATATTACGAGTCCTTATCTCCACGTAATTAATAGTTTTCCAAAAAAATATCTCCTATATCTCTCATCCTCACCGGCATCATCGTTATGCAAAATCCAACGCATATAGTGTTTCCCCTCGCATCATCCCGCTTAGTCACTAAATCAGCATACTAGCGCAACATCCTTATAATCCCTCTATACCCTCAATTTTTCGCGTTCGCCGTGTAAAAATCACTCACCCATAGATATATACACACATCATGCGCGTGCCATCCCGTACACAGCCGCATCACACCCGCAAGCGAAGAAGCCGATCAAGCGATAACCTTTCGGCTATACGGACATGTTCTTTAAGAGAGACAGAAGCACCTCCTACCTAAAAGTGCCCGCGTGCTTTCTCTCTCTTTCTCTCTACGTAGTCCTTTTGAAAGGAACTGCATAGCGTATAAGCACATATATAGACGTAGAGGTGTATAATAGTTGTCTGCTCATAAGTATAAAGCTGGTGCCGTCGCGTCGCTGCAGCCACTCTCTTCAATGGAGCAACACAAGTGGAAGCTGCCGTGCGGCTTTTGAGAGCGCGCAGGAGGCGAAAAAGGACATCCTCGAGTAGTATATATATATAAGTAAGTAAAGAGCCGTGCGTCTGCAACAGCAACGACAGCGGCAGCAGCCTGTTTGTTTGGTTTTACCCTTCCCGACGAGTGGGAGAGACGAGACGAGACAGTGCAGCAGCACGTAGGTATAGACGACGTAAAGATGACGCGTGTTTGTAGTGCAGTATATGTGTGTGTGTATATATATACGACGGTGGACGACGGAAGAGGGGCTAAATTGAGAAGCTCTGGAGTAGCTGATGCGAGCAGGCGCTTCTCTTTCTTTTTTTTTTAGTTCGCCTTTGGTGTAGGTATAATCTTATCGCGTGTGGGAGAACGAGAGTAGGTAAGAGTGCGGATGTCGCGCGTGCGCGCATGGGAGTTATGATGGCTGCGGTTTTTGGGAGAGAGAGAGACAGAGACATTGACATTGAAAAGGTCGCTATTACACGAGGGTGGGATTTCTCGATGGTGCATTAGCGATGTTTAGCTTCCTGCCTCGGTGATGATGGGAAAATTTTTTTCTCTTCGGACGGGTGCGAGTGTGTAATGTCTATCAGTGATCTGTAAATCTGCGAAATTTTCAAAAATTTGTGGTTTTTATTGTTATAGATTGGATTTGATTTATATTGATTACACTGAGAGAAATGATATAATAAAAATTACTATAATGCATATTAACGCTATGACATACTTGAATAATTTTTGATTATTCAATATGCATTCACAGTTTTTCAATACATAAATTATGCATACTCATTTCTATACATGATGTATGTAAGGGTAACTATGCATATATTGTGTATAAAAACTACACTTTTTTTCAAGTATGTGACAGCGTTCCTATGCATTATAGTAATTTTTATTATATCATGTCTCTCATTGTCAGTGTAGATATACAAATAGATCTTTTATTTGTAATTTTAATTAAACTTCAATTGTAATAATTTTTGTTTTAGTTTAGTTTAAGACTATTGTATTTTCGCTACTTCTATACTTATGACTACAACACTGAACTATGTACAAGGGCCTATTGCCCGTCTACTTTTTAAATAAATAAATAAATAAATAAATAAATATTGAATGGATAATTTATTAGATAGAAAGAATACTTATTATTATCATATTATTAGCATAAGAAGCCTAAAGTAAGAACGCTTGCCCTAGCAGCGCACTTAAGCTACCAGTCCCCGTTTCATAAAACGATATTCTGTTAATACATATTCTAATATGTATTAGAATTATAAGTGTCATCTATGACACTTGTAACTCTGACCAATACTACTCCGTTTTCACATTTTCAATCATTTGATTGGCAACAAGTCATGTTGCCTACATCAAATTTAATTTATTTTTATTTTATTGACTTCCACGCGGGCTATTATCCCAATTACATAGAATTAGTTTTATATATATAAAGACCTCTAACTGTTATTTCTGGGACTTTCAACTGTATATATACGTATATCATTAATAAAAAATCGATGTTTACAAACACATGGTGATACTCAACAGATTGAATTTTTCTGAAATTAGCTCAAAATCATGATCCAGATAACTCATTGGAGCGAAAAAATTGATGTTGAACTGATTCAAGAAGGATCAAAGCCCGAGCAGTGTGAGGTGACCGAATAGTGGAACAGTAAGTAATGTGGGGTAAAACTAGATGCTTGTAGAGATAGATAAGTGAGTCGGCGTTTCGGAAATCCGTAGTGCAACGTTTTAAAAAACCGAGATTGCGCATTACTTTGATAACTACGGCATAAACGTGCTCTGAAAATGATAATGCAGTATCGAAAATAACGCCAAGATCACGAGTAGAAGTTACTTTGTCTACGCGGTTGTATATTATACAATTTATAGTCATAATTTATAAAAGTCTTGTCTCTTAAAACTAATTGCTGAAGTTTTACCTATATTGATATTTAGCCCGTTTACATATGACGAGGAGACAAGGTTATCTAAGTTTCTTTGCAATTTGGACGCCTGAAACGTAGCAGAGATTGTAGCAAAGAGTTTAACATCATCCGCATAACAATAAGAGCGTTACCGAAAAAATTCGGTTAGGTTGTTTATATAAATAAGAAATAAAATTGGACCGATGTGCGAACGTCGGTTGTTGAATTATTTGTATATTTCTTAACCATTCTATTGTGTTATGTATTAAAATTGTATAAAATAAACTTTAGCTCATATATGAGAATCATAGTGAAGTGATCGAATCGTCGGCAAGAATTACATATTGAAAGAGAATTACACATTTTATTTTTTTACCATTTTTATTATAATAAGTGAACAGTGAAAGTGTTACGTGTACGTAGTAAGCATAATGTGACGAAGACGGATCGAGTTGCATCGAGCGACATGAGGACAGCTCGAGAAAAGACGCGCATCGGCTTCGGTAGCTCAGTGGAGACAATACACGTCGCGTAAACGGAAAGTCCGGGGTGTTCAATTCCTCGCCGAGTCATGCCGTTTTTTATCGAATCGGTCTCTCTTTATTGCATTTATTTGAGATTATTAAATCGTAACAGAAGTAACAAAGCTATTGTATCAAAAACAAAAATTGTAATAGTGAACAGTGATTTTATTCAAATAAAAAAAATACTCTCACAATCAATATCGTATTTATTTTCTTCTTGAATAAATTTAAAATTTCAAGTACTTTTATGTAACTGTATCATAAATAAAAAATTGTAATAATGAACAGTGAATTTTATTCAAATAAAAAAAAACGCTCGCAATCAATATCGCATTTGTTTTCTTCTTGAATAAACTTAAAATTTCAAGTACTTCTGTGTAACTGTATCATAAACAAAAAATTGTAATAATAAACAGTGAATTGTATTCAAATAAAAAAAACGCTCGCAATCAATATCGCGTTTGTTTTCTTCTTGAATAAACTTAAAATTTCAGGTACTTCAGTGTTCCCAAAGACTGCGATTATGATTCAAACATATCTTCTTTCATACCTAATTTTTCCCATGCATTGCATACGTTAAAGTATAAAGAAAATATTGAGCTATTAGATATTTAAAAACAGAAATATTACTAGCCAAAGCAACCTTTAATATGCTTTTTTATAATTAAAAAAATGCCAATTTCTTTGAAAGTTAATTCATCGTTCAAATTCTAACAAATAATTTTGATTTACTTATCATGATTCCCCTTCTTTACGTTTAATTTTGAACTAGCATAACTTTATACGCAAGATAGACGTTTGCTGCCATCGTTGTATAATATATATAGAAGATTTCGAATGTTTCTTGGCTTGTGCATAGCTTCTTTTTTAGGTAAATTGAAAGTGGGTAAAGTTTGTTTATTGTTAGGGTACATTTGGGTCGGGGTGTGTGGAGGGATGATTTCTTGTATAATCGTTGCGCTCGAGTGGTTTTCTTTTCGTGCTTCCTCTCGAACCTTACGTTTATTTCCCCTAAGGCTTAGAGTAATGTAAATATTTTCTGCCACCAGAACACGCAATTAGAGGGTAAATAATTAAAATGTAAAAAAATCGCCCTTAAAAAATAAAATTAAAATTAACACGCTAAAAAAGATTCCCGTTAAAAAAAAAGTTTATAAAAAATAATGAGTAACTTCAATTTGTACTACAAATTTCAGGTGGAACTCTAACTTTTTGACTAAATTTTTTTTATTGGCACAGACTCAATCTAAATTTTTATATTATATTTGGTATAAAATACCGAATATCATACTAAAATTTCAAATTATTTCATTTATTGAGCCCTAATTTATAAGCTAAACTGTTTTCCTTTTTCTTTAAAATAGCATCTATTCATAAATTACCTGCGTTAAAATTTCTGTCGAATACTATTACTCAAATTTGTTTTCACTTTCTAACACCGAATTCTAGAATAGTTACTTTGAATTTTATAGTATGAAACTCATTTGAATTTCCGTAATAAAAAAAATTCATTTTTTGACCCAAAATGAGGTAAAAATCCACTTTAAATGTGTACGTTAAGTTTATTAATTTTCTTGAGGATTGAATAATAAATTTTTAGAGACGTGAGTATAAATATTACTATTTATTGGTTAAATAAATAAAAAAAGTCGTCAGAATATGTATGTTATTCCTAATAGCTTTTCTATGAGGAACAGATTGTACTTAAGTTAACCATTGTCCAAATACTGCGTCTGATATACCCACTATCTAAATACATAGTATACAGCTTATATATACCTATCTTATCCAAATACATATTATACAGAAATTACCGAAACGTTTAGGAAGGTATATATATTTATGTATATGAGCTTGTCGCATTAACCGACAATGCAACAACCGCACCGATGCGGAAAATCTCATCTTGGTCTTTTATACGTCGCGTGACAGGAAGCCAATCGTAAAGCTCGTTTGGCAACTTCCGACGTGAGGATGATATCGCACATACGTACATACGCACACGCGCTTTCTTTTAGTCTCGCGCGCGACGTCATCGCGATAAACTACGTTAGATTTTGCGAGCTCGTATAATATATGTCTGTCTACATATTTATCGCTTGGAGCTGCTTCGTCTGTTTTCAAATAGATTCTTTATTTTTCATGTCTGAGCCAAAGGAAAATCATTAGGATGTCTTGGGACATATATTTATAGAAAATGGTAAGTAATTCATGTACCGATATGATCAAGATAATTTTAGGAGATTACTTTGCTTCTAAAACTCGCAGGTAATAATATTTGATGGGACCGAATGGCACATCTATCGATACCTGTGTTGCTACTTGCATGGACATATTTAGATGTTACATTGGCGATGATTTTTTGCAGGAACATAGTCGTGATGATTCGGAATCATCGCCAGGATGAAGCTTTTTTATTGGTATTGACGATTAAAAAATGATTTTAATGAAAATATACAGTAATAAGAATGAAAATGAGGGCTGTTGTAGTAGATCCCAGTAGGGGAGTCGAATACTCCCTATTTGGAACGGCAATTTACCCTATTCATTTAAGAATTGCTCCGCTTTTGCCAGAAATCTGTTTTTCGTAGAAAAGTTTCCGTGTCTGCCGTGTGGATGGTCTTTTTGAAGATACTTAAGGTGATGGTGAGGTCTTAAGGGTGTGATGACAAATTTCGACCACACATTCATTCACCGATGGCCAAACGTGTGCGAAATTTCGAGAAAGACGACAACAGCTGATTTCGGTATATTTAGTATTAAAGTTGGAGCTTTTAGCATATAGACAACATAGGAGAAAGCACCGTAAAAACAACATTTAAATTCATCGTTGTTGAAGGCTTCTTAGAGCAGAAGGAAAAACTAACCGTTAATTTATTATCATAGTTAAAAGCTTGTAAACAAAATTCGGAGTTATGACAGATACAATTTTCGAGAAAACCTAGTGTAAACATCGTATTTGTATCGAAAATTAGAGAAAGGATAGATGGGCGCCTACGTGTGTTCATTAAAAATTGTAATAGGTATTCTCATTCATTTAAATGCTAAGGTATAAAAATTGACGCAGGTAAAGTACAAATTATGGAATTTAAACTTTTGAAAGGAATAAATTTACTAGTTTGTACTTTTAAAAGATCAAAATCAATACGTTAGTCTTTTAAAAAGTACAAATATATAAATTTGTACTTCAAGAAAGTACTAAATCAAGTTTTGTACTTTTGGAAGGAACAAAATCAATTTTTATACTTTCTAAAGAACAAAATCAATACTAATTTTTTATATGCACGTTTGTTTTATAATATTAAGCAGTAATACATATTTAATTTATCTATAAAGTGACATTTTCAGCAATTTTTTTACATAATATTCATACTGAACTTTTAAAATGACTAATGTATTGATTGATTTTGTCCTTTTAGAAGTACAAAATTTGATTTTGTACTTTCCAAAAGTACAAATTTATGAATTTGTACTTTTTAAAAGACAAATAGATTGATTTTGTCCTTTTAAAAGTACAAATTTTCCAATTCAGTCTTTTAAAAGTACAACTAAGTAAATTTATTCCTTTAAAAAATTTAAATTGAATAATTTGTATTTTAACTACGTCAATTTTTGTACTTTTACATTTAGAGTATACCTTAAGGAAAGGACATTCTAATGAAGGAATTATAATCGGTATACCGTTATTTATTACAAATGTTTATAAATTATATATATATATATATATATATATATATATTAAGAGACAACTCAAACAAGACTATTATTGAAAGGTGGAAGTCTCAAATTTGGAATACACAGGACTTAGAGGAAACAAAATATACGGAAGCCGATTTCTCAGAAAATAAATCCAGGCTTTGACCTGGAGAATAATGATAATCTTGAAAGTGTAATAAAAGTAATCCGGCTTATTCTAAGCCTATAGTTATGCTAATGTATGTGAATTTACTATAAATGTACGAATTTGTGACGATTTATCAGGCCACTACATTGCGTATTTTTTATTCTACAAAAAAGCATTCTAATTTACAATGTTTCTTAATGATAATTTTTACAAATGATAATATAGGTACTTGTATAATATGTGTACGAGAAAGTTCACAATGGGAGCCATCGTCTATATAGTGCAGGCTATTGAAAGTAACTCCCCGCGAAAAAATGATTTATACATGGCCATACATACTCATGTATAAAAATCTGCAAAGATAACATATATCGTCGTATACGGTACGAAAAAGAAGCCGACTTTAGTTAAATCAGTCGAAGAAAAGTCAAATACGCGTATGGACGAAAATTGTCAACTATAACGACATTTCGTGAGAGTAAAATATCTAATTCTGTTAGTGAAAATACTTTTACGTAGATACGCGTATTGATAAATAATGTTGGATTATGCTAACTAAACTGTTATGATGTAGGTTTTTCAAAAATACTCTTATTTCAACAAGATTTCCATCTTCTGTGTCTGTAAATTTTAATTCAAGCTTTGTTTCATTTAACAATTGTAGTTCCCTAGGAAGTTATAAGTCATCTAAACTATATAATGTAAAGAAATCGATATCAATTCTTCAAGCCTTCCTAGAATCCGATCCCGAAAGGCTGTGCTGTCGCATACCTGTTAGTAAATCCTGTTATAGTAAACTTCGTTGTACAACGTGTGAATTTACAAGATTATCTTTAATTGAGATAGAATAGATTTTTCTTTGTAAATGATGTAATTATTAATTTATTGGCCAATAAATTATTAATTTTTCTATTTATATTTATATATCTGCAGCATGTTTTAAATTTCTGAGGTTCTTACTATTAATAAACTTCTTACTAATGCGATTCAAATAACAAAAAGTTTTTAATTATAATAAATTACGTGAAAATGAGAGTCTGTCCTAGTGTGATTAAAATATAATAATTTTTGCAAAGAAAAAGTTTCTTAAGAAATTTTTTGAGATATATTTCTAGATATATAAAAACGTCCTTATGAAGAGGATTCTTGATACTCACAACGTAATTATTATTTCTTATTTAATTCACATTAAGTATAGAACAATCTATAAATCCTAAAATAGAATTCAAAAACTTTTTACGCATTTCATTTTAAAAAATTAAATACGCTTTTAGCTGATTACGGTAGAATAACTTCTTATTTCATTATTATCATCAGTGTTTCGCATATTAATTTATTCATTTTTCATTGTAAACACCTTCATTCCGTATTATACATTTACAACATCTACTAACATTCACCGTCAATTCAAAATATTGTAATCATAAAACAAATCCAATTTATCTATTTGACAATCATAGACCAGTTTTTTCGGCAAATTGTCACATTCTCCAAACCCACAACTTTTCCTTCTAATCATCGTTACTTCCTCTTCAAAATTCTCCGCGCGATAATTACATCCTTCAGCCTCTGGCTCCCGTGGAAATTATCACGAAAGCCACTCAGCAGTATACGCCACACACACACACACGCACGCAACACATTCAATCCCCATCGTGTCGAAGGGAAAAGATTCAGAAGAAAAATACAAGGAAGAAGCGCGCGTGTACAACGATTATCTCGTCGAAAATCCCCGACGGGAAAAAAAAACCCCGAGCGGCCTACAAAAGGAGCCAAAGAGAGAGAGAGAGAGAGAGAGAATAGAGGACGCCAAGAAGGAGTCCGTCCTCTTTTCCGACTTATCAAAACAGTCCTTCTCCCCTTTTCACCCTTATACACGCATCCATGCGTGCACACATGGTGATGCTGCGCGTGCGAGAAAAACATAAGCAGGTTGCGACCACACGTGTTTATTTGGTTCCTCGGCTCCGTTTCCTTCGTGAGAGAGAGAGAGAGGACCTCACATAAATGTATACACGTATATGCATATACAATACATGTATGGCAAGGACGGAGGGAAAGTGGGTGGAGGACTCGTTATAGCTGCCGTCGTCGTCATCGTTGTTGAGTTTTGACGGGAGAAAGACGTCGCGTCGATGCGCGGAAAGGATATGTACATGTGCAAGAATCCAGAAACCGTGTGGATTGCCTTCCTTCAGCTTTCGCGGTGCAGCGTATAGATATGGAACACGTTGTATCTCCGAGGGATTGTGGCTTCTGTTTGTACAATATGATGCGAGTTCACAGGAAGCTTTAGCTTATATATATACGAGGGAGAAGAGATAGTGGAAAGTTTGCGCGTTAACCGGGAAAAGAGATACGCGAGAAGTTTTTGTGTTGATATAGCCACTTCTTGACGAATATTAATGACGCGCTGCGAGGCTGTATCGTTTTGACACGTGCGAATGATTTGTAATTGCTGAGGGTCTGTTGATAAAGTGTTGTGGTTTATCATGCTTTGTTATATTATTTTTCTAATGGTTATTATCGTGCTTTGTTGTATTAATTATTATAATACGTTATTGCACATGATGAACGATATTTCAATTAGTGACGGGTAAAAGATATATATATGAAAGCGTATCGGCTTGACGGGAATGATGTGTTAATTACGCGATACGCGTTACTATATTGTCTTTTAATGAGTGTAGAATTTAACGCCTATTTAAGATTTTCTCTTGTTTGTATAAATGATATACTGTGTTTTATTTATAAGTGCGAGAAACATAAATATATACACTTACTTTTTGCACTAGACAGGTATATTCACTGATTTAAAAACATGACTGAGCAATTTTCATAATTTTATTATACTTTTTGGAGTTAAAATTCAACTATGTGTTGATTTCTTTGAGATTGCGCTGGACGTTTTTTACTTTTAATAAATATGGATATAAATGAAAAGAAAACATTGAATTATATATATTAAGATTAGAAATTTCTTTGTAAGTTCAGAGAAATCTAGATCCTTGTTAAAAAAAATGCACTTACAATCAAGAAGTACTCTAAAATTACATGTACATCGTAAAAGTGCGTTGATAAAACATGTACTATTTCAAACGTATATACATCCTAATATAGCCATATTAATAAAACGTAGTGAGCCACCATTACGATGTGACCAAACTAAAACTTCGAATAAGCATTTACAATTCCAAATACATGATCATCTACCAACACCTCCAAATTCATCACGCGCCTGCTATCAAAGGGTGCGAAACTACAATTTAGCTCGCGCGTGCATTATTGAAATCCCCCACCCACGTTCACTCCACACCAATTGCCAGCTCCGATCACGAAGAAGACGTAAAGCACACTTGGCTTCCGGGAAGGCGCGATCATCGTCGTCGACGACTATTCGCGCGTAGGCGCGGGCTGCCGCTTTGAACTTGCCTCGCTTGCAATGCACTGCATAGTGTATATAGCGTCGCCGGCTGTTATATCTCTGCACCTCGTTCGCGAACCCCTTTTTTATTTCTCCACGTGCGGGCGCTGATTGCGCTTTGTCGGCACGCGCGCGCGCAGTAGAGAGAGAGAGAGCTTCCTGTCGCGTGCACGCGTGCGAGAGCACGTAAATGCAATTGTCGACGCGACAACGGCGACAACGACGACGACGACGGGCAGTTTTCGGAACGACGCGCGAGATGGTGATGAGTGGTGAGAGAGGAGACGCGTATGATGAGTCATTCGAGCGTTAAGGTAGGATTTGAGATTGAGGGTCGGGGTGTTGGGTTTGAAAATGAGTAAGGGTTGTTGGTTGTTGATGTAACATAGGTAAAGAGGAACATTTTAGGTTGATTAAATTATAAGTTAAATAGATAATTGGGTTTTAAAGTTTTCGAGAAAATGATGGAAGTTATAATATATATGTAGATTATAGATTGAAAATAGCTTATATTGCAGAAATTATAAATAAAACTAGTATTTTAATATTCCATTTGATTTTTAATCAATGATAGGTAGAAAATAAATACAATGTATAAACCCATACGTAATACGTGTAGCTATGATTTTAATAGCATTAAACAAAGTACAGAAATTAACAGTTAAATCTCGTAAAAGTTATTTGAAATACACTTTTCCACGCCGTTACCGGCCGTATAATAATTTTCGTACGTTTCACGCATTTTCTTATTCACTTTTTATTTTTATTCGTCGTATAGCACATTAACGTTTCATCAGTGGGGCTTAATAGAAGTACGTTACATGAGAACAAGTATATACAATTGCGGGTGAAAAAATGTAATAAATTCAAAATATATAATAATATGTTGTACACATATACCTTAGTATCATCTCTCATCACTTGTGATTTGTGTGGACGCCGTTTAAGAAAATAAAACCTCAATAGTACAATAAAAAACGACGTTAAGGTTACACATCTCACACATTCACTGATGAATAGGCTAATTGCTATAAAACGAATGCAAATGGTGTTTTCTCTGCATGCGAACAATAGAAAAGGGTTGCGTCGCGCACAGTACAGAAGTAAAAACATCAGTTTCTTTTATTCTCGTCGACATCGATAATCGTGATTATTTTAGCATTACCTAGATACGCCTTTCATTTATAATTTTCAATCCGCATATAATATTATTCCAAAAAATGCACAATCAGGAAACAACGTGTTAAAAAACCTTAGCCGATTACTCTTCACTGGATGTCGATACAGATGCTCTCCGAGGCAAGACCTGTCTTCACCGACTAGATTGCATTTTATTATGCTAATGAACTCGTACGTTTTATTATCAACGCTTTGATTGTTCTCTCGTTCTTCCACGGAAGTATCTAATGAAGATTTGCAGTCTTAACTCCAAAGATGAGAAAGTGACGACAATCTTATCTTATTGGCGGTGTAAGCGTTTCGATGAGGGGTTGTCTCGTAATGTTCCTAAAAATTCTTTTTACTATAAAATTCTTGATATTGTCGTCATAGTCATTGTCACTGTCGTCGTCGTCGCGGTCATCGTCGTCTGGTCGTGAGCGCGAGCGATACTTCCAGCGATGAAATGTGCTGAAGACTACTCGACTAAAGTAGGAACGAAAATTATGAACAATAAAGTCTGGATAATGCAGCGTTTCTCACGTGAGCAACGTATCGTCCAATTCTTCGATCTTGCCATCGGGCTGGGAAAGGACCTTGCGTAACACTTTACTAACTACATCACTAAGGGATTCTCGTGCACCAGGATCCAGCAAAGTCATGCATCGCTAAAATTAAATTTGTAAATTTGTTATTTTATTCTTTGTATTATAAACAATTATCATTTAAAGAATATTTACCTGATGCTCTTCGTCGCCTGCTCTTAAACGTAAAACAGCAATTAGAGCTAATTCACTATTCGCCTTCACGTAACCATTCTTCTCTTTCGTTCCATTGACTAACATTGGCAGGAGCGACTTCAATAAATCAGGAGCCATATGTTCGGGATTTACATTCCTTGCAAGGTGAGTACATACTCTAGCAAGAAGTTGTTTAACATCATTGCTATTGTTATTCATAGACTGTAAACAAGATAGATGATTAGTATGATGTCTTTTATTAACATTCATAAACTAATAATAAATTTATAATTTTACTTACTCGTACGAAAGGTGTAAGAATAACTTGTGGAATGGGTTGGTCATCATTCATTAAATATTGGAATAAGTAACCACAAGCTCGCACTCCATTCATTGCTATTTGCGTTCGATCAGCGGCTAAATGCGACAAAATTACTTTGCAGACACGGTCTTTGTCTTTTCCATAAATAACAGCTGGCGCTTCTTTCAGAGCTACAAACAATGCTGCTGATCGACCATGCCTCAAAACCCAATCTTCGTTAACATTAGTGCCTAAAAAGTAATTTTAATTTATAGTTTAAGTATTTTCAAAGATTTAAACGTTAAAGCATAAAAATTAAACTTACTCAAAAGATGTTCATTCAAAGCTGTGTTGAGCTGATCAGAGCTCAAATATTTAACAAGAGCACCATAGCAACCTGCTACAGCATTTCTCGTAACATCCTCTTGATGTCCAAGCATTCCACTTAAAGTAACAAATACTTGTTTTCGCATTGGCTCAGACATTTTGTCTCCAGCAGGTGTTATTACCCCACGTAAAGCATGCAACATTGTCTCTCTAAGAAAAAATATTAAATATTATCGATAAAATACATTTTAGGCGAATACTCATTCAAAAAATTATTAGATGTTTTTTAATAGATTGGATTAGTACCTAATTGCTGGATCATCAGCACTCTTCACACCAGTGTGTAATTCAGCGAAAAGTGGATCAGCACGTGTGTGTATAATAATGAGATTACTCAATGCATAAGCAGCTTTAAGTCTAACTTGTCTATTGCTGTCATTCAGTGCTTTCAAGAATGTTGTTTGCAGTTGAGGTAAGAATTGTTTCAACATTACTCCGACCTAATAATACATATTATATTTTAATCAGATTATATTAAATTTGTCAAAATTTCCAATAATTTTAACTTTAAATATTTTTTAAGAATATTCACTTACCTTTCCAAGTAAAATAGCTAATGTTTCAAGAACTGCAGCTTTTACGCTCCAATTGAAGCGATCACCAAGAATACGAATCAAGGGTCCAGTAATGTGCACAACACTGGGCTGCAGTGCGGAAGCGCTCGTCAGACGAATCACTTCACCGAGACCTTGTGCTGCATGCTCTTTAGCTTCTGGCATACCGTTCAAAATAGCCTCACGGAAGATTGGTAGAATGGGAGTAATACCCTTGGGAAGGCAGAAACCAGGAAGAAGTTCTTGTCCTTTCAGGTCGGAAACTGCAAATCGCACGGCTTGGCGAATATCTTGTACATGTGCTATTTGTTGATCGGATCCAAGAGTCTTAAAATGATTTAAAAAAAATATATCAATATATTTTAAAAAATTTTTTAGTATAAAAAGTACTTTTTAATGAAAATATACCTTTGTTACGGCAGTCAAAGCTTCCCAGCTCATTTGCAATACGTCCTTGTCATCATCCATAAACAGGTGAATAAGTCCACGTAGAAGTTGTGGTACATATTGACTGTAATCAGCCCTTGTATCCCTACAGAACGCGCACAACAATGTTGCGGCACTTCTCCTTCTGGATGGATCATCAGATCTTGTGGCTTCCATAAGTTGATCCATGACAGTTCTAACACCACTCTCATCCGTGATGGATAATACTACTGCCTGGCAGTATTCGAGCTCTTGCATTTCTTCAGAAGTACCCTGAGCAGTGGATAGGGCAGTTAAGAGAGCAGGTAAAATCTTATGCAGGAATCTGTAAAAGATCATAAGATACACGATTTAATTTTAAGTTGTCATCGAAGTAAAATGGACAAGCAAAATTTTTTTGTTAGAAACTAACCTTGTTAGAGCCTCACCAGCAACACTTGCCAAAATAGAAAGTGCTTTTGTGTTAATAGGTGGACTTGTGAGTTGAGGAACAAGATAGGGAAGAACCATTCGAGACTTGATAGCCATAACTTGACGAAGACCATCCAAAGTATTTTCTGCTTCGGATGGATCTGGAGAATTGAGCTGAGTCAACATAGCTGGAAGAATATCGTCAAGCGCTCGCACTCCTACAGTAGAATGTAAACTATCGAAAGTCTTCGCAGCGGCCTGTCGTACCTCGGGCAATGGATCACAAAGTGCTTTTCTGTAAAAATAACAATTTTAATTTGATATAACGTATTGAAAAATAATACAAAACAAGCAGTAATTATTATGCATTTCTCACCTTACAGTAGGAACAAGGCTGTTAACAAACGAGAAAACCATATCTCTGCTTGTACTGGCCATGATTTCAGACAAACCAATACAGACACCTTGCCTTTGGTCGGCATGTTCACTCTGTAACCCTCTTTCGAGGATAGGTATAATTTCTGGCAACACTCTTTCACCTAATTTACGCACGAGATCACCCAGTGTTCGTGCAGCAACCTGCCTCTTGTCGTAGCTGGTGCTAGCCAAACAACCAAGTAGTAAGCTGAACAAAGTTGGTAAGATTTCCCTGAGAGTACGGGGTGTATTTGTGACGACAACCTTCCAGACGTGCAGAGCTGCTTGTCGAACCATCAAAGCGACGTCCGATCTACCCATGTATAGACCAGCCAGGACACGGTTACGTCTTTCAGCACCAAGTGCCTTGATGATGGCAAAGTGAGACTGCTCGGTACCGAAGTTATCATCTTCGCTGGCAGTTTCAGTAGACATTTTACCGGATACACCAGAAATACGGTACAACAGATCACCCAAAAGTTGTACCGAAGAATACCTGATACGCCAGTTGTCATCAAAGAGACCCCTTTCCAATTCGGGTAACAGTAACATAATAGCAGAATCGGCATATAATGTCACAATTCTTTGGCCAGCCCTAAGTGCGGTTTCTCTTACGTACTCGTTTTCATCAGCCAATGCTTTCAGAATTGGGTTAATAATCTGACCGATGTATGGTGTGAATTCGGTAGTGAAAGCGCTTGGCATGTAAATGAACATCATAATGTAACCATCCTTGACGTGAGGTGCAATATCCGTACGCTCGGCGGTACTAATAATTTCGGGCATGAGCTTGTGCAGTTTTTCAACACCGAGACCACGCACAACTTCTGAAAGACCTTGGGCTGCACCGGAACGGTCGACGCTACTTGTTTCTGAGGTCAAAGTCATCATGAGCCAAGGCAAGAGATCTTCGAAGCTTGATTCGCCCATACCGCGGACCATAGCTCCCAGAGCTCGTGCTGATACGCTACGAACCTAAAATAAAATTGAATTCAATTAGTACAATTAACAGTGTAAAAATGATTTTACTATTTGAATGAAGTGTAGCATATAATGTGTGATACTTGAAAGCAATATATATTATATGTTACCTCTGGCACCGGATCAAGTAAACTTGTCTTTAATCCTGGGATGATTGTTGGCAAATATGGTGTGAGATCCTTCTGATCAGTAAGGGAATACATGTTTCCAATAATTTGAGCCGCCATTTTCCTTGTTTCAGTCGACCTATCCATAAAAGCTCTCTGTACAACAGGCATTATCAAAGCGAGCGAAGGCGCATCGATAAAATGCACAAATTGCGTATCAAGAAGAGTTTGCAAGCATGTTGCAGTTTTCTTTGATGGATCTTGAAGAGCTTTCAGAAGTACTGGTACGATAGCTTGAATTTCAGGATTACGAATGACACTACCAATAACCTTCAGAGCTTCAGCACCAGCTTCCTGTACTTTAGTGTGAGAATCACTGAGAACCTCAATGAGTTTTGGAACAATGCTTGGTAAACAACTAGATAATTGCTTAGGTGCACAGTATGCCATTGCACCAAGAAGTTCAACCGATCCTGAAAGTATTTATTACAAATACAGATCAAGATAAATTCATCTGATAATTCAATAAAGAATGATGTAAAAATAATTTTTCACCATACCCTGGCCGAAAGTACCACTTTCGCTCCCGGCTCCGAAACGCGAATGTGGTATTTTCGGCCCGGGTATGGTGAAAAATAATATACGCAACATGAGCAACTCTTTACCTCCCTTGTTGTGTAATATACTATTACTAACCAGTTTTAGTTCTCCATGAATCTTCTTCTAGAGCAGCCAAAAGACTAGGCAATACCAGTTTCACACCATGAGCTGAGAGTTTACTCATGACAATCCTAGCGGTATCATCAGTAGCAGCTCTAACATACTGACTCGAGTCTCCAAAACACAAGAGTAAGTGTGGTAGTACATGAACAATGTAAGGTTCAAATAATCTACCAAGCATTGTGCACAGCATTTCAAAGGCAAAGAGTGCTCCCTCTCTGTGTCGATAGTTTTTCTTGTCCTGGATTGCATTTGTTAATGTTGTCATGATATCCAGTTGTTTAAGAGCGAGAATACCCATACCCTTGATAAGACCAGCTAAACCATAAGCAGCTCCCTTACGTTCACCATACTTGTCTGAGTTAAGTAATTGGTGCATAAGTTTTTCAACAATTTTTGGAGCATCTTCTTTGATTGATGGCACTAAATGTGGTAAGCAGTTAGCTACAGCTTCTTGCACCTGTATTGATGAAAAAATTGTGTAAGCACTTTTAGCAACTATTCATTAAAGGATGATTGAATACATATCTAAATATACAAACCTGTTGTGATGGAGTTGACAGAGCTGCAATCAATCTTGTAACAATAGGTTTGATTCTCGGATCATCTTTATCCAAATGCCGAGCAAGTGAACCCATGAGAATGACCACACTTTGCTTGATGCAGTCGAAGCTTTCGATTTTCGGTGCTTTGTCCATAAACTCTTCAAAAACAGGTAACAGCGACGTAATGTTGTCCTTGCCATGCAGGTCAACTGCAGCAACAGCCGCAGTAAACATCTCGGTTCGTACAGTCTGATTGCGATCGCCCAAACCTATCTTCACGAAAAACAAGATAAGAGTTTGTATGGTACTGGAAGTTAGAAGTGGTGCAAACTGAGCAAGAGCTAAAGCAACACCGCGACGTGGACCCCAAGTGTCGATAGACTGTTCAATAATGCGACCGAAGTCGTTCAGCTTCGGTGGGATCATAGCTAGTTTCGATTGGTATAATTCGAGAAGCTGATCGAGGATGTTCGGCATCAGTTGTGTATCTTGTTTAAGAAGTTCGGCAAGCGCACAAGCGGCAGCCTGCTGAACAGATTCCACTGGATGAGCTATATCATAGATAAGTTCGTCGCAAAGAACATCGGGATCTGCTGTAAGCCCTGAATGGAAATAAAAAAAATAATTATTACTCGTTGCTATATTTTCAAAAAACTATGCTTATTTACAAATAATTGTACCAGAACTAGTCCACAAGTTATCGGCAAGTGTTTTATTTTCATCACAGACATCAAATTTAGCCACCCAGATTCTCCTTGTTAAATTGAGCAGCTGTAGAGGATCCTCTTTTTCCGTGGGGAAAGCATTATGAATGACCATGAGACCTCTGAGTGCTGCGTCTCTCACTACAGTTGAAGGATATTGCAGAGCACCAGTTAAAGAATCGATTTCTTCAGATGAAGCTAAAGCTGCACCTTCAGTGCCACTACCCGATTGTGCGACGTCAAGAAGGGTGGCAACTGCGTGTGTTTGTACACGACCAGTAGTACTGCTCATCAGCTCGATCAGCAAGTCAAACATCTGTTTACGCGGCAGTAAGCGAGGATGACGCGGGTCTTCTGGATTTGTTGAGTCTCCTCGCTGCTTTGCATGATCTTGCATTATCTGCAGACCTTGGGTTATCATGCCTGAAAAATATAAACAAAACGTAATCAATCATTTTTTTTGTAAAAAATGTTATAAAATTTTAGAATGATTTAAAAAGATCATACCATCATCTTTGCAAGTCAAAAGAGTCTTCTTTATAAAGTGGAAAGCATAGCAAAATGCTGGTGCGCAGAATAACTGCTTTTTCTTTACTGTTAGTGAATGAACAAGATTCAAAGTGCGCTTCACAGATTTCGAAAGTTCTTCTTCTTCCCAAGATACATCTAAATCACACTGGGGTTGGACTTGTCGGAGAGTGACATGAGCGATCAACTGATCTAAAGTTGGATCATTAGATATAATCACTGCAGTGCGAAGACTGACAAAAAGTTCAGCCATGGTTGGAGCAGCAAGAGGAGAAGCAAGATTTTTCAAAAGTGATGGTAGAAGATCTTTAAAGTAGAATGACAAATGAAAACCATTTCCTTGTGCTGCTGCATTAATCATTGATATAACACAAGAGATATTTTTATTCATTTCAGTTAATTTGTGCCTTATAGCATTTTCCTTTGCTACTTGAGCTTTAATAGCTTCTTCTTGTTTTGGCGTCAGTTTTGGTTCTTTGATTTTTCCTTCTTTCTTACGTTTCTCGTATAATTCTCGCCTGAGCTGCAATTCTTCTTGTTGTTCTTTGAACGAATATACTTTGCTTTCTCTCTTCATATTCATAGCATTGAGTATGTCATTTTCATCGTTTCCTGGGAGTACACTTTTATCATACAGTTCGCCTTCTGGCGTCAAGAACGTGAAGTATTCATCTTTTGTCACTTTTGTGATTTCAGGATCATCAAGTTTACCTGTGACATGTGATATCAGTGCTGGAAGAATGACATCTGGCGCTAAGGAAGACACTTGTTCAAGAGCATTTTCATAGCTAGCTGTAGGTTTGTAATTTTGAACAAACAGTTTCTTTATTTCACTGCCAGATTTTCTTAAAAAGTTTGCTGGTGTTTCATTAAAATGCTTTACAATTTTTGGCCATAAATTTGGCACTGCTTTATAGATGACTGGATGATGTGCTGGGATCAAAGCATCTTTCATTAAAATAGAAGCATGCTGTTCAAAGACAAATGTTCCTGAGCAAATGGCATTTAAACCATCCCCAAGGGAAATTCCAGAAATGGCTTTCTCAGCATTCTCATCTTTTGCATTATCTTTATCATTTTCTACTTTGAATTTGACCGATTCTAAAAATTTATTAAATTCTACTAGTAGAGATTGCACAGGTTCATAGGTAGTGATTGCTGTGACAATTTTTTTTAATAATGGACAACATTTACTCCTTGTTGCAAACTTTGGAGTAGTAACACAAACAATAATGGCTCTATGAACCCCACTCAAAGTTTTCTCATTTAGTTTGTCCGCAAATTCTGCAATGAGCTTTTCACACAACAGCATCAAGTGATAGATAGTATCATCATTGCAAGTTGATAAATATTTTTCAGTAAAAAAGATTTGATCGTCAATTGCAGACCATAGTACACCTTGTTTTTCATTTTCCACTTGACCAGTTATAACTAATTTTAAAAGTAAATATGCTGCATATAGTCCTTCTGTAACCACAGGAGGTTGAGCACTTTGCTGTGTTGCTCTTGTAATGGCTTGTGTTAAAATTGGAACTAAAATTCCTGCATGATTTGATATTGGCTGTGATGATACTGAGAAAAGTAATCGAATGTAAGCAGTTCTTACTGCAGGTGTTGAGTTCTTGGAACTCATTCCTTGTTTAAAAGCATCAATCACATTTTTAGGTACATCGTTGGAAAACTTTTCACACCACAATGACATCATTTCTAGAGCATGACATAATGTTTTTTCATGAATTTCGGTCTTTAAAACTTCAATAAAATATCCACAAGCAGTTTCTGCTAATTTCTGTACACTACTTCCACTAACAGCATTAAAACTTAAATTACCAGCACCTTGTAAAACTGAAATTTTATGAGTTGCTACTGTGAGCTTTCCTTCAGAGCCATGAAATATTGCAAATATAGATGATAACAAATTTTCAACAGCAGAACTATCAGAACATTGGAGGGACAATTTTTTACAAGCATCTGTAGCTTCATCCCTCACTAAATCATCTTTAGAGTGTAAATTTGCAAACAACCCTTTACTGAGATCTTGAGTGTAACGACTTAGATCAAGACTAAGACAAATTAGAATATGGCCAACAGTTTCAATTATGATTTCTGGATTTCTCAACATTGCCTTTTGTAAAGCAGGCAATAATAGATTTTTAAAATCGTCGTGAGAAATTCGCTTTAAAAATGGTTTAGCTGCATCAATAATATAAAGATCTGGCTTCTTCTTGCAGCTTACACATACTTTTATAAAAGTATTTAAAATACTAGTTTTTAATTTTTCTACAAGATCAACCTTATCTGATGCTATAAGATAAGTTGTTAATAACCCTGCAAGGGCTACAACACCTTCATTACCTTCCACTGAAATCAAAATATCAACATATTTTTCTTCGATATTGTTTTTAACTGTTTTCCACTCATGAGTGAAAAGTGATTCAACTTTCTTTGTAAGTTTGGTATCTCTAGCGGCTAATGCAGTGGCACTCAAAAGAGCTTGTGCTTCTATTAATTTTGACAAATCAGCATTATCCAAATTATTAAGTTCATTAGCTCCATTAAGTAAGATTAATGCACTCCATTTTAAAACAACATAAGCTGATGCTCCAGTATTATATCTAAAAAATACAACATTAATAAAATTAATTATTTCATAAATATGAACTTGTTAGTTTTAATACATATTCAATAAATAATTAAATTCTGATGCTTAATCCCTTTTCTAAATTTTTTCATCAGACTGCTCAATAAAAAATGTCTGTGCAAATACAATCATAATACAGATGCCCATTGTAAAACAATTTACATTTATGACTTTCTTAATATTACTAAATAAAATACATCAAAATAAATTTAAAAGCACGATTCTTGACTCACGTAGGTATCAAATTTTTGTGCCAAGTAGCCTGCTCCACGATAACACTTGTCAAATGCTTGATTGTGGCCTGAGAATGCTGTTTCATCAAAGCCACGATCAGATTTGTTACGTAGGATTGGGAAGCTGTGTCATTGTAGCGGTGTAGAGTGAGTGCCACACTCTTGCATATCCCACCCACGATCTTTTCATTGATGCCTGTAAAAGAAAAAAAAAACCATAACAACTCCTTAACATCAAAACCATAAATGACACAAAACACTCCCTCAAAAAGCTCCTTTGTCTCATTCCAAGTCAACAAAATATGTTTCACCCAGTCTCTGCTACTAAAACAGAATCGAACCTAAACTTTCGGACAACACACTCGCCGCTCATTCCTCAACGCAACCAAGCTCGTGCATTGCACGTTACACGTCCATACACCCGAGTGAAAGTACACATCCGGACGCATATTTTCTCCGGCTAGGCGCCGGTCGCGCACCGGCCTTTCCATACACACACACGACTCGACAAGAATGAAACAAAACTCTACGATCTCAAGACCAAACACGCACCAGGATTTGACAACACGTCGACGACATTCTGGAAAAGATCCCGGCGCTCCTTCCTGCTGGCTGTCTGAATGCGGCCGGGCAGATCCTTTAGGGCTTTCGCGAGCTGTAAGGAGATAAAATCCAAATGAGTTTCTACAGGTAGATCTGGGGCCTGGTGTGATACGGGTTGAGTTAAAATTAAAATCGCGCCTCCACGTGACAACAGGGACACACTCACCTCGGCATCCGCCATATTCCGAAAAGAACCGGGGGGAACTGCGGGAAGTGTGTGCGCGCCGCGGCTGCTCGCTCACTCGCTGCGTGTGCAGCAGCAGCAGCGGATCGTCGTCGGCGGTGGCGGTGGCGGCTAGCTTGGGGCGCCGCTTGTAGTGTACCAGCCTACCAGCAGCTCTCCTCTATACTCGATCTGGCTACGTTATATACATATATAGGTATATATGTTTGTGATAGCGTGCAAACGCAGAGAGATAGTGGAGATTCGATGTATGTATATATATATACACACACACGCACGTGTGTATTAGCACTGTGTAGTAGCGGCACACGTGTGCTTTACGCTTGTGGTCTTTTCGCGAGTCGCGACTCGCGGTGCGGTGTTGCTCAGCAGTTGGGGCGGTCGCTGGTAGATGGTGACCGCAAGATTGTAGAGCGCGGAAACTTTTGATTGCGAGGAAATTGGTAATAGAAGTTCGGTGGTATGAGATTGAGATGTGACTTAGTTTTAAAATTGGAGCAATGTTGATGAGCGAGGTTTTACGTACAAAATATGTAGGCAAAGATGGGAAAGAAAGTAGCGGGTGTATAGTTTTTCTATTATTTCTAAGGATGTGATTAATTTTTTATGCGATGTGAATGAAAAAGTTTAACTGAATGTACACAAAGTGTTTAAGATTCGTTTTTGTTTTGTAATTTTCCCATCATTTCAGGTAAAGAATTTATTTCGTTGTACAAATTATTATACTCACAACTCTATGAGTAAAATCAATTCGTTGCAGAAAAAAAGTTTAAATCATCGCAAATTTGTGCAAAATTTCAAAAGATTAATTAAATTGTATAAAATTTCAATCAAATACTACATACGCATACCGATCACAGCAAGTCTGCATCACATTCTCACTTGTGGCCGTCGGTAGTCGGTACGATTACCATATGAAAATCTTCGAAGACGGTTTTTCATATTTGCTGTGAGATGGCGCTAAGCGCCCATTTAAATTATTCATCGAGAAAGCTGTAAGATGATCAGATTTGATTTTTTCCTGTTTATTGTAAAGGCGAATGCCCAGTCCGGTCAAAGTAACGCTAGCATTACACATTAGCGTCTTCTTCGCGACAACACAATCTCGTCGCATTGTACGCAATTATCCTTGAGTTTTATAGTTTAACTTGAATAATTTCATTCCTAAGACATCGGGACTGCGCTTTTAATTTGAATACTATATTAGAATTTATTTTATTTAATATGACTTCGGCATTTTCTAAAGTGTATCTTCAAGCGGCTATATGCGTAGTATTGCTGAGTTTCGCCAACACTGGTAAGTAAAAGACTATTTAAATTATAATTTGCATATTACATTATTAGTTTCCTCCGTTTATCGTGTTACAGACGATCATATATATCAAGATTCAATAATATAGTTTTAAAAAATTGTAGCTTCTATGTATACTATATGCTTTTCTTTTAGCCATAGTTTCGTATCCACAGTTTTGTTTTTCTTATTGATTTTTATCATCTCGATTCATATATACTTATCGCATATACATTTCAGCATCGGAATCATGTCCCAACATATTCGAGAGGGAACAGTGGGGTGCACGACGATGGAGGGACGTGAACTATCTGGTCACACCTTTGTTGTACGTTGTCATCCATCACACTGTTACCCCAGAATGCGATAACTTTAATGACTGCGTCAAACAGCTAAAAGGCATACAAAATTTCCATATGGATGATCTCAAATGGGATGATATTGGACACTCGTGAGTATATCTTATATTCCACTGTTTACATGTTTTTACGCGATGAAATTGCGAGGCTGATCATTTCGCATCTATCGAGTGAGCAATCGATGTGTTTATTTACACGTATAGTAGGAAGCGAATTGACCGTGATAATCGAAGGTAACAACTACATTTTTACAGAAACAATCAGATATCAATTATTTATATGTGTTTGCTGAAAGACAGCAGAATAATTATCTGGAAAAAAGTTTTTTTTTTAAATTGAATAAAAAAGATCTTTGGATTTCTTATTATATCTTTATCGATATTTTTTTATCAATTAAATGTGTAATCATTTATTTTTCTAAATTAATAAAAGACGAAACTAAAAATCTACATATTTATATTTTATGCTATAAAGTGAAAATTCTTTTTTTTTATTATTTAATGCATTAATGTAAACAAGTGTATATAAATTAGTATTTGGTGAACTTGAAGTACAATTTAAAAGTTTGATGAATAAGATGAAGGGAAATTCCAATAATCTACCTGATTGACATTAATTGGATCATTAATCTTATCTTCTCATATAGAAAAGCAATAAAAAATAAGGATAAAATCAATCATTTCTTTGTAAAAATGTGTTATTAATTTTTGATTTTTCTTTTCATATGAATCATGTGTGATCATCATGGCAATATTGAATGATTTTTTACCATGTTAATATCAATGTATTTATGATACAATAATACTATTTTTATGCAAAATAATTTATGCAATTAAATTATTAGTTTTATGGTCGGTGGCGACGGTAGTATTTACGAAGGAACTGGATGGACTATGGAAGGTTCACACACATATGGATATAACAAAAAATCGATTTCTATCGCTTTCATTGGGAATTTCCAACGTAAGTAGTATAACTCATATCAAATTTAAAATTTATCTCTTATTTCAAAGTACACATAATAACATAAAAATGAACGAGTTGATGTTTCTCCAAACGAGTTTTATCCGTAATAGTAGTCTTTACTTTGTTTCCTGGTTCTGGGTTCTTTTTCTATTTATGCTTCATTTCAATTTAATGCTTTTTTCTAAGTTAACGAACGTAGTCTAACTTTCCAATGTTACGATTAATTTCGTTTACTAATCGCTATCTTAAAAGATATTCTTCTTATCTCTTTTCAAAGAAATGTCGTTTCTAATCTCAAAAAGCATACTTCCTCTGACATGGAATTTTTGTTTTAATTTTTGGATAAGTCTCGTTTCGAAATTCGACGTTCGCTGTATCTGTAGAAAAAGACGTAACGGAGGCAAGTTTAAAAGCGGCCCATGACCTCATCAACTGCGGCAAGACCCAAGGGTATCTTCGACAAAATGTAAAGGTCATCGCTGCGCGGCAAGTTACAAGCACCGCTAGTCCCGGTGATCTTTTGTACGAGAAAATAAAGAGATGGTCTGAGTGGACGTCGATGGTTTCTACATAAGAAAAATGACATTGGTTCAAATAAAAAAGGCATTGTGGTTTTTATTTTTTCTCATCAACTTAATTTATTTTATACCATACGTCTAAAGTATATATACAAGACTGCATTGATCTAAACAATTGTCTATGATACATCATAACATGGGACAGAACATGTTTTTTTCGTAGTGTTAGGAGCTTAGAAAACAAGCAACGTAAACGACACGGTCGGTGGTGGATCTGTCCGTAGCACCAACAACGTGTGTTTATTTTTCTCTCCTCGCGTTTTGACGTATTATCGTTTAAAATTATTTACAAATTACAAAAGTTTTCGCGTCTCCGTGATGCAACACGGCGCTAAGTGCGTGGTCTTCTAGACGCAAAGACCGGCAATAGCCTTGACGCTTCATGAAAACGCATACATGAATGGGCGATTTTACGAATTTTATTGATAAATGATCAACATGTTTAAATTAATGAAAAAAAAAAAAAAAAATTTCGCTAATTCGCTGACTCAAATAAAAATAAATTGGCACTAAATTCATGATTGGAAAAGCTTCTTTGATGTTTACACGGATGAGTTTCCCCTTTACTTTGTGCTTGTAATTTTGATATTTTATAGTTAAAGTTTATAAGTAATATTGGGAGTGTAGGCTCCGCATATTGATTTTTATTCTGTTCAGCATCCCGCATTCGATAATATATCATTTTTTCATAAATAATATCTCGTCGACGCATAAATAAATTAACGTAAATTCAGCTTTCGTGTCGCGTAACTACATAAAGGGGGATTCCTATGTACAAACACAAAAAGCTAATAAGAATCGTACCGCATATAGAAATGCCTGTACATACAAAATGAATCGCAGTTATTGCGATTACATTACCACGAAAATACTTGGATCTCTCTTTCTACAATCATTAATGCACCATTAGTAAATTCTTAAAATGCTCGCTTCTTCTACATTCACGAACTTTACGTCAGTTAAATAATCTCATCAATCTTACACTTATAAAAGGCCTCCGCCAAAGGTGACTACCACCTTTCAATACAGCTCTTTTGGCTTCACTCTTATTTCGTAGGTACCAAAGAAAGTAACGACGTTCCTTCTTTATTTTCGTAATTTTCGGTAATAGCATATTCGTGCACAATAGCTTTCAACCAAACTATAGCAGTATTTTGTGATGAGTGCCATTATGTTTCTTAAGGCAAATTACTTTGTAAAATGAAAAGGCAATTATCCTTTTTTGAATTCATGTTTTGATGGATATGAAAAACAATTGTAGCGCTTTTTAAAAGTACATAAATTAAATAATTCTTATAAATATTAATAGTACATCACTTGCATACTTTAATTTTGTTGATATAAGTAATCTGGACTTTTTATATAAAACAGACTTAAATGAAGTATTTAAAATTTCCAAGAAAAGTAATTTTTAAATTAATAATCATAAAAAATATTTTTTTAAATAGTTAAAAATTACACATTTCGGAATCTTCAAATGCTTATATACCTTAAATGAATTAGTCCAGACGTGTAAAATGCTTTTATTTATTAATTGAAAGGAAAATCTTCATACTCATATAACCATAACTTCTTTCATATCCCCAAAGCAAAAGAAACCGGAATTGCTTCTCAAAGTTCAAAAGTAATAATCCTTCTAAATAAATCTCGTACGAATTCACGTCACGAGGAGGAACGTAACAAGGTAGGTTTTTATTTTCTTTCTTTTTTTGGTTTATTTTTTTTTATTTAAATGTAAAACTATCAGACTGCTAGAAGTTTCAGAGCGACCCGAAAGCAAGAAGAAACGACCCTGGTTAAAAAACCATCATTGAAAACGATAGAGATAATATTTTCTTAAGTATCTAGTGGGTAAAAATTTGTGAATTGTCATACTACGTTCATTTATAACTTTTTCGAACTACCAACAAAATTATATGAATATTTTGTCAATCATGTTTATTCTTACGTGTTCATGTAATGTTAAAATACGTTTTTAACATTTTCTTCAATCGTCGTAGTTTAACAATGAAAACTTCTTAACCAGGGCCTTACCGAATTAACCATTTACAATTAAACTCTAAATTAGCGAGGTTGAGCTTACGCGGCTTATTACATACAATTATTAAAAAAAAATCAATAAATTACTTTGCGGGCTAACAAATTTCTGCCCGCAACGTTAACAAATAAGTTTCTTGAGCCGTATACTATCATAGGCTACAATACAAAGCTCTATACCTTCCTTAATTTAGCGTTAGATTGTAAATAGCCAATTATCGATCCCAGAAACGCCTTTACAGCAGGCCACCCTTACGACCGAAGAGTAGCGAGCTTATAGTACCCAAGGCCGTCTGCGCGGTTGATTCTTTCGTAACCGGCAACGATGACCCAGCACCTAAGCTTTGAGGCGGCCTAACTTGACCGAGATCAGGCCTCATGGTCCTGACGCCGGTGCGTCTCTGCCTCGTTGAGGCCCGTCGCGAGAAAGCATAGTTCTCGATGTCATCGATTTTGGACCGCTCATCCCTTCCAGTGGCAAAGGAAGCACCGCATCTGGAGTCGTCACTTATAGACGAGGCTGCGCAGCTGGATGAAGCAGACGAGCCTGCCTCGGAGCCGAGTTTCTCCGACGACATGGAGCCTTTGAGGAAGGTCAGCTGTGCCATGGGACTCTCTCGACGCGAGTACAACGCGCCCTGCAAAGCTAGCTGTGACATACCCGTGCCAGAGGCCATGATACTGTCAATGCCGAAACGTTCGAGCCTCTCTACCCTGATCTCTATTTGTTCCTCGGCGCCGTACTTCTTCTTGCCACTCTGCTTGAAGTTTTCGCGCCTGCTCTTGCGGCTAGCTGGCGTTTGTTGAGGCGTCTGCTGTGGCGTCTCGCCGCTGAAGGTTCGCTTAAGTAACTCGGCACCGCTGGCGAGCACATTACCAAAAGACATGGCACCTACAGGTGGTGGTGATGGCGAGGCCGACCTGGATTGCGCGGGGCTACCGTCAGGACTATTGCATGGTGTCGTTGTCGGCGTGAAGTTCTTATCGGTGTTGGGCGTCGTCACGGATGACGGAGTTACAGCCTTGATGCCACGTTCGTTTAGCATCTTAGCCAACCCGAGTGTCGTAGAAAAGGTCGAAGTGGAGTTACGACGACTGAGCATACGTGGCGTGTTGACACCCGAGTTAAGACCGCTGCCTGGCTGACTGGCAACGCGGCTAGACACGATGCTCGAAGTGAGGTTCGTATGGTCATCCGGGTGCATGACCGTGCTGTTGGTATAAGTGTAAACCGAACCCGTGTCCTGGAAGAGCTTGCCCGGATTAAGATACTCCTCGTCCTCCTCGACGTCCGTCAGCGTGAATGTCTCCAAGCCGAGATCTTCAAGTCCGCGACCGCCGCGAGTCTTCACGCCTGGTCTATCCTCCAACAAACCACCTGTGCAAATAAACATAATTATTATCCCTCAATCTCGGCTTATGTTTTAATAATAATTTTAAAGATTATTACGTACCTAATGTCGGCGTGGCGAGCTGTGACCAGTGATGCAACGTCTGCGAACCTTCCATGGGCTTGACTATCTGCAGCTTCTCAGGCAGTCGCCAGGCCGTGCTGTTACCGCTGAAGCCGCTCAAGTTATTGCTGCTGCCCGTCGACATGATGCTATCGGGCGTGCGGCAACCGAACGGCACGAAGTTCGGCGGCGACTGCATGCCCGCATCGTAATCGTAACTGTAACCAGCCCCAGAACTGAGGCAAGCGCGACGCGCTATAACCTCAGCGGGTGTCAAACGACGGAGCGCTGCCTCAAGATCGGCGGCGCCCGGCGCGCCAGGTACACCTGTCTGCTGTGGGCCACTAGAATCGTTTTCAACGTCATTAGCTTTTTTACTAATGATATTGAGGCATAGAAATGATACGTGTTAGTGATGCGAGCTTTTTATTAATGATATGGTTCGTCAGAAGAATTCAATCTACAGTTATATTGGAAGAATCTATATATTAGTTAGTCTACGTGATGATTATACAGTAGCTGTTAATGAGGTAAAAGGATGGTTTGCTATATATATATAGAGAGAGAGAGAGAGAGAGATTAGCGAATGTTAAATTATTAGCAAATGTGAGATGGGTGATGCACTTACGGATAGTCTTCTGAATCGGTAAGAAGAGAACCCTCGCTGTCACTGTGACCAGTGGAATCAAGACTGGGGAAGGTTGAAGCTATATTTTTGTTTCGGGCCTGCAGAGCCGTGCTCATGCGTGGTCCTGAGGAACTGCTTGATAGAGTCGATGTGGTCATCGACCCGAGCCGCGGGAACTGATGGCTATCCGTCGTCATGTTAGTTGTGGATCGCGCCGCGACCTTCACCGTTTCGAAGACTTTCTTATATGTAGGTCTAAAAAACAAACGTACGTTAAATAACACTGTTTAAGATGCTGTAGCTAAGAACATTGTTTGGAATGAATGAACTTACATTCTGTCCGCGCTTATACCCGAATCTAAGCTTGATTCCGAGTACAGCGAAGATTCCAATTCCAGGGCAATAGAGTCCGGTTGCGGAGCGGCACACAGCGACGGGAACAGCGTGCCACCTCGAGCGACCGGCATCGATCTTTTGCGCTGTTGCCTCAGCTGTTCCTGTGTTTCCGATAACATATTCACAACCTGCCAAAACAAAAGCAACCATTGTAGCAGTTCCTTGACTCTGTAGAAAATGATACATTATTTTCTTTATAATATAACGTACCTCAGCATATTTATCCTTAAATTTAGCCAACTCGTCGGCCAGCGCATTTTGATTATCCCTCGTGATGACTAAGTTACCCGCTACCTCGTCGTGTTCCGTCATCAGCTGAGCTAACCTCAGCTCTGTCTCCTGCAGTTTCGCCGTTAGGCTTACTATCTGCTCGTGCTGAAGCCGATTCTCTTCCCTCTGCCTCTCCAGCTCCAGGCCTATACCGTCCACCTCCATGTTGGCGTTTGCTGTGTAGAATAAAAAGTACGTTGTAGTAATTAGCTTCGTGTGCGGTAAGAAAATAAGTAACTATACACGATTGCTGAAACGTGTTTCGAGAAGGCGCATCATCGACTGAAACCGAACGCCGGCCTGTTGATAATGCGCGTAAAAAAGAAACACTCTGACGAGCATTTTGACGAATCAGCTGAATGATTTTGATTACGTCATTGAGGAAAAAGTATAAGACAAAAAATTTCTCGCCGCTGTATGGTATTATACACGCTTCCTTTGCATAGTCATTTTTATTTACGTTTATCAGTTAGTTCGTTAAATCTATGCGTAGATTCTTTCTCGAAAAATGGTTTAAATAATTAACTTTGAGTATATTCATATTTTAAGAAAACATCTCAATTGCTAAACAAAGAATGTTTAAGGAGAGCAAGTATACCGAAGGCCAACGTCTCTTTCGCACATAAGTTATATTTGCTCAAACAAGTAAATTTTTAGCGACCGCATATATATATTATATCCTCGAAAACAGCGATCACGTGATTTACAAGGTAAAAATAATGCTGTTGCGCGCATTTACCTAGCTGATTCGCAATGTCCTTCATAAGACGGGCCTCCTGCTCCTCGCAATTATCGGTCTCGTGCTCGAGCTTCGAGAACTCATTTCTCAGCTGTTTGTTCTCGTCCTCTAACGTCGATATCTTCCTCTGCATAACATCGAGGTTAATACCCCGGAAGCCGGTCGGCGTGCCGGCTTCCGAGCCTCCTGATTCTTCCACATCATTGGTTAGCACCTGTATCAGTTCGGTCTTCTTACCGACCTCATACGACAACTGGGTTATTTTCTCATTTGCGCTTTTCAATTCATTCTCAAGCTCCTGTACCGTCGTCTCGAGCTTTTGATTGTGAGATAAGAGCTCCTTGCCAATGCGCGCAGTCAACTCCAAGTCCTTTTCTTTCTGCGAAGAAGAAATACGGAGAGGGGTTTTTATGATTGTTTGTATAAGAATTGCGAAATTTTTTGAATAGTTAATAAAATAGTGTTAAATAGTGATTTGAAGAGACAAAATTTTGAAACGTTTTTTAAGTCAAGTAGCTTTTGACACACTTCGCATGCTAAACGATTCAGTTAACCTACAAAAAAAAATCTGCAAAATACTCTCTAAAATCACTTCAGTGACCGCCTTCTCAATAAAGTGAGTCATGAGTACGTGCCAAGAATATTAAAGATTCCTATTGATTTTCCTTTCTACATTTATATGTACTCAGAAGTCGCAGGATTTGTATGCTAAAAATTTTCGCTTGAAAAAGCTAAAAATCAAGGATGCGATAATGATTTCATTCTTATTCTTTAAGAATCTAATGAAAATGCGCATTTTTACGTTAGAATGTTATATGTGGGAACCTCGAATTCATATTGTCTTGACATTTCAATGAGATTTTATTGTCACAACAACCTTCACGAATATTATTTATTGAGTAGAAGAAAAAGATAAGAAACAGTTAAGCCTTATATTGTCATAAAATTGTTATCTTAAGCAGGGGTTTGTTTTATTTCACGTAACTGTAATGCTTAAATAGACGGACTACGCACATTGTTTTCTATTTATCTATTGTTTTCTAGTTTCCACGTAAATATTTTTTAACCAAAGTAAACAAATAAAATGAATTTTTTTTACCTCCTCCAGAAGCCTTGTCACTGCTTCGATATCATTATAAGTCTTGGTCATTTGGCTCACCCGGTCGCTGCATAGAACTGTAACAGGAAAGAAAAAAATATACATGAATAAAACGACATTTGTAATCGTACTTCAAATCACAATATTTAAAGCTATAAATTGTGTTCACTTTGTATCTGTATCATTATTATGTGTAAAACGTCCTACAAGCTTCGTCAGAAGTATACGTTTCTTTTTATAGTAGGTGCAAAATTTAGCGTTACAAAACAACAACTTTGCAGAGCAACAAACAGCATATTAAAAAACCAAGAACGTTGAAAAAACAGCGATGAAAATCCGCAAAGTATATTTAAAACTGTGCAATATAAAGCAATCCATGATCGATGAGTATTTATACGCTTCTCGTAAATGATAAAATATAGCGTCGTAAAAACGCTGCGCCCACTTGGATTAACGTAAGATACATTACGACTAATTATTTAAATGAAAAATCCATTCGAGTAATTGATAACTGTCGTATATACAACGCTTTTATTACTTATATCCTTAAAATGTATTTTTTATTTTATGATCATTAGATAAATCTACTGTAAACTACAAAATCAGATAACATGCACAACTACCAATGTTATCTTAATTCGCACACAGCAAATAAGTTACATTGTAAATTTCATTTTTATCATCTATCTCCAACCTCAATTTAAATACAACACCGAGCCGTAAAAATCTCATTTCAAACAAGACCGTCCAAAAAAGTCCTCCTACGTATAGACATAACACAGTTTGTCCAAGAAATCGGTCCCCTATTATCTCTACTCACACACCTAACGTTCATTCCTTTCCGCTCCATTACGTTCCTCAGCAGTGCGGTAAATATACCAGAGTCTACATTCCTTCCTTTACACATATATATACACTCTACCTTCTTCCCCGAAAAAGGTACAAACGATGATACACCCACGATTCGTTGCTGGCGCCGCATCGATAAGCCAAGCTAATACTACTGCTCCTTGACCCTTTATGCTGTATACCTTGTTATCATGGATATGCAGGTTAAGTTCAGCGCGCAGAGAGACAGAGATATACACAGAGAAGTAGGTAGAACTAGCGAGCGTCGGCGGCGACGATGTACAAGTAGGCGACACAATCGATTTGCGCGCACTATTTTTACATTATATAGCAATGTGCCCTCCTGTTATAATGCTGCAGCTACTGCTGCATCACATCGTCTTCTTCTTCTTTTTTTTGCTCTTCTTTCTTTTCTGTCCCTCTTTGGTACTTTCGCACGCGCGCGCGCGCATGTGGCACGTGCTGTAAGAGCTATTTTCGCAGCCGGCCGATTGTTCTTTGTCCGATGATTATATTTATAAGCGGAGAGCGTGCAAGTCTGTGTGTGTTTGAGTGTAAGTGATGATGAGCAGCTGGAGTTTCCATCCCTTGTCAGTTGCTTTCTCTTAGAAAATGTGTGTATTTCGAGCGTTTTCGTAGGATGTGATGTGTCTCTGTGTATATCGAAGGTGTTATATAAAATCGTGTAAAAAAGGCGTGTCGTAAATATAGAATTGGCTATTAACGAAGAGATTGTCGTTTGTAATGTCGCGATAAAATAAAAGAGGAACGGCTTCTTTGGATTTTTCAATCACATTTTAATGGTGATTTTAATTTACGCTCGTCAGTTTTCATTGTTAAAAGTAGTTTTATGGATTACTACATTTTAACGAGGTTGAGGGTAACGGTTAGATAGATATATATTCTTTGATACAGAATGCGATTTCATGATTTTATCTTTTTCGTAAAGTATAAATGTAATGACAAGTATAACGATTAATCAGCTATCTTCGAAGTATTCATAAACTTCTTCTGTTGAATCGTGAAAATTATTCATCACTGAATATAATCTATAATTAGCAAGTATAAATGGCATGCCTTACGTCAATCGCGCAAACAAAGTACTTAATCTAGTACAGCCACAGTATGAACCGAAGCATAATATATAAAATTCTAAAATTAATCCTCGTTACGAAATTGCCTTAAAAACATTAACGAAAAAAGCTTCAATCTAATCTAACAGCAGCAATGAAGAAAGTGATGAACGCAAAGGTAAATAAAAAAAATATCCCAACAAGACTTTCTAATCGAGATCAAAAACACCTATGTACAAACCCACGCTGTATACGTGCACATACAAAAAATTCAAATTCCCAGCGTCGACTGCACACCTGCAGTGCCTGAGGGAGCACGCGCGTATATACACAAAAACTAGTTCAATCTCATCTCTCATCTCTCTCTCTCTCTCCCTTTCTTCCCCAATACGGTCAGCAACGCGCTCCCGTCCGTCCAATAGAAATCACTCTACATCCGTCGCTCCAAACAGAACCAAAGAAAACGGAAATCAAGGTATGTATATACATGCTGTATATAGCAAGTGAGATCGCGCGAGCAAGAGGGGCAAGAAAAAAAAGGCATCGTCGCCACCTAAACGGAAGCCAATGAGAGTGGAAAGAGTGTATAATCTATGTACCCGCAGCAACATCGACTTTTCCGGACGATTCCAATGCCGTGAGCAAGACGGAGAGAAAACAGAGAAACAGATAAAGAAAGACGATATTCCTCGGCAATGAAACGCCTCGCGACTTCCCATTCGACACGTGAACGCGCTCGCACATTGGATGTGCGCGCATGACTCGAGCGAGGCACGCGGTGAGTATTATATGGTCTCGTTTTCTACGTTCAACTTTTTCCCTCCGGTTGGAGCTGAAACGATCCAAGAACGCAATATATAGAAGCGTGTAGTAAGTATGTACGTATATATTCTGTGTTGCTGCGTTATCTTCTTTTTAGTGCGCGAAGGATGGTGCGGAGAATTCGTAATTATATATAACGTGTGCGAGGCAATTTTAAGCTTCATTTTTCAACTAATTGGCGTTTATGCGCTGTTTAGCATTGAAAGTTGGTGGTAATTGATATGTAATGTTGATAAAAGATGCGCCCATATTTTTAATAAATGGCTTGTTTAGGTAGATAGTATATTTGAAATTTTAATCTAAATTTTGTAATAAAAATATGTTAGTAATTATATTTTCGATGGATAAAATTAAATTTTAATGTTGTACATGGTAATATCCCGGTTACTTGATATTAAATTTCAGACGCTTTTTAGATTACTTTCTAAATTCTTATTCAACAGTCACTACAATAGCTTATATTTTTAGAATTAGTATTAAAAAAAAATTGCACGAGTATTAAAGCGTATTGTTTTCCTTTTTATGATACGCAATATTAAACGTTTAACAATTTTATTATCACGAAATCAATAAAGTAAAAATAAAGCCTACGTTCTCGTGATAAAATACTCGTTTACACGCAGTCTCTCATTGCAAAATATTTGATAGCACGCACTGATAAAAAAAAAAATATAAAGTAAAGAGTTACTTCCATGATCATATTCTCTATCGAAACATCATTGAAATCGAAATAAATGTCGTAATTTTCTTCATTAAACCATGGAACTGGTTATTACAGTTCCAAATAAATATTTATTTAATAATTTTTTAATTGAAGATGAGAAATTAATGGACCTCTAATTGTTGTGTACATAATAAATCAATCTTTGATATGAACGAATTTATCAATATTTCAAATCCTCGATTCAAATAATAACGATGTTATCGCAGCATATTTGGTGCTAGTATTTTGATACGTGAAAGGCTTTAAATAATAAAAAAGTAAAGCTTAATAAAAAAGTAAATCTTAATAAAAATATGCGATAATGCAAACAAACAAGCGAACAAAACATTTTATAAACAAAAGCAGAAGCAATTTCAATTGTGATGTATTTTTACATAAACAAACACAAGTGTTTCTACGTAAAATTTATCAAAAAGTAAACTAATTATACGTGCAGTTGAAAATATAAAATAAAATAGCTGAAACGCCTTAAATATAAAAAATCACGTACAGAAATAACATTTAAAGAAAAAAAAATTGTAAGATGTCATTGTAGACGCGTTCAGTATTGATCATAGCGAAGAAAGATCAAAAATATCTTTGGCCTCTTCGAGCCATTTTGAGTGAGTTTTCATTCTATTCGAGCTAGTGAACTTTAACTGGAACAAGGAAATCAATACCTCGTTATAAATTCTGAAGTGAGCAGCGATTTAAGATTATTCGCTCGAATAATAGACGTATCTAATAACACGAAGAATAAGTCTTTTAATATTACATTGCTAATCTTTGTATAACGAAATAAACATTTAGAAGCAGAAAGATAAGTCAATTTTCAATCGTATGAAGTGGTGAGATATCCGACTGAGAAATGGTCTTTATGAATTTTTCAAGCTTCATATACGAGCCGCTAAAAGCTGGAAAAAAGCCATGAAGAAGCTAAAGTCTATTCGAGAAAAGAGGATGATATAGATGATACGGAGGATTCTTGCTTTAAAGTGGTAAGCTACGCTACCCTGTAAAGCATGAAAGGATGAAGGAGAAAATATTGAACCTTTCATCTCGGGTGAAAAATAGCAGCAAAAAAGACGCATATGTAAATATAAAGTACTTAGATAAATTAAACATTTATTTTTCGTTATTACAACTAAAATGTATATCTATATATCATATTAACCACTCTCTCGACAACAAAAGGATCAATATTTCTACATATTCACTCGTTACACCGTAAAATAAATACCCATATTATCTTGTAACCTCGATTAAACTTATCCAAACTCCAGCATATATACATTATCCACTCTATAACCTGAGTGAAGTATATCCCTCTAATGGAGTAGATAAACTCGTTACATCAGAAAACCGCGTGATCATTCCCACAGTGTGCTGCACACAACGACATACAGAAATATGAAAATGCGCATCGCAGCGTCAGCCATTAAGCCCTCTCTCACGCAGGGAGTGTGCATAAGCCGTCACATCTACTCTCGAGCTCAAGCCTATCATCCATCATCATCATCATGGCAAAATAAAACTTGGTCAGTACAGGGATTATATCCATTCCCAGGCGAGCTGAGGACGAAGATGGGTGTACTCGGGCCAGCAGCCTGTCCGCAAGCTTGACATGTCCATGGCGGTGGTGGTTGTCCACCAGCTCCGATGTATTCCATACCGGACGATTGACTACTAGAGGAGAGTGAGAGTTGAAGAAGTCCTGAGGCACGATTGACTTCCGCCATGGTACGTGGTATGTCATCGTCGTAGACATATGGATCTTCGTCATCGAACTCCCCTTCTTCCTCCTCCGCCTCTTCCTCTTCCTGGGCATTATAGCCTCTGCCATCATCACCTGGGCCCCGGTCTCTGTCGTCCACGGTATTGTCGCGCTCGAGACAGGCTCCGGTGGCCCGTCTCCTGGGTAGAGGACGGTTCTCGTCGGCAGGATGAGAATTTTGGCTGGTGGCGGTTGTCGATGACGAGGCTGCCGCTGGCCCCTCGGCCAGGATATTTAGGTTGCCGTCCAGAGTCGCGCACGTGGATGGTTGAGAATGGGGTCGTAATGGTTGTTGGGGTGTCTGTGTGTGTGGAGGTGGTCGGTTAGTTCTGAGATTGTGGGTGCTTGTTGCTTTTAGTCGTGGTGGTAACATCAGGCATGAGCATTTTTCATTACGATCGGTTGGTTATAATTACTTTTGAGCGAGGCTTGCTTGCGGTTTGTAACGTATTTTGTGAATTTCATTGTTTTAAAAATTACCAAGAGTGTAGATTTTGCTAATAATTTTAGATATACCAATATACGTTTTTGCTTGTAATTAAACATAAATACGTAAGGATTTGAACACCGCGGCCTCTAGCAAATTTAAATTAACTTTAAAGTAACTTTCCTTTTCGTTACTGAAATATTCTCTAGGACGTTTAAGAAGTTACTTATTAAATTCGTATAAGCGTCGAATTTATTCCGAAAATATCACTAGCGCTGTGCTGACTTTCGTAATCGAAACTTATGATAATGAACTGCAGGTAACGGGTTTCATCATTTCGTGACTATACGTTGAACGTAACATTCACTTTGTAAGTGCCGATTCCCCGGCGTAACGTCTTTAGAAAAATTTAGATAAATATTCGAGTTTTACTGCTGCTACTAAGTAGCTATTTAAAAACAAATTATTCGTTAAACATCTTACGAAATGCCAAGGAGTTAAATAACCCGTCACGTCTGCAATGAAAAATAATGAAATATTGTTTTTCTGATAAAATACCTTTCTAATCAATATGTAATAAAAATCAATCTTGATAAATTAAATTACTTTCTGCAGACGTTATTGTTTTTTGCAAACTCATTACAAGTTCCTTTGATTCGTATCGCGGTTATCAGCTTCTTCATTTCCTATTTTCGATTTTTAAGTGGAATAAAAGAATTTCTTTTTTTACTTCATATTAATTTTTTACGTAATGAAAATGTACGAACCGTTATTTTTAAAACATTTTCCTGTTCAAGTAACGCACGTCAAATTCCTTACGTTTTTCCTAGTATATAGAGTTTACAAAAAAAAATTGATAAACAGTTTTGTCTAACGTTATGTAATTAAAATAATATAAATGATTGACTTTACATTTTTCAAAAAATATCAGTATACTATAATTTAATTTCCGAATCGTTGAAATATGTTAAAAAGTTTTTGTTTTAAAGTAATGAATAGTGCTCATGCTTGATTATTATGATTGTTTTACGGTTAGACGTACGACGTATTTCACATCCTGTTGTAAAGTTGAGGTGTGTTATCCAATCTTGTGTTTCTCCTGGCTTCAGTTTTTCTAATTTATTATCATATTTTTCAAGATTTACTTTAGAAACTCTTGAGTATTTTTTTCCACGGCATTATAGATTTTTCATTTCGACGTCGATAATTGTTTTTCCTTGTGGCTTTTTTATCCTGATGGTTTTCGAGTATAAAGTCGATAATGTATAACGACTTTAACTGTTTCACGTTTAACGCAACTTTATTGCTTCACTTCGTCGTAATGAATGTACGACGAGCAATAAACTAGTCGCCATAAACATCGACTATTTCAAGAGAAAAAAAACATCAGAAAAATTAATAAATTCGCTCAAATAATATCTACTCTAATTGCGTTGCTCATTCACTCAAAAGCATGAAAGTAAATAAAGCTTTCATAAAACATAAGTACTACATTCATACTAAATCCAGAGGGTCACAAATACCATTATTTAAGATTATTTTTAAGTGATATTACGGAAAAAGCTAAAAACACAGGTTCATTTATTTCTTTTTAAATCCTAATGTTCAAGAACAATCTCGATGCCATGCATAATACTCTTAAAGCGTATTACCTAAAGTCTGGTTTTTTTGCTCTTCAAGTAAAAAACGTTTTCTTTTTAAATTTAATGTTGATTACTGAAAAAAAACATGTTAGAAAAACAACGTTTGTAATTGATTTATTTAGATTTATTTTAAGATTTGATTTTCCTTAACCGTTCAAAATTCTTTCAAACCGACTTCTGTAAAAATACGCCAATTTTAAATTTCTCCTTCAATATTTCGTCTCAGACTAATATTTGCATTTCAAAGTGCATATGACGTGCGTACCAAAACTGTATTTCGCATTTGCCATCGCGAGGTTGTGTATGCGTATCTACATATCCGTGAACACCTTTAGACGCTTATTCTTATCAGAAAAATAAACATTTCCTTCAGCACTTCAAACCAGACATTAGAAAAAATGTTCTTGGAAAACCGTAAAAAAAGTTTTATCATTACCAAAGGTATTATGATTTACCTCGCTTGGTATACACATAACGAATTTACTCAAAGCATTTTTCCATAAAACAAAAAATCGCGTGCTCTAAACATTACCCACTACGTCAAAAGTAAAATTTAATCACCCACAAACTGCAGGAAGTAAATAATTCCCTATCTTCAGCGACAAAAAATTAATCTCCCACTACTAATTTCGATTGGATAATAACTCCAGTAGGAAAAAAAAACAGGCATCCTTGAGCGGCTCGATAATTTTCGATTTTCCGCGCGCTTGGTCGCGTTCCTAACCACCTTTTTACATAACCCACAATTTCATCCGCGACCACTAATTACAATGCATCATCTCCATACCTATATTTCTCCCGCACTCTACACAGTATTTGCTCCCGCAACAAACATTGAAAGCTCGAATTAATCATAAACGCGGCACGTATCTACCTATATCCCATTTCAAAACTTTAAGAGACGCGCGTCGGAGGCCGAGGGAATGGTAAACCAGCCTATACAGTAGAGTGACGGGTTCCGTCCGCTGCTCTCGTTGCGTATCCCGAGAGTTCGTCGACTGCGACAAGGCCGCACGCGTGAGACGATACCTTGTGTATATATATATGTTACGCGCAGTGTTGTGGGTAGATAAGTGCGGGTACGTAAGAGATGAATTGTAGCACAGTGGATCAAAACAATGGAGTGAAAGAGGCTGGCAGATTTATCGGGGGAAGAGAATTGAATTGAGTTGCTATAGGGGTTTAGGTATACAGGCATTGATATTTTTGGAATGTTTGAATGGACATTGTGTCGAGGGTATATATAGTATTGTAAAGGCATGAATGGGGTAAGGTAACGAATCGCTTTTAAGGGAACGGTAAAAATATGTTTATGTATACGGCAGTAAATAATGTTGGGTGTTTTATTTTAATTTTCTTTTGCAACTTGGTAGTTTTAAATAATAAGTTTTCTTAAGTTCTTTTAATACGGGGAGAAAACGCTTCGAGTTATATTTAGATAACGTGTTTTACCAAACGAAGAGATAAGTGTATTACTGTGACAAAGTTATATGAAAACACTGTTATATACCTCCGCATAAGTAAATTACCCGCCCGATGCTGCTTTTTTTCAAACTAAGTCAATTATTACACGGCTACCACCTCGACAAACATTGTAGAAAAGCAAGTCAACTTCCACGCGAACAAAGCAAACATTTCAACAAAAACGCGGAACCTTCTATATATACCACTGCAGCTCCAATCCCAGCGCTCAAGCTCCAACTTTTCACTTAAAACGTTATTCCCCAGCGTCAATCCCTGCCACTTCCATTACTTCCGCGTCCTGCCACCTACGCCAGCACTTTCAAACTCTCAGCCGCAAATCATTCAACTTTGACATACCCTACCGCGGCAGCAACCAAAAAATCTTTGTTCTGAAGAAGCGTCGTGCACGGTGTATGTTTATTTATATACCGTGCGACAGCGGCGCCAAGTCATACGTATATATATACACACATGACACCGCGTGTATAGCTTCACCACCCACCGTGCGGCACGACTTTATATCAAACTCATTAAGGTTTCATCGATCGCATTGCCTATACACGTGTATAAAATAGAGAGGGATAGATAGATAACCGTGCAGTGACGAGACGATTGCGTAAACGGGAAGCCTTTGTATACGCGTTGCTGTGTATTATTATTATTATTATTATGTCACACAACGGTGGCGGCGGTTAAGATGATAGAGAGCAGAAGGATTCATTGCACTTTTGCGTCGTCGTCGTCGTTGTCACGTATTATATGTGTGTTGGTGTATATAGATGTGATAGTGGTTTGAGGGATCGGCGGTCGCGTGACGTGCGGCCCGTGGCTATTTTTGAGGGGATCGATGGAGAAGGTAGAGAGAGGATATTGAAGTTATGGGCCAAGAAGGCGTAGAGGTAAATCAGGGGTGGCAGTAGGTTTAAAGTCAGGAATTGGTAATAGTCACTTTGAGAGATGGAAGAAAAGTAGGGTCTTCAATTTTGACGAGTTATTGGTGGTGGTGGTGATCGATGATTTGTGAATATTTATAGATATATAGGATTGGTAGCGTTTCACGGTTAGTTAGAGATGTTGCGCGATACTTTTGTAGATATGTATATGTGTGAATGAAAACAGAAGTCATTTATATATCAAAAAAATCCTTGTTTTTTAACTTCCCGCTAACTTTCTATAATAGAAGGTACATACAGATGAAACTTTATGATCCTCAATTTGCTAATGTGAATGGGAAACCATTATAATTCATCCTTGTTCGCGTGGCCCGTGTGAATAAAAATGAAAGTTACCTTGTAATTGTCGAAGATCTTTTTATTTTCGAGATGTTAAGTAGATTTTTTTATAATGGATCTTTATATTCAAAGATAAATGTAAAAGTGACAGGAAATTGAATTTAATTGCCCGGTATGTTCATATCTGAATGATATATTGGAAGAAAGTAATAAAAAATTTTACGACTCGTTATTCACGCTCTTCTAGCGTGAAAAGCTCTGCATATACATTGTAAATACAATTGACGTGCATTATACCTCAATAAAATTCTATTTTTACCGATAATACGTATAATTTACGAGTAAAATCATCCTCAATCAAAGAACTACATACACGTCAATACCAATACTGCACAACTTTATCATCAATAAATCACGACATCAATAATAAGCATAATACACTAAAAACTTCAATCATCATTGTTTCCTAACCACTCAAGCGCACGAATACACACCGATGTCCCGCGCAACGAATCATTCCCCTTTTTCTCATTCTATTCAAGAAAAAAAAACTCTCTATCGGACTGTCCAGCGTGTCTGCATATATATACGCGCGACTGAAATAATAATTCGTCGACCGCAGAAATCCCTGACAGATCGGCAGGTAATCGTCGAAACGCGTCGTCGTCGTCTCCTTGAACGCGCGAGGATATACAAAAACGCGCGCGTGCTTACGCAAGAGAGCGCAATCCGTGCGGCCGCACGCTGTCGTTACTTTCCGCGTCTTTAATAATCCCAACGAACTTTGCAAATTGTACATAACGCTGTCGTCTAGTGGGATAATTGAACCTCGCGATTGCGTTAAATAAGGGAGAAAAAGAGAAGCATCTCGTTGCGACCGCGATAGCAACTGTTTGCAAGTTCGTTCCGCGTTGTCGCAATATTTTCGTTTCGATTGTAGTGCAAAATTGTTACCATGACGTTGTGCGTTGTATATCGCGTAACATTATAACGGTATATTGCGTGTATAAACAAAGCATGGGATATATAATACATGGTAATGGTGTATGTAAAAACTTTGCAAACCCACGCGATGACATAATTAAACCCATATAACGACGGCTCTTTTGTAAAACCGTAGCACTACAACAACGTCCCAACGTTATTATATGCGTTTATATACGAATTAAAATGCAAATTCGCGCGTTAAAATTCAACCAGCTAGCGCGATTAATGAGAAAATAAACAAGAGCGCAGAAAAGTCCATCGAAGCGCTTAATTTTCAAAGTATATTACACTAAAAAAAAAAATCGCGAGTGAAAGCGCGGGGCTTTTTAATCCAACCCGCGCTACCACTCAAAAACTCCCAAACAAAGCCTATATTTAATCCTTCCTTTTCGCTTCACTCTTTTAAAATTACACACTATACCGAACCTTTTCATAATACTCTACTTTCATTAGATACCTCGAAAATTGCATAAGTAAACTCTCCGCGTTTTCGTTTCTACCCTCGTAGCGAAATCAATCCTCCCAGCCACACCGGCAATTGCTCATCACACGCGCAGAGTTGCGTAAGAGACAGAGACCACGCATGCGCGATAAACGTGGCCAATCAACGCACACGCGTACCTACATATATATACGTATCTTACTATTGCCCCCCTTCTGGCACCGGCGTCGTCGTCGTTTGCGTGCTGCAACCACCCCATCTTTTGCTTCGATCCTTCGTGCGAAGAGTGACTTATAACGAGTGTCAAAGCTTTCCAACTACGTATATCTATATATCAGTCTACAAAAGTAGATTGAGAACCTCGCTAATTGGATCTATTCAGCTCCGATATAAAGTTATAGCTTTTAGTCGAATTAACACGCAGACTTGCAGCTAACGTTGGAACACACATTATGCAATTTGTAAAGCTTTGCTGTAAGCTACACCACCACCGATTGCTGCTACTGTTTTTTTTCCTTATATATCGCGAAGAGAGAGCTTCAAGGCTCTTTCCGACGCGTCGAGACGTTATATCCGCGAACTTTTATAAATATTCATTGTTATTGCAAGTCTGTGCATTAAAATGCGCGCTCTTCGACGTAACACAAAAGCAACAGCTTACAAAAACGTACCAAACCTAACTTCGGTAACTTTACGACTGCATCTCTCTCTCTCTCTCTCTCTCTCTCTCTCTCTCTCTCTCTCTCTCTCTCTCTTCGCAAGTGCATACACCCGACTTGCACGTACTTATGTATATACATGTACCGCACGTTTTACGAGCTTCAAAACCACGACGCTGCCAAGGTTACGGCCGCGTTTACCCTCTGGAAATCACTCTCATCCAACCTACATACATTCACCCACATAGCCAAGTACATATACGCACTCTTGTATCTATATGAAAAGAGAAGAGGCCTATTTTCAGCGTTTCATTTACCATTCAGCCGTGAAGAAAATCCGCATAGACGCGAGGCGAGAAAGTGAGAGTCGTGTGTACGTAGTTTGCTCCGGGGTGAGAGCGCGATGTATATAGATACACACGCGGTGGCGTCAGGTGGCGGCTACACCCTTCTTCTTGTCAATGCACTGCCGAGTCTTACATCAGCTTTCTTCAACCCCCCGGTTGGCGGTAACCAAAAGTACACACATCACACACATATACACGAACACTTTCACTGATACTGCTTTTTCTGTGTGTCTATATATTATATATAAAAACGCGTAGTTAAACTGCGAGGTTATAATAAAGGCTGCTGCTGTTACTACTACTGTTCGTTCCAGCCTCGTGGACGGACGAGAAAAACTAGTCACGAGGTTAACGATGATGTCATAACTATAGAACCGTGGAGAGTGAGAGATATACTAGATGCAGAATCACTCTGATACAGCTGCTGCTTCTGCTGCTGTTGTTGCTATTTTGACGTGTAATTCTGATATATACTATAACGCTGCAAGTGGTTGTAAAGCTTTTCTCACGACAAAACACAGCTTGCAGAGCTTTGGTGTACACAAAAGTAGACCAGACGGGACGGCGGTGGTGCGGCTGCGTCGCGAAGACAGCAGTAGGGGCGCTTGTGCTGGTTTCCCGCAGTGTAGAGAATCGCAGTTTCGGCGTGTGGCACAATATAGTTGTAGCTGGCAAAGGGCGGAAACAATAACGATTATCTTGCAATTATTATATTATATGGCTCGGTTTGACAGATGGACGACTTGAGGTTAGAAGACGCACTATTGTTCAGCAGCAACAGAAGCGGCGTATAGTCATACCGCTAGGGGGTAAAGCTCAGCTCGCAACGTCGCGGCGACTGATCGATCCGCCATGTTTGCCTGTACGACGACGGGGAACTGCTTCGGCTATGCTCGAGCCTGGCGGGGAAATGTCTGTATAGTATATATATATACATAGCGTGGGAGAGGGAACACGCGAGCGAGCGAGCGCGCTAACGCGCAAACTCCGCGCGCTCGCGGCGAGTGTTAAAGTATAATGTGTATGATGTATATATAGCTATATGTATATACAGAGTATAGAGAGCAAAAGAGGGAGGATGCACTTGGGAACTTGACGTCTGGTGCGTATACCACGTCGTTGTCGTCGTCGTCATCGTCGTTTTTTTCGTCTGCGAACTGCTGCGACGCGTCTATTGTGTTACCAAGGGAGAGGGAGAAGTAGAAGTGAGATTTTCAGAGGGATGAGGAGGTCGCGAATTAATTGCTCGCGTCCTTGGATAAAAAGACGCGAGAGCGCAAGGTAATTGACGACGATGATGCTGGTGTAATGAGGGCCTTGACTGGTACCACCCCTCATGTGTGTATATATGTGTGTGTGATGTGCGGGGGTGGATGAAAAGACGGAGAGGAAGATGGTTAGAGGTAGGGCGTGTGTGACAATGGATACGAATTCGCTCTGAATAATTTACGCGGAAAACCTTGAGACGATCGAGTTTATATATATGTTTGTGTGTATGAAAAACATTGATAGAGCATTTTATTAATGTCTCTCGGTGGCTTTCTTTTTAACAGCGATAGGAGGAAAAATAGTGAATGGCAGTGTATAGGCGGCTGTTATATTGAATGAAATGGGATTTAGAGCTGTGGATTTTCCTGCTTTATCGTCGACGGTAAAGTAGAAAATGATGTTTCCAACTTTAAGAGACAATAGGATTTTTGCGATTCTGACGCGCTAAAAGGAAAAGCAAAAAAGAAACGGAAAGTTTTTCACAGAGAAATAAAGGTGGTAGACGGTCACAGAGCGAGTTGGTATATTATACATGTGTATCTATATACAGCCGTTATACATTCAGAAGCTTCATGAGACTATAATGAGGCTCGAGGGCCTTTTGCAATGACGCTACGCTTATATTATACGCATTGAATAACAGTGTGCTCTGTAGCAGCTATAGGGTGTTAACTGACGTGTAAATACGCGGCTTCGTTCTTTCACGTCTATAATTGCAGAACAACGTGATACATATCTCCTTTCAATTAAATATGTCTCAAACATTTCAATATCATACTGCCTCGCACTGCGTATACAAACTATTATATTATATATTTTTGTAGATCAATTTGGTGAATAAACAGATCTGTATACGTGTTGCTATTCTTCTGAGAATATGATAGTGATAGCCATAAATAATATATCATGCATTATCTCGACCGTTTGGGTATTTATATAATACCGTGACGGTACAGTATATACGTTATTGATACACTAAGGAATAATGGAGCAAAATGATATAAAACATAGATGTACAGTTATTTACGTGCACGGTCTCTCCGGTGCCTTCCCCGACACTTACGTCACACGATATGCACAAAAGTACTGCTGCAGGCGTTGGGAATATGACTGCAATTGCGCAAACGTATTTATCAACAACGACTAAATAATGAATTCGAAAGACATTTTTAAAAAGTTAAAACGTCTTCGTTAGCTGTCGTTGAGCGGTAATTACTCTTTTAATCACGATAATCATACTTAAGCGAAACATTTTTATCAATTACAAAAAGATAAAAGCTCTAATAACCACCAAGTGCATCGTTTCAATCAACATTACATGAAATTATACGAAAAATAATATGACAATTCTCCCATGTAACAGCCATCCGCGTAAAAAAATAACAAATATAAAGAGCAATGACTTGCACATCTCAAATGCACTTGCATACATATATATAATGCATACTTGTGTCACTGCAATGTATACATTAATCTTATACAATATATACATACAAGTATGTGCATTGGCAAGGTCATATGTCATTCCGTAATCCCGCACAGGCTCAAAGATTCTTGCCCTTCGCTTGTCGCCGCGTGTGTGCAGCTCGCGCGGAAAGCGAAAGTTTCGCTCATGCCGCATCGGCTGGCAGTCAGGCTCTTATCGGGTTAGCGATAAATTTCTCGCGCGCACTTGCCGCAAGGGTAATCTTCGCGCGTGACAAGCGTTCGATTAGAAAATTCATCGTTTAGCGACGACCGTAAACAATAAATCGTTCCGCTACGGTAATAGCTTGTGTCCCATTATACTCTTTATTTTATACATAATATATATAATAATAATAATAATAATAAATGTAAAATTTCGTATTTACCGTTTTACGTGGAAAGTTTCACCAAATTATACCAACGCGAAATTCACTTAATTCGTGCGAAAAGTTCCGTTCGGCCTCTATATACGCTATGCGTAATTCTATATGCGGCCCCGAAATACGAAAACCACGACGCGATGCATTATATATGTATACTTCTACACGATTTTCTCCTTAATGAAACGCATATTTTCTTCTTTCTTTTCTCGAAACGCGCATAAAGATTCAAAAGTGTAACGTCCGTTACCAACAATTACGGTCGCTCCAACGAAGTTATAATGCACACGAATTATACAGACAACAACATCACCGTCGTCGTCCTCGTCGTCGCGTTTGCATCCCTCGCGCGCATTCGAGCTTGACACCTGCGCGTCTCTTAGCGCAACGGTATATTCACTTGCTTGCTGGTGCAATGATACGCGAAGAGCCGGAAAGCGTTCAGTGACACAGTTGCAAATGACCGGCAATAGCTCTGTAGGTATGTATATATATATATTAAGTTTCTCGCGCGCGAGCGCCGATCTTTATCGACGTGGATAGCTGCATTGTGTGCGCGGCTCATTACACGCGCGTGCAGTGCGCTGTTGCTGCGCTCGCCTTTTATTAACGTCACGTGAGCTCCGCCTACTCCTGTCACTCTCTATATAGCCCGATTAATTATATCAGATTACTATAT
>JAYJLV010000011.1:7414955-7472015 GCA_036873485.1 Torymus texanus
GTGTGTGTGTGTGTGTGTGTGTGTGTGTGTGTGTGTGTGTGTGTGTGTGTGTGTGTGTGTGTATATATATATATAGCTACGCGGTGTTGTTAAATATATAATTTGTAAGATTGTTGTGCGAGAGAAATGCGCGAATGTAATTGGTAGTTAGTTATTTTAATTAACACGGTTTGAAATATTACAGTTTATCGATTATATTTATTATGTTTCATACATATTCGAATATTTACGATAAACCTAATAATCTGTGATTTGAATTTTATGTGTATTATATTACAGTTACTATAATACGGTAATATATTTTTCTAGGTAAAATTAACCCTACAATAATTGACCCATGCGTTTTCTGCTCACTGATGCATACAGTGGAATATTGCTTTTCTGTAATAAAAAAGAAACAATGAATCGTCCATTACAAAGCTAAAAATAAAACCCGTAACTCTATACATCTAAAAATAAAAACTAGTCGGCTTTTATTCACTGCGATAATCGATAACAATATTTGTATCGAGAATATCTCCAGCGATGATGACCGATCTTCGTGAAGCGTCCATTGATAAACTCATAAAATATTCCCGGCGGCGCATCAAAAACACCTTCGCCACTATACAAAAGCAACAGGAGGATATCTCTTTCTTTCTCTTCCTTTCGCTCTCAAAAAAGAAACGTACGAGGAAAACGAAAAAGGTCCCCAGCAACACACATATATATATACACACACACACGCGTGCGTATATAACGATAGCGATAACGATAACGATGATGATAATGATGATTACCGGCGCGCTCGCGCGCACGTTCAAACGATGATGATGATGACAACGGCGAATACGGCCTGAGGAGGAGAAGTAGGAGGAGAAGGAGAAATTAGAAGGAGCGAGAGCAAGCAAGCGAGAGAGAACAGGCATCCACATACACACACACACATACATATACTTGCGTGTGCGTATATATACGCCAAGTAATAATGATGATGATGATGATGACGACGGTCTACGGCGGGGAGGAACATTATGCTTCCCCGGCGCGGGTACGAGAGTAATCATCGTTTGGCCTCCTCGGCGAGCTCGAGAAAGAACCAATGGGAAAACACCATAGAGCCTCTCTCGCAGCAACGCGTACATATATACACATGCACACGCAGGTGGGCGAGTGAACGCGCGCGCGCGCGCGCGCACACACATATACACGTACTATATACGAGTACATCATCCTTATAGTATAAAATTGCCGGCGCCGCGGCGATGGGGAGCCAGTGTCTTCCCAGACGCCACGACGGCGAGTGTGTAGCTTTTATCCCCCCGTATATATAAGTGCAAAAAAAAGTATCTTTTGAAGTATATATATACAGTAAAAAAGAAAAAAGTGTATATGCAGAAGAGGTGGCGTTAAAAGCGTGTGCGCGCGCGCCAAAAGTTCTTATCTATATACGTGTGATGTGCAAAGTCAAATTTTTGGGGATGGCAACTTTTTCAAAGTAGTAGTAGAGACGCAGTGTGCAGCAGCAGCATCAGCAGCGCCGTGTGTGATTGATTCGACGGCGGTGCGTCGCGGCTCTTTCGCACGTGCATGCGCGAGACGCGAAACAACGAGAAGGAAAGAGAAAGAGAGAGAGAGAGAGAGAGAGAGAGAGAGATGAGATTGGAACTGAGAGAGTAAGAAAGGAGGGGAGAGACTGTATAAGAAAACGCCGAGTGTGTTTGACATTGCACGGCTGGATTCGCGGTCGATTCTGGTGTATTGAATGGTAAGTGCGATCGAATAGAAGCGAATGTAATTTTATGGAAATAGGAAACCGTAGGTTGTGGAAGAAAGAATATTGTTGTTTAGGTTAACGTGAAATGGAGATTTTTTTAAAATTAATTTTGAGTTAAGGATAGGGTAAATATATTGTTAAACAATGGACAACAAAGAGAATCATATACGTATATATATGTGCAGCAGTGAAATTTTGTAACGTCTCGTGCGGCCAATGACGAGGCGCGCATGAGATAAGAAAAGACTCGGTTGCATGGAGAGAACGGTATCAAGGTCGCGCTATCAGCCGAACTCACGTGGATGGAATTTCAGTGTGAAGTATATATTCTATACGACTAAAAGGAAAGAACGAGTGCTACTATATATACTGCAACGCACCGCGCGAACGATTGCACTGACTATATTATTTTTTTCTAGGTGACACGGTTAGAAAAAAGAGAGGCAGAATATATGTATAGGGGCTTTGTTACGATCTGCGTAATTCTTTCGACTGACCGAGTGACTGTTTTTTTTTTTTTTTTTTTTTAAGTAAAATTTTTACAGCTTTGATGTAAGTTTTCTATCGTGTTTTATATTTTGCTATTGTTTCTTTTATAGGTAGAAAATATTTTAAACAAAACTATTTACGTATGATATGCATAAATATATAAGAGCTCGATCGGAAAAACGAGTGTGATAAAAATTTTTTGAAATTATAAAACAAATTTCGCCTAATAATTCAGTACTTTCCTATACATATTTTATCAAGTGTGAATAAAGTTAACTCAACCCGTCGTCTTTGTTTAATACGGTTAACAAAGCAGATATTTCTATCAATATCGAGTTAAACTCTTGCAAAGAATTCCTCGACAACAAACAGACATCCTTCTCTACCGTTCAACGCATTGAATTCTTTTCCCTTATAGAATCTATTGAGCGGAATTACGTTTCATTTCTCTCTGGAACAAAGATCAATAACACTCGGCTGTAGCCCCAACTGAGGTTTATTTTATGGCTGCGATGCGAACCTTCTATATTTGAAAAATCTTTCGGATAAACATATTCAGTTTAGATTCATTGTTAGAAGCTTTTCATATAAAAATACATTCATTTTTCATTGAACTTGACAAGATATTTTTTATTAAACTACATTCAAAATAAGGCGGCTAAAATTCGGCAGCAATTTGACATTCTTCGTATTCAACATACTTTATTATATTTGTTCAAATGTTACCATCTCTTCAAACATATAATACTTTTTGGGCTTTCAAATTGTAAAATACTTTAATACTTTACAAACGTTATCTCGAATTCTTTCTACACATAAATTATTCACGCTCGATTATGACCAACCCTTTAGTCACACCAATACTCAGCGGAATATAGCTGAGAAAAGGCGTCTGAGTAGACTGATAATTACCCGTAATAGTCTCGGCGTCGCGATAGGTTTTGGCAGGTGCGTTGATCCTCGCTTTGGAGAGTTTGAGTGCCTGTAGAGTCGCCCTCGTTGCGGGTGAAACCTTCACGGAGGCGATCGGTGAGGCTTCGGGTCGCTTCGGACCCACATCCTCCACGGCGGCCAGTTTGGACGCAGCTTTGGCGACGAGGGAGATCGCCTCACCTTTCTGCACATGTCGAAAAAAATAACATTAGAATATCGTTTTGTAGATGTTGTTTTATACGATTATGTAATATATGCAATGGGAATAATTTAAATTAATATTTGTATAAACAACTAAAAAATTAATGTTAGAATTGTATAAAGGATAGCAGGTTTAAAATTATTTAAAATCTAATTGATATAATTGTTTTATATAAATTTTCTTATTTAATGCAGAAATTTATGAAAAATTATTTTTTATGATGAAACTTTTTACGGTTACAGTTTTGACTAGCATGCTGGAGGGAATTACATAACTGTGAACTGTAAGGTGTCACGAATAATTATGTTTCACGCGTGCTTTGACCCCTTATATACTCGTAGATTAACTTGTAACAAGTCCATTTTTATTGAATATTTTGTTGTTAATAAAATATTTCTTAAAAAAAAGAACTTTTTTAGTACAGTAAATAAATTTGACTGAATTTGAACTATTTATTTAAATATATCATTAACATAGTAAATTAAACTCTGCAAGTATATAAAAAATAATCTAAAACTCAGTATGTGAAAAAGTTGTAGAAATAATCATTTTGAATAACTACATGACTCTTAAAGATTATATGATATTACAGAACAAGATTAGCCATGTAATTATAATAAATGGAATTATAATTACACTTCAATTTTATATGCATTGTATGACTTTGAATCACCAACCAATGTTATTTTAATAAAACTTCATTCTCACATGCTGACACATGTCTTGTATTTATAAGAATGCATTAGAGTTTTACAGATATTTTTTTCTTCAATTCTTGACAATTATAATAACACTACTTATCAATGTTTGTGGTATTTTATGCTTTATATAACCTCAACCGATTAAAACATACAGTGAAAAACTATTTTTTTTTTGTACAATGATAACGATGTATAAACAATAGGAAATATTTAAATGTAACGTGTGTCCAGTGAATCATGAATTACATTTATTGGAATACCAATATATATTGAAAATTTTTCAGCATATGTTCAAAAACTGCAAATTACTGTCTACGTGACTACAAAAGGTTTACACGTCAGAAACAAATTTTTCAATGTTGCTTATCAATAAAAGTCAACTTGATAACATCGCTGTCGCACACGATACGAGCAATCTGTCGCTTCGACTTAATTATACAGCTGACCTATTATTACACATCGAGCGCGTTAAATTTCCGCATGATGTCTTTGCATATCGAAAAAAAAAAAAAATAAACTGCAAAAAAACTCAGCACTGTACCAAATTCAAATCAATACTGAACAAAAAAAAGAAAACAGAAAAGAACGACTAAAATCCTTCCAATAAATCGACCAATTGCATCATAATAATAATATACATCCAACTCTTCTTCGAAACAATAATTAGAAGAAAAAAAACAACAAAAGACAACAGAGAACTGTTAATAGCACTTTTATAGCGTGACACCCATACATCAACGTTTCTTTTTCTCTCTCTCACACTCATTCAATTTCTCCTGCTCTCCCTCTCACGACTATAAATTCGAAAATCAAAAAATACGGTGTTCAGCCACGATTAAGGGCTCGCTCTCTGAATAGCCTGCACCAACGACGGCGCCCCGGACTATTTTATATATATATAAAACCGTGCTTGCGCGCGGAGAAACCTCGATTCTCTCCGGTAGCGAGAAGCCGCGCGTAAACATCGCGCTTAGCAAGAGACAGAACGAGAGAGTGAAGCTTGCATCGTGAGCCGGAGACTTACGTAACGCGTGCTGCAGTGCATATACTACACCCGAGCGACGTAGGGTGGTATATATATATATATATACACACACACACACACACACACGTGTCGTGTGGATATGTACATAAGCGGCGCGTGTGCGCGTTGCGGTAGCAGCTTGATCTTTTCTTTTTTAATAATTGATATACGAACGGCGCGCCGGCCGATGACATTGATTTTTCTTGGGTAATTGCGACCGCGGATAGGAGGAGAAGGTGATGGTGGTTATTTGCAATAGTGCGTGAGAACGGTAATGAGAGAGGTAATTAGATGGAGAAAGCGCGCAGTTTCAAGTGGTGCGTTGGTTCGAGAGGTTTTTCAAGAGGTGCGTGGTTTAGAAATCGATGTGGTAGATCGATACGGTGGTTTTTTTTAGTTTCGAGTGGTTTTAGACTTTGCAGTAAAGGAAGTAGATATGTATTTTTAGTTAAGCTTTATTGGACAATTGAGGAAGTGGTGAATACTACAATTAGAGAAAAGTCCCAGACTTGAACGGTAAAAATAGGAATTAAGTAATTATTTTTTTTTCTATTTGCATCGGTGTTAAAAAAAAACATTGCTATTAGTAATCGATGTACGCGAGTAAGAAACTGTGAACCTTAAGCGTTGTTAATGGCGCATCATTTACATTTTAACGTTTGCTATTTACATATATGAAAATTACTGTCGGTGTAGGCTATATAATACCATACCGTTCGCAAGCATTTGTAATAGTTTACATACACTGTATATAAAATACAATATGTGACTGTCAAAATATTTAACATTACTAATATCCCAACGGCGGATTATATGTCTTCCGCGCTACTGCTCCTATATGTTAATTCTGTTTTGAAACGTGTACCCAGAGCCATTGTACATTGTGTACCTATTATTAACCAAGCACTAAGCACACTTCCTCGTGTCTTCCAGACAGCAGGCGCGATGTATGTATACCTATGTGTGCAACATCTAACCCAAATACACGCGCTTTTCACATGAATTTCGTCTACAAAACTCATCCAACGAAAACATCATATATGAGAAATCGCAAACTAAAACAACTCGATCACTGATGATTTGTGTGTGTGTGTGTGTGTGTGTGTGTGTGTGTGTGTGTGTGTGTGTGTGTGTGTGTGTGTGTATATATATATATATATATATAGTGTACGCACCAAAAACGACGCTATGATAGTTTTACACATTTCGTAAGCTTGGAACTGCCTGCACTAAAAATAATCTATATTATACGAAAGCAATAAACGTGCGCGGGCCGCCGTTGCATACGCTGCTGATCAAAGACTGTCAAAAACGCCGATGACGATTGGCGCACAACCAAAAGTCGATGATAAAACCTTTATCCGGTATACTGATGTATTGAAAAATTACGCATCGTGCTTATATACATACACCTACACATAGAGAGAGACGGAGAGAGTTTGCGATAAACCTGCAGTTCGCGGAGCGATAAAAAGTGCTAATCGAGACTTACATCGATCATTGATGCGGTTTCCCTGGCAGGGAGAATATATCCTCAAACCACTTCAACACGTTCCGGGATCATATATATATACACACACGAGCGATATATACAACGACTAGCGTACTCCAACACAATACATGACCCTTCGATATAGATGCACTGACCCAAACAGAGAATTGTAAATGTAATATAACGTGCACTACACAGTTGGCAGGTACCTCGGTCGCTCAAATCCGCACGTACACCGCGGCGACGATGACATCATCACGATCTTACTACTTGCTCTCGCGTAAAAATTTCGGTACACACGGTTCTCTTTCTCCGGGGAGAGAGAGTGAGAGAGACGAACGACGAGCGACGCGTCTACCGGCGAACTGACGACTAACTGAACCTCGTGGCCGCGTTATATGTTCGGCCCTGCTGTCTCTCCCGCGTTCGTCGTATTCTCTCTCTTCCCTCGGGCTAAACTCGGTAGGTAGTATATAAGACGGTTTCGGCCCTGGCAGGCCGTTTCGCGCGCGCGCACGTATATAAGTGAGGGCGTGTGCTATACCTAGGCTGCTGAGCTAATTAGGCCGCTGACCCTTCGGCTACTGCTGTTGCTGCCCGGCCGATATACGAAGGGTCCGAGTGAATAGCCGAGGAGACTATGTTTGCCTATGGATTAGGGAAAGAGGAGATTACAGAGGGTTAGGCGACGATTTTTTTTTTGTATAGAAAGGGGTATTATAGTGGTAGTGGAAGGAAGAACGACAGAAGCTGTAGGTGTTTGTTTGTTGTTATAGTGAGAGAGAAGAGTGGGTGTAATAAAGTTGAGGTGACAAGTGGGGGTTACCGAGAGTTTATTGGTGGTTGTTTGGAAGTTCGACGGTTGAGCGAGGTTGGAGTATATAGGTGTGATGCTGTAGTATGGATATCTAGGTTTAATTAATGTTTAATAAACTGAGGGAATCGAGTGTACGTGAGGTTCAGCGCGTTACTGTAATAAGCAAGGACTCTGCGGTTTTGAAATATGGCTACGTGCGATTTTTAATTCGCCAAATGGAGACGCGCAAGTGAACGTATCCTACTTTACGAGTATTTTTTTCAGAAGTACGAACGCGGGTATGATTTTATTTTTATGAGTTGATGATTCAAACAGTTTATTTATTCATAAGAAAGTTTCTTATTAATGAATTGAAAACAAATTTTCTATATAAAATTGAAATGGCAAGGTGTGTCAGTAAATTACGATAATAATTAATGAAAATTCCTAGAGAAATAATGAAGTAGAGAGTGAGTTAATACTCACGAAGTTTGTATCAGTTAATGAAAGTTTGTATAAAATTTATTATGCACTTTAATAAAATGTATATGAATCACAATGAAATCTACTGCGAATAACTGCAATGACAATTAAGTTATCAATGCAATCTGTCAATATTAATATTTCAAATATATAACAAACTTTTGAAGATTAGATAAATCAATTATTAAATAAAAAATCTGCTATTCACAGAAAGATATTGCTGTCGTGAGTAAATTGGGCAATTAAATAAACGGATAATAATTTAAGATAATTTAAGCATACCTTGATACTAGTCTAGAAGTCGATTGAAAAATACATTTTCGTTAGTAACTTGTATTTCAAAACATACCACTGCCACAAATTTTCTAAATAGTATAACTATTTATTTCACTATTATTCAGAAAAAAGCACTTCCTTGCTAAATACATTAGATTTATTATGAAACGATTTATTTTAAGGATCAAGAAGTAAACAGGTCTAAAGAAATGATTGAAATAAGAAAGACCATCAATAAGAAACCATTTCTTGTTAACAATGTTAATAAACTGTACTATTATCTGTTTCTTAAATGTCATATGATAAAAAGATTATTTTTTTTCGACACATACATGTTGCTAAAAAATATTCCACTGACTATATAAAATTTTGACTATAACGAAATTAATTTAAAACTCTATTGATAACAAACAAGCTATATATAATATTCAGTCTACAATATGTTTACACTTAAACGTATTTGTTTACACACAACAATTAGGATTGTTTTGAAATACAATTTTGAAAATATTAAAGAATATCTGGATGTAGGTATTTATCACTATCAGAATAACGTTTTTCTAAACTAATATCTAAAAATAAGCTAATGTGCATTATTGATTCAGTTTCAATGCCCATATATATATGATCTTCACCTCAAACACAGAAGCAAAATATTTTCAAAATAAACAAAACTTCTAACGAATTTTTCGCATCAAACAAAACAACGTTCAACTGCCAACGGTCTGATAATTTAAATTTCTTCAACTCTTTGCAGTGAACTCACACTTCCAGTAACACATTCGACTGCATCACCAGCCTCTCTCAATACGGAATATTTAAGACGATCATTTAAAACACGTGTCAAGTGCACAGCTGAGTGACGCAAAACGAACTTTTGTAAAAACATCTCTAAACTGGTGATTCATCATTCGGTAGAAGCGACATCCACGCATCAACGCACGGTCACGATCCTGACTTCTTTCTAGCTGCGTCTCGACAGACGGAGGTGTAAACGGCCGACCGGAAATCCGAAGGTAACCTGACGTCGTAAACGTAGTTTAAGTTTTTTGAATAATTAAAACAATTATTTATAGACACCTTTTTGTTTTCGAAATGGAATATTTCAAGCAAAAGTAGTTGATTATGTCATGAGCAAGCTTTAGAATCCTTGAAAAGAAAAAGTAAAATTTACTTGACTAATAGTTTCTCGTAATGAAAGAAACCGAGATTTTGAGCGTAAATTTTTAACGGTATTTACTTATTTAAAAATTCTTCCCATAATTTTTTTGAAAATAAGAATAATTATTTTATAATATATTTAATAGATTCATGTAATAAAATTATTAACTATGTTACTATAAATGAGGAAAAAATTTCAAAATGTGTTACTATATGACTGGATATTTACTTATTTATTCATAGAACTACACTTGTAGTCATGGATTACTCATAAAACAATCAACTTTTATTGCAGGAGGCCTCTACATCAAAAGTATTGATAAGAAAAAGTGCAACACCGACATATAAATATTTGTCTTAATTCTTAATCTTTAACACTTTAGCTTTTTAAAAACTATCCCCCCCCCCTCCTTCCTCCTTACGTTTATATTTTAAAGAAGAAACCAAACACGTTCCGCGTGGGCGAGCCGGTAACGTGGCCACGGAGCGAGCTAATATTACGTAATCTCTTCCCATCAGGGACTTCATCGTGCACAAGTGTAAGAGAGAGAGCGAAACGCGCTTTCACTCCAACAAGTTCGCAGATAACGTTGCATTATCGCGAGTTTGTTCCTCTCTTATTCCTCATATGCTTCTTGTCTTATCTCATATTCTTTCATTTTTGTCTGTTTCTGTTACAACTGCTGCTGTACAGTAGCCACAATTGCAGCTGTTGTGTTACTTGCCGAACTAGACAGCACAAAACACACATGCATGTTCAAGCTCTAAGCGTTTCTTTCAGACTCACTCACCGTCGGGTAGATGGTTAGGTATTGAGGTCCTGGTTTCCTCTAGAGAAACCTGAAAGTTCACCGATCGAGCTTGCGCTGAAGCAACTGAAAATGCACAAAAAAACAAGTGTGAAAAGTCTACCCTAGGAAAAATGAAGTGTTTGAGTGGTGAAACAAAAAGGATAATGCTAATGAATGGTATAGCATTGTTGCATAAGTGCATTAATTGTTCTAGTACAAGTTGTATCTGTAACAAAATTGAGAAATCTCGAGACAAAAACAATTAAAAATAAATGTATGTATCACAGTGGCTGGTGGCAAAAATTGAAAATTTTTCTTTGCATTGAATGAAAATTGCACATAAAAGATATTGCGTTAAAGACTAGTTCAATGAGAATATTTAGGTGGTAGGCTTTTGACATGAAAGACTTTATTATCAGAACACTGACACAATCAAAACACAATCAACCACTTGAAACAAAAAAGCAATCTTGTAGTGCATACTTTTAATCTTAAAATGATATAACATTATTTACGCAGCAGTTATAGAAGTTTCTTTTTATAAAATATTTTGTCTACAAAGAATAAAATGACAGTTACAGTTTTAAGTGAAACTTTTTACTCAACATCGTGTAAACAATCATTATGTAGAAATCTTGAAAACTTAAAAATTATGAATGAACAATTTTGCACAATTAAACCAAAGTATAGCAAAAGTGCATTTCCAATCCCCATAAGCACTTGCACTTTTACCATTGCAACGAGTGGTGAAATGTCATCGACAAAAAGTCCTCTGGCCTGTTGCAATGTCACTCCATGTTTCCACAGATTATAAAATTACACATAGAGTTAAACAATTCCTTTCCACTCCAATATAATGTCCTCACACAAGTCACAATCAATATTGAAAAAATCAATAGCAGTACCTTAGCCCTCTACTATCAATGAAAATTCAAGGATAGCCTCCCCCTTATCAAAGCAATTAAATCAATGACATAATTCAGGCTGCGCGCCGTCGACCCTCTTTCCCTCATTCCTCTCTTTCCTCTCTGTCATCATTTACAAATCCAGCGAGATGATAAAAACACTGCGGAAGCTACTTACACAAGCGCACGCGCGAGTACGAAAAAAACACAAGATCCATCACCACTCAAGCAGTCAAGGTTATATACTCCGGCGGTCCATAGGGTAGCAACCCTTATTAGAATGCAACAACAAAAACAATAGTCAGGGACGGAAAACAACGAAAAAAAACCGAGAGAGAACTGCGCGAAAAAGCGTGTGCATGAGGTGCAAGTTATACACAGTGCTCCTTTGACATATCGATTTGGAAATACACGTCGTCGTCCTGCGTGTGTGCGGTGTGCGGCGCGGGTGCAACCTGAAAAGCTTTGGGCCATCCGCCCCCGGAGCGCTCGCGGCGCGCCTGCAAATTATTATAGGTGTCACGGCACTGGAGTATAGATATTGATGAAACGCTTTTCAATCTTACTCCGGTGTATACTCTCCAATCTATCCCTTACAATACCCACAGGATAATAACGGAGTACTCCGGCCGGAAGCAGCAGTACGGCTTACACGAGCAGTTGGCCGATGGGCCATTGCAGGCGCGCCTTAAAAGGCATTGTTAAAAAAGAAGTGAGTTGCCTCGGTGCAGGGCGAATTGGGTTAAACGATCTCTGTATGTGTGTATATATGCGTGTATATATTTCGCAAAAGCAATAGCCATCACCGAGAGCGCGCTCGCGCGCTTATTCATGCAGGGCCGCCGTCGGTTCGTAGCTCCGTCTCTTTCGCGCACCCGCGGACCATCGATCTCTCGTGCACCCTTGCGTGCTAACGGACGACGAGGAAAGAGAGAGATAGATAGGGAGAGAGGGAAAAACAACACATGCGTGCGTTTGACACGCGCCAGAGAGCCCAGGCTAAAAATCGCCTATCGTCAACAGGACGAAAAAGAAAGGAAGCGAGCTGCAGCTCTACAGGCCACACTCTATATACACATACACTTCGCTTATAAATACGGTTATGAAACGCTCGCTCGCTCTTGCTAGGCTAGCGCGAGAGCTCAAGGTTGTTCGATTGTTCCAGGAAACTCACCGTTCTCGGAGCCTCGCTACGCATCTTCCTCAGGTCGTACGGTTATTGCTTGTATCGTAGCACAGTGATAGTAGCAGTCACTTGTCATCGGCCGTTGCTGCATCAGCTTTTGATGATCAACGATATTGCTCGCGACCGCGCACATGATGATGATAATATAATCGAACCTTCGCCTCCTTCACAGCCAACGGTAGCAGTAGCCAGTATAGCACTATATCACACTGAAAGACAGACAGAGAGGCACACTAAGCATAGGCGCACGTCACGATGAAACCGTCGTTGCCGCCGTCGCTGCCACTGATCCAACGACGACTGATGATAGCATTTCACTACTGCTGCTGCTGTTACTCTCTGCTGTCGTCGTACCGCGACGAGACAGCATGAGTATAATAATCTTCTTTTCTCTCGGCTCCGCGCAGCAAAGGAGCTTGAATTCAGCCTTAGCGCGCAGCTGCACCACCAGTTGTTATAGAGAGGCACATATACGCGAGCGAACGCGCCCGCGCACCAGAGACACAGATTTTTTTTCAGGGTCGATGGGGTCCCTGAAGTCGCTACTGTTGCTGTTGCTGCTGCTGCTTCTGCGTGGTGAGGAGGGCTATAGGCTCTCTGTGAGACTCTCCTCTCTCTCTCTCTCGCGCTCGCGCGGACGGGGCTTGGAGCACACTCTCTTTGCTGGACGCGGGCGAGCCGTACACGCGCGCGCGCCGAGAGACCAGAGAGCTGCGCGAGCAGTTATCGGAATCAGGGAGTGAGAGAGAAGGAAGGAGGGAGAGTGAGAAAGAGTGAGATAGTGACATGGATTGGCGAGAGGAGAGCGCGGGCGCGAGCAGCAGACTACAAGAAAATGGCCGTCGGAACGGCAGTGCTGCCAGTTGTAGAAATGTTGAGGCGGGTGGTTCGAATGTATATTTTGATACGTTTGGATAAAAAATATTTATTCAAAAATATTTATTTTTTCTACGATGTTCGTTTTTGATAAGTGATTGTCGAAATAGTTCAAAATAAAACTTTGTTTAATTTTTTTTACAGAAAGTATGTATGTGGACGTAACGTTATTGAGAAATAAATTATTGTAAAATATTTATTTTTCTGTAATGTTCGTTATTGATAGTACGAAATATTTCAAATTAAGCTTTTATATATGGTTTTTTACAGAAGGATTTTATATAGATGTAATGTGATGATTGTATTCTTATATTATGTTAACAAAATAATTGTTATATATATATTAACATATATATATTTATATTGTTATATTTATATTATTTTATTATTGTTATTTGTTTTATTGTTCAAAGTAGAAAAACAATGAATTATTAAGATTAAATAATATATTACTCAAAATTGATGTAAAAGCATTTGAATAATTGAATTTGATAATAGAGCTATGGTGATATTATTAATGAGTCCAAGTAGATAAAGGTCGGCCGTAGCAAGACACATAGTTTAATTTAATTTGTCACATTTCCATGTCTTATAGAAGGTTAAGAATAATTATCAAACACAAGAAATAATAGATTTGATTCAACAGTATACGTTATAACATTAAATCAATGAAAGTCTATTTTCGGTATGCAAAGTCATATAGTCAAATAAATATATTCAAGTCAGCAAAATGAAACCATTATGGGTCGAAGGGTCGTTTATTGATTGAGCATGCAAAGTGTATTTGTTCTCTCTTATCGCCATATAAAGCTGATAAAATCATCAGTTCCATTATTTTTTCATGTTCGTAAAAAAAGTTTCTTTACTCTTTTACCTTGTCTATGCATAATAAATAACTTTATTGCCATCAAATTAGCCTCACGATAAGAATCATTAGTGTACATATATAAGCATAGATGACACCTAGAACCATCAAACGCTCATTTGGTAATTCTGCATAGTAACTTTATAGCGCCAATCCAACTCATTCCCGTGGAGCCAGACGCGATCGATTGCATTTCAAAATTCGACAATCAAACCCGCCAATCATTCCGGCTCGCAGAAAAATCAATGCCCACTGCCTAATCCGTCTATCCGCCCGGTATAGTCACGTAGCAAACGAGGTTTTCGGGCATTAGTCACGCATGGGACCTCCTTATACTTATCAAATTATATCACGCTTGGTAACTGTATCACCACGAGGTTGGCATTTGATAAGCGCCACCGGAAATGCAACGAGGGCGCGCCAAAGCTCAAATCGTCAAAATCATCGTCTGCCGGCGAGCTTGCGAAAGCTCGAAAAGCAACATCTCGCGCTGTCCTTACATCCACCCCACTAAAAACCACTGTGTAACAACGACCATTGTCCTGAAAGCTGATCGCTTTAACTGGCTATAAAAATAGGAATGACCGCGATTCGGTAATCCCAACCACCCACGAGTTCGCGGGCCACCTCCATCATCTAGTAACATTTGTCGGTGCGCGTATGGGCCCCCCTGGCTATCGATTGTCATTATTTATATCGTACGTTTCCTCCTCTCAGTCATCGATTCACTTTTTACATTTTACATTTTTACAGTAATGAGGGAAACAAGTTTAGTGTAGCCCCGGACGGTACGGTCGAGTTACACACGGGCGGGCAGAGGCCAGAGCGAGACGGAGCGAGGAGAGGCGGGCGCAGCCAAGCTGAACGAGGGAGAGCAAGAGAGACGGAGAGAGGCATATATGTACACATACATACGTACATAACGTACAGTACGTCGCGCATATACACACGGAAAGCTGTGTGCTGCTGCGTGCGCGAGTGCGCGGTGTAGAGAGAGCAGCAGCGGTGGCGGTGGCCAGACACACCAGACAGAGACACAGAGAGAACCCATGCGCGAGCCCAGGCGCTGAACGCGAGAGAGACGGGAGACGAGAGGAGAGCGCGGAGCAGCAGCAGCAGCAGCACCGCGGCGGCCAGCAGCAGCAGAAGGACGATAGATAGAGAGCGGCGGAGAGCGCAGACAGAAGAGCCGTCGTGGTGCGTTCGACGAGTGGCTCGAGAGCGAGGTGACGACGACGAGACGACGACGAGGACGCGCGTGGAAAACCGGGGAGGTGGCGGTGGCGACGGCGACGGCAGGTAGTTGCCGAGCAGCGAAGCCAGACAGTCATCATCAGCAGCGGCAGCATCATCAGCTGCGGCGGTGGTGCGAGCGGCGGTAAAGAACAGCGCGGTGGAGGAGGCTGCCTGGCAGCAGCAGCGGGAGCGACGCGGCGGCGGCGGCGGCGGTGGTGGCTACGACGACGAGCACAACGGCGGCGGCCACGGCGAAATGACGGATAGCAGCCAGCAGCAGCAGTTCTGCTTGCGTTGGAACAACTTTCAGGCGAACATCACGAGTCAGTTCGAGGCGTTGCGCGACGACGAGGACTTTGTCGACGTTACCTTCGCCTGCGACGGCAGGCGGCTGCAGGCCCACAAGGTCGTCCTATCCGCGTGCAGCCCCTACTTCAAGGAGCTCTTCAAGGTTAGAAAATACCTCCTCTCCCCCCTCCTCCCGCCCGGCCCCCCTCGTCTCTAAGAGAGAGAGAGAGAGCGAGAGCGAGTCCTCCTCTCCTGCCCCCCCGTGTGCAGTCTCCACCCACCTACCCCCGCCGCCCCTCCGGGAGAGGCAGACGTGGAGAGCGTGCGAGCGAGAGAGATAGCGCTTTGCACACCCTTAGGGACGGGAAAAGCTGCGCGCTCCCGTTCCTATCTCTCTCTCACTCTCTCACTCGCACTCGCTCGCACGCGCTCTCGATGGTTGTCCCCCTCTTCCCCTCTCTCTCCCCCGCCCCCCTGTAGACTCTTCCTCCTCCTCTTACTCCTCCTACGCCTCGTTTCCCCTTCGGTTTCGTCTGTCTGTCTGTCTCTCTTTCGCGCTTTCTGTCTGTTTCTACCCGTGGCGCGCGCGTTATGTCTGTCTGTCTCTCTCGCGCTTCGCGTTCCCGTGCCAGCAGCAGCAGCAGCGGCGGCGGCGGCGGCGGCGCGCGATGGGTAGATCGTTTCTCTAGGACCTTTTTTTACCGCATCTCGTCGTCGTCGTCGTTGTCGTCGTGCCTCACGTGTTTTCCACACGCTTACCGTTCGAGGCAAGACAAGAAACGACGACGATATGGTTGTATACTTGTATAGGTAGTTGCGCGTAAGAGGGAGAGGGAGAGGGACAGAGAGAGAGAGAGAGAGAGCGGAAAAATTTCGACTCGCTGCACTTTTTGCGGGGGCTTGCGCAGCGCCGCCGCCGCCGCCGTGAATTTTTCAGGCTCTTTGGGGGGAGCTGCGCGTTATTTATGCAGGGCGCGATGAGAGTTAATGGATCGATTCGCGCGCGCGCGCGTCCGCGTTTGTCTCGACGCATGCGAGAATTTCGGAGCGCTCGCCGTGTGTTTTTTTTTTCGGAGCACATATTAGGTATATGGCATCGAACTCCGAAATGGAGAGATATCGCTGGGATTTCATAATTTCTCGATGAAATACATGAGGGAAGTATGGGAATTGGGTTGTTATTGAGAGCATCGGACTTGTAAGCACTGATATGGATTTCGGTTAATTATAGATTTCTATTTAGAGTGTCAAAATTATTTCGCGTAATTACAGCAAATGATAATGAACGTCCCATTTAATTTTCGTTAGTGTTGCATATTTCGCAATTTTTTCACGCACCTGTATATTTGCAATGGCAGATTGAACAGTAACTGGTATTGATTTCGCATTGGAGTAAAATAAAACACGTAAAAAATTTGGTATTGAACCCGTAAATATTTTCATTAATTTACGCGTATATTACGCCCCGTAAATTACCTACCCACCCTTTCTCCCCTCATCCCTCGTCTGTCTCACCCATGTTTTCCCCACCCCAAGCTTTTTCACGTCCATGATCCTGTGCCACTCGTTTCTCTGTACATCTATTTCCCTCTCTCTCCCTCTCATGCTCTCTTTTTATGTCTGTCTAACTCTGTCTCGCTCTCGTTTTTTCCTCTCTGTGTACAATGTCTGGCTTCTCTTTCTGGCTTGTGGGCCAGATATAGGCATACATATGCAGTTGAGTGCACTTTTGGTCCTTGCTTCTGTTATTCCATGACTGCACCAGCTGCAGCCTTTACACTTTTGTACTGACTGTTTTTGCCTCTGTTTTTTTTATCATTATTATTATTGTCAACAAGTCAGAATATAGAGAAAATGACCAAGCATTGTTATGAAACGCTGTGAGACTTTGTTTCGTGCACCGTACATGGGCACACTGATGTCCTTGCAGCTATTACCAAGAATGCTGCCTCGAAGTAAACTTGAAATGTTGGAATTCCTTTTTCGATTTCAGGCCAAGATAAATAGATATAGATATTTATACGATTGATTGGTGTTGCTATGCTGGGATTAAGAGGAAGCAGAGTAGTTTTATAGATTGCTATTAGCTGTGAAATTATATTTATTTATGGCTGAGCTAGGTAGTCTTGGCAAGTAGTGGACATTGCTGCAATTACTTTGAGTAATGTCTTGGAAAATTTTATCTTGAAATGAGGGCCACCATAGCCATAGAGTTACATAACTCTTATCTTTGCACTAGCATCTAATTCATGTCTCAGGGACACTTGATATCTTGAACCAAAATTAGAATTTCGAAAAATTTCACAATAGCCTATTTTATTAGAATAAAAATTTTGCAATGCACATATGAGTTTGTCAGAAAGTTAATACCTATTTGTTATTTAATTTCAGACAAATCCCTGCAAGCATCCAATAATTTTTATGAGAGATGTGGAGTTCGAACATCTTCAGTCTCTTTTGGAGTTTATGTATGCTGGAGAAGTTAACATCTCACAAGCTGAGTTGCCAACTTTTCTGCGAACTGCAGAGTCTCTTCAAATTCGTGGCCTCACCGACTCCCAAAGCAATCAGCACAACAACGAAAGAGTAATTTTTATTTGTTTATTAAATTTTTAACCATATGTTATTGTTATTTATTTTAATACTTGAGAAAAAAAAATTTATTTTAATTATAGAATAGTTATAGTAATGTTCCATTTTTCATTAATTATAATGATTAGAGTAAATTTGCTATAAAATTAAATTTTGTCATTGACAATAACTTAATAAAAAATAAAGCTACATCATTTTTATATTTTTTATAAAATATAAAAACATTAAAAATATAGTACTGATACATTCATTTTTTTTTACAGTATTCAAAAGCAAACAATATCAATGCATCAAATGGTCGTGGCCTTGTGTCACCAACTTTTGATGATGAACGCAGTAAACCGTCGCCGTCGTCAAGTCCTCCACCATTAAAAAGGCTGTGTAAAAGAAGTGATTCACCTCAGAACTCTAGTCCAGCACCCGCTGTACCACAATGTGCCACCAGTATCCCTCGCTCTCGACCCCTCATCGAACCTCAAGTTCAGCTCGACTGCTACAGAGACAGAGACATTGACATTGTTGAGGTAAAAAAATTTCTAACTGAAATATAATATAATAACTAATGAAATATTAACTAATAATATTTTTTTTACTTTTAGCCAAAAATTGAACTGCCAGAGTATGGAAGTGATGATGAATCCAAACAAGATCTCAATACGTTACCTGGAGGCTTTCTCAGTTTGGATGGTGGAATGGAAGTTTTACCTTCCTATCCACCAACGTATTCTGGTATGACTAATGTATTTGATTTTCTTTAGCCTAGTACTGAAGGCTTACTCATGTATTTATTCTATGTAAGAATTTCATTATGCTTGATATTTAATATTGTTTGAAAAATCTTATAGTTCTCATAATTAAAAAAATAAACCATTCTTTACGTTTTAAATTTTATTATAAAAGTAAAAAGATTTGATTCAATTGATAATCAATTTTAAAATTTTAACTTATTTTCATTTATCTTAATAAACATGTATTGGCAAAATTCTAAAATACTTTTTTCTGTAGGCAGCGGAATGGAGGGCGGAATGCCTGGGCCGTCGCATGGAAACACGGAGCTGAATCAGGAGCAGCAGGGTGAGTAATTCAATGATATTGTTACTTTAGTAGTGCGAGCACCATTACAAACAGCAACAACCTAGCCGTTTACATCACAAATATCGAATGTGAGTAGTTGAGTGAACGGGAGAGCAAATGGCAGATCGGAAGAAAGAGAGGGAGAGAATGAGCGGGAGAGAGAAAGGTAGAACGAAAGAGAGAACGAGTAAAAAAAAAAGAAGGAGGAGAAAGGAATAATCTTGACGGTTTGAAATGGTAAGCTCGTGTGTAGCTCGGTAGGTCTTGTGGTAGGCGTTAGGTGAGAGAGACATTTGACACTCGGAGGCTGCTTCGACGGGCACGAGTCCGTTGCAGAGTGCAGTTTGCAGCTAGAAAATCAGCTGTGATGTATGAAAGATTAACTGACGTTTAACCTTTGAATTAAACCTGACGAAAAAATGGCTTAAACGAATTTTTTTAATAGAAAAAAAGCTAAAATATTAACCAAAAGCATACGTCTTATGTGTACATAATCAGTAATCCCTGGGACCCCATCTTGCTTTTATACATACTTTCTGTTTTTTCATGCTTCTTATCACGCGTGAACGTTTTTTATCAAACTTCTTCCAATAAAGCACAAGTACATTGCATTGAAATTTTATTGAAAGAAATCGAAATTTCAATATTAATGCTAACGAACGATCGCTTTAAAGCAACATTTAACACCACACCTCTTGCATATATCTTTGAAAAGCTATCGTTTACATCATTACTGCATTATCCGCTTTTATCGTCTCAGAACTAATGTACACACCCCCTGTCTTCAAGTAGATGCATCGTTCATTCGTTGGAGACAATTGTGTTTTTTTCCAATCAAAATTAACGCTTTCTCATCATCGGCATTGATCTCATCGATCTCAGTATGCCTGCACCAAATTACCGCTCTTAATAAATTAAATTTCCTTGCATCTAGATTCACGAGTATTTCTTTTACCAACTAAAAGAAATTTCGTTGATTGATTTATTTATGTAAATTTTTTTTCATAAATAAAAGCTTGTCTCTGTAAAGTTTCTGTATTCTACAATCCTATTCTGCTTACGGGAAATAATTTGGAATTCGAGAAAAATAGAAATTGGCTTTTTAACTTGTTAAAAAAATATGTAAAAAATAACAAAAAAAAAAGAATGAAAAAAAGAGACACCCGTTTCATCGCCGTTTCTTATTATAATAAGGATATGGACAGGTAAAATTCCATGTTTAGTGCCACGCACTTTAACCCGACAAATTATGTACACAAAAATCGTAGAAACCTTGAAGCAAATGACTTAGAAACACCTTTAGATGTCGCACCTGCCTGTATCCTTAAAAACGAGCGAGAGAAGTGTCCTGCACGCAAACGAAAAAGATGAATTATATCTACACACGAGACACTTCTCTCCCGGAAAAAAGAATAAAAAATGACGAGAGAACGCGAGCTGGTAAAGCCGGCAGGCAGCAAGCGCAATGACTGGGTGTAGTGCTAATAGGAGATCGTTCGCTGGTTGTTGCTGTCCTGTGGTGGGTGGTTTATTATTCTCATTACTCTACTTTCTCTAATTTTTTTTTCTTCTTTTTTTTTGTTGTTGTTCGTTTCTTTAATTGCTGTTGTCTCTTGTAACTTGTTAACATCTCGCGTGCAATCACAGAACTATATTATCGATTGAACATTTTTTCAAAATTAAAAAGAAAAAAAAACAAAAAAAGAAAAACAAATTAAATGTATTATCAAAATTTTTCATTGACAAATAACATAAAAAAGTAAAGCCGCGTTTTGGTTGCTATTGCTGTGGTATCTTTTTTTTCATTAATTTTTTTTTCAATAATAAAAATTAACGTGCTATTGCTGTGGGCCTCTGCTATCGTCTCCTCGGTTAGAGCAAGATTGTGTGTGTGTTGCAGCTGACCTGCGTAAACTGCACTCGCTGGACCCGCGCCCCTGTCCTGTGTGCAACCGCATGTACAGTAACTTGTCCAACCTGCGGCAGCACATGCGCCTCATCCACAACCCCCAGAGTGTCACATGCCCTCTATGTAGCAAGCAGTTCAAGACCTCGCTGTACCTCAAGCGCCACCTCGTCAGCTACCACGAGCTGAGCGTCTCCGATCGTCAACGCCAGGAGGAGATATACCAGCATCAGCACGGAAACACCAGCGGCGGCGTAACAACATCGCCCGGCGGCAGTGTCAAGACCTCGCCCTCGGCAACTACGAACAACAACAACAGCACGACGTCGACCACGACGACGGCGGCTTCGTCGTCCTCGCCACCGTCGTCCACGAGCGGGGAGAAGCTCGTGCTCAGCCAAGGTCTCAACGATGTCGTCGTCCATGACGACGGCCTCATGACCTCGACGTCGTCGTCAACCGCAACTGCGCCGGTCGTGGCGCCTGTAACGGCGGCGCAGGCGACGACGACGACGCCGCTGAGCGTCGCCGCTGCCGCCGCCGCCGCCGCTGCCTCCTCGCAGGAGAAGCTGCGCCTGCAGAGCCCCACCTCTGGTGGCGGTGGCGGCGGTGGTGGTGGTGGTGGTGGTGGTGGTGGTGGTGGTGGTTCGGGTGATGGACCATACGGTCTCGAGCTCGCGGACGTGAAGCCGAGCGGCGGCTTTGCCGGCATGCTGCAGTTCAACGCGACCTTTCATTAATAGAGCCTCCTCCTTCAACTTTTTTTTACACTTTACACAATCTCTCTATTGTTTTACTTTAAAGCTGTAGATCTTTTTGAGCCGTTGTTGACACGTTGGCGTTTCAGAAATTTTCAAATGATGACGAAACGAAGCAGTATTAAATTACCATAAAAGTATGAACGATGATTATCAGACGGCGTAGTAACTGAAGCAAGAGCGTATGCCAATGACGTAGATTGCTAAATTAACTTGAAGCTGCATGAGCAATTTTAGAATTTAATTGGGAAATTAAGACATGTATTATAATAGCCGTGCCTAAACACGAGAAAGAGTACAACAAATGTTTCACGTTGAAAGTACATTTATGTTGCTAATCTTTATGTACTTTTAACGTAATTTTAACTTTTTTCTGAAACATGCGCAGCCATGATAATCGCGCAAAAAGATTTACAGCATTTTGCTAGTTTTAAAGCGTTTATTTATTGTTTCACTGAATTGCCCAGTATCTTCTTTGTGATATATACATTTATATGATTCATATATTTGTATGGATGTCGTTGGACATCGACGCGTTATTAGGTTATTTATTGCGTTATTACTATTATTAGTATTCTTTTTTATTGCTCTCCGTTCGTTTTTATATGTCGTATAGAGGTCTTAGCGAAGTGTGCGATTTGAAGTAGGAAACGTACGATAAATGAGGGAAAAAAAACAAAACTTTTACAAGACTATATAGGATAGTCGACCGACCGAGGTTTTTAGGAGTATAATGATTAACAAAAACAAAACAAGGCTGATTCTATTTAATGATTAGGGCACACTGGACAAAATAGGCGTACGTCGCGTACTCGCGCGCCTCGTGTGTATACATACGAGGCGCACGGGTCCGTGAATATCGCGAGAATGGAACGCGAGAATGAAAAAAAAAAATAACGAGGATAGGCACTCCCTCGCGTTAGCACCTTTGATACACGTAACTTGAATCGCAATTTTAGCAAGTCGAGGAGGCGGTTTAATTGTAAGTGATGATGATGAATAATGAGAGAGTCGCAGGATGAACGACGTACGTACGCGTGATGTACATAGGATTAATAATGCGAAACAGAGAAGATGATCATGATGATGATGATGATGATGAAGATGAAGATGAAGTAGGATCTTTCCGAGAGTCTAGTTTTTGCTCGTGTAATAGAGATCGTCCCGTGCCTGTTCGTCGCGCGTAGCGCATCAGGACGTAGATTGACCGAGAGAACAATTGTCGCAGGGGGCTAAACCCAAAAATGAAAAAAAAGAAAACTAAATGATAGACGCGCGACGAACAATAGTCACGAGGAAGTTTTACAAAACGACGGTGGAGCGGCCACCCCACCTCGTACCGGTTAAATAACTTCTCAGCAACACACAGCCCGGATAAATAATAATAAACAAGACTTGTTGTTTTATTTGATGCTATACAGTGTTACACAGACTACAGATATTTACAACAATATTATATTCTTACAGAGGATTATATTTACTTTAATGATTATTGCAGATAATCGCGATGTGCAATTGAAACAATTGAATAGGCTCGTAATAACAATATATTTTTCACAATAATAAAAAAAAAAGATGAATAATGGGGATGCGCGCAGATGTTCATCTGTCCGCTGTAAACTGAATGATATGCAGCCAATCGAATATGCAGTAAAGCTCAAGCAGAGTGATAATATTTATTATTAAAAAAAATAAAATAAAACAAAATGCAGTTATCGTCGAACAGTTTGAACGAAAAACCGTGATTGCAAACACAATGCGGCAGATTGAATTAGATGAATGATAATGATGATAAAGAAAATAGGGAAGAAAGCAGTAAAAAAAATAATAAGAAACGATATTATAATAAATAAGGAGTGACGCGACTGGCGCGTGACTCGACATTTCGCGTCCATGCTGATCGCACCGGCTCTCGAATTCGTACGAGACTTCGAGACGCCGATTAGTTCCTAATACAGGGTTCTCGTGAGGTTTTTCTTCTCTCTCTTTACCTTTCCGCTACCCCGGGTACCGGGAGAACGCGCGTGATTCCGTTTATACAGGCGATTTTGTAACAGAATTTTTATACTGAATACACACACACACACAGATATGCATACATATAAAGAGGGTCCGTTGCAATAGTCGAGCTGCCGTTGGCCAAGTTCTTCGTTTATTGGCTTAGCCGACGGTGGCTCGTGTTTCCACATGTGATATGACCTGTTTGAACTTACTGTTAATAGGGAATACAGTTATTAAGTCATGAAGCATTCCGCGTGCAGATTTTATCGTTATCGATTTTGATACAGGGAGAGACTGTTGCGAATAATTAAGTTTCCGCGTTTCTGTTTTTTCGTAACGAACAATATAACAATATACAATAATGGTGCTCTTAAACTCAAACGCCGACGTGTGTGTCTGTGTGTGGCCTTTATTCCTCCGTCGACAGTATTTTTAAGGGTGTTCGAGCTTTAAAAGCTCGAGCGATATACTTCTAGTAGACACAGTTTTTATTATATAAATATACCGGAGCTATAGTAATAATTTAGTCAGTTGAACTGAACGCATAACTGATAATTTATTTCAGGAATAAAGGTCACATTATGATGTAACTGGTACAATTCAGTTTGATACTGAACAAGTAGTGTAGTGACGATTATTACTTTAATGATACGTTTTAATGTATAAGTAATTTTATAACAAGGTCATATTGCAATAATATATATTACCGATACAACAGTGTACAACTTGCAATACAGAACTATTTTTACTACAACGGTGAATGTTTTTGCGAACGCGTTAATCATTCATACAAGTCTTTTATCGCAATAGAACTCGTGTTAATTTTCCACTGCAACAATCTAATAGATTTTTACTACTAATCTGTATTAGAATCGTACAAATCAATATACGTTAAATTCAATCGCATTGAATTTAATCATATCAATTTTATCGACGCATCAGGCCTCAAAGACATTCACCACCGACTACAGCATAGTATTCAGTTGAAGCAGCAATCAACAATAGCAATTTTATAAACTTGTAATATACAATATATAAGGAAAGTCCAATTATCGCGGCGTTCTCCCGGTGTAACCCTCGGGCGACGGACAACGGCAGTCTTTCTCAGCTCACTCACTCGCAATAGTGATTTCATTGACGAAATATGTGCCTCGTTATATTACACAACGTAACGTGATCTTAGGTATATATGATAAATAATAGGCCGAAATAGACAGGAACACAAAACACAGACCATGAGAGAAGGAACTGCGCGCGATGCGCGACGCTTGCGACCTGCAGCGATTATAATTCAGCGTTTGCGCCGGGCACACGCGTGCAATGACTTTTTCTATTTTCACGGGTTCGTTTTTTACAGATAAAACACACAACATACACATAATTACAATAAGCAGAGTGGTAGTTATATTCACACTGCGAAATAGCTAATATAATTGATAATCCAGAACGGGATGAAAATAACGTAATCGTTCGGTCGATCAGCATGGACTGTACAAGCTGCATATATATACTCGATATACCTCCCCATATAAAGATGTAATGATATATATACGATGTACGTATATGTAATGGGAGGAAGGAGCACGCGCTAGTCTGTCACAACGCAATTTCCATAGCCATAGTACCACGCAGTACAACTCAGGATTTTTTATATTATATTTTACAGATGACAATAGTTCCGTATATTTAACGCAGGCAAACACAGATTGTAATAGAAAATAAAAAAAAAACGAAGAAAAAAGAAACAACCGGGTCGAGCGTATTTGTGCGTAAAACCGCGTGTGCGCGAGATCGAGCGAATTCTCCCCGTCTCGTTTTTTCTCTGTGTATAAAAATGAAAAATTGAGGATTTTGGCTCGACGTCGCGACGCATGCGCGCGCGCTCGATTCGGACCGTCTCTTTTTTCTTTTTACACAGTATAACGATAAAAAGAAACAGGCTCCATACCTCAACAAACTAACAATCAAATGCAAGCAAACTTAAATTTAAATGCAACAAAAATAAAAAAAAAAAATAAAAAATAAAACAAACCGTAAAGCAGCTATATATTAAACGATGATACAGATCATATATTTACGTATAAAATGAAACAAAAGTAAAAAGAAGAAACGAGTTTTTTAACAAACAATAGGTAAATGGATAAAAAAGGCGCCCGGTCGAAATAATAAGATTTAAAAAAAAGATAAGAAACGTAAAATAATAAATAAATGAACGAATAAGAAGTAAATTGCTTAAATGAAACACGTTGCCCGCGATCGCGTCGCGCAACGACTGCGCGGCACACGCGACCGCCTTCACCTCAGATTATATTTAACAGAAGCAAAAGTAATAGAAAAAACTCACACACAGAAAACCACAATCGGATTTTTTATCGGTACAATTAAATAATAATAGTAAGCACACGTAAAACACCCGTATACACATTCACATCGTATACACAAGAACACACATACACACACACACACAACCACACACGAATGCAAGAAACGTATACACAGATCTCGGTGTATGCGAAGCACACATATATACACACGCGTATACTCACCAACCGCGATAATAATGGGGTTAATTTATGTATTTATATATCTCTGTTGACTACGTTGATAAGGGATTTTTGTAACGACGCACCGCGATTTCGTTATAGTTTGTCCCTTCTCACACACCTACAACATAGGCCCCCACCCCACCTTCGTCACACCCACAGAGTCTTACGAAGACTAGAATATGCGTGATATAAGTATTATTATTAATTTCCCCGTTGTAATATCAACGACGACGAACGAACACAATAGAATGCGATGGATGCCCAGCGTGTATAAGCAGAAAACAATTTTTAACCGTGAACAAAATAGGATTAGATTATAAATGTTGCATATCATATTAAATATACATAATTGTTATACGTTTGCGCCGGTTAAACGACGGCGTCGACACACCTATACACATTTACGTGTGCACACATATAACGATGGCGGACGCGTCGCACGTAACTCGCCCGAATCGCAGTTTCGCCCGTATTTATGTACATTTCTATAATAGAACTGATGACTGAGCGTTTCTTTTACACATGCGCAAATATAACAACATACACACATATATGCATACCTATATCCCACAGCCCAACCACACATATGCAGTGACGTTTAATAATATTGTACGAGGGGGTTATCGTTTACAGAGTACACAACTTTTAGTTTCGACAGAGTCGTCTTCCGCAACCGAATGCCTTTTTATATACAATATATAATAATAGTTTTCGTTGAACTGTGCCAAGATGAAACAAAACCGCGTTTTTTCATACTTCTTATATACAAATCGTGTATTTAACGAGCAGCAACAGTAAGAGATATAGAACGAAGTGGTGGCGGCATCTCATTCGCGCGAGCGACGATAATATATACGCGCGATAGTATAGGGTGTGATGATCCACTGCTAATAACGATGACAACACGCAAATAAGCATAATCTAACAATTGTACATAAAATAGAATCAGTAAATAACGTAAATAAGCCATAGCCGATGACCTTCGTGCAAATCGTACAATTCTCCCCCTTACTCCTCCCTCCCTCCCTCCTGTACACACATACACACACAGATATAACGGAGGGGATTCGGTTGATCCTCTCCGCGAGAACTTTTCCGTCCTCGTGGCAAAAGTTCGCCCGACCTTCGATGATTATGATGATGATGATGATGATAATGATGGCGATGATAATGATGATGATGGTGATGATGCAACACATACGTACCTTATGAATTGTGAAAGAAACGAAACTGCGATGCGCGGCGTCCGGGCGCGTCCCCGTCTTTCCCCACCTTCTCCCCCGACGTGAGAGAGAAGAGCGAGCAAACGCGCGATACGCTCCGACATAATGATGCACTTCGTACACTCACAGATATACATTCATATACACACACATACATACATACATACGTATATACGAGTTACGTATTACACGTGATGCGGGATGATGCACTGTCGAGGAAGTGATACTTTGTAGCGTTGGTAGAATGACGGTTGGACGACATATGTGCGTGGATTGCTTTGCGCTTTTTTTAACATTACACAATGTCACTCTCCTATAGAATTTAAAGAGTTTGTCATTAATTCGTATGACTATTAGATCATTTATTTTGATCCTTTTTATTATGTTTATTATACTAGTTTTATTTGTGACAATAGGTATATAAGCAGTGAAGATTTATTTTAGTTTTCAAGACAATATTATCGCTCGTCTAGTTAATAATTTATAATAAATATTTTAGATGTTATGCTTTTTTACAGATTTATTTTTTGACTATACGCGTATTTTTTTTTCTTATACTTTGAACTTTTTAAACATAGACATATCATTTACTATCTTGTGAATTGTAAATTATGAAATTACTCCGTGACGCCGTACGAGTTAATTTACAGAGAAATATTATTTACAGATGTACATAAATAACTATAACTAAGTATACAGCAAACGAAAGTGCCTGAAAAGCATCCAATTCCACAAACGTCCATTTCGTCGTTTTCCAACGGCTGCAAACCGTATCGATTAAAAAAAAAAAAAAAGAATACAGAAGCCATTTTGCGACAGTAACGAAAAATTTTTGTAAACGTGTACGAAAAGCGCCGCGTTGCCGTCGCAAAACCGCGAATTCTCGACGCATGAACGCATTCACACAATGCAGCGTTTATTTGACAGTCCGTTGCATACGTATACCATATTATACACTGCAGAATCCACATTTATACAAGCAGACCTAAATATCGGGGTCGCTGTTATATACCACCGAGAGAAGAATTTTGCGCGTGAGCATATATATTCGCATATATACGCACGCGCGAAAGTCCGGTCAATAGTCGGGTTCATTTAACAAACTCTCCCCCGTTCAGGCACGAGTATGTGTGTGTGTACGCACGCGGACGGCCCTTTCAATGCCTCGTTTCTATTTATCAGTTGGCGCACTTGTATTGGCCAGACATACAGGAGTGGCGAATATTCGGATATTTCATGCGCGCGCATACAAAGGGCGCGACCGTATTGAGGGAAATTTTTTACGGTTTATGACGTTGTTTTTGTTTTGTGTCTTTTTAGTAGCTTATAATCGACATACGAAATGTTACGTTAAACAGGAAATTTTTGCAAAATTTTAAACACTAGTGAATGATTTTTAGCTAAAATTTCGTTTCTATTCTTTATAATGCAATTACCATTCATTTCTAACTGAACACAAGAACGTTGCTTTATTCCAACAAAGGAAAACTAATTTTTCCACCTGCGTACACACTCCTACGAAACATACGTATACACACATACACATACACATACACCTACAATTCAAGTACACTCGAAGCGCTGTGTACTCGAAGGTTACACAGAGAGTGAGATGGAGAGAAGCGAGTGAAGCGCGAGCGCGCGAATCCTTTATACACAGGCTGGACTTCGCTGGGCATTAAACCGGTTAACCTAGTTATTATATCCTCCGCAACAATTACAAACAATCGACACGCTCGAGTGTCGCGCGTATTGAAATACACTTACACACGTATACACACAAGCAAATACAATCACAAGGAACACACATATATACGTACAGAAACACACGGTCACAGTTATCGCATTGAAACAGAAAAAAAACGCGGTATTATTTTTTTTTGTTCTTATCCTTCTTCACGGGATTTTTCCTTTTCGCGCTGTTTACACTCACATATAAACCGTTTTATGTGTGTGTATATATATATACATTGTAGCATACAAACGCGCGCCGTATGCCCGAGAGGCGCATTATCCATCAATCTCCGCTCAACTTTTCCGTTTCCACTTTTATTTCTTCGCCACGGCCTCGGAAATCTTCTTCTTCTTCTACGCCTCCGACTTGTTCACTTTCACTCTGCTTTTTTTTGCTCACTTGCCGGACGTTGACGAATTCGCGGCGCTGCAAAGTAAGTGGAAAAAAAAAACAGTAGCTTGAGAGCAAGGAGAAGAGGAGGAGAGGGAGAATTTAGGTTTCCTGGTGCCATGATATCTCGCGGCTTTCGGGTTTCTTTTTTTTTCTCTTAACACAGGATCACTCTGGTTGTTATTATTTCCTTTTATACGCCACCTATATCCCGCCGATTATTGTAACATTTACATACAGGGAAAAGCAAAACGGAATTTCCACACATGAAGACCGACGTCGCTGATTTTAGGGCAATGGAAAAAAAATATATATAAATGACGGTAAAATTCAAACACAAAAATCGCAAACCAAACCAAAACCAAAACTACAAAAAATGAAACAAAAAATAAAAATGAAAGAAAGACGAAAGAAAAACAAAAAAATGAGAGAGATAGATGAGCGCATGGCTAAGAATAAAAAAACGACTTTTCGATGGGGCGGTTAATGAGTAAAAAACAAAATTTCTTCTCTTCGCAATCACAGTTTGGGAATATCTCGTTGGCGCATCGTGAGAGAGCACACATAATAATAAGCCAGGCAACCTTTTTGCACCTTCCGTTCGGATATACCTTTTTGTGGAACGATGAAGTTTTTTAAAGTAAGGGAAAGATATGACGAGGAACAAAAACTTGAACCGAGAAAAGTGTTATTGGAGACGAGCAGATGCTGTTTCGAAGTCAAAAAATAAATACGTCAAGACTGTATGATACGATTTTGTATAAAAAAAAGAAAACAAATAACAAAAGATGAACGCGAAAGGAAAATCGTAAATTTGTAAAATTTACATTTATTTTGTTTCGATGTGAAATGAGAACGATCATATTTTGGAATAACTGAATCTTTGGAAATGAATGGAGTAGATGCGAAAAAGCTTGTAAATTTGTAAAATTCACGCTAAAAAAGTGTCGTTTTATTTATTTTTGCGATGAAAAAAAAAACGAGAAACGATAGCGTTTGTATACCTTTAGGCGATTAAAAAAAAGAGAGAAAAAAAACGTTTTTTCGAACGATAAAGGAAGTTAAGCGAGAAAAAGAGAGACACATACTTACACTCCCAGGTAACACTTTTCTCCGCGAATGAGCGACGACTAAAAAAAAAAAACACCTGGAGATATCCAACCAAAAAGTAAAAAAAAAAAATGATAAAAAAAAAATGATCGGTACGTTCGTTTGTGTCCTGTAAATATGTAAATTAACGATAAGCATTTGTATTTCCGCGCAGCAGCCGCATAAACAAAACAAAAAATAAAAAAAAATACCGGGGCGCTTCACCCTATAAACGTAAAACAGAGTAAAAAAACCGCGAAGCACCCCGGAGACAAACCATGATCCGCTCTTTATAGTTAGACGTAGGCGCGTAAAACTCAGCGAGTCTTGCCGACTCGGCGAGTCAAAGAGGAAAAAAGAAAGGGATATTAAGGCGAGTAAAGGAGAAGAAAAAAAAAACGTAAAAAAAATGATATAAAAAAGCACTTTTGATCCGCCGCGGACAAATAATAATAATAATAATAAACGGGGTGATATGTACGCGCGCGCTGGTATATTGTAATGGTGCGCGTGCGTACCCCTCGCGCGGCGCGAGTCTTATTCGGACAAGGGCGGTATAGCGAAAGTATATTTTTTTAAGAGAGTCTCGAGCCTTCCCCATCCCCTTTTAGGCCTCCACGTTGTACTCCACACAAGCACTCATAAACTCGTTCGGAAGAGTGCGTAAGCGGAGATATGAGAAAAATTATTATCGAGAAAGCGGGGATAAACGCGAGAGATGAGCTCTTTTGCTCCCCCTTCCCTTCCCCGCGATTTCTAGTCACTTTTTTACGGAGAAAAAAAGAAGGTAATAAAGGAACAAAAAGAAACGGAACGCTTGTTTCCCCCCTCTTCCCATTTTCGTCTTACCCCCTACAGACACAAAAAGTCGTCGATTTTCTAATATAAGCTTTTTCGGAAACCGCGAGCGCGTAGTTTTGTATAATGCGGGGGAAGACACTCTTCGGTTGTTGTATGTAATAAGTGCACGCTTGTCGCGCGTTAAGAAAGAAAAAAAGGGATCGTCTGTACAAAATTTGTCGACCGTCGACGTTTCGGAACTTCGGTTGTACTTTCATTTTATCGCTGTTGAGAGTCGAAGGACTGTGAACTTTGTCGTGGGATTTTGTCGGAGAGGCTTTCGTTGAAGTCTATAAGCCATATTGCATTAGGTTTAGAAAGAGAGAGAGAAAGAGAGGGAGGGCACTCTTTTATAGAGCTATTTATTTTATTCGTAGTTCGGAGCGTACCTAGATTTTTGTCGAGCACAAAAAGTGTACTTTTGTAAGTAAAAAAAATTTGTACTATAGAAAAGTTTTTATTATTTTTGTGATCAAAATTCCATTCTAGTCAATACGTGTGTCTTTGATAGGCACGTTTTTAGCGAAAGTTTTGTCGAAATAATGTATTGTGTATCGTTGTCGATATTCGATTTGTTTTTATTTTGTTAAGTATAAATTGACTTTGTGTTGTTTTAATTATGTTTTTATAAAAAGAAAAATCAGAAAAAATTATGTTTTCTAATAAATATTTTTATTTTCAAGCGTTTGTATAAATCAAAATTAATCTTTCTATAATATAATTTATTATAGAAACGTAAGTTATAAGATTTTGTATAATATTAATACATTTATTCGAATTCAAAATTGTATTTAAAATTTGTAATTACAAACGTGCTTTACTGATGTAGCTATATAAACTTATATAGCATCCCATTGGCCTTAACTAAAAAAAAAATTGCAAAATTTCTATGCAAGAAAAAAAATTGTATAATCAAATTAACGTTAACGTAGATAAGTCTGACGAAGGCGTACGAAAATTCAACGACGAAGTTCAGAGTCGGTTGATCATTGTAAGGCTGAAATGAGTTTTCGCGAAAGAAAAAAGGCTGGAAGAGAACGTAAAAATAATATAATGAAAATCGCTGGACGACCCGACTGGCTCATTTCACTTAAGACTTTGAGAGTGCGCGCGAGTTTCGAACACAGGCTCGTTTCACGCGCGTGCGCGCGTTTGTGAGCGGAGCATCTCGTTAAATTTCTTAAAAGTAGAGTCAACTAGATAGCAGCTTAAAAGATACTAAAGAGATAACGACGATGGCTTCACTCGCTGCGCGTGCAGTGCGAGAACGCAGCTCGCGTCGTACAAATATTGCTTTGTCCGAATAAGCGTTAGGTTTTTGGCAGTTACGTATCGTAATGTATGAGGATCAAATACGTTTTTTTTTAACGAATAAAGAGCGCGCAGTGGCACATCGCCGGGCGGACGATATTTAATAATGAAGGAGAGTCCGGCTCGTCCTGCTTCTTTTAGAGGCTTCTTTTGATGGATTTCGGCCGTTATGATTCCTCGATTTTCGCTCGGGTTTTTCGAAACAAAATGAAGAAAAACGAAATAAAAAATGATGAACAAAATTCTGAAACCACAGTAGAGTTACAGCCGCGGGATTCCAAAATCCTACGTCGGTACATTGTCAATATAAACACATGTACGGTTTTTTGGGAACGACAAAAAGATGAAAAAACTATAACGCTGACACGTTTCGACATTGAGTGAAATAAAAAGCTAAATTCATTTTCGGGTAATGAATATACCGACGGACAAAATTGCTAATTTTTGTACATAATAAAGGAAAATAGACATACTAATAATAAAAAAAAAAATAGGACAAGATTGAAGAATAAAAAGTAACGGTTAGCCTCTTTTGAAAGACTCTAAAAAAGTAAACAAGTAAATGAGTATTGAATTTATTCGCTTCGAAATAATTAAACTTATCCACGCTGTATTCTCTCCTAAGTGAAACGAAACCTATATATTCATTCGAATCGTGGCATACCCAAGGTAATTTATGTAAGCTTTAGGTAAAAAATGATACACACACAAGATAAAAAAAAACACACACAACGTACTCACTTAACCACGTCCACGCATTTAAACAAAGTAATTATTAATTATTAATGGAGAAAAAGCATGACATAAGAAAAAAAAGTGTAAACGTTAAATTAAATTATAAACGACACGTACATTACACACAAACACACGATTACACTCGTGCATTCGTTTATGTATTAAGGAAGTATAAGGACGAAAGAGTAATGGATTCGTATACACACTCACACGCATAAATTATTATTGTCATTATTATTAATTATTACACGTGACACTTATAAGTAAAGTGAAGAAAAAAAAATAATGAAGATAAGATACGTTGAAACAGAATAATAAGCTAAAAAAATATAAAAGAGTAAATATGCGTCATTAAGGGAAAAAATACAAGTACTATAGCTGTAACACTCTTTAGTCTTTAAGTGCGACTGATATTATAAAGGGGCGCAAGTTTTATGCGAGTGCGATGCGTGTCAGAGTGAGATAAGAATAATATATTATAGACGCAGGAGAGTTTGGTTATCTATCGGACTGCGATCGATTTCCCGCGGACGTCTTCTGAATTTCCAAGTACATGACCAATACAGTACTGAAAACATAAAAAAGAACAACTTCTAATAATATTATCCTGAAACAATATGAATGAATAAGACGTGTGAGCGTTGCTTTTGTTTCTTCTAATACCCAATTTGTATAATGTTCCGTTAAAGATACAGTTCGGAAATTTTAATATTGCGCGGATAATACGCGGTATGTATTTTAATTTCGAAGCTGTAACAAGCTTTTCGCATGTACATGAGTACAGTGTTTTAATGAATTCATCAAAATAACTGCGATTAATATTTCCAGAACAACGTATAATGCTGAAATAATTACAATATTTTACAAGCAATCATAATTTTAATTTCACTTTATAAAAGAGTTTAAGGAAGTTATTATTATGTTCTTTAATATCATTCCATCATTATTAAAGGAAGTAATTTTGCTTAAACTCTTTCATAAATTTCAAAATGAAACATTACAAAATTTTTCTATAAATTTTAATAAGTAAAACTTCTTTGAACTTGCCAGAAAAAGTACGCGAAACGCTAGGTATTCTTCATTAAAAGTTTCACTCAGGTGAAAAAAGAGAAAATACGTGGAAATTCGCCCATAGAAGCCGTCCGCGTCGAATGAGCTCACATCAAAATTACGACACACACAACTCCACACACAACTCCACACACTGACAGCTTACACGTCGAAAAGAAATAGTGCAATATATACAAAAGAAGGAACAAAAAAAAATCATTTCGTTGAAACCGGAACTCTTCGAAATTTCCGATGCGATGAGGATGTATACAAACTCATATACGTCCGCGATTGATGAACAAAAATAAAAAAATAGAAAATAAAAAAAAAAAGAAATAGGAAGCGGACATCCGAATACCCGAAATATATTATGATCAAGTGAACTTTACACTCGTCGCGGTGATATAACTTGCGTTTAAGCACGCTCTAACGTTTAAGGAAGTAACCTTTAAGTCTCCGAGTTATTACAAAACAAAACAAAACAAAAACAAAAAAATAGCAAAAAAAAATGCGACGTCGTATTCGACACGAGAGTACGGGAATAATAATACCGACATGAAAGAATAGACAAGATAAGTATAGTCAGGCAAGAAGCGCAAAAAAAGCGTTTGAGTATGGAAACAAAAGAAACCACAGATGTCGGCGTTGCAGTAAAACACATTTAGGTTATAGGTCGATTATTAAGAATTAAACACAGTGGAATAACAAAAAGAAAAAAAAAAATGATATGGGAAAATAAAAATGTGTAAGCGAGTTTCGACGAACCGAAAAATCATGTCACGTATTAAGAAGCGCGAAGCTGCGCTGGCGAAAAGAGAAGAGCGAAAGCAAACAGAGACACCCAAAAAAAAGAGAGAGAGAAAGACAGAGAAAGAACGAAAGCGCGAGGCGTGCAGTTCCGAGGTACAGCTGCGACATACACCCTTGTTTTCTTTTGCGCCAGATACATAACAGTAGTAGTAGTAGTAGACATAGTCGTTGGCAAGTTGGAAAAAAATGCCGATCGTTGAGTTGATTAATAATCCGTTTTTGACTATATACAGCGAACTTTTTTCCTTCTTCCCCTCCCCATTCGGTCAGTGAAATAGACACTCTTACAACATACACACGAATCGGTTTTTCCCAGAGATCCTCTCCAACCAAAGTAAATTGTTTTCCGACTTCCTTTTTAGCTTCTCTAAATTAACCGTTCAGATTTTTCTTCGTCGTGAAAAATAACCTGCGCTCGATTTACTTTTGTTCTCGAAGAAAAAAAAAACTCTTCGACCCGTGAGTAGAATCAACTCTGCGTCAGCGGCATTTTTTTCCTCCTTCGCGCAACTGTAAGCGCACATCAGCGTTTTTCTTTCGCATATCCTATATAAGTTTTACGACGAGCGAACTCCTATAAGTTTGTTAATCGCACCCAGCACGTATATATCTGTATATATATACTTTTGCGTACACGTCGTCGTTGAGAGTATTTCCGTCCGTCTTTTAATCATAATTGTTGCGTTTCGACTTTCCACGCGTAATTTATATGTGCATAGTACGCATGTAATATACGCATCTGTAATACGTATGTAAGATACGGAGCGACGTCTACACAGGCGTTATGCTCTGGTAAAGACTGGAATAGGCCACGTTTACTTAATCAGCGATTTATAGAGAACAATGATAGAAAAGAGTCGCTCAGATTGTACCTCGGAGTAAGCAGCTTCGTGCACGTGAGATCGTAGATTTCTTTCCAGCGGTTAAGAATATTCTCTCTCGAATCTCAGGAATGTTTTTTTTTTATAGAGGCGTATTATTAATTTTTTGAACTGATATTTTTCATATCAAAGAATGATTTTGTTTACGTTAGCGTCGTGAAAAAAAATATCATGTAACACGAAGCATTCGCACGAAGCTTTATAGCCCTGCGATGCCGAGACATTTACGTGCACAGCTTCCATGCAATTGACTTTTATCTGGGATCTGATGCAAGCTCGCATTCCGCTGACGTAAATTCAATAGTAACCCAGTTCGGCGCGGATTGTTTTTTCAAAGTTGCAGGGGGTACCGCCGGGTTGGAATGAAGGAGCTACAGTCGCCTGTAAAAACGGGCTGTTTCAATACTTGAAACTCACCGTAAAAATTTTAACTGTATTCGATCCAAGTATCAGTGATTTATTCGTGTAACTTTGGTTTTATCATTATTTTTCTAATGCCGCTTAAAAACTCGTTTTATATTCCTCCATTCAAGTATACACTATTGGAAGCGTGCATATTCGGATTTAATAATTAACAATGCGCCTCTATAGAATTCATTTCCAACCATCAAATCTGAAAACCATGAAGTAAACTTCTTAAAGAACTATAGTTACATCGGAGAAAGAGAGAATGAGTATAACCACCGGAAAATCCTCGATCTTCCGCACGTGCGCGTACGCGCTGAATACAGTCGACACGACAGCTTTCGCGTGCCCGCTCGCAGCAATTATATGCGCCGTAATAAACCGATTATTTTGCACGACGAAGCGCTTGCTCTGCAGCGACTGCGAAAGTTACAGTGTCGCTTTAACGCGCACGCGCGCACGTGTGCATCTACCCGTAGAGAACGAAAAAAAGTTCCGAGACTCACTTCTTTTGGTTTCTTTTTTTCTTATTGACAACCAGTAAATATATAAGTTTCTACCTATTCATCTATACAGATACACAACAATAGGGAAGTTATCAGGGGTTGTTGGTAGAACCGCTCGAGTGATCCAGTATTCAACGTACAGTATTTCAGAGATAATGAGTGAAAACATGCGAGTAAATATGATAAAAAATAGAATGTAGAACGAGCGGTTCGTTGCAACCTGATGATTATTCCATTCTCTAAAATCGTGCGGTGTTGTTTTGGCATGCAGAGAATAATTAGTGATCGTTCTGCTGGCTCGTAGCAATTGATTTATCGTTTATCCAAAGTTATGGTATCTTTAATAACGTCGAATCGGTACAATTTTGCGCATTTATTTTCGTAGTCTCGTAGCTACAGTTAATCTTTCGACAACTAACTCAATTAAATTCGTCCGGCATTGATTCCGCAACCATGACCCGAATAGGAATTATATTACCAACCCGTAACAATGAACTTGAAATATTATTCCGCAAGCGTTCGTGCCAATTCGCTGAGTAAAATCCACTGCCAGCGAACGATCGCATCGCCAATTTCTCTCTCTATTGCCATTAAACCCCCCCCACCGCTCGATCTAACAATACTACCAACCCTCCATAACTTGTTCTTCAATCTCAGCATTACATACCACACCTCACACCTTCATCCACGATAATTTTCCTCTTCATTCACCTCTACCACGCCTTCATATATATACCTACACGATCATTCGTATATACACAGACACATATATAGTATAAACATGTCATATTATACACACGCAGATAATCACACACAAGTACACGTATACGAGGATCAGGAAAACCGTATCATCGTGTCGTCTCACATTATTTACGACGCGGCCATTATTGGCAGGCAAAAGCACGCGCTTGTTATACGCGCGCGTTGCTTTCTGCACAATACACATTAAATTTTCCCGCACGTCGCCTACGGGCACACAAATGGGAGATGATGTGCTTTCGATTAGGAAGATATTGAAGGTAGACTCTCTTTTGCAGTGCCAGCTTTATCTCTCGTATATAGACATACACATAGAGATGGATAGGAGATTCGCTTTTGAATTTACATTATATATTGCGCGACTATATAGAGCGCGGCGAAATTCCGCCGTTGGCCATGGTGATTGCGCGGTTGTCAACGCAAGTGCGCCCGCCTCTATGTGTAGAGGTGATGTTTTGAAGATTGAATGCGCTGTATAGCAGTGATAAAGATGATTTGTCGATTGTACGATTCCGCGTGCTCGCGTGGAAAGACAATGCGGCCATGGCCAGCGGCGCCAGTATTGTCACGATCGCAATCGCAAGTGACTTGATTCGGAATGTTTATAAGACTGATTATATACCACTCTATTATTTAATATGTGTTGCGAATTTTTTTGGGATATATAACGCGTGTGTATGAGCGTTGTGCGAAATGAGAAAAAGAAAAAAAAATGAAATTTATGTAAGTGTATGAGTTGTGTTTCGTATGTGATGGAAGGTAGAAGGATTTTTCGCTTTAGCGGATATATATGTTTTCGTTTTCCATCGAGTTTACTTTTTTTCTTTCTTTTTTGAGCTTTTATTGTAGACGATCAAAATTATGATGACGATAATAGGGATGATGGTAATGATATATATCTTTTGATCAAAGGCATGTCGACTCCTTTTGTGCCTGCGTGAGCGACAAGTGAACAAAAAAGAAATGGAATAAGAGTATATAATAACAAAGGCGAAAAATCTGAATGAAAATGTTGTATGTTGTAAAAGAAAAACGAGCGAAAAAACGCAGCGACACGTTTCTATGTACCATCATGTAATTTCATTATTATAACTGGTAAACAAAAAGAAAAAAGAATGGATATGATGGAAGAAAAGATGGAAACTCAACACGAAACTCATTTAAGTCGTCCTTGTCTTTTTGTCACCGTGTTCTGATAAAAAACGAATAAACGAAAGATAAAATTTCATGGTATTTATACTGTCTCGTCGTAAGCCCATTGCATAATCACTATATATACTTATTCCTCTATACTTTATCATTTACTTTTTGTCCACCCTATATATGCTGTTATCCAACAACAATAACGAACCAATATAACCAGATACATTTCTCCATCTGATACACCATACTATACCTTTTATTATTTCTACGATTCCTCTGCGATATCTCTCTTTCTTCATTCTTATACTCTACTTTATAACGCACGCGCAAGAGACTTTCCAAGGTCCAATAAATATTTGCAAATGTGGAACCGTCGGTAGAAGAGAGAGAAATCACTCTAGTTCGGGGAAAATACGCGAAGATCTGAAACAATACACGCTTCCAGTTCTGATTTTAGAGGATGATATTTCTCATATCCGTGCTAGCGTATAGCTGACGCAGGCGAATATTTCGCGCGAAACTCCGCGATGTCGATATTATCTTGTATAATTGCCTTTCCTATGCGCACACGGCATTCCGTCGCCGCGTGCGCTGCTGTCTCATCTTACATTGTACGGCTGGAGGTATATTTTTAGACGCGACCGGTAATTTTTGCTGAGCGTAGGTGAATAACTCGTTTTTTTTTCCTCGCAGAAAATATATACCGCGGCTAAATGGTTATTGGAATTTACACCGATGAGAGATTAAGTATAGGCTTTATTAATAAATTTCTTCTATAGTGTCTCGTGTGGTCAATCACGTACCTTGATACGTGTGATTATATTCTATTATACGTACTTGCAATATTCCTAAAAATGTTATTTTAATATTCAGCATTATTTGTTTTGTTTTATGTGAATAATAAAATAGTTAATTTGAATATTTTTTATGTTGAAAAATTTGCATCAAAACGATTATTTTTATATTTGATATTTTTATTCTTAACATTAACCGAATTTTTTCCTTAAAACTATGAACATCGCAGATATATTTGAATTTACAATGACAACTAACCGTGGTATATCGTCGATGTAACTGTGTTTCGTAATTTTCCGCTAAATTCGAATCGGCGATACTGGAAACTTCCTTGCAAGTCTTGACGGTGCTGAAGTCGAACTCTCCGCCAGAATAATACATGCCTCAAAGGGGCTAAAGCGTTGTATTCAACGCATTGTGTTGGGAGGGGACGGGTTGAGCATATGCAAACTTGTAACTACAATATTGACATAACTTTACGCTTATTGGTACACACCACTTAGCGAATGAAGTGCAGCGATGCAACTTCTGTCAGGATCGCTACTTACGAATAAGTACGTTACCCGACGCAGCTCACCCACCCGAAGCTAGATAAAGTTTAACGAGGTTCCGAAGGTGTTGCCTGTAATCTAATTAATTTTTAAAACTATTCCACGTTTCAGCTATTATATAGTTACACCAATTTTTCATTAACGGAAAGCGGATATTAAGAATTTCCGATTAAAATAAATGTATAAATAGTATATTGAATATCTTTAACTAATACAAAGAGTTATTAATGTTGGTATAAAACCATTTAATATTATTCTATCCTTTTATCTCGATTCAATATCAAATACGTACACGATTGAAAAAAGGCCCTCTCTTATTTCGCTCCACTTCCACCCACTCACTTGGCTCCCAAATAAAATAGCAATAAGTCCTAAAAGCCCTCGATCCAAACCTCTACAACCTTCTCTCGAATCGCGTCGGATAATCAACCTCACATCCTCACACTTCTCTATAATGCTTTCCTTCTCCCTCTCTTATCTCTAAAATTAACAATAAATCAACTCACCGGAACAACATCACTAGCTAACTTCGCCTGATCAAATATTCAGAAGCCTATACGCTAACACCGCAATAGTAGCTTTGCGATATCGATCACTTGTTCGCATCGTGACAAAGGCATTCGTTTTTGCCCGTGCGAAAATAGTTTAATGCAGGCAAGCGACGACCACTTATACATATTGTCCGGATACACACATCATTATATATATATATATATATGTGGCTTCCCGAAATAACCGCGAATAAGTTCACTTTTTTTGAAAATCGAGATAAGCCCGGATTTTGTATCTTCAAATAGGCCTTTTTTATTTATCACTTTTAGTAGTAGCAAAAATATTACCGTAAAGCTACAATTCACCCGAAACGTAACCATATAAGTCCTTTTTTCAAATTTTCTGCCCGGAATAACTGGATAAGTCCATCAGTTTTTCGTTTATCGTAGTTATCATTTATTTTATCTATTCAAATTTAATGTGAATATGATGGCTAATATATATTTATCTGTTTATTTAAAAAATTCCTATACACTTTCAAATATATAAACATTTTAAAATTTTACAATATTAATACAATACAAATACAATACGAATGGTCGTAAATTTAATAGAAATGTCACAAAAATAGAAATTTCTTGAATAAGTTAGAAGAATTCATTGAACAATTACTAATTTTGTAATTTATCGACCCGTTTCATAATTAAATTAAAGAATACGCTTAAAAATAAAGGCAAACCACACTATCAGATAAGTCCACAGTTCCCGGAATAACCAGATAAGACTATACTTTTGTTGAGTTTTGACTCGTTTTTCCCGATTTTACATATAAATTTGAACATTAAAACCCGTTTTTCTCAGAAACTCGAAAAGTGGACTTATTTCGGGAAGCCACATATATGTGTATGTAAGAACATGAGGGCACCTTCATCGTCGCTTTTGTCACGAAGCATCAGGGTTTCGTGTTTCCCCGTCGTGTTTTTTGATTGATAATGGAAGGACCGACGAAGAGAGTCGAGTCCGCGCGTGCTGTTATTTTAGGATGAGCGGAGGATGCGAGCCGATTTTTTTTCCTCCGACGGCTCGGTCAGCGTTTCTATTATTTACTTTCATTTTTGGAATTTAATTTACAAGGTTCGGTGGCGAAAAAGAAGGAAGAAGTCAAGGGGACAGATAACTTTTTTTTTCCATTTTTGCTTGTATAATTTCGGCACGGTACTGTGCCCTTGAATGTTATATTCGATGTCGTTCGCAGTTTTTTTTTGCTCTAGTGAATAGTAATATCAAATGTTTTTATTCCTTTTCATTTATTTTTATTGTTGGATTGGAATTTATTTTTTTATTAGTATCAAGGATACACGGTTAACTGAGAGATATTGTACAAGATATTATATTTGTTTCCTCGTAATTTTCATTGTATCTTTTAAAGTACGTGCATCTACAAAGATTTCAGAAAATTATTATTGCAAAAATAGCTTGATTTATAGACGTGAAATCATAATCCGTTAAACGCGAAAATTATTATCATCGTCCCGCACATATAATACCTCTTCATTCGAGAACAATCCATAAAACATGACACCGACGTCTTCCCGATTCGCGTCCATATCTCACGAGACACGGGCTTAGCTGACATTTGCCTCTGCTAAAAGGGGAAGACACTGTGACGTTGTGCTCATCACTCATATATACGTACAATAAAACTAATAGCCGCTCGAGAACCTATCGTTAAACGCCACGTGAAAACGAACGAATCAGCGATATATAAACATTTACCATAAAAAATAATTTCTTTCTCTCTATAAAACTTTTTATACTCTTATAGCAACTTGTTCCACCTCTTCTATATCTTTATACTCGACTATTCCGAAGAAAAATGCACAAAAAGAATCGAAATCGCAGAAAGAAGAAAAAAAAATGTTCCCCCTATGTTAAGACGTGAGCATCATAATATCCGAACGAGAGAAGCATCCGATCGTAAATACATCCGGATACCTAAATCAAGGAGAAAAATGTCGCCCACCCTCCTCCTCCTTCCCTCAGAAGTCGGCGAAAAAAAGCACACAACGATGACGATGATTTCCCCTTCACTGCAGCAGTCTATGTGAGCAGCACGTGATGCGCCGCGATTAAGTACCGACTGGATTGATAGCGTGCGCGTGTTGTTTTGTTCGCCATGAGGTTTATCGACGAGGGGCGAAAGTGAGGCATTTTTATTTCGCTCGACCGGAGGTGTTTATAGACCAGCCGTTAGTCCCGCTTGCTGATTTCAATCTAATAACGAGCGCGGCCTTATATCGACGATCTTTTTATCGCGTTGTTTTATCACGGGGTATTGGTTTTTCGTTCGTGTTCCTCTTACTTATGGTTATTGAGATATTAATGTCACCGAGCGAAGTTGTATATGAAGCTGTTGCTGCGCGATATTATTTATTGTACGTGAATATAACTTTTTACACGTCGATCGTTACGTAATGTACATCATCGTTATGGTTTTGCACATAAATTCTGGTCATTGAAGGTTAAATGGTTGTCTAGTTTGTTTATTATGTAATTTATTTACGATTAGTAATATATTTTACCAAATGTTTTTTTTTCGCGAAACAGTTGATTGTCGTCATCGGGAATTAACAACGTCAAGACAAAACCGTTTCTTCGCCGAAACGAGGTAACATAACGAGGATATTCTCGAGGCCGGAAAATCCAATTTACCTCAAACGTTATTTTTATTCAAAGTCAGTCAGTAGTGGGCAAAGGAAGTCGTAAAGCCCGCTTGTAGTACATTACAATAAGCTCCATTGGCAAATTGCACATCGCGCGCGCGCGCACCACCGCCGCGAAGTTTGATTTATATGGTAATAACTGCAAATACGTTCGCAGAGAACATACATTTTCCCTCTGTAACAATTCCGCCGTGGTTCGTGTCAGTTGTAAAGTATAATCACATACATTATACCCTCGGACCTTTCCCCCTCTTTGCGCGAGGGAATGAAAATTATTCAGATCGTTCGTACTGTGGCCCCAGACCTATGCCGTTCCGAACGTATTAATGTTTGAATTGCTTTTGAATATCGGCCCAATTATCGCCTCGCTGCTGAACAAGCTGTGGCTATATATCGTGTACTACTACGGCGCCCTATTTGAATAATCATTAATTTTCTTCGGTGTGAGAAAATAGACGACGATTAGGCTCTATTAGCGAGTTCGATCTATTGCGAGCTTGCGCGGTGGGGTTCACTATAGTGCCAAAATAAACTTGTGTTTGCCTAGTTTGCGAATTGCTAGGCTGTTGTTGTGTTATGGCCTGTTATTTCATATCTTTATGACAAGGATATATTTCGAAGCGATGGTGATTAAAAATTTTGATTTAACGGGTACCAAAGTTTATATGTATACGTTGACTTTCATATTTGATTTCCGATGAAATATTTAGTTTAAATTTCATTTTAGATAGCGACAAATCAGGTTTCAAGAAACATTTGAAACTTTTGATGTGGGTAGTGTTCGTTACAAAGTTACTACTCGTTTGGGAATTCCAAAATGTTCCTAATTTTAGTTATTGCTTCAACTTTGGATAGTTTGTACATAGCTTATAGCTCAACTACTATACACTGTAATTTGCTACTCACTTTGTAATGTAATAGCAATTGATTGCTTTGATTTTATTATATTCATTAAATATCCAATTTAATTTAATAAATTAAAATTTTTATTTTCTTTTTATTAATATACCATTCGAGTTATTATACGAAAATAATCTTTCAATAATTAAAGTAATAAAATTTCGTTGAATCTTTTATTCCAATGATCCTGCGATAAAGGATTGAATATTTTATAAGGATGACACAAATTAAATCAAAGGGATAACATTATAATTTAATTTTCAAACTAATTGCTTTATGCATAATTCAATGACTTTTCTGGCCTTAGTTGAAATAGTATAACAATTTAAATATATACCATCTTTTTTTCTCAATTCAAAATTGCCACTATAAAATTTACAAAATAATAACAACTAACTGCACATCACGTTAATCCAAAGTCAACAACAACCTCAAACCTCATCTAAAAGTCCCTTTAATCATCGCAATTGACTACAGCACCACGTCTTTACCATCTCTCGCTCTCTCTCTCCTCACCACAGGCGCACGCACATTCCGCGAGCATATACACAAAAGCTCCTCGCTTCTCGACAGCCCATCGCGCCGATCATCACACGATATAAGCACGCACGCCATCGTATACCTCCTCCTTCTCCTCGTACAAAGGCTCCCTACCGCGCGCATACACATACCCTCTCACGCTAAGTGCTCAGCAAGCCGTTGTGTTACGATATCGACGTGTCTCTCTCTCTCCTCTCTACTGGTATATGCACGCATGCACTCGTATATATGCAAACGTTGCAGTTGCTTCTCCGAAACTCCTTGGCATCGCATCACAAGTCGATCGAAAGATAGAAGATTTAAACCACACGAGAGAGAGAGAGAGAGAGAGAGAGAGAGAGAGAGAGAGAGAAGCGAACAACCAAGAGCCGATTGGTGTAGCTCGCGTTCTGTAATCCGAGCCGATAAGTAAGCCACGCGACACCACCGCGTAGCCACAGACATCCCTTTGACGCGTCCTTGCGCGAGTAATGACAGAGTAGATTGTTGCGGTTCGATGTGGATGGAAAAGGAGGTGGAGCGCGCCTGACGTCGCCGTCGTTCCTTACGAGCGAATTGTCGAAGTTTTGCGAGATGAGCGATTGAGTAAGAGAGAGAGAGAGTGAGAGAGAGAGAGAGAGAGAGAGAGTAGGAAAAGTTGTCGTTTGAGGAAGAGGTGGGAGAGGAGGCGTAGGTTTGAGTATTGAGACGTAAGGTCGTATAGGAGATGAGTTGGTTTTGCGTGGAGTGGAAGTTGTAAGTGGGGCGAAGTTCATTAAATTATCTTTGAGGTTTAGTTGTTACTGTAGAAGACAGGGTTTTTGGTTTGTAATTGTTTTTACTTTAAACCTTTTTCTAATTATTATCAAGTACATTGTTAAGAGGTACGATTGATAGATATACATCTTTTTATTTTCATTTGCAACAAGAATAAACAAAAGCTTTACGTAAAATGGACTTTATGCACAGATCGTAGTAATAACTGCGGAAATTAATACGTACGTTTTACATAAATTCAGCGCTACTGCTTAGTTATACAGAACTGTATAATGCTCCAAGTTTTAAATGCAAATACTACTGTTTGTACCTACCACCTACACATAATCAAGAATTACAAATAATTTCAATGTACTAAAATTATAAGCATTATAGTAAATTCATTATTTTTGTTCAACTCTAATTCAAAACTATTTAGTTTAATTATCATATTAACGAATATATAAGTGAAACCTTAACAATATCATCTTTAATTTCGTCGTATCCCATTATCACCAGTCTAGTATTTCATAAATATCACAGAGCCACCTCGTATAAACGCGCAACCATTACACTTACGAGGCGTAAAACGGACGCAGGATAATTTGACGCTAGGGAGAACAGAACGGCCACGTGGGACTATAGGCTGGATAACGTCCTTTTCTTCACCACCACCATCGTCGTCGTTGTCGTCGTTGTTGAAAAATCGTCTGTTCTTAATGTACGCAGCCACGTGGGCGGTGATGGTGTTGTCAGAATGTGAGAAAGAATGGCCATCGTTCGATTTAGGGGATCCTGATTTTGAAATATTTATGGCCGTTAGTACGTCGACGGAAACATTGTTATATCGTGTTAAGAATATATAGTCAGTTGAAATGAACGAAAATGCAGTTGTTTTCATTTGAATTAATAATCTATTCGTATTTTTGTTTGTTAAATTTTATTTTTACGAGTATTTATGACACTTTGTCAGCGTTTTTCCTCGTTTCCTTTTGCAACCTTTATTCCTTACATTTAACACTTCGACACAACGGCCATTACATTAAATCAAGCTTTAGTACCTTGAAAAATCCAAAGATTATACAAATAAATCATAAAACGAAGCAATGAGAGGGAGTCAGAGAACATGTGTGCGTACTCTACTTTTAATTTAGAACAAATTCTCGTAACATAACTCTTCACTTCTCCTGCTGCAAATCGCTCGAAAAACCCCCGACGAAATGATCGCAGGCAATGCATCTTGCGCCAAGCCTTAAATTACGTGCGATATAAAACGTGCGCGCACATTTTCTCTTTCTCTCTCATTCTATTTCTCTCTGCACTTTTGCCAGTAACAGAACACCCGTAACCAGATACAACCCCATTCGTATATCTCGAGAATACAAAACGTGTAGAATATATAATTCGGGACGCGCGCGCGTTTACGTTATCTGCAATTTTTACCCGTCGCCTCTATACTAGTACCTCGCGAATCAGGACGCGTACTGCTTTTTTGTGCCTGCGCGCGATTGGAATGACAGAGCGCAAACGAATGGAAATCTTTGCTCTCTCTCGGGGCTTTTTAATTAAAAGTTCGCGCCTAGGGAGGAGAGTGAGAGTGCGGGGGAAAATTGAAAACTTGGCGATTTACGTGCGAGAGGTGAGTAGGGAGGATGGGGGAGGGGATGAGGAACCGATAATTCGAACTGCTTCAGTGAGATGGAGAAGTAGAAAGAAAAAGAGAAAATGCTAAAAATAAAGTGGATGGTGGGAAGGTCTTCTTAATTGTATATGATCAATAATGAAATCAGTGTTTGTGTTAGCGCAAGAGAGATAATATTTTTGATTGCGCAAGAGAGAAAGTGGGAATATATAGTAGTTCTTATGTTACGAATGATAAATGGAAATTATTGATATTCTATTCTTCAATTTTTTGCTGTCGTTCATTTCACGTCGATATATATTATCTCTTTTGTTGTAGCTTTCATTATTCTTCTTCGTAACAATTACTTTTATTAATGTATACATTAGATTTATATATGCATGGAAACAAAACAAAATAATCTTAATTTACATACAACATATCCGTTATTTATTATTTTTTTAAAATAAAATACTACACTTCAATTCAACTCATTTTTAATGTCATTTTCAGCGCAATATATTTTATATAGTTGCAGTATCTTATGAATATTGCATGTGAAAAAATATTTTATTTCAACATCATGTTGTCAAAGTGCATTTTTTTCGTTTTTCCTTTATTTCCGTATTAGAATGGTTTGATTTATTCGCAGTTATTACGACACGAATATATTGAAATAAAAACGAATAGCAATTTGTAAATGTCAAAGAGAACAGAGTAATATCTGTATTTTTCTGTAAATGAAAATGTTTATTCGCAAGTATTTATTGATGTATTTTAAGTATAAGAGTTTACTAGTTGCCAAAGGAACATTTACCCACTTCTTGTCTCTGTGTGGCAAACTCTGAACATCCGTTATATACATTCTCTATGTGGTTTACTCGATGAAATGTGCTTACGTAACTTGGCTACAGAGTGCCAAGAAATGTTCAAGTTCACGAACACACTATCTTAGAGCCCGAAACTTTGCTACAAAGGGTTTTGTGCCTTTCTAAAAGGTAATACACATTCCACAAATCCTTGTTGTGACATCGTAAAACAATATTTTCAAAAGTTTGTAAAATTTATATTAAGTATGATTCAACTATAGGAATAAATAAAAAGGTGATTAATTATAAATATACTATACGTTATGTTCGTTATCTTTCTTTTCATTTATAATGACTTCGTTCGATATTATCACAAAATGATTAAAGATAAACCTCTCGATATTGAAGTAGATATTTTAAAAATCAATATTTTGAATATCGAACGAAAATTTTATAAAACCTTTTATACCTGCGAATTTTTAAATTTATTATTATTCTAATATTTAATTTCTAACAAAAATAATTCTAAACTATTCGTTTTCTTCTTCTTCTGTTTACAGCTGGTGCTCGACGGGTGCGACGCGGCAGGCCGCGACTCGGCGTGCGTGGCGGCCGACACCTGCAGCCCACGACTCACTGCAACTCGCCGTCACGGGGTGACTGGCTACCGCTAGACATGAGGACGACGCCACCGTCAATGGTGCCGGCCTTTCGCGGCTTCGACGACACCCTCGCGATTGACGGAGTGGTGAGCATCTCATATCTTCCCGTCTCTCTCTCCCTTTGATTTATCGTAATTACGGTGGCGAGTCTAGCGTTAATGTCGAGCCTCATCGTCCTGATCTAGCGGGTCACGACGATAGATTTGACGGTGGTTAGGATTGGATTTAATGTGTGTTCCTATAGTTACGTTTTGATATGAAATTTGATATTTTTAAAGATACTTTTTAGATATGTTTTAAATGTCACGTTTTGATTGATATAGTTAGAGGTTTTATAATAAAATGCATTGATTGCTTAATAATGTAAATTGAAAATGGAAATTTAGTAGTTACACTGATCCTGCAAAACGTAATTTAGACATTAACACATTAGAGGATTGTGTTACATTAAATCTCGTATACTGATAGTTAGTAAATATGTGCAGTGTAAGTAGTAACGTCAATATGTGGTCAGAAAACTGCGGTGAGAAACCTAGCGTTCAGCATAAATTGTTTAGTAAACATTATAAATGTTTCTAAATATTTTGTATACTGCTTGTAGATAGTTTAATTTTTACATTACGTGTAGCCTTCAAATTTATACTTACTCATAACTTTTATAAAGTTAAATAATAGAAGTGCCTCCTTTATCGCTAATCATTCCATATTCATCTCAAAGTGACATTATTATTAAGCTTGTACGTCAGGTGACATCGTTACCAGCTTCTTAACAGACTCAAAATACCTCCTACGTCTCTTACTACTAAGAATATCATCTTCACATGTCGCGCCCACGTCTGGAAAATACGAAAAAAAATGCCGATGAAAAAATACAGTGTATATTCTCGGAAACCTCTTTCTCCTTTTACCACACCGCGCCAGAAATATACTCTTATATATATGCGCCAAGAATCAACACTCAATAGCTGGTGAACTTTCGAGAACGCTCTTCTTACCTCCCTTCGACAAATCCCACTCGAAAAGAAATTCTTCATCCTCGCTCGGTGCATAAAGAACCTTCAGTCGGCGGCAATTGAGCTCTTAAAGGAACCGATCGACAGAAAAGTACACCAAGTTCTTTTCACACATACACAAACACACGTATACATCTATATACAACTTTGTGCCTTCGCAGTATACGTCTCGGTGAAAAATAACTTTCCGATCCCTCGTCTCTTCTCCTGACTTGGCAAATTTCTCTTCTTCCTTCGCTATCCTTACGAGCAACGAGCTTTTAACCAGCGGCCAGAGAGGAATATTTGTCTGCGCTCTCTCTCTCTCTCTCTCTCTCTCTCACTCTAGATTTGCATACGTCGTGAGCGTCGAGTTTCCCCCTCTCGCAGCTATAGAGCAAGACCGCGCCTGCGGGTCAGGATTTTGCATAGCTTTGCGAGCACACTGCTGCCAACCCGATGGTGGGTGGTACTGTGGGCTTCGTATAGTGTAGGTAGGTCTTGTTTTCCAGTTAGTTAACTTTCGATTAGTCGAGTTGTCGGAGGGCAGGGTATACGCTGGCTCGGCAAACTAGGGATGCCCTTAATGGGTTCGTCGCGTTAGGACCGCGTGTACAGTTACGGATTCGCTGAGTTGGCTTGAATCAAGAGTCACAGTTGTGCTGATTTCTATACGTTTTTCGTGGGGTTTCTGTGGGGTACGTAGAATTTAGTTTGTGCAAACTACTTTCTTATTTCAATGATGTAATTCGAAAAATATTATGTTTTCTTATATTGCCGTTCTCTTGTTTCCGCACAACATAAAACGCTACACAGAGAAAAAAAGTCATTACAATTAACGAATTATGATTTTGAATACTACACGCGAGTAGTATTTGTGATAAACGCCAATTAAATTATTATTAAGAAATAATTTACAGTATTAAATTCTACTGCTATTAATAGAATAATCAGTTTTCTTATAGTTAAATTCATATGTCTTAATAATTAAGGAATATTTCTCAATAGTTAAGGAATATGATTTTGTTCTTCCATTTCGAAGACCAAAGAATGTGTCTTAATAGTTAAGGAACCATGAATTTAATATAAAATATAAATATCTTATTAAAAGAGTAATTTCTCTTTAACTATTAAGAAATATTCGTTTGTTCATATCCAAATGTCAATTCGTTAATAGTTAATGATATTCCTTTAATATAAAGATTTCTTTTTCTCTGTATAGAAGCCGTTTAGTAAGTTCACCACACCATTGTTTCATTTTTGTGGAAATTCCGTAAGAATCGCAAAAACTTTTGCTATTTCAACAAACATTTTTCCTAAAAATCTCTCTCTTTCTCTCTCTCCTTCCTCACCTCTACAGCTACACTTCCAACTTCTCTCGGCAAATAAATCCAAACCAACCATTCCCTTTAAAACCTCAGCATCGTGTGCACATTCCTTTCATTCATTCATCTCTCCCCTTCCCTCCGTACATACACACATATAACATACACACGCGTACATCTCCTTTCACGCGCACACGTCCACGTAACTCGGTCACCGACTAATTCGCCCATTCCTGCCCTTCGTCAAAGATAGCATACGCGTTCACTCTCTCGCGCCACTGCTACCGTTATTAATTATCCCGCCTGCACAGGCGGCTAATGGCCGATTAGCTCGCTTGCCCAACCGCGAGCAAGCGAACGCCTTTGGTAGCACACGTCCGGTAGCGTCCTTTCAAGGCGCTGCCAAGAGATAGGAACGCGAAGTCTTTGGTCAGTACTATGCTGTTATCGTGGGATACGAGGAGAGTGAGAGTAGGGTATAACGAGGAAAGTTGCTTTGTTGGAAGTAGCGGCCAGCTGCGCTCGTCTCTCGTTGTGCTGTGAAACCTTTTCGCGTGTGACTTGGCCTGGTGTTATAATATAATATCGATCCTTGATGCGTTACGGAGGTGGTGTGCCTGCTTCGCTTTCTTGGCTTTATATCTCTTCATCTCTCTCGTTTCTGGGAGGCGTGTGGGTGTGTGTAGGGTTATTCTGGAGGTCGAGGGTGAGATGGTCGTTAAGTAGGTGAGTGGCAGAGGCATCGCGTTGTAGGTAAAGTTTTGCATAGCGCGTGTGAAGCATATAGAGCTGTGAATTCTTTATACATATATGCAGTGTTGAAGTTCATGATTTATATCTTACTTAGAGAAACCGTATGATTATTTCAAAATTAATCATTTTTTAGCTATATTATTTAAAATTCAATTTTAAGAGTTATAATTATTTCTGTATATTATAGAATAATATTTAAATTATGTTTTACCGCTTATCACGTGAAATTAAAACACACGACGTATTATTACAAAAAATTTTGGAATTGCCGTAATTTCGACAACAATATGTAGAATCACTTTCATTGTTTACAAAAGGGACAATTTCCAGACAAAGAGAGACTAATTCAACCTACTTTCTTATCTCCCTCGCAATACTTCTTTTATTCTCCGAAAAATGAAGAAACTCGTATTTCCAGACTTTTTCATGACTCGGAGAGACCTAACATCTCCTTCCACCTCTCAACGAGCCCATAAAAAGTTCATTCATCATCTCAATTTTTGCACTAATGTAAGATTTCGGTCAGCTTCGTCTTACACAAGCAAATCTCGCATTTCCTCGTCTCGCTTTCCTCGCATTATAGTCCCTTATCACGGACAATAGACAAGGCAAAAGAAGACGTTCTTGCCCGGCCCATAAAGGATCGCAGAATCGAATTGAGGAAGTAAACGAGGCGACAGCCACGCACACCCAGAGTGTATATAAGCCTAAATATTACATTGCTTGTCAGAGCCTCGTAAAACTGTTTTTCACTAGATTACTTTGTTTTTTCCCTCAATCTTTCGTAGTCGCGATTCCTTTCGCTTTATTTCAATAGCAATCTATATATGACGACTGCGATAAAAACGAAAAGAAGCATTGTTATAGACTTTCTCTTCTTAGTCACATTATTCGGAGACGAGAAAAAAGTGAGTGGGAACTGACAGGATGGTGGGATATATCCACATACCGAGTAAAGTGTTTTCGTCCTAGCTGGGAGTATTATTAGACGCGCTATGAGAATGGATTTTTCTTCGAAACTTCGACTTCTTTCTCTCTTTTTTTTTTTCTTCGATGTATTTTGAGATGCGCGCGCCTTCTTGCGTTGCCACAGCAATGCTGCCAACGGCGGCAGCAACGGGCGCCTGCCTCATTTTTTTAATGCGGCTCCAGACGAATTATTTATGAAGCCAGGGGTGCTATATGCGCTACTGCTTCCACCGCTGCCGTTGCTTTTTCCGGTTTTACGACGGGATAAAATCATTATTATTTCGTACTTTGCGCTTACAGGCGCATATAGTTTGATAGTAACTTATTCAGTATCGAGGAAAAAGATTTTCAGGCTTTATCTTTTCTTAAAATAACGAAAGAAAGCGTTAAGAAAGTTTATGTGATTCGTAGAGAAGGATAATTACGTTCTCTATTGTTTTGTTATTGTTTTGGTTTTGTAGCAAGTAAATATATTCGAATATTAAGTCAAAAGTAATATCATATTGCGGAAGATTCGGAAAGTTTAAAATTATTCCGATCACGTTTACGTGAAATGCTGCTCGTATAGTTCCAAAAGTGCGGTATGATTTTCAATTCAGTGGCTCGATGTAAAAGTTATGGAGCTCTTGCAAGGAATCCAAAGCTTTCGATTACAGCGGGCAATATATATCTATTTTTTCCTAGCAAATAGAAGAATTTCATTCATTTCGGTTCTTCATTTCCAAAACAATGTTCTCCATTCTTCCGAATTATATTTTTATAACCATACCGTCTTGTCCACATCATTAAGCCACAAGTAGTTGTGTCAACAATTTGACAAAGACAAAGTTGTACCTCATATTATCGCCTGTCTCTCTCTCTCTCTCTTCCATCCCCACAAATCCTTCCGTTTACCTTCTACTTACGCGCTGTCTCTATCATCCCCGAGAGCTCACGTGTATCGTGTGCACGACGAGCGCGCTTCGATGAGTGTGCCCACCGTTGAAATCTCATGTATACACAGACATATATATGTATACAGGTGTATACTGTGTCTACATACCCTGGCCGGCGACCTTCCCACGTGCTTGCGCGCGAATTTCCTCGAGACCCAAAGTGCAGGTATATATATGTATGTGTGTGCGCGAACCGGAGAAAAGCAGCTTCGTATAAAGACGGCGACGTATGCACTGTGTTTACGCTACCCAAGAGTCCATTTCAGTCTGCGCTTTCGTTTTTTTTCTTCTCCGTAACGGTACTTCTATATACGTAGTTCATGACCTTTTTGTAAGTCTTATTGCCAGAGAGATATATGAGGTACGGTCCCACTGCGTCGATTTAATGCGGAGAAAATTGAAAAAAGGGCACTTGTTTTATCCGTTGTTTACATATAGTATATATAGTGGTGTAATACGTGATGACGGGTATAAGAAAGTCGCACACTGCGCGCGCTTTATTACTTCACAAAAGTATAATATAGGCTTCTGCTATCGCGACTTACGAAATTAACTTTTTGAAAAATTGTTTGAGAAGAGTCATACGTGATCCTATTACAGAAGTAATCAAAACTGGTAATCTCTCGAATTCACCCTGAAATCGAGCAGCTTTCCAATTAGTAAAAATGAAAATTACTTTTCTCAGTCGCGGTCCGCTCTTTGTTTGCTCTACTTTGCTGAGTTTCGTTTCAATATCGCTCTTCTTCCCCCTAATTAGATTTTTTTTAAATAATGTATTTTTCAAATTTTATCTCGTTAAAATCAGAATGTCCACCATCCACCACAATGACTATTACACTTCGCGCGTCTCTTATCCTACACCGAGTCTACACTTTTCACTGCACCATGTCGTCCCTCTGCTACTACTGTCCCATGCATACATGCCGCCTCGTTAGACGTGAAAAAAAGAGAAAGAAATTCCACCACCAACTCGTCCTCCGCCTCTTCGGGATTTTACCCTCCCCCCGGTGGCTAAAGAGACGCGCGATCCATACGACGACGGCACGTACTCCTATGTAAATTCGGCCTTGGGGATAGTCGATCGGAATATGAAATTCCTCTTGGGGCTCTTCGTCCCCCTTATGCCTTTGGAAAATACAGTTTCGCTTGGTTTTTATTTCTTTTTATTCACTCGCTTCCTCTCCGCTTCGCGTACATGCGCAGGAGATTCAAATTTAAAGTCTCGACTTATTTACTTTCATCGCGACCCTTTTTTTTCGCACTCTTTTACGCGACGATGGCGTTGCCCATCGCTGCTGGCGCGGGAGAAGGATTCATGTGTCTTTGCGCGTGGACGAATTGATCACACTTTATTATGGCCCATTAATTTTAGGAAACCCTTCGAGTGGGCGTATAGAAGAACGAAGGTGTCGCGGCTAAGTACCATATTTTATGCTTAAGATTTACGATGGTGGTGTTATATTTTTGTTTGATTTTGGTGCGTCGGCGGGACAATATGCGAAGCTAATTAGGAATAGCTGCTATCGATGCTTAGATCTATGGTTTATCGAGGGATAGCTCAGGTTTTTTGTCGTAGAAATTTAATTTCCTCGGTTCTAGTTTGATTCGATTAAGCTGTTGCACACATCCATGTTGAAATTAACTTGTTATTTCAATGTGAGAGGTTTAATATTTCAATTCGGCTAAAAGTTAAGACCTCTCACGGTTGATGGGTAAAACTAGCGACGTCGAAAATTATCAATCGAACATCTGCCGCTTAAAGTTATCCTTGTGTCGATTGCTGATAGTACTGCTAAGCTTTTACAGCGGCTTGGTTAACTCGTTTGAAAGTTTTATGCTAGGTCACGAACTTGCTCTTAGCGTGCCCCGCTCGCGCGCAGAGTGAGAGCGAAAAGTAATTTGAAATTTCAACGGTCGCTTTATATAATATTGGTTTCTCGTAGCGCCAAATACAAACTGATGTCTTAACTTCTTTTATCATAAATAAAGTTGGAAGAAGAAGCAGCAGCAGCACCCATACTTTCACAAGTGCGCTGAAAGTATGGGTTAAATGCTGGTTTAATTCTTCTTACGCTTCTACTTTACGAAATATTAAATGAAACTGCTCTTAGATTTTCTCTCGTGCTGAATCGTAATTGTAATCTTACAACAATAATCCCGTAATTTATAAAACCCTACAAACCATAATCTACGCGAATCTCTCGAACAGATTATACGACAAAAGTATAATCATCTACTTCATATCAATATCCCTACAATTAATAATCTGTCAAAAGAAATCCCTCCCCATCACTCTGCTATGAACCATCTCGAATCACTCTTTCTCTCTTCATCTCGCGCATACATAACACACACACATACACAGCAGATGCTCAAAAGGCCAATACACCGCTCGGCAGGAGTTCGCCTTGCAACCTAATATTCGCAAATCCAGCTCTTCTCTCTCTCTCTCCCTTATATATATTCCTATAGCTCGAAAAGCTATGACCATTCCAGTCACGTACGCAGTCGGCTTATCTGTTTACGCGTGACGGACGCGTAATCCTTGCGTCACTTTTCCTCTCCCCTCCTCTTCGTAGCTTTGACTTGAAATATGAATCGGCAGCGCATTACCGGCGACACGGAGCTAGAGCTGTTAGGTGCCGTTAAAAGCCGGTGAAGGAATTCATAAATAACGAGCGCAAATAGAGTGTGAGCGAGTGTGAGGGTAAAAGAGAGGGGGGGGGGCTCAAAGTCCGTTACTTTTTTACGTAAGAGTAAAAGGGAGGGAATACGTGGGTAGAGGTATGCCTTACCTGAGAGCAGAGGGGATTGAATGGTGTCGTCGGTGTTGATGATGAGGCTGCGCGAGGCGGTGTATAAAAGACATCGGTTAATGGAAAGTGAAAAAAAGAACAGTAAGGGCGCGGTGTGTGGGCTGTCAGTTTTTTTTTATTAGGTGAATATGCGTTTTAAAATTGTGTTCTTTTGTGAGATATATATATATATATATATATATATATATATATATATATACGCGCTTTTATTATCTGTTTTTTCCCTTC
>JAYJLV010000011.1:7477192-7528587 GCA_036873485.1 Torymus texanus
TTTGGTTTGAAAATTATTAAAAGATTTTTTTTAAAAGAAGTAACGCTAAAAACCTCTGCGATATAAATCTCGCGTACGTACGCTCATCCAAACAAATCTTCCACTTAGCGTTAAACTTTCGCTTTTCAATAACTACACACACACACACTATCTTGGGGCTAGCGACACTGAGAATTATGGGTTCATCCACCGAGGTCCATAAACCATCGACGTTAAGCCTTTGAAAATCGACGATGAGAGGCTGGCGTTAACTCTTCTTTTCCCTGCCTGCGAGAAAAATGCGCTCTCCCACTCTCGAGCGGCTGCTAGCTCGTAACCGATGATGGCGATAAAGAGGGAGAGACAGCCGTAAATGTACAAGGTAGAGGGGGAGCAGAAAAATTGAAATGATGAATGTCCTCCGATAAAGACGAAACCCATACTTGCACGCGAAAATTGGAGTGTATCCGTTACGTATCCGAGGAAGTGGCTTTTTCTTGTACGAGAAGGAAAGCTATAGAGAGAGAGCGACAGAGAGAGAGAGAGATTGGTGTAATTTATACGCGACCCTGCTATAGTTTCGGGTCGCGCGCATAGTGTCGAGGAGATAACGTGGGTTTTTCCGTGTATACGCGAGCATTGTATACGGTTATATCGGCGGTTAAAGTATACACGAGGTTGTTTTATTAAATCGCAAAAAGTTTTTCTTTCGCGATAGAGTTGTTGTATGCGGTAGTTGTTGTTGTTTAGTAAATATCGCGTGGGAGTAGTGGAGCATGTGGGTGGAAAAGTTTTAGTCTTTATCTGAAGTGCATTTTGATAATTTTATGTATTCGTTTTTGTCCTCCCGTGGGTGTACGGTGTTCATAGGAGATACAAACACTGTTAGCTTTAGTATAGAATTTTTGAATGATTTTTGCTCGTTCTTCGTGAGAAAGTTTCGTTGATATAATTATGGACGTCACTGTTTCGACGCTCGAGGAATATCTAAAGTGGGACGACGTGATTTTAAGTGAACAACATACACGGCGGCGAAATGAGTAAACAAACAATGGACGCTACGTTCGTTAAGTAAAATCGAAGCGGAATTTACAATACTAATTATAAGTATATGTTTGCCGAAGTGAAAGAAAATATGATGTGAATGTTTGTCGATATACATTTATGAAGGTAAATACTTTTTGCATGTTTTATTGCTAATTAATGTGATTAATGTTGGTTCAATTTCTGAAAATGGAGGCTTTTCAAAGTGAACTCGCTTACTTCGTGACGTATATATTCACCAAAAGAGGATGCTACTGTCTCGTAGTTGATCATGGGCATCCTTTTATAACTTACAATTTTTTCGTCATTTCTCAGTAAAGACTATATACTTCGGAATAATTTCCCGACTTGAATATCATATTAATAACCTCCTTTGTGAATGGAAAATGGAATTTCATTTAATTTTCATCTACCGAAATATAATAACAATTTCTCATAATCAACGCGGAATCAAACAACGAGCAAAAGCAGTAACATCAGCAGCAATGCGTAAGTTGTAGAAATGAATAGGAAGACATCTGACGTAATATCGGAGAATAAATCATCCGTACAAATAGAGAGTGATGAAAAATATAACCTTGAATGGCAATTGACGTGCGCGCATTTATATCGAATATCATTGTTACGCACAAAAAGAGTTCATTTACATAAAAGATTCGCTTTTCACTTTTCTTAGATATTGTTGCGCGCTCGCTGCAATATCATCATCCCCAGGATACACTCCTATACCGTATACGTGGATTAAAAATTTATCGATTGCTCTATTGAATACTCGTGCGTGTCACACACACACACAATCACGAATAAAGAATACAAAGAAGCTATTCAAAAACGTTATTGCACTAACACCATTTCCAGGTCTCAACCGCTCAAACAAACGAATGAAAAAAAAAAACGAGAATTCCGTCAATACGATAACATCCAATATACCGCGAACGACGAAAACCACGTATAGTATTCTATATACTCCTGCGTGGAGCAGCTTCTCGTGTACCATTTATTTCCGACGCCAAGCGCGCAAAATAGACGCGCGCGCCGTGTGACTGGCAATCGAGATGAAAGCAAGCATTCCAGGCTTATATACAGCACTATGTGCACGTATATACCAAAGACGACACGACGACTTGATCGAAGGTGTCTATATATATCAATGCTCTCGTCTCTCTCTCTCCTTTTCTGGCATTTCGTTCGATTGCAGCTTCTACAGCGGCAGCCTAGCGTACAATCGTCTCGAGCCTGAGCGCGCGTGAAATTCGTGGTCGAGTGGTGTTCTCGACGTGGGCTGCTACAGAGCGACTTCGTTGTCGTCGTCGTCAAGACTATTGTCTTGGATACTGTCAAAGGGAGAATTGGTTTTTAGGGCGGGTTGATTGGCTCTGCGTGGGTGATGGATTTATTGCGAATAGCTTGTGTTTAGGGAATGCTGGAATTCAGGGTTGTTTTATATATACAATTGATTCAGAGGGTTAATTGTGCTTTTGTTAGATTGCTATATAGGTATATCTGATGAAATTGATAACGAAAGCTTTATTTTAAAAAGAGTATGTTTAAAGAAGATAAAATTGAATAATATTTTCGAATATGGATATAATAAACCTTTCAACTTAATTAAATGTATTCAGCGAACGTTCTTTAAATATTCCCATCCGGAGCGAGTAATAAAAGTGGAAAAACTAATTTAAAAATATCGAGCTTCGCTGATCTTTTGTAGTCGAGGTCGATGCTCTTTCTCTCTTCTCTCTCTCTGTATCTTCGGCTTCCGCATTTCCCCCTTTCCACAGGCATTTTTTTTCCACCAGTCTCGTACAGCTCTCTTTTCCCTGTGAGAACGTAATTTTCCGCCTTTGTAATTTCTCGTCGATACACGCGCACTCCCGCCCTCTTATACTGTTTTAATTTCTTTCTACCCTCGTCTTTTCCTCCCGGCTAATCGGCTGATTTTCATCTCTTCAGCGTGCGTCTTTGACGTGTTGTTTAATTACATCGTACCTCATCCCCTTTTGCAGAGGTTGATGTCTACTTTCTGTATCTAAATATCTGTTTCGTTCAAAGTATAATATTAAAATAACTAAGATATTGTTCAGGATTGGTTTATTGAAAGATATACAATACGAAAGAACTTTTCAGGTTTAAAGACATAAAGCTTTGATTTCTCATGATTTCTCATAAAAAATCTGAAAGCCAATCTTCAATAAAGCTCTTTTCGCTTCCGTATACATCATCCCGAACGGAAGTTTTCCTAGTAATTTTTTTTTACAATCGTCTTGCCAACTCAGTAGATAACCGTAACGATGAGCTGCGTTGTGCAATAACTTCCAAGCCGGTTGGGAGGGGGGGGGGGGTCGTCACAAAAAATTAATTATACCCCGCAGACGATGGGAAGAGGTCAATCTGACCTCTCGGAGTCCTTGACGAAGCGATAAATCTGTGGCTGGGCGCCAAAAGGACATAACTTGAGTTATGTCCCTTTGTCACATATATCCTCCCTTCCGAGAGAAAGAAAGAGGGAGAGGAAGGAATGCTGAGAAAAGTCGTAGACCGGTTATTAGTAAACGTTGTGATTATTGGGCATTAAAATCATTTTTACGACTGATAATTATGATGGAAACATTCATTTAATATTTAATTCATTGTTCTGAGCAACATGTAATTTTCAAGAGTTGTGATACGTGTAATTTTTGTTCGAGATTTCAATAAATCAATGTTATCACTTGAGACATTTTGATGAATTTTTCACAAGATACTACATGTAACGTCTAACCCATTTTCAAAATGGAATATATAGTAAAGGATTACAATCTCTCAAAATTTTCATCTTAGAAAATTATTATTTATTTTAATATGAATACCACTTCTCAATATAATTATGGAATATTATGTTTCTATTCACTAATATGTATTCATTATGATGTTACGACCAATTTATGATGTTTTAACTTATTCAATTCCAGGAATTCATCGCGTACGTACTTAGCTCCAGCTTCTGTAAATCAGTAACATAATCCTCGATTCAACGGTATTACCGTAAAATTAGAATTCCCGGAGGCTGGAATTAACAACTAGCGCGCGTGTGCGTCTCTTTCAGTCTCCTCGACTTTGAATATTAGCGTCTTTTTCATCCTCCCCCCTTACTTCAACCGGATATCTCTATTCTCTGTAATAAGACGAGACGCGACAGCTTCTCTAATTGGTCTCGAACTTTCACTGTCGGCTTAATATCTCGTTGTCGTTCTTTCGCGACAAGACAACGTCGTTATTTCGCAACTTAATACGACGGCCAGACTTTTCGTACGTCTGGTCGTTCTTTAGGAGAAGGTGAAAGAACGGGAAACGATAAAAAAAGGGTTAAAAGAGGATATCGTGCGTTCACCTTCGCCGATAAAGCTTAATCCTTTTAAGAGGAAATTTCAACAGCCCTTCGCTCCTTTTACTGTTGGACGGATTATATTAAACGCAAATCTTTTAATGGATTCGGGGAGGGATGGCTTTTACCATCAATTAATCAATCTATTTGGGAATTAAAGAGTTACGTGATAGAGCTCTCTTGAATTTAAATTTATTTCACGTCGTACTTTTTCATTAAAATTTTGACAGTTCAACATGGTTATTTATTATGTACATTTTTTTTTAAATTTTATATGAATTTTCGTGGATTTAAATTACGAAACACTTAAAAAACAAAAATTGAACAAAAAAGCCAGTGAAAAATACAGAAATATGAAATAAAAATATTTCTACATACGGTAGACATCTTCATAAAACGATTCCACTTTGAAATTCAAAACACTCTAATAGTCGGACATACTTTACGGAAAATCCACGCACTCGCTCTCATTTCTTTACAGATCTATGCCATTCATACATCTCTGAATCCCGTTTATATTGCGAACACACACACACACACATATATATATATATATATATATATATATGTAAGCATGTGTGTATAACCTCGACGTATAATCGGCATAAGAAAAGAAAGAAGAATTACAATATGGTAGTAACAGCAGTAGCATCTCGTCCCGCTTACAGAGCCATGATTAATAGATTCGGATTAATCTACTCGAGCTCAACTTGAGAGAGAATGACAGCCACGTCTGCTCCTCGAACACGTTTGCTCGCGCGCGCGTGTGTGTGTGTGTAACAATTCGAAGAGCGATTCTGGTGTATCTATTGCAGTCGCGTATGGAAACTAAAGTGGTTTGACGGCGGTTGACAGTGCCGAAACCCAGCGTGATTACTGTCACACCACTACTTTAAGGAGCGACCGACTGGTGTGTATGGTTTCGTTCGAATGACTCGTTGATTTTGGCATTCGATATGCGTTCTTGTGTTATAATAGTTCATTTAGACGGAATTTAAAATTATTACGATATTTTAATTACAATTATTTTAAAGATTAAAATTTTTATTTTTTTTTACGGGGGACTTGGAGCCTGTTATGCACAGGAGTACGTGTACACGTATTAGTTGTAGCTATACGTTAATTAGTTTGAAGTGCTTGCGAATGTGAATTAAAATTGATCCTGTACTGCTCGGATTTTTTTAATTAAAGATCGTTTTTTCTAGCTAGCTTTAATTGAAAAAAAAAAACGTTTGTTAAGCTTTGATGCCGAGAAATATTTACGTGTTTACTGATGTGTACGTGCTGATGAGAAAATCATTTTTCTCTCGCTATGCTCTCTGCGAAACGAGAGAGTGCTTTTACGTTGAAACCTTGATGTGTGTGTATAACTCTTGAATATTCACTATATATCGGGTCATCTATTATCATTCCGTTAATTCTTTGAATTCTAAATAGCGCGTAAAGCAAACTACAAATTCAATAGCGCTGTTCTCATTAATAATTAATTTGCCGCTTTATAGAAAGCTAGAAAGTCAAAGTGACTTAATTTAAATATTTAAATTTTCCGCTTATAAGCTCTCTTCTATACTAGCTCATTCGAATGCGGAATTCCGCGCAATTATGTTCATTGCGTATAACCTAGAAAAAAAAAAAAGAAAAGGGAAAATGTCGGCTATGCAATCTACTTTGGGTCGTACGAATTAGAGTGGCTTTTGTAGAAGTAACCGCGTACATAATGATATATCGCAAGTGTACAAAGTGGAGTTCCACTTTCGGAAGCTCTTTTGAGACTAAATCAAGTTTGAAATTATGAGAATTTTCAGTATTATATTAAAATACTCATTTTTCTCTTATAACACAATTTTTATAACAATAACGATGAACGAAAGAAACCTCTATGCCAATATAGTTTTCACAGCAATTGACCTCGACCGTACCACACATGAACCCCTTCAAAGATCACATACACACATAAAGCGCGTACCCGTGAGAATATAACGGGCTTACACAAAATCGCACTTAAAATCTACACTTCCGCCAGCCTTGCGCAAATTAATACAGTGGGACAAACTCCTCGATGTTAATAATGGCGTTCCCTTGTAATCTCGCGTTCCCTCCCGCACGTATTAGTCGTCCATACACACACGTATCGACCGTTCTACCCTTTCACTTTTGTTCTACACACTTTTCCTGCGCTTTCGCTTCTCGATCCTCTCTATGCGCAAGTGTGCGCCGCTTGAATAATGATAACGCGCGTGTACGACGGCGACAGCGTAGCTAGTGATATTAGACGAGTTGAAAAACGAGATGCTACGAGCGCGTACGCGCAATTTTTCCCCAGTAGTAGCAGCGGTGCGCGTCGTTTTGCCGCTGCTTATTCCGAAAAGAGGAGGAGGAGGAGGAGGAGCGTGTAGAAATAAAATAGAGGCACGTGTATGTATGTAGGAGGAGGGTAGAAAAAAGTGAGCGATGGTATGTTGTATGTATAGGGATGCTTTTAATTGGATGTTCTAGCTGATGATGTACAGAGATTTTAATAAACAGCAATATTATACTGGGGGAAAAAATTCTGCAAAAATTACCATTAAAACTTTTTTAATTTTAACTAAACTATTTTGTAGTGTACGCGGAAGCGTTGAAGCTACTTGTTTGATTTGGTTTCAGTTTTCAACGCTGAGAAGAATATACATTTCTAATTTATGTTCTGTAAATTGTTTTTCTAGGAAATTTATACCGAGTTCTTTAATTTTCATGAGATTATATCCGTGGATTTTCTTTGAAAACGGCAAATGAAGCTATTCACAGAATTCATTTAATCAATAGTTTTACCGTATTTCACTGTAACCTGCAAGATTTACAAGAAATTCTTTTAATGCTTTCATAAAAAGAGATTAAAGTACTTTTTCAATTGAAACAAGTATCAGTATCACGCTTCGTTTTTTTTTCTTTAAACATACAGTATCCGTCTATATACCATAAGGAATGAAAAAGTGTAAATGTATAAATACGCGGAATAAACAAATAAATTCGTCAAAGGAGAAAAGGCAACAATTTTCAGAGATTTATGAAACACAAAGTGCGCTTTGTTCTCCTCTAATAAATAAAATTTCTCTTCCGCAAGAAAGCACATTTAAACGTAATACAATCACGATGTAACGTCCCGATTATAATATGATCCGCACCTTATACTCTGTTTTTTTTGTCCTACAAAAATAAAAAGATTTAATAAGATTAAGCTAAAGTGCATTTTTATCGCAACCTCTTTCGCAAGCACAAGGTCGCAATATAGCAACAAAAAAAAGAAGAATAAAGGAGAAGAAGAGTGCCCCTCGCTCTTACAGCAGCTTTTTGTCCCTTAAAAAAGAATGCGCTGCAATGTCTCCTTATACCACTTATCACCCAAGCGCAAAAAGGTCCAAAAGGAAAAATCTTTTTCAAAACGAGCCAGTCTTATCTCTCTAAACGTGACACACCTCTCTGTTTCTCTTTTTTTTTCTCTCTCTCTATCTCTCTCTCTGTCCATTTCCCGAGACTCCTGCCAGCTGCTTCTGCTGTTAGCCATTTCTCGTGCTTCAATTTTCCTGAAAAAAAAGGGAAACAAAGGAAGAATCATCGTTGCTGCTACTGCAGCTTACTCTCTTTCTCCCTCTGAAATTCCATAAAACTTTTACGACTCGCACGCGCGCGCGCTCTCTTTTCGCCTCGACGCAGGATACATGAGCTGGATCTTACTTTCTGTTTCTCTCGTACGGCTTCTCGAGTTTGGAATTTTGCGATGCTTTTTCGGAGACAAAAGAAAGAAAGAGGAGGAAAATCACTTATGTGCTCGCGCGTCGGGAAGCATTTTCTCGAGTGTCGCGTGAAATTCCAATGTTTTCGCGCCACGCGCCGGTGTTTAAAGGTCCTTTCGTTTTATTACGCACGGAGTGGCTTTGTTTTTTTCTTCGTCGTGTATAGTCCCAGCGGAGGGGGGGGGGGGTGCCCCCTTGGGAGTGTACAGGAAATCGGGTTATTTATTTAGTCGGGTATACAGGCAAAGGCAGAGCAAAAAGTTTGCATTTCAATTTCGTCCTAATATCGCGGAGCATTATGGTAATTGGCGTATTCATATTCAACTGCCAGCGAAAGGATTCGGAGATGGGAAAGGAAAAAAGGGGGCCGTGGGATTGAACGTACGCGCATGTTTTCTTCGTGTTAGCTCTTTTGGTTAGCATGTATATATATATAGCCATAGATGGCGAGGGTGTGTAATTTCGTTGAGGTGATAGTGTGTAAGCACGACGGTAGCATACATGGTAATTTTATGCTGAGTGCAGTAATAAAAGAGCATGGAGAAGGTAGGAGGGCGAATGATGCATATAAACCCATTTGGAGATGCATAATTTCGCGTTGTTGTTAATTATTTATATAAAGATAATATATTTGCCTGTATGCTGTTTGAATTTGTAATGCTGTTATCTTGTGAAATTTGGGTATATGTACATTTTGAATGTATATTTCTATGAGATAACTGTATATCGTTGGAATTGTTGAATACTTTTTATATGCTTCCTCAGTTTTTTTTTATGTTTTCATTGAACTCGAGGTATAAAACCGCCTACGTAAAGGCAGACCGGGCCACACGCGTAAAAAACTGTTTGAAACTCGTTAAATCATCGGACTTTACTCGTAACGGGAAACTTGGACCGTAAGAATCACGGACTCACGCCAACACGTAAATAAAAAAAAACAACCTGGAGGGGACAAAAAACATTTAAAATTAACGGAATATCTCGGGAATGGTGTGTGTGTATATATATATATATATATATATATATATATATACATGCACGAGGAGGGGAGAAATTGTAACAGGTGTTCTTTACGAGCACCGTCCTCTTTTTTTTTGTTCCTCCCTATCAAAAGCAAACTCTCGCGACATTTCCGCGGCGAATGCTTTTTACTCCCCACTGTACGAAAAGGAATTCATCGTTCTTGCGCTGACACACACACACACACACACACAGAAGCCCGTTAATCCCTCATCGTGTCTGAAAAAGCTCGGTGGGGAAAAACGCGGCTAAGAGGAAGAAGATAAAGCAAGAGATAAAGGGGGTGGTAGTAGGGAAAAAGTATAGAAGGTTCGAGTACGCGTCACGGTCCATTAGAGTGAATTTTTGCGGTTCTGAAGCCAACGACGACAGGATAAATATTTCGAGGCGCATGAAAATGGACGAATTTTTTAAAAAGCAGTTTGATTATTACGGAGATTTGTTATAGGTGGGTACAAGGAAAAAGTCGGTTGTATGCCTCTGGTGAACATCAGTTTTTAGATTAAATTGAAATCAAGGGGTATTTGTAAAGAGTGCGTATGGGGGAGGGTTGAGTCGTTGTTGTGGTACAATGGTATACATCTTAATCCGCATGAAAAATTGCGTATTTTAGTTCAAAGTTCGCATTGCAATGTAAGAAAGGTTGGGGTGATAAATTTGTATGCAAAGTGTTTCGTGTGGTAATTAATCTTCTTTAAATTACTAGTAACCTAGTTTATCTATCATGAATGCTAGAATTAGTTTCATTGTATATTCATTTATTTGATTCAATTTAATTTGATGAAGCGAAAACGATTAAAATAGCGAGATATTATAGATCATTGGAAAATAACACTTTTCAAATGAACGATTTTGCGGTGTATGCATCATTGTGAAAGTTACAATAACAGGCTAACAAGTTTTGTCAACATGAGTCCAGCTCTATTAAATAATGTGTTCTGTCATCAGCGAAGCTTTCACTTGTTTAAATTTACCAGGAATTCCCAATGCGTTTGTTTTCAATTGTAAGCACGCTCATGGCCTCGGAACATATGTTCACTGTATTGTAAAATAATCTAATAAATTTCCGCTATGAATTAGCGAAACTATGAGACTAAATTAATTATGCGAGTTATTCAGAATTCCGCAACACAATTCCAATAATATTTGCTTAATATGCGGCCAAATAAAGATGCACCGCTGCAACTAAATGAATTACAGTGATAGATGCGGAATTCGAAATTAGTCGACGCATCTGTTTGAAAACTTGCAGTTCGATATATTTGAATTGTTATAGATAAACTTTATAAATATGTACTTTAATTTCTGGCTTTTTACACGATATAAAGTGAAGATATTGAGGTAAGGTAATTTAATAAAGTGAGGTAATATGATAAAATCGCAACATATATAAAGTTATCTACATTTAGATGCTAAAATAAAATTTAAAACTTAAAAAATACACTAAAAAATAGAGAATATTTTTGCAAAAATAAATCACGTACTTCGTTAACCACTCGACGAAAAAAACCATCAAAGAACTCTTTAACGAACCTCGTTTATCTCAGCACTTTTCTTTCCACTTCGCAAGCGCGTGCCACTTCTGATCTCTTCGTCGCATTAATTTATTAAATTCGGTAGATAATGGGGTAGATAGGGTAAAAGGGGGACGAGTAAACGCGCAAGCGAGTGCACGATTCGGATATTTCGGGACAGGTTAAGTAGGTGCTCCGTCGAAAAACGAATTCGACGCTAACGAGCTTAATTCCCAAAGATTCACTTTCCCCGTTGTCGAGCGTTTCGTTCCCTTTTATCTCTCACCCCTTCAATCCTCAATTACGAGGTAGCAAAGAAATTCTCTCGGCGCTCTCGCTTTTATCCCTTTTTTCCTGTACTTTCGCACTCGCGTATTCTCTGACCGGGTCAAAATATTTTGCTGTGGCGTGAAAAATTTTCATTTTTCCCGGTGGTGTTGCTTGTGTACGTGAGGAAAATTCAAGCGCTCTGAGAGAGGCATTCGTGTGGAAAACTTTTAAAAGGTTGGCGAAACCTTTTTATTAAGGATTATGGGGAGAAATGGAATAATCTCGCTTTGAGTGGGGTAATAATTGTTATTCGGTATTTTAAGTGAAAGAATTTTTTAATAGTATTGAGCATTATTAGTGAAGTGAACCATAATAAATTTGTGCACCATCATAAATCGTTTCAAAATAAAACGTTATTGAACTGTAGAAATTTAAATATTCAATAATGCATTAAAATTTCAGCAGCATCTTTTGAGGTCTTTGAGAAATGTGATATTAAAATCATTTTCTATAGCATATATGAATCAAGTTTACCCATGATATTTTTATTGAACAATTCATATTACTAAAAAGATCCACGTTTTTTAGATGCTAATTTACTAAAAATACTACATAACACCTCCAATCATGTAAGAAATTTCAGTACGTAATTCACCTAAAATAACCGCTAACACGTGCATCGTTCATCAAATAACGAAGAAAAAATTCCCCCAAAAAAAAATAATTATTCGTGCGTGTGCATCGTCCAAAAGTGCTAATCATCCGTGTTTCCTCTCTCACGCAAGCCATCGAAGCTTCCATCACCAGTGCTCTCTCATTATACATATACTCTGCCCTTCGATCTCACCTCGAAAATTAATTATTCATCCGCACTGCACACAGCGCCGCTAAAATTGCGATACATTAATTAAGCCGCTTATCAAATTCCGGTCCTTTCAACGCTAGCGTCGCTCGTGCTACTTCTCCATTTTTCATACAAGCACGCGCGTGAAAGACACGAATTATGCCAAGGGCTTCGACGCAGTGCAGTATATGTACGGCGTTGTGTATGTACACTAACGTGGAAGATGAATTATTCGTCGTGCGTCATCGTTAACCACGAGCGAATAGCTTTCTTTTATTTTTGGCGTGTATAAGAAAAGTCGAGGGCAGTTTGAAAGTTGACGGGAAGGTGAGGGAGGAAGATTATCGAGGGTGTTTTAAATGGTTGTGGAAAAAAGATGCGTTATTGGGGTAGAACATGGTATGTGCATTATGAGAATTGACAAGATATTTCACGCTGGGATAAGATTACAGTGATGTACGCCGTGGACGCAATGATTATCTATATTGTCTGGTGATTAGTGTGGCGGCGCGTGGAGAGTGAGTTCTGATTTGAATGATTACGGGTCTGTACGCGTGGGTATTGTAACTGATTTTTTCCACGAAGAATATGTCGTGTTGGAAAAAATTTGCCTGAATTAAGGTTTATGGTGCCAGACATTTTTGGAATGAAAAGTAGCTCTTGCTTTTTTTATTAAAGAGAAATTTTTTGGTTTAGTCGTATATATTTGATGTTGTGTATATTGCTCATTTCGGAATAAGAAAAAATGTTATAAATTTTAGTAAGCGATATGAATGGATTTTTTTTATTTTTGTCGTATATTAAATAGAACAGAAGATAAATCTACTTCTTAAATTTTTAACTAAATTGGAAAGCAGAACCTTAGATTGCAAATGGTTAAATATGTCCAATGCTTGCCAATCTAGATATTTTTCTCGGCCCGATCATAAAACAAAGAAATGAACTACATAAATTTTCCCGTCGTATTAAGAAATTGGCTTGACTTATACTATATGCTTTAAATCCTAAAGATTTTATCGATATTTATACGACGTATGATAGGATAAATACGTAAGGCAATGGTTCTCGAGAAATAAAAGAAACGGTTACACTAAAAGATCCAGTCTGGCAAACGATAAAGGAAAAAAAAAGTGAAAAAACTTTTCTATCAAATTTCAAAACTTTCCATAGCCGAATACAATAGAAAACTACTTTCACTTTATTCTCAAATAAAATCAAACTTTTCTCCACTTCCCTTAATCCCTCCAAAATTCTCTTATATATATGCAGGTGCGCACATCTAACCAATGGTATTCTCTTTTATCTCTGTTACAGCGAGAACCAGGACGTGAAGCCTCAGTTGCCGCTCCTGGAGGCCGAGGAGGCCAAGTGAGCCGCGCCGGCGACGGCGATGACGGCGGACAACGACGACGGCGACGAGGCGGCCGCGGCGTGTCGGCGGCGCCGGCGCCGACCCTCGGGACCTTCTTCTTACCTTTGATAATAAAACAAACAAAAAAAAAAGTAACGAAACCAACTACCACCACCACTACCACCACTACCACCACTACAACAAGGACGACGTTGACGACGCTGACGGACGAAAGTGTGTGTAGTAGCTCTCGGTGGCCGCCGCGTACTTCTGGCGAACGCGGGTTATGTATATATTTATTATATATATAGATATATATGGATACCCTTTGCGTTGTTGTTAAAGATTATGATGATGATGATGATGATGACGATGGTTATGTATAGGTGCAACGGCCCGTAGTAGGAGACAGGTATCCTCGTAGCGGGACCGCGAGTCTGTCTGTTGTGATATAACTTTGTTAGGATTGTTGTTCTTTTTTTTTCCTGTGAAGGAGTAATGTAGTAGCGGGACTCGACGAAGCGCAGTGTATTTTTTTAGTAGAGAACTCGTCGCCTCGTCGAGATAAAGAAAGAAAGAGAGAGAGAGAGAGAGCGAGAGAGAAAGAGAGAAAGAGAGAAAAAGTGTGTTTCTTCTTTTTTGTTCGTAGGTCGGTGTGCACGCACGCCGCAAACACACAGAAAGAGGAGGTGAATTTTGACTTTTGACTTTTTGTGAGTATATAACATGTGATTTTAAATTGTTGTGATAACTTTGTTAGATGCGTTTTTTTTTTCCTTTTAAAGTTTTTAAAGATGATGAAAAAGGTTCGTGTAGAGCTGTCGTAGGCTGTAAGTTCTTTGTATCTTTAGCGAGCGAAATTTCTATAATATACATTTACGGAGAATCGGCGTATGAGAGATTGTAAAAGGCGCTTATCATGTAGACTATATAACTACTCGTCGATTGTAGCGAGAGCTTATTTGTTGACACAACAGCAGTGCCACACGTTTCGTTTTTTTTTTCTTTTTTTTTTCTTTTGTTTTCGTCGTTCACAATGAAAGTCTTACTGATTTGTTTTAGAGAGGCCTATACATATATATACGAGAATTTCTGCGAAACTTAAATTATTACGCAAAAAACAAAAAAGCTAAATCGAATACTATATCGTTTTTGTGATATATCGTATATATATTTATAATAGTCGAATTAATATTAACCACTTAGCCTAAAGGTATAACCAACTATATATACATACACACACAAATGCGTACTAACAATGAATCGACGATTATTCTTGCTTCTCTTGTTTTGTTTCCTTTCGGGAAATATCTCGCTATAACACAGCGCAACAACGCGACAAACACGCAGCAGCAGCAGCAGCAGTAGCCGCTCTAAAGCATTCAATAACATTTTCACTGCGATCAAACAGCCTTTCGTTCGCGAAAAGAGAGAAAGAGAAAGAAAGAGAGAGAGAGAGAGAAAGAGAATTCAAAGGCCGATTTCACGCGAGAGTAAAAACCAAAGGGAGCTTAAAGAGGAACTCTTTGAACCACTTTTTAAAAAAGGATCAGCGTTCTGTACGAGAGCGAGGAAGATAGAGAGAGTTGAGGATACAGTGTATAAGCTTTTCGCGTGAGAGAAAGAAGAAGGTGGAGAAACAAACGTCGTCGCACGATGCATTCCGGAAATTTTACTCTCGCGTTGGTTCATGTGTACGCGCGTACCGTCGTCGTCTAATTAAGAACCGACGAGCCGGCGCGTAATCCGTTTGCCTTGCTAATTGCGATTTACATCGCACGAGATACGCCTTCGTGGTAATAAGACCTTGCGAATCTGCAACGCTGGTTTCGGAAGAATGAAGTTGGGGTAAAATCGTCGTCGTCATTTCGTGGCTCTGCGTTGAGTTTGTCTCTTCCACTTGATGTAGTTCTTTGAAATGTAATTAGGAGAACTTTATTATTGTGATTTTTTTATAGACTCGATTTAATTGTTAGGGGGTGATGATTTTTTTTTTATAGTTGTTATAGTAAAATGAATTTTTTCGTTTGATTGTTAAATTGTATTAGAAAAATATTTACAGTTGTTGATAGATTGAATATATTCTTTATATATTGTATATTAATCATTTGTATACAGATACAAAAATTTGAAATGTAAAAAAAGTACGTCTTACTTTGGTAGATAGTAATTCATATAAAGTTATCTATCTAGTTAAAAAGAAACATAATGTTTTTTGCGACTTTTCATGCTAATCAACGAAAACCCTCACAAAAGAAATCTGTCCGTCAGTACGTATTTTTTCGAAATTAGCTTTCTTCCGCTATAACCCTTTCCTCTCGGATTTTCCACAAACTTCCTTTTGTGAGCAACGACGCGTGCGCACGAGCACCTCGGGAGAGAACATCGTAAAAGATCGAGGAAAAGGCAAAGAAAATCTTAGCTCGAGGCGCACATAGCCTTTCTCTTTCTTTCTTTCCTTCTTCGTCCTCCTCAAATGCAAATCCATCGGGTTCTCCTAAGTGCGTCCGGAGAAGAGAGAGGAAACTCTCGGCGCCGGAAGCACTTAGTCTTTGCAACCGGACGACGCGTGACCGCGCAAGCGGGTGTCCCTTAAGGGTGTACGAGAGAGAGAGAGAGAGAGAGAGAGTGAGAGAGAGAGAGAGAGGGAAAGAGAGACGGAAATTGCCAGCGCCGCGGGATGTATTAAATCGGAATGCTGAAGTTTTTTTATTTTATAAGGTCGCGGGTCGATTTTAGTCTTTTTTTTTGAACGAGGTTGGTAGATATGGAGGATTATTTTTGGTGTTGAAGTTTATGAATCTGTAGCGTGAGTATTTCGTGCAATAGATTTCATTTTTGTTGGAAGTGCATTTTTTGCTTGGTAGCGCGAGAGATAAATACGCAGAGCTAGAATGCCCGGAATGCACTGTATCTGCAATTTTCTTCCGGCTGCAAAGTCTTTTTGGGGATTGTATTTTCGATTTCGAAACACGCTCTTAACAACTGGTTAGCGCAAAGCGAGAAAAAGGTTTTCACGGTCTCAGCATTTTTGCGCTAGAACCATTTCTTATCAAATTCTTCGGCTTTTCACGGAGGCAAAACAAAAAAATATCCGCAATGCATCACGACGACGGCGCGGATAGCGCAATGTATCTCTTTTGTTTTTACTAAAGGTATTCCTCGCTCTCTAATGTGATAGTTTGTTTAATTCTTAAAAAAAAAAAAAATGTCTACCGAATAACCGACGATAGTCAAAGCGAGCGTTGAGTGGTATTACAACGATAACAACAATCCCCGCGAGCTAAAAAACGGCCATAACAGAAGTACGCGGCGCGCGTGCGCGTCAAGTAGTATAAGTCAACGATGCGTCGGGCCACCGAGACACGAGCGGCGATAAGTTTTTACACTTTTGAGTACAGCGGCTACACGAGTAAAAACGAGGACGACAACAACAAGCAACAACCGACAAGTCAGAGAGAAAGAAAGGAAGGAAGAGGAGGAGGATATAACACGAGCGTAAACTGAGCAAATAAAAGGGACAGAGGGAGAGAGAAACGGTCGACGTGAGAAATCCGGCTGTGAGGCGCCTTTTTTCGTCGGGAGCGGGGCGCGAACATATATATACACCCAGAAACACGATTTACATGAATAAACACTCACACGTATACATGGAAATACATACAGATACGCATAACATGGAGAAACAAACAAACAAACACTTTGTACACGTATTCGATAATTATTGTATACATAACGTTAAGAGATATAGAGAGAGTTATAGAAGGGAGAAGTCATCCAGCGTCTCGAGCCCTCCGAGAGGAAGAGTCACATCATCTAGTGCAATAAATATCTATTATTCCCGTAGTTTTCGTAAGTAGAGAAAGAAAGTGCGTGAGAAAGAAACACACATACATACAAAAGGCGCGCCGTGAGGAAGATTATAAAGAAAACGAGGAAGAGTTGCCACGCAGAAGAGATAAGATGAGCGAGCGATGGAGATATATCTATATATATACGAAGAAATCGTCGTCGCCCCTCTTTTTCTCCTCCGCAGCAGGAAATTGCGCGGGTGAGGATCATCCGGGCGAGGCGATACGAGGCGCGCGACGCCCTATACATATTAAGCGAGCGTTAGTGATACAAAATATAAGTATAATGAAATAATTAATTGTATAAGATACGAGAGCGTAGAGAGTGCGAGCGCGATCGCGCTCAAGCCAGAGAGACAGAGATAGAAAAGCGGAAGTGTTGTTATAGTACGAAGGAGCTCCGGCTTGAGACGAGTGTATAGAAAGAAAAAGTGGGACAGGAGAGTTTTGGTGGAAATGGAGGTAGATAAAGAGGAGAAGGCGTGGGTCGCGCGCGGACTTAGACGAAAATATATAAAATACACTGGATTGGCTGTGAGCTGTCGACGACCACGCGAAGAGAGATCACACAACCATACAGCACAGCAGTTGCAGCGACGACTATGGAAGATCGACGCGGTTCTGCGTGCAGGCGATTTAGCAGGATGACGAGGCGAGAGACAGAGAGTGAATAAAAAAAAACGACAAAAAAAGTTAAATAAGAGTTAAAAAAAAAAATCACGAAAAACATAGAGAAAATAAATGGGCGGCGCTTGCTCGGTGCGCAAGAGAGAATGAGCGTGTGAGGAAGCGCCGCCGACCGGGATACAAGGGTAGAAAAAACTTTCACATAGATCAGCCTAATTATTATTATTATTACATATATACATTATGCGCCCTGTCGTATAGGTAGAGCGAAAAGTATAGGAGGGATCGAGAGCGAGTATGATTATGCGACGACGGGGCGCACTTTCGAGAATAGATGAGAAGTTCTATTATTTGTTGGGAGAGTATATTATTATATTATACATATTTAATATATATATTACAAAAATATACATATATTATATTTAGGATATTTATTTGTTGAGTTGGTGATAATAAGCATACATGCATATATGATAATAGAGTATATATGATTTTATAAAAGTAAAAAAAAAAGAAGAAGAAGAAGAAATCAGACAATTAACGAGGCCGCGCGCAAAACGAGTCGTGACAGACAAATACACACATACATACATAGCAGACACGCAGAGGAAGACAGTAAGAGACGGATTATATAACAGCAGGGCCTATTATATTGTACGAAGAATTATTAAACGGGAGTAACGCGATTATAATGATTTACATATATAGAGATGAAAAAAAAAATATTTAAGAAAGATACGATGATTATAAAAAGTAAGTAAGTAAGTAAATAAATAAGTAAGTAAGTAAAAAAAAAACCAAGATAACAAGTAGTGAGTACGTAGTGAGATATACACGAGCAACCGCGTTTGCGCGCGCGTGCGCATAGATTCGCGCGAGTACATATGTATAAGTATATAGAGACAGACAGAGAGAAAGCGAGAGATAAAGCGTCGTTGCGCGTATATACACGTCGAGAGTATATAAGAGAGAGAGAGAAAGCGAGAAAGAGAGTTCGATTGTTTCGTTTCCGTTGTCCGTGTTTTTTCTTTTCCTTTCCGTTCGTCTTCTTCTTCTGTCGTAGACGAGCGATATTATTATTATTATTATTACTACTACTACTATTATTATTATTATTATTATTATTATTAATATTATTATTAAATATACATAAATAAATAAACAAATCATTATTATTATTAAAATACATATTATATAAATATAAAAGACATATAGTTAAAACGAAGGCGTGCGCTTATCGCGATCGCTCGACGGCATAAGGCGGCTGCACGATTATCATGCTGGACATCGAATTGTGATCGACAACCTGGGGGGGTGGGGGGGGGGAGACAGAAAGAACGAAAGAGAGAGAGAAAAGGAAGAGGAGGGGAGGGGGGAATTAATAACGATATATATCTTTTTTATGCTCGTTTTCTGTACTTAAACAAACAAACAAAGGACAACAAAAATAAATAAATAAATAAATAAATAAAGTTAAGCCCGATCGGTTTCGTAGATAATGTGTGTATGCGAAAGAGGCGTCGTGACACACGCACGCGTGCGTGCGCGCGCGCGAGTTTGGCGCATAACTTATATAATAGAATACGCGGCACACAGAGATACACGCGCGCACGCGCGCCAGCGCTCGTGATTTTTAGATAGTATATTTATATATATTTTATAGATCGTTTGGTCGTTCTCGAAATTTCATATATTTATATATATTTAATACGACATACACACACACACTCATACATACACATAGAACAAAAACATATATACGCGCATTGCGCGTGTGATTGTGGATGTGGGAGAGACACAGTGACACCGATATATACACATATAAACACGTATACACAACGCAAAATTTCGTAGCGTCGAGCGCGAAAAGCGACTTTCGTGATGGGGGAGAATAGACGACGAAGAATACGAAGAAGAGAGACGTTATTAAGCGGGAGATGTATTTTTGTCTGTCGTGATTGTGCAGTCACCTTCTATTTAGAAAAGTAAAATAAAAAAAATAAAACAGAAACCTCTATCTAGAATTTTTACAAGTAGAGAAACGAGAAAGAGAGCGAGATAAACATTTAAAACATTGTATACCAGGCGTTTTAGGGCGTAAATAATTAAATAAAAGGAGAAAAAAAATAATAACAAAGCGAAGATTTCGTCACGCGATTCCATTCTCATCCACATCCCCAGCATATAAATCGGCTCTCGAAACTGCATGATGCGAGCGATGTGTACATGTCGTGTGCGAGGCATGATGCGAACGAAGATTTTTTCCCTCCCCGCCGCGTGTATAACCAAAAACCGCTTAGTCTTTCGGTCGACGATCCATTATAGACAGACAGACGGACAGACATACATACATATATATAGAGAGAGAGACGCAAGCTCGCGCGCGCGCGTGAGAAAGACAGACACAAGTGAATTCCACAATGGCAATTCATCAACTTCACCGAACGAGAGAGTGAGAGAGAGAGAGAAAACCGGGTGCGCGCGCATACGGCTCGCTTTAGCTTAATTATTAAGATGAAAAATCGTCGTCCGATGAGTAATAATAATAATAATCATGTAATATGAGAAGAAGGAACGTGTTTACACAGTCCGCGGTGATGAAAATAAATTTTTTCTTTTTTCACCGTTACACGCGTATACACGGTGGTAGCGAGAGAGAATTATAGCGAATTCTTTTTAATCGCGCATGCGTATACGAGAATCTTGTAAGATTATTATAGTTATATACGTCGTATAGAGACAATGATCGATGATAAATAACAAAAAAGCAATGAGATAACAGATACACAGACAAATACACATATATACAGATACACATGATGACGAAACGTGAAGTGTTAAATAATAAACGAATAAACAAAGATAAATATATATATACACGAGTATGGTGAACGGGAGGAGGAAAGAAACAACGCCACGTGACATATAAATAATAAATATTTCTTATAAGTAATTATAATAGAGTCGTGCCTGACCGTAGTAGGACCATCCTTGTACATACGAGCTCGCGCACAGCTACTGCGTCGCTCGCATTAATTATTACAATTACATACATACACGATTATTATTATAATATACATTATATATATATACATATAACGTACGTCGACGAGCGCGGTAGAACGAAGGAGGAGGAGGAGAAGGAGGAGGAGGAGAGAGCTGACGATATAGAGCGTAGATAAAAGTGAGCCTGATAGGAAATTCTTGTGATGACATGTCGAACCTTATATATATATACACATACGTGCGGCGGCGGTGACGACGGCGACGACGAGATGATGATGATGATGATGACGACGACGGCGACGACGCGTCTTTTAAGTAGTTTTCGATTAGTTAAGGCCATTTCGTAGTGATGTAACAATACACGTATGAACGAGTATAGTGCGAATATACGAGAGTTGGTCGATATGTGCGTGTGTGTGTGTGTGTGTATGTGTATGTGTATGTGTATATCACACAGGGAAGAGCCGACGTGTGATTGATGGAGAACCGTGGTAAAACTGCCGAAAATTTGTTTCCGGCGCCTGCGCGATCAAGAAACTCGTTTCGATCATGCGGGACATGAGAGATCTTGCGCGTGCGCGTACGTTTCACGTACATACATACATACATACAAGCGTTGTTATTCGCTTGACGAGTGAGACTGCAACTGTCGGCGTCGCGTTGAACGACTTTATGCTTGTTTTTTAGTAGCGCGTATATATATATATATATAGGTGATATGCGACAGTTTTGGCCGAATGAATTGTGACGGTGTTAGAGATGGGGGATTTGGTAATTTATTTTTGTCGAGCGGTGGTTTTGAAGTGGCAGTGAAAGACGTTTTATTGATGTTTATTGTCGCGGATTGTAGGATTGTTGGTGAAATGAAGTAACATCATTTTATTTTTTATGATTGAAAGGGAATTCAACGTTGAGATTGATAAAATTATTAATTTAACATTGACAAGGTTATTATTTTGTGATAAAATTGTTGTTTGAGAGAGTAAAATTTCGAGAAACTTTTTACGTTAAAATTATTTTGTATTATTAGCGAATTTTTTAAATTGCGAGAATTCCTTTAACGTGTCAAAGAAACAATCTCTGAATGAACAATAATATTTTATTATGGTGTAAAAAAAAGTTTCACTGACTCAACAGAGTATACGACCAACGCTGCCATCCGAGAGACCATTTCAAATTAGCGCGCGAATTAAACCAAACTTTTATTTGTACGAAGGCAGAAAAAGTGCCAGAGGCAGCTCGTTTTGAAATTATAGCTGTTATAGACGACAAACACATCGGATGTAAAAAAATATTAAGCGACGCGTAAAAGCATAAAAAATTAAAAGTCGTCGGTTCTTCCCACGCGCGTACATGCATACCACGCACGTACACGCCATCCGACTGCAGAAATATATAGTGAAAGGAGTAAAAAAAAGACAGTGAGATTGCGCGCGCTAGAGCGAAAGCAAGAGTAGAGGAAATACTTACGCATACTTACACACGTATACATATATATATATTTAGGTAAAAAAAAAAAAGAAATAGCAATACATTCTAGTTATCAACGAAGTCACTTGCGCGTTCGACTCGAGCGAAATGCGACGAAAAATTTAAAAAAAAAAAGCAGAAACAAAATGATGAATAAGAAAAGAACAAATAAACAAACACATTGTAATAGCGAAAAATTGCGAGTCGAGTCTTTCACGTAAGATTTATAATACATTATTATTATATGAAAGATAAAAATACGAATAAATTGTATTGGTTTATCCGACAGTCGAGTGCCCACCTTAAGGATCGTTCGGCGTGAGAAGCGCGTGTCCGACTCGGCGCCAAAAAAAATTGTTGACTCGATGAAAAAAAGAATAAATAAAATAAAGCACTTTTTTATTTTGGCGATAAATCCCAAACTTTGTGAATATAAAAAGTTTCGAATAAGAAAAGAAAACGGACGATCGTCTCCGAGGGTAATAAATAAAGCCGAGTTTGGATACGCAATTATACATATACTTACAGTTCGCGTCGAACGCTTTTCTTGGTGTGTGCGCTTGCGACGTATAACATGTAATAATAAGTGTGTGCGTGTACGTACAGAGAGTGAGAAAGATAGAAAGAGAGAGAGAGAGAGAAAGCGCGAGAACGATTGTTGTTGGCTGAACCCAAAAGATGAAAAAAAAAATATGAAAAAAAATTAATACTTGTAATGAACATACTCCATGCCTTACGACCTTAGATTATTTAAATAACGGAACGACGAACGAAGATTGACGCAGCAAGAGTCGAGATGGTACAGAAAGAGTGTATTTAAAGAGGGCGAGAAAGAAAAGGTGTAAGGAGAGTTGAAAAGATGGAATGGACATTGTTTGCATGCGAGTCTAATAAAAGTAGCCAGAGGTATAACAAAAAAAAAACCACACAGAAGACAGTCAAGTAGAGAAAGATATAAATATATATATGATGTAACTCGTAAGCCGAAGCGTCGCGTGCGTATAAGTACGTTATATACATATACATACGTTATAAATAAAAATCGAGAAAAAGTTGTAAGCGCGCGTATATACAAAACGATGTGAGAGAGAGAGAGAGAGAGAGGAAGAGAAAAGGCGAGTTATAGTTTTTATGCAGCGCGCGCGTGCGCGTGCGCGCAGCAAAAGCTCTGTGTGAAAGCGCGCACCGTGGTGATAAATATATACCTAGAAGAAAAGTGAATATTAAACAAAAGAGTTTAAAAAAAGTAGGATTTAAACGAAGATGAGAGAGGCGCGAGTCAAGGCGCTGTGCGACACATAAATCTTCGATTACCTCTTTCATTAAAGGGCTTCGCTTTGTATATGATTTAGCCTGTATTCTATTATATACATATATGATATATTATATATTTACAACTCTCCATGTTCTTTTTTTTTTCTTTAATTTGTCACATATATATATATATACATATATATATAGCCGGCCTCGACTTTACACGTTCTTTCATTTCTCCTATACGTTGTTGTGGTATTAATTTTATATATATATAATATATAATTGTAATATGCTCGTCGTTGACACGAGGCTGTTTAAGTTTTGAAGAAAGGTGTAAAGTCGAGACGGGACAATGAAGACCAAATGTCACGTGTGTAATACATACACACACACAGGGCAGATAAAAAAGGGGCAATGTTTTTCGTTGACTTTCCTCCCCGTTGATTTCTGCGATTCTTCTTTTTGTGTATTATATACAACGGAGACGGCAGCGAGAAAGTGAAAGAGAAGACAGATGGAGAGAGTGAGAGAGAGAGAGAGAGAGAGAAAGCGAGCGAGAAGCTTATTATTACACATTGTTGTTCTTTCATGTTTCATTTGTAACATTTAGTACGTTATTGTGCGTTTAAGAAAGATTCTATAGTAGATGTTTACGTAAGACGACGGAGAAACGGATTTTACGATACACGCGCATTTTTCACAATAAAGAGGCGAACGTACGTAAAATGTTAGCAAGAAAGTGTTGACGACGATTTGTTGAATGTAAAACTTTTACTGTATTGTTACGTACTTTGGTAAAGAAATAATAATGTAGGGATTATTAAAAAAGATAAAAAAAAAATATGAAATGAAACGTTACAAGCATATAAAGAAAGTGGCCAAATTATCGATCAACGCAACGACATAGTCGAACTGTTATTTTCCACTACCAAAACTCTCACACAGTCACCTGATATGCTCGCCACTTCGGCGAGTTCCTTTTACTCAATTTAATTAAGGTAAAGGTTATTAAGTTTTAACTTATATATTTGTTTTCATTTCACTTCAATTAAGAATGTTAAATATCAATAAATTTAAACACTTGAAAGAACTTTACCTTAATAAAATATACAACTTATAATTCTTTAGCAAAGTTATTTTAATTTCTGCAACAAGGATGTAAGCATAATAAGTTTATCCTTTAGTGTTAAATTTGTCAAATTCCATTTAACAATTATTACAATTTTGTTCGCAAAAATAATATTATTCAAAGTTTCTCATGCATTTTTAAATTCTACACCAAACAAGTCGCTGTGCTAAAATATATAGTATATAATGTTATAATTATATAATCGTACTTTTATTCCACTACATCAAACTAATCCTTCAAAAAGTTTTAAAATCTACTCCACTATATACGAGCGCCATTATAGTTCTTACACAATTTGTCTACGTTCCGACGCTGCTGCAGAGACACTGACATCAACCGTTATATACAAATAAGACCCCCCCCCAGCTTTTTTTTTTCGAAATCTGAAAAAATCTACGAAAAACTTTACTTCATTATCTCTGACGTTAGAATATTATTCCAAGCTTATACATCCACTCCGTCACATTCATTTATAGCCCGCTGGTCAAAGACGAGGATCTATCCTCGATTCTCTCTTGAATAGGACGCCTGTCGATAACCGTACATTTATATACATACATACATATCCCTGAGGCAACAGCTCGTTTATCTACGCACTCGCGTTGTCCAACGATATATATATATACCAGGGTGCAAAAAATATTCCAGCAAGCGAAGGTTATATAATATATATACATACACATACACACACATACATACCTTTGTCGCGCGTCAACGACAAACGTGTCCTTCGGGAGGGGCCGAGTTTTTATTGCAGCCGCTGCCCGTTGTATTTATTGGCTTCGCGCGATTTATGCTCACGTTCTCTCTCTCTTTCTCTCTCTTTTTCGCACTTTGTGTCCGCGACTTTTCGGGGGAGGTTTTGACGGGTTGACGGGGACGAGATTTTTTTAGATTGGATCGATTCTTTTAAATCTTGCAAACGCTTTCTATCTTTTTTTTTCGAACGTGTTTTGTATATGTATGGTGGAATTAAAATTTCAAGTTTCGCGGAAACAAAAATTCATTTTAATTGTATTGTTACCGGGACAATATGGTTTTGAATTGTTTGTATTTTTTTCTATATTTCGTTTTTACGTGGATTTACTTTCATTTTTTTTTTTATCAAATAATAAATACATTTTTGTTATTGTTTCGAATAATCACAAAATTTATCATGTACCGACAAATTTAACCCAAATTCACATAAATCTTTCGCAACCTTAAATCCTATTATACGTTTGAAATCAATAATCCAACCGTAACGATCACAATAAACCCTTTTAATTATCGACCATTCCAATAATTAATGACTATTCATGTTTTCCGGTTACAACCTCGCAATACATATCTCGCGTCTTTCCCCTTCATAAACAGATAACCACGACGTTTAATTTTTGCCTCGCGCGATTTCACTCTATAGAACCGCGCTGTAAAAGACGTGAAAAGACCGTTTCAGCTCGCGGGATCTTCATTCTCTCATGGCACTTAAAATCTTGCTAGACGATAAGTACACGCAGCGTCGGGAAACGACTCCTCTTATCGTTCTCGAAAGGGTTGATTTGTATTTACGCGCGACTCTATGCGTTCTTCGCGACGATTAAAACATTTTAAGGTCACCGAAGAGAGAGAGAGAGAGAGAGAGAGAGAGATAGTCAGACAGATAGACAGACAGACATCCATTTCAATGCCGCAGAGTTTATTGTCGCGTTAAAAGATTTTCGGTTGGATTAAAGAAGTTAAATTTGCACCGGCGTGGCGCGGGTATATAACGGCTCGTTTTTATGGGCGATTAAAATCCGTCCTCTTTGGCAAATTAAAAGTGACTTCTTGGGTTCGTTCGTTGAAAGGAAGAAAACAGCTGATGGATTGGAAAAGTTGAAATTATCGTGAGAAACATTTGCGAAACGACGAAAATAAATTTTAACAATGAAACATAATGTTGCGAGTTTTGTATATATATTTTATTAGGATAAAAATTAATTGCGAGTAGTTAGATATCGCTAGATGCTTCTGCTATCATTATATACGATCATTTCCTTTTCGAGTGATAATTATACGTGATAATGATTATATATCTGTTTATGTGGATATTTTCATTGTAGAGTTATATTTAAGATCTCCCGAGTCTTATTATAAGTTGCGTGATTATAATAACTTTTATTAGCAAAGAATAAGTGCAATTTTAATGGATCCTTCTTAAATAACTCCTCCTTCTCCTTCTTTTAACATTCTTAAATGTAACCATAAATTCATTAAAATAATATTACCTTTGATTATCCTAAATAGATAACTTTTGCTTCTTACAGCGATACACAATAAATCTTTCCTTTCTCAGAGCGCAGAACAACAATGACACTAAAACAATTCCTAGCCTATCAACGATAACCTAATTTCGACTACCTTATCTTTCCAATAACCCTTTTTCCTAATAATCCCTGCAATCTCCGCATAACCAAGCACGCCGAATTGCACGTGCAATAAAATCCAATGAAAAAAAAAATGGAGGATCGCACGCGTACGTACACATTAAAGCCATCGGAGCGCGCAAGCCGATGCAATCTATATATCTATATAGAAAGCACGTGGTAAAATGCTCCGAAGCGAAGACAAAAAAAAAAAAAAAATTGCCGACAGCTCGTAAAGTTTACACCCTTTCAGGCTTATCTCACTCTCTCTATACTTTCCTTTGTTCGCGTGCGCGAAATATGTGTCTGGAGTATAGTAGTAGCGTCGCGTCTCGATAACAAGACTTGCAAGTCGCTGGGATTCTTCCGTAACACGACGCGCGCGACGCGTATTACATGCAGGGAGGGTGGAAATAAATAGGCGCACGTTTTTCGGTCTGAGCGTTGATCTTGTCGTCTTTTCGTCGAATCGTCTGTCTTAAATATATATATATATATAAGGATGCGATGGATAGAGGGGGGAAAGGAGAAATAAATTGTTGTTATTGTTGGCGGAGACGAGATGTTGATGTTTGAGTAGACACGCGACGTTATCAGTCGCGGGCCGATGTGATAAGCTATAAAAGTGAAAATACATATATTGTATAGGGTTTTAATATTGTCATTATTAATATCGTTGTTATGATAGCATATATTATTATTATTACTATTATTATTACTGTTACTATTATTATATTTGCTAGATTTTATGTTATTGAAGCTTATATATAATTTTGATCCTCTCTTTCCTTTCGCTAACCGTATATATATATAGAGAAATAATGGAACTTTAAGCAGCCATCGATTTGTTGTGTCATTATTAAGCAAGTTCTGTGTTATTTTTAATAAATCAAAAAATTATTTTACTTTTCTTTAGTTTTTTTATTATTTTTTTCCCATTCTCCTCAATGCTAATCCTACATAAGCCAAATTACGATAGATCATCAATATTCAAGAAATTCTAAGATTAAAATTTTCAAAAATGTTTTCCAATCCATACCATCCATTATTCATTTGTTTATATTAGCTTACTGAAAGCACACACCTACGTCTCAAAATTTAATCCCAGTTGTTTACCAACCAAAAACACTATACCCGTACCCTAAACATACGTTCACCTCTGCACCTACGCACCACCTTCGGTTGAAAAGAAAAAACTGTCGCACGTCGCACACCTATAGACGCGAAAAAAAAGTAGACGAACACACAATAAGCTACTGAACAAATAGCTCACGGCAAACGAGTGATCGCAACGTCAAATTCGCGCGAACGCTGGAGATATAAAGAAAGTAAACAGCAGTTGTTATCCTCCGTGAGAGCGCGTGCCTTCTTTATTAGTCTCGTCGGTAGTGCGCCGAAATCGAGGCGCGTAGATTTTCGTCGAATCGGAAACTTCATCGCCCACGCGTTCTCACGCGTCCGTTAATCAAGATCGGCTTTGTTTTCGCTCAGCACAATTACATTAGGCTGCGGATCGATGGTTTGCGTGTGTGTATGTGTGGGTTTTAACGCTGTGCGAATGGAAACGCTTTGTCTCCTAATGGTGCTAGATTACTCGTTTTTTTTTCAGTACGTGTTCTTTTATGTGCACTATTTGCTGTTCCGGTAATTTTTCAGTTTTACGATTTTAGTAAGATAAGGGTGTAAGGGTTGTAGGATCGGAGTGAAAGATAATTTATTGGAAAGTTTAAGATAGGGATAATTTATTTTCACGTAGCCTGCGTAAAGTTTTAAGTGGGCGATTAAAATTCACGTAATAAATATTAAAATATAATAAATTTCAAAATTTTAAGCTGTTTTTTTATAGATATATCATAAAGAGTATACTGCAGTTCATTTACTGGCAGCTACTATTTATTTTATATGTCAGACACTTTTGTTTTACCCTTTCATTAAACACATAATCTCATAAGTAATACCAATCAAACACACGAGATTCAATCCACACCAAATTAATTAATCTACTCACAGCACACTTCTGGCAAATTAAGTCTCTATCTACCCACTCTCACCTCTCTCTCGCTCTCTCTTTATCCTACCGATAAATTCCGCGTCGCTCACAGCGTTCTTTCCATTCTTCGAACAGCAAGGCTCACTTGCCATTTCGATCAGCCGCGCGCGCGGCACGATCTCGCCTGAAAATTAATTCTTCATCAATCCGCCCGGACGACGACGACGACGACGACGTTGGTACGATGAATTTTCTCCGTTCCTGTCGTCCTCGTCCTTTAGCTTCGGGGACAAGCATCGAACAAGCTCCCGAGGATTTAATTAATTCGCCTCGAAACCCGCGCGCATGGTTGTGCTTCCAATTATCGGTGCGTAGAGAGAGAGAGAGAGAGAGAGAGAGAGAGGGGGAGAGACAGAGAGAGAGGATGATTTTTTCTGTCCTTGCTTGTAACTTTCAGAAGTGACTTGTCTGGAAGATTAAGTGCTTGTGGTTGTGAGAAGAAATGCGTATTATTCGGCGTGGCTTGATGGGAGATTGGAGGAGAGGTGAAAGTGTGCTTTTAAAGAATTGAATTTTCATTGACGTTTAGAACGATTTAATTGTGTGACTTGAAGTAGGTCGTCTCTTATACTGAATCGTTTGACAAGATGATGATTTTTGCTTAAAAATAGAAAGTGTGATGTATGTTACGAGCACCTGCGTTATTGAAAAGTTAATGTAGTCTGTAATATATAATATGTTTTATTAGAATATTCAAAATTTTATAATGAGGATGTTTAAATAAATCATACCTATATTTTATTGAATTGTTGTCTCTAATTAATATATTTGATTGATTATATTTGGCCTAATGCGCTAATCAATGACGCGTATTCCTATTCAACAGTCAGATCATGAATACTAAGCGCTAAATTGATGAAATATGATATCATTGTTATATGCGCAGACACGTACACAAACCATGCGGTGGTTATGTGTAATCAATGGAATTCCAGTTCGTTTGCAATTTTCCGCCAAGTATCTTAATTAAATCTAGCCTAATCAAAATTAAATCTAGAGACCACAATGAAGCGGTAGTAAAAATTCCGACAAAAAAAAAGATGCTTTATAAAATTTTAATTATATACATACTATCAGCAGCGCAGACACACGGACAACTTTATTAGAATTGCAGTATCGCTTTAATTATGTTTAAGCCTATATCTAACTTATATATATAAAAACATAGTCAACGAAAATGCGCCTGTAATACACTTGACTCGCGCCCTCTTGTCGTCCCGAAGTGGATTTTCATCGATGCGAAGATTTTTTCGAGTCAATAAGGAAAACGACAGCAATAATTAAACGCGTTTGTTAGCGATCAGCGGACGCGTTCACTTTTTTCGACGACGATGTTCATTGCATGGGGGGTATGTGTATGCGTGCGGGGAAAGAAAAAGAGAGTGAGAGAGAGAGAGAGAGCGAAAGAAAGAGTACACAATATATAAGTAGAAAAAGCGTAAAAATAAAGCGGCGACACGTGTATATTTAGCAGCAGCTATATGACGCTTGTGTGCCGCTCCATGTGACGTGCAGGCTAACGATAATACCGTACTTGTGATAATTAAAGTAAAGAAGAGACCTTTAAATGTAGAGTTATATACAAAGAAGATGAATAAGAAAAAAAAATACGCAGTTTAACAAGTATAAATATAAAATTAATAAACAATAAACGACAAAGAGAAAAAAACGGCGTATAATGACGATTATTATATATATATATATATACATAGCGATTTAGGCCTATAGTTCACATTTATATAAATAAATAAATAAATAAACAAATGAACAAATATATATATATATATGTGCGAAGATGGGAGAGTGTAGGTAAAAAAAATGGTGAATCGAAAAGAAGCGAGAAGTGCGAGAGAATTCATTAATCGGTAATTGAACAGTATGCGAGAATTCCACGGATGGTATATACAGGGATAATATAATTATTATGTACATTATTACGTAAAAAAAAAGATGAAAAATACGTTACAAAAATGGATGGGGGTAATCGTGAGAAAATAGTGGAGGGGTGGATTGTGTGTGCAAAGTCTTCGTTACGCTGACGAGTGTCGGGGGAGAAATCATCGAGCAGAGAAAGAGAGAGAGATTGAAAGAGAGAGAGAGAGAGAATAAGAGAACATATATTATATATACATATACGTATAGTTGATATATACGAATTTTTTAGAGTTTTTTCGGTAGTGCGTACGAAAAGCAAATAAAAAAAAAAGTAAATGAAGTACAGAATATAATGAGTAAACGATTATTATATACTGCGACGAGTAATGTTATGTGAATCTTATCGATAAGCATAATTATCACGCATAACGATTAATAAACAAGTAATAAAAGACGAAGACGACGACGAAGAAGATGATGAGGAGGCGAAGGAGAGACAACCAATCGAGGGCGATATGATGAGCACATAAAAACGCCCACGTCGTAACGATGTATTTGCTAGTCAATGTTCAATGTTGAAGATATTTATCGGAATAAATGCGTATACGTTGTTTACACCAAAAAAAAAAAAAAAAAAAAAGAAAAAAAACCATAGCCCAACTTTGGCGTGCCACGTGCGTGCAACTTGTTTGCTCTCATTTTCTGTTTTCTTCATCGTATCCCATACACACGTACTTTTCCATCGTTGCGCGACGCTCATATATATTTGTACGCGTTTCAACTTTATTTGCGAGAGACGGCGAAAGAACGATAAAGAAAGAAAGAGAAAGCTGGAAATCGGAATGGTACATCGTTCACTCGAATTGACTCATTTGCACGGGGATTCGAGGGAGTGGATTGAATAAAGTCGCTGTGCGGTTTCTTTTATTACCGTTTTACACTTTTGGAAATGAGCCATACATAATATATAATACATATATACGATCGAGTCGCGGCGAATTAAACGCATACATATATATTTTTTTCGTTCGTTGGATTGAATTTAGATGTATCGTTTCGTTTGTATATTGTAAAAGACGATGGCAGAGGAAATTCTTTATGTGATATGTAGGTACGATTATTACCTGAATAAAAACTAAAACAATTAGTTAAAAAAATAAACAATGTTTTCGCTGTTTTAATCAAGTTTTATTTTGGCACATTTTGATTAATGTTTTCTTTTAAGATATTGGTACATTATGTTAAATTTTCAATTTTAAGCTTTCTTTTCATTTATTACCTTTATTTTGTTTGATTTCTTCGATAAGTGCTGGATGCAGTGATGCAGATGGAAGGTGACCAGAAAAATATTGAAACATAAAGAAGGGTAAGTATATAAGTCTTTTTCTTCAGCAAAAGATATTAGTAGGTATGACGGTTCTCAAAACTTTTTAATAATGCAACGCATTTTACAGTGATTTTCAAATAAGTAGTCCCGAGAAGTTAAAATTTCCGATGTTCTGGAAAAAAATAATCCAAAAAGGTTTTCTATCTTCTATGTACTTAATGTTTCTTTCGCAACCCAAATAACAAAAAAAAGTGAATTAAAAAACTTTAAACTAAATCTTATTAACGTTTTCGAGTTCCGATTTAATATTCAGTTCTTAAGAATGTAAGAAAAACTTTTCGAAATAAAACATTTTTACACTAACCAAAGAACGCGCGCATCCCCTGAAAAATTCAAAAACTTCCATTCTCTCTGCCCGGAAACCTCGCTTCCACTGTAAAAGCGCTTTCGTAAACACACCGCAGACATTTACATCAGCGAATACTCGTCTCTAAAGACAGCGGTAGTATAGCGGCTGGGTCTGGAAAAGCCTTTTCGTGGATGCGAAGAGTAACACGCGTATAAAAAGACGATTCGATATCGAAGTGGTCCTTGCGTAAGTAGGGCTCGCGTAAAATTTTCGTCGCTCGCACGCTGTTGTAAAACAATGCGTTCGCCAAGTCATAAAATTTTTTGCCGGCAAATTGAGTTATTCTCCCAGTAGGGAAAAAAAGAGAAAATGCGAAAAGTGTGTATCTGATATGCCAGAGAAGATGGAACTGGCGGAGAAATCGGGTAGTGAAAATGATATTTTTTTTCTTTAGTGAGGGTATATAGAGGAACCGTGAGGAGATGAGACTATGAAATGGTAAGTAGACTTAAAGAGGATGATGAAAAGAAAAATGCGTTTTATGGTGGACGAGATTTGTGCTTTAAAAAAAAAATATATTTAAAGTATAGCTGTCGTTGATTAAAGTGAATCTTTTCGTATAATGGAGGGTAAAAAGTGTAGGAGTTATAATGGAATCTTTATTTAAAGATCGATAAGTGACGTAGTTTCGGTTATTGCAGTGGATAAAATCCCTGCGTCTTGTCTATCGCACGCGTGACGCAACTTGTCAAACTTGCATAAGACGAATGCAGTATATGCGCGCATGATGCATCGCGGTTTCCTCTTCCGTTCGCCCCTCGTATAGTAGAGCATCGCTTTGTTTACTTTGACTTGGGACGTTTATTGAAGAACAAATATAGATCTTGATTCAAAAGGAATACGGTGATGTTGGCTGATATAATCAATTGCTAATAGTCATACTTCGCGGAATTATAATTTTAGAAAGTAATAAACAGTAGTGGAATTGTTATATATGGAAATGTGTTTTATACATATAATATTAATGAAAGATTTGGAATTTCTTGCTTTATTTTTAATGCAATAATTTTATTTTTTTAAATAATTTAGATCAAGAAAAATGATTTAGCTTATTCCGCAAAGTTTCGTAATAAAATGTCGGCGAAAAACTTTAGTTATTCGAAAGATTTTATTTGAAAGCTAATATATGCTAAATTTTATTATTTCCTTGATATATAATTTCCCAAGAATAGTAAGGATAAAATAAAAATCTTTACTTTTTATAGAGAAAATAGAATTTTTCAATGACTAACATTATTTTAAGTTTAATTTACTACAAAATTATCATATACATAAAGAAATATATGAAAGTAATATCATCATAGCACATCGATAAAAAAATCAAAAGAAACTTCTTCTAGAGTCGATGATACTTATTCAAACTACTTTAACTCTGCTTAAAAAAAAATTACATAAACACGAGCCACTATACGTGTCAGCCATAAAAATACCGTTAAAAGGGCTTTGAAACAGCGCGTAAAAGGAATACGCAGTGGAAAAAGAAGCGTGCAGCTGTGGTAAAGAGCGAAGAGAAAGAGAGAGAAAGAGAGAGAGAGCGAGCGAACGATGGGAATAGGTGCAAACAGCGCGAATTATTGGATTCTCCGCACGCAAGAAACGGTAGGTAGCCGCGTGAATGCAGTTCGCGGGTAAATCCAATCTGTCGAGGCGTAGCCGTACGGCCAATTTATTATTGGCGGCCTCGTTTCCCCTTCCGTCCTTCTTCCTCTCCCTTCGTCGTTATTACGATCCCGTGGTTCGTGTAATACGCAGCGGATACGTGTACACGCGCTGTGGTGTGGTTTCTTTTTTTCTTCGTGTGTTACATCGACTGCAGGGTTTTACCCACACAGGGAAGTGGATATTCCGTAACAGCGGGTGTGCGAAATGAAGATAAAAGATTCAATGTGTTTTAAATGAAAGCAAGAAAAGGGAGTTAATAAATTGAATTGCTTTAGTATTTTACATTTTTAGTATACATAATGTATCGCACTACATTCAATTCGAGGTATATAACAGAATTGGTCAGTTGAACACCTGTTCTCTATTTTCTTTTATATTACCTTATCTATATATATATATTTTATGCACTTTCAGTCTTTTCTGTTTCAACTTTATTGAATTTCTATTGTTTCATTCGAAAATTGTAATACTTTATCGAATGAAAATAAAATATTGAGTATATATTGTTACAAATTTACATCGCAATCAGATGTTATTTCCTGTATTCAAGGGTAATTCCTTAATGCGCTTTAAAATGTATTGGACCAAGTAACCTTGTCGACCTGCTTCTAAGCTACAAGACGGGGTATACCGCAACCAATTAGTTTTCTTCGACCGTCTTAGCTTGTGCTGACAAGTCGCAAACAGCTTACCAACTGCGACAGCTGACCGATGCACGTGGAAGTTTCAAATAAGCATGCGGAATGAGTTACCGCTAGTGCGTTAACGAGAATTAAATGGATGAATCTAGGATAACAATAGTTTGGTAAAATATTACAAATGATCAATATAGAAATTAATTTCTATTTGAAAATAGAGATTCTTATTTTTTCGAAAATTACATAGTCCCTGCGGGTATATATTTTTAAGCGACACTACAATCGTAAATCACGGAAAGTTCACTTTTCAAAGAGAAATATACACGAGCTCGTAAATGTCATTGTAAAGCATAACAGAGTTTAATACGTATTGTTTGCATATTTATATCGAGTTTTAATACATCGTTTACTAGCTCAAGTTTATACTATTTTACTTTTGCACATTCGTCGCGTATAAAAACATTCATTCGTATATACATACTCACGACATTTGTGTTTCATTAAATTAGAAACTTTTTCGAACTTTCAGTTTACCGGAAAAAACAGAACAGTTTACAGAGTCATTCGCGGTCGGACCGACCCTTAAGTACTTTACGCACCATTTTCCCAAAACCGTAACTCACTGCCTATCTATATCTATATCTATTCCCGGTGAAAAATCGTGGAATTTCGCTCAGCCCTCGATGGCACTTTGCGATAACCTCTCGTATACCCATCCACATACGTATAGCGACATAGGACAAGGATTAAATGGTGGAGAAAATGAGCTTCCGGTCGAATATCCTGTACGTGTATATATATATGTATATAAACTTGAGTGGTGAATTTTTGAAATTTTCAACACTGCACTGCGATGGTAATAAAAAACTGAGTGTACGGGTATAAGGTTCGATCGTAGAAGAGATTCCTAGTCCACGTGCGGATGAAAGTGCTTGGAATGTGAAGGACTCTGACCCTCGCTCCGATATTTCCGGTCTAGCGAAATGATCTCGGGTGGATAGTGGGTAAAGTTTCAAGTTTCATTTTTTCATTTTCCTCGAAATTTTGCGACTCTAAAAGAACGCTAAACTTTGATTAAATAATTTAAAAGTAAAAACGTACGTTCTCCGCGTTCTTGAAAAAAAAAAAGAATAGAAAATTACAACGACCTACCATTCTGATTACCGCCCATTCATCTTTTATCGATAGTCCCAAAGAAGGTCACGCACATCCTTCGCACGCACTACTTATTACACGTAAAATAGATAACCTTGACTGTATGCCATTTTTTATTCGCCTGTAACATACAAGATTTTGCTGATGTTTCTCGAGTTTCACTCTCAGCTTTGTGCCTGCGAGCGGACGGGAAAAGCTTACGTTGTTGGATTTATTGCCCGCGGGCGATAAAGTTAGGCCGAGGCTTCGAGCGATTCGTTATTCCTAAAAGAACGATCGTATACTTATCGAAGCAAGCTATTATGGTCCTTTTACGGCCTGTCGTCAAGACCGCTCGATTGGCAACGTAACAGAATTATTTTTTTTTTTTTTCGTTTGTTCCCTATAATTCGTTTAATATTATGGACAAAGTTGGCTGGGTTATTAAATTGTTAATAAATGCCTAATAGAAAAAAATGTATTCTACATGAGTTTTAGTTCAGAAATAATGAAAATATATATCATTGTAGTTACTTGGGTTAGTTGAAAGTTTAATTTTTAATGTAATTATTCAAATAATTAGTGTACAATATCTGTCTATATATTTTTTTCTTAAAATATATGGATATGTAAGTATTTGAAGTGTGGTAACCACCTGCAGTTTATTTGACTCAGCAAGTGAGCTGTACAATTTTACTCGCTTTCGAAATCCATACTTTAATTTTTATGATGTGAATCTTGGGAAAGGGTTGTATGTTTGAATATGTTTGTAGGTTTGAATACCGGCAACATACGCATGTCATCTAGCCAACACTTTCTTAAGAACGAAAAATCACCTAGATGAAACCTGAGGTATAGTACCCACTACTCCACCAAAGTGCCAGTCATTTTTTTTTCCAAAGTAAAATTAGTTAAAATAATCCTTATTAAGTTATAAATATAAAAGGCCCCATTTAATATTTTCAATGCGTCTGGCAGTCTCAACCACCGCAGTCTGAAACAAATATAAATCTTCCGTTTAGCGATCGTCTCTCTCTCTCTCTTACCCGTATCCGACCTATTCAGCATTCGCTAAGTACCGGAGAATTCATCATAAAAACCATTTAATGCAATTTCACATAATCCTCAATGACATCGCTTGCACGATACTTTTCCGGCTTGCATCTCACCCCTACACCCTACAGCAGAATTTCTTAAAGTCCATTTTTATACCTCGCGCTCTTTTCCGATATCCAAAAGCCATTAAACCTCAGATTTATTATGCCATTAAAATTGCCTGCTTTACCCCGCATACACACACACACATACACCTCTTTACTCCATTTCCATTTCAATCGAGCAGTAAATTGCATTTTGTAAAGCAACTCCCACTTTCGTCCAAAAAAAAAAGGAAACACTACAGCGTATACACACGCTATTGTCCTCTCGTTTTATTCACCATACTATATATATATGGTATATAATTTGCATTTCCTCTATATATACATCGGCAACGATTCTGTCGTCGTCGTCGTTGTGTTTAAGCTTGGTAAGCTGCCGCAAGCGCGTATATAGTGTGACCGGTGACCTATGAGCGAGACGATGACGCAAACTTCGGGCAATTCGAGACCGCTAAACTTATATACCACGGTAGCTTTGTGATGCGTCCTCAGCCGCAGGCTGTTACGTTGTATATACATGTATGCATTGCAGACATGCATCTCGGGAATGTACCGCTGTTGATGTTGCTGCCGGCGCGCATATTTTGGAAAACGTGAACAACCTGCTTTTGGGGAAATTAATGGTGGTAGGAATTTTGGAAGATGTGTATTTTATTGGTTGGTGAGAATATACAGAAAAGAAGGGTTAGTTGAAAAAAATATATGGTTTGGATGAATTTTTTTTTGCAGAATTTTGATAAAACTAGGGTTTGAAAACGGGATTGCTGATGGGTAAGTATGTCATTAGGTTAATTTGGCGCCGTTTTCTTTGAGTTCAAAGACAAGAGATAGTTGTTATGTTTTGAATGAGCTTACAAGCTTTACACCACTTGACCTACACTTGCCGTCGTGCTAAAAGAAAAAGTGTAACCTTAATATTAAAGCAGCTTACTTAAGTTTAATTTTCCGTAAATTGGAATGGTATAATTAATTCTGATAAAAAAACAGTTACCACTACTATTAATCCCTACATATAACCAGTTTTTACAGTTTTATTATTCAAATTTATTAACCGATTGTTTTCATCTGCTCGCCGCATCCTAGCTTCCCAACACCGCCTGAAACAATACCGTACACAAACTTACCACCGCGTACGCTAGCGACACTAGCATTATATACCACTACCCCTCTGTATCTCTCCAATTAGACAGCATTTACAATAGTCAACACACGCAGCCATTCAGCTATACGAAACTGCGTCTCTCTCATCTTCTCGCGTGTGTAATAATCAGCCCGTGGCGGTGAGCTTGCTCGCAAGCGTATACGAATACTCTTGAAACTTTCGATCTATTTACTCGCAGTAGTGCAACCTTTCCTACATAGATTCACCTTCGACTGTATTATATTATAAGCCGAATTAATAACGCGAGCGCGGGAGGTACAAAGGTGAACCCTTTGGGAGAAGATCTTCATTATAAGCCCGTGCGCGAACAATCGCTCGTGGATATATGTATATATATAGGTATATATATTGTATATATTCTCTTGACGTTGTACGTGGCAACATAACACGTGTTCACCGAATTTCCAACGGCAACAGCGACGACGTCTAACGAGATTACGAGGAGGTGCAGAAGATTCTCTCGATGTGTGTGTGATGGTTCGGACATCCGCTCGTGGGTATATACATAAGTAAAACTTTTTTAATTAATTTAGAGCGCACGCGCGCGCGCGCCTTGTGTATGCAGTGTATACATTTATTATTCTGGAGCGTTGCGGGCTAATTAAGGCTGTCCGTAGAGATCATCATTTTGGGGTGCTAAGGGAAAATTATTCGTCGAGAAAAAATTACGAGGGGACGCGCCGCGCGACTGAAGATTTTTTTTGCTGCTTAGGGTTTTCCATTTTTTCGGTACCAAGCTACGGTAAATGGTATAATTACATTACTTCGAGGAATTTCGGTGAAGGATATATTGCGAGGCGCTTGGGGATCTTGGTTAAGAAGAATTATATTGAATTGAAAATTTTTTCATGGTTTAAGAAGGGGATTAAAAAAGTAAGATGCTAAGGAGTGTAAATATCCACTTGTTGTAATGCTTTTTGCCTGTCAGAATCAATTGCGTTGGTATATCAATTTATTAATTACAAAGAAGTACGGAATAAAACATGATAAGTCCGGCGTTATTCCAGGAAAATTCATAATTTTGCACACCCCTTCATTATTATATTGGCCTTTGTATACACGACAAACAATTCATCAATTAATACCCTCCCTCCGAAAAATAATTTCCTTCCTCTTCACACCACCAACGGGCTGTTTGAACTTATGTCGGGACGACTTTTTCCTCCTTCTTCTCGCAACAGCTTGTCGCGCGTACAGCGACGACTACGAGGGCAAAAAAGTAAATGAAACTAATGAAATAACGACAAGAACACAAGCCTCTTCGCGCGAGAAAAACGTCTCCATTTCTTCCTTCCTTCATTCCTCTCTCACCATTTTTTCCTCTCCCTCGTCTCTGCCAGCCAGAGGCGCGTTCGCGTCACCCCTTAATTAATTTAATCCCAACACACACATATATATAGAGAAACAGCAAAAACTCGTCCCTTCTCACTCTCTCGCTCTCTCTCTCTCTCTCTCTCTCGTTCTACATCGTTGCAGACTGGGCTAAGAGTAGCAGCAACGAGTATTGCGATTATGCGGTAGAGAGTCGTTGACTCGTTCAAGAGTGTTCTGCTGGATCAGCGCGTGCACCCGCGGGTACCCACAACTTATACGTATACGTATACGTATATACATAGGTATAACACGTCGAGCGAGAGGAAATCTCTTTGCCTTCGATTTTCGATTCGACGGAGCGACTGCGTCGTGGGAATCTCGGTCTCCTCTCGTGTGCCCGCTCAACATGCTCTAATTTTCTTTTCTCGCTTTGTCGCTAGTGCGAAGATATCGTCACGCTTCGCTGATCCGCTTCGCTCGCGCTTTAATCTTTTTTGTGCAGCTCTATTGTCTTTTTCCCTGATGTATAGCTTGGTTGATGATGGTGGTGTAGGATATGAGCTATATTTTTTTTTTTAATGAAACGTAGTTTTATTTATAAGCTTGCGTTATTATCCAGTGGTGAGATGTTGAAGTTGGAGATTAAAATTGAGGTGTTGCAAGGTTTAAGTATATATGGGTGATTTTATGTCAACCGTGAGGACTGAAATTTTAAATCTCCTGAAACCTGATTTAATATTTTCAAAATCACAAAAAAAAAACACAGAAACCAATTTTTAGCATGATATTTGCAAATGTTCAGAAGTTATTCTAACCTCAAAATTTCGAAATTGTGATTTTTTTTCATTAAAAGGCAATTTTTATGATGTTTTAACTAGAAAATTTAAACTTTTTTTATAGCACATTGTATGGGACAAAGTTTACAAATTTGGTGCAGAATCAGTATGAATTTTTGTGAATGCGTTTCCAATATTCTTGACATTTGGAATTGACAGCGAACCTTGCAAGTTGACATCTCTGGTACGCCAGGGTTTGAAATTTTGGAAAAAATAGTAAAATTCTATTTTTATTATTTCATTTTGAACTTTTTTTTTAAAAGTGTGGGATGCCCATACTGGAACATGTGACAGATGATTTAAGTACTGGAAAAAGTAAAAATAACAGATAAATAACTGTTATATGCTTTTCTGTCAAAGTCAATACGTACAAACAATTATAACTTTTTGCAGGAAATATCATTTACATTTAGCCTTTTATTTCCAGTTTAGAGTTAATTTTACAGATATGCTTTGTATTTCTTTTTAATTAATCTTTTTCAATTAATTTCCTATTACTGCCAACAGTGAACTAAAATTGAAATGATATTTCCTGTAAAAAGTATGAAGTGAAACATAAACGACTCATAAATCATACGTATATAACAGTTATTTATCTGTTTTTTTTTTACTTTTTCCAGTACTTAAATCATCTGTCACATATTCCAGTCTGGTCATCCCATACTTTTCAAAAATAGGTTCAAAATGAAATAATAAAAATAGAATTTTACTATTTTTTCCAAAATTTCAAACCCGGGCTACCAGAGATGTCAACTTGTAAGGTTCGCTGTCAACTCCAAATGTCAAGAATATTGGCAACGCATTCACAAAAATTCATACTGATTCTACACCCATACAATGTACTATAAAAAAAAAGTTCAAACTTTTTAGTTAAAAAATCATGAAAATTGCCTTTTAATGAAAAAAATCAAAATTTCGAAATTTTGAGGTTACAATAACTTTTGAACATTTACAAATATCATGCTAAAAATTGGTTTCTATGTTTTTTTATGATTTCGAAAATATTAAACCAGGTTTCAGGAGATTTAATATTTCAGTCCTTATACGGTTGACATAAAATCATCAATATAGTTTCAGAGACTTGCTAAAAATATCGGATTATAGCTTTAATTTGACTTTTGACTATTAAAAATCATAGTTCTGTTAAAAACCATTTTGTTCTTTATATTTTAACCAGCATTTTATTATCACGTTTACTTTAATCTTGAATTTTCTCGCTCCTCCGAATAATTGACTCGAATAATTCTCCTCCACAAATTTGGACAGTACTTGAATCCCCGGTGCTCTTCGCATACATGACCTTCTGCTTTTTCTCCCTTACTCTCCCTCTCTCTCTCCATTTAATTATGCTCCCTCCAAATTCTCGTATTAATCTCTGCTCTTCTTCTTCTACTTTTCCACTTTCGCTTTATTTTTATTCCCGACTGCCGTCGTCTGCTCTCTGTAACCCTTCCCCCCCCTGCACCTTTTCTTTTCCTCTCCCAACTATGCAATTCCTCCTATCTCTGTATACTTCCACTTCCCTAGCACCAGACTACGTCCACCAGTTAGCTCGACACGCCTCAAAGAGATTCAAGGGATCGCCATCCGTTTTATCGCGTGGCCCGCCTGTCTATAGTTCACTAGCTACGGGTGGGATGAACATTCGGGATATCTGAACGCGCGTGCGCATCGGTGCTCAAGCTGCGACGCTATCTCGAAAAGTGCGTCGCGGGCATTAGATGACGTGCAATCGTTTGCGCTTATTCGTATAGTCGAGGAAATCGTCATGGAAATCGGAAGGGGATAATGTGCTTGATTCGACGGGTTGCAGATGAGAAAAGGGAGGAAGAGATCGCGTGGATTAACTTTGCGAAGTTCGCGTATAGTTCGCTGAGTTTCTGTGGTTTCTCTCACTGGGTAACCGAAAGTAAGTCGTCGCAGCGTAATGATGAGTTTCCGAGCTCATTAATAGTAGATTATTGTTCGCGGTTGGAGCGTTCGGATTGGCGGTGATACTCGTCCTTTGATGCGGTACTTTTGATTATATATATGCTTAATTCGTAGTCGGGTGTAATGAATCAAGTATACATTGTCGGCTAAAAGTAAAAAGGCAATATGTCAATAAAATCTTGTAAAGGGGGCTATTTTGACCGAGCGCTGAAAAGCATGCTATCTTGGAAATATTTTTTCTTCTTGTAAATTTAGGTTGGCAGTCTGACGGATATTTAAGAAAGCGGACATTTTACAAGCTATATAAGTTTAGTAATTTGATCTCCAAATTAACGGAGTAAGGAATGAGAAGTCTTTATGACACTTTTTTTTTTTAAATTGAAATTATTCAAGAAAGTGACAAAAATAATGAAACTGGAAAAAAAAACTTTCATAAATTTTGATGGAGGTAAGTATTTGGACGATCAACGACAAATCGTTTTTGATTAATTAAAACTCTATTCCAATTGGAGTTTTATTTATTTTATTTTTTGTTAATTTGAGAAAACTTGATTTCTTCAAAAGCTATAATAGTTTTAAAAAGCATCGAAAAATAATAAAGATATAGAAATCGCAGGAATTTATAACCCCGACGTGAAGAGTATTTAAACTTTAAACTGTTACAACTTTAGAAGGAATCAACTTTTTCCGAATTTAAACCAAAAGTAAGTTCAAGCTCTTTCTTCCTAATTTCTTTTTGTAAATGTCTGAGGTTCTAACAAGAGAGTTTTCTTGCCATTTTCCTAAAAAGAATTCAAACTTTAGAAAAAACTGTGTAATAAAGACGTTTTTAATTGTACACAATCTTTTTCTTATATTTAATGATATCAGAGAGAAAAAAGGGGCAAATAAATACAAAATTTGGAGAGAATAAAAAAATCAAATTTTTGTTCTGTAATATTTGTATAAGTAATGCGTAACAATTTAAGGTGGCCCTTCCCGCTTTTTCCGAGTGAATTTTAAGATTTTTTAATGAGTTTTTCGCATACTGTAATATAAGTAAAGGCATAGCTTGAATGAAGTGAACTTTAAGTAACGAATAGTATTTTTTGTAACGAAATTTAACTTCTCTTAAAGTAAATACAGCCATCTAAACAAAAATTCAATAAAAGACTGGAATCTTTTTGAATTATTATACGATTTTGATTTGCAAGGTCTCATTTTCTTCCTTGTTCAATTTCAGGGGGAGGTACCAACATAAAAAATAAAAAATTATCAAGACCTGCAAAGCTACGTCCCATTGTTTATAAGAATGTGCGTGTTTCTTACAAACAAAAGGACGTAACTTGGCAGGCCTTGATAATTTTTTACTTTTTATGTTGGTACCTCCTCCTGAAATTGAACAAGAAAGAAAATGAGACCTTGTAAATTAAAATCGGATAATAATTCAAAAAAATTCCAGTCTTTTATTGAATTTTTCTTTAGATGGCTGTATATACTTTCAGAGAAGTTAAATTTTGTTACAAAAAATATTATTCGTTACTTAAAGTTCCCTTTTTTCAAGTTATACCTTTACTTATATTGCAGTATGTGCGGAAAAAATAATATTAAATCTTAAAATTCACTCGGAAAAAGCGGGAAGGGACACCTTAAACCCATAAAAATGATTTTAAACACATCTTTCAAAATGATGAAGATATAAAGATTTCCTTAACAATAGCGATCGTACCCAATATGTAAGGCCAAAGTTTTTACATAGAGAGCGAGGGGTTAGCGAAACGAGATCGAAAAGAAATCCGCGAAGGGACGCGGCCCCTAGTTTCAAATAGAACCTTTTTACTCTCAGCAGATGACATATGTTATCATAATATTTTTTCATATTTATACTTGGTAATTTAACCATATCAACTAAGAAATTTAATTTTATAATATATTATAGCATATTAATTATACATAAAGCATTTTTATTAACAAATGTTTATATAGTCTAATAAATAAAAAGTAAATTATCGTGTTGATATGTTAATATGAATAAATATTTACTTTGGAAATTATCGTATTTAAATATATCACAACTGCTCATTATCAATCTTCGTATAACCATGAAATATTATCCACCTACTTCTTTATTATATATTTTATTATTCTTATACCTTTTAGAAGTCAACCATTTAAATGCAAGTGAGTTACTGTAGTAACTAATTTTATAAAAGAATTTTGATGGATAATTCTCTGTGGCGTATTCTGTGGAAAACTTTACGAGATCGATTAGTCCTCCAAGGAATTGCATTTTCTTATAACAACCTCGTAAAAGAAGATGTAAGATGAGTCAAATAAAAACTTGATCATCAGGACCATTCGCGTAAAAATGTTACGAATTCGTAAAACCTCTTAATGTGACAAGATATATTACCCTAAATGTTAAAAAGTGTTACTAACAATTAAAAAAAATATCAGTTTTCCTTTCAAATAATTTTTAATAGCAGAAAACATATTTCGTAATAATTTATGTTTTATATCACACTCATTTTTTTTTCAAACGAGAATAAATTGCCACACCGTGAGCGCTGAAATTATAATTAACATACTAATATTTAGCGTTTAACAGGAAAAAGAGCTGAAAATTAGCTTAACCCACATGAGTGAGCTCATTTAAATAGAATTAAATTATAATTTTTTATCGCAACGAAAATTTGCATTCGGGCGCTGAAACGATTAAAAGCATAAGGCATGTGTTCGTAAAGTTTGACTTGTATAAATAAATACGTGTTTTTTTTTACAAAATAAGCAGATAGGTCAGATGTATTTTTATGCTGTTGTTTAAAATGTCAATCTCGGAATATTTTACTGCATATTTATTTTACGTTATTATTCGTAAATCAACTGAAAAAAAATTAAAAATACCTCAGGAATATATTATAAAACTCATAATACATTTTTTAGATAACAAAAAACATTTTTATAACAATTTTTATTGATTTTATTTCATTTTAAAAATACTTTCTACGTAATCTTCTATTTAATATGTAAAACTTGTGAATGTTTAATGAGAGATTTTAAATACAAAATATTACTGAAAATTCAAATATTGGTTCTTATAAAAAATTCTATAGACCAGAAATTTAACATTATATTTCATAAAAGTTTGAAAGAGAGTTTTTGCAAAATTCAAATCTTTTAAAGCTTATTCTAAATAAATCTTTAACTCAAAACCTTAAAACACTACACTATAAAAAATTACATGCACTTCTCCTATCTCCTTCTAAAAATATCACCCATAACATCCCCCAACAAAATCCCCTCATCCTCGCCCCGCTCACCCAACCGAGTCAGGTCACCGTGTAGATAAAGACAAATAACAGTCCTCCAGAGCCTCACGGCGCATATCGCAACTCTCTCTCTTCTCTTCTCTTCCAAAAAATCCTACCTTTGCACCCACATATAAAGAGATCACAACGCCGACGAATGTACAGTACACGCATACGCGATATATATACGCGAGCCGTAAACACAACCGCGTCTATCTCTATATCTCCCTTACTCACCCTTACTGGCCTCGTTTTCTCTCTCTACCCAATGTGCAACGGACGGAACAAAAGAGGCCATTTCTCCTATCGTACTACAGCAATGAGTTTCGATTCCAATCTCGCGACGCGCATTTGAATTTTTCAGGAAAACGCGCGTCCGAAGAAAGCGCAACGATTTGTCGCTTAGAAAGAAGGGAGAGCGAGGTTTTGTTATGTGTATATGTGTATATATATATAGGTGGAATAGTGGCGTTTCGAGAGAGCTTGCGAGATTTATGAACGGCTTCGCGCGCTGTTTATGCGGGTATAAAGGTAACGGGGAAATGTTTTCAAGTGATAGGGTTACAAACGGAGGTTTATTAGGAGATACGTAAAGAGAGTCTGCGCGCGAAAGCGAGGAGAAAATTTGAATGTGTTTTGTTGTCGTAGGGAGAGAATCGTATTTTTATTTCCAAAGTGACGCTGGATATTGTGTAAAGTCCTATCTTTATCGTCTTGATTCATTTCTCACTTTTGTTTCGTTCAAGTTGTTTGAACTTTTATTCACATAGGCGTCGATTTTTTGAAACATAGCTTTGCTAAGTTTTTTTGCCTACTATATACGTATTTCTATTCATTTAACCATTAACTATTCATGTACCTAACAAAAATGAGATATTTCAACATGTTTTCTCCAATTCGCTGACGACTAAGTTGAGCCAGAATTTTCCCATTTAAATTTATAAATTCAACCAAACCTTATGAATGGAGAGGGGAGAGGGTCGAAACAATGGTATTCAATTAAGTCATTCGCGCACAACGCTCGAAAACGAGTGGGGCGTGGCGGAAGTACCGAAATACAGTATGAATACACAATTTACTCACGGCGTATAGTGCCAAAGAGGAAGGGGTGGAAGGGGGCGAGTACCTCGGGAAGTTAAACCGAGCGAGCGCGCAGAAACGGAGACCTGGGCGGTGTTGGGATTATCAAGGCGTTAGTATATCCGAGGGTATATGTGTGTGTGTGTATAATACGATACCAGGAAGGTTAAAAAAACAAATCGATTTTTATAGCGCGCCACGATTATGTGTTCTTTGAACTTTGTGTATAAAAAAAAAACTTTTGACTTATATTTACTTATAACGTGCTTTTACGAGGGCTCGTATAACAACAGCACATAACCGTAAATACTTAATTTTCTATGCTCCGCCAGTTTCATATTAGTTTTTCCTAAAAAAAAAAAACTTCTACTGATCATTATACCTATATATACACGTAACTATTAACTTTTTACAACGATACACTCTTTTCGGGATCCCGCGAGGCAATAGCCGAGTGAAATTACGCATGATAATCGCGAATATTTCCCTTCGTGCTCACGTTGGAATTCAAAGACTTGCAGTCGATCGGAAAATTGGATTGGCATTGTGACGGTGTTTACGGCTATGCGAAATATATACACGTGCGCGCATTGTGCGGGTAGAGAAACGCAGAGGGGAAAATCGTTCAGCCCTTTTTCCCAGGCGTTTCACTCCACGAGCTTGCACGCGACAAAAAGAAATAGGAGTTGAGCGCGGTAATAAGGAATAACGGCCCTCTTTCTGCCATCGATTCATTTCCTGCAAATAAATGGTTTCCTGGTCACTCTCTCTTTCTCTCTTTCTCTCTTTCTCTTTCTTCCCTTGCTCTCCTCTTCGATATTCCAAGGATTCCGGTCGATAAAAGCCGACGCAACAGTTTCATTGTGGCACTGGAGGTGGATTGGCGCGAAATGTAAACGTCGTATTATAGATGATTTGAATATTTTTCTGATTTGAATTAAAATTAAGAAATTTTGTGGATTATTTTATGCATTAATTATTATATTGATGCAGTTATGTTTTGTATATTAATTACAAATATACTAATGAAACACTGTTTCACCAAAATTAGAGAACTAAACGTAATGAATTGGTTATCGTAAGACAGGACCATCTTCTTGCTAATATCAACGTAAAATATCCAATTAGAAACGTGCTCTGAGTACGATTACACTATAGCCGATCAATCAGCAATCAGTAAGATATCTTCCTGTTTCCTTTCCATCTCCCTCTTGTTTTTCGTGACTCTATCTCGCTGGACTAACTAGGCTGAAATTCACGTCCGTAACGAACATTCCTGGGTTTCTTGTCCCATGATGATTGCTCTCCGATAATTGCCTTTAGTTTAGTTAATAAGTAAGTTAGATAGTGGCCTAACTCTAATTTGGCCTTTCTCCTCTCGGTTATACGTCACGTGTTATCAGTATAATTGTCGAATGAAACAGGGATATGTGACCTTTTCAAGGATAAAAGAGCTGTGATAGAATGAGTGGATCAATAAAGCATTTGTTTCAGAATAATATATGAATGACAAAATTAAATATTGCATGAATGTTTAAATTTTAATTATGATTTTTATTCATATGTTCAATATTATACACTTTATTCATATGCTTTCGTATATCTATTTTCATCTCATTCTCATACATAAAATCTTTCTACGTTTTGTAATATACTTTTATGAAGGCACGATTATTGGAAAAAGTGTCATTTTTCCTACAGCACGAAATCAATTTCGCGAACGCCTACATGCATCGATTTGCAAACTGTTACGCTATTACGATTTTTCATGTGCATTCTCCGCTCGGCTAGTCTCTAACTTTTCGCTACGGATACAAACTTTAACGTAATATCGAGCTTTTGAACTTTTCTTTGATTTCATGGCTCACATTTTACAAATAATTCTGGTAATATCAAGCAATATCGTCTATACGTAAATCCTTATATAGAATTATTAAAAAATATACAAAAAACTTTCATACATTAATTAAGTTTTAACGTAGTTCGTCGCGTATCGACCGATCGCGCGACGCTCTATCGTCGTTGCATTTTATTAAGATAAAAATTCGATTCCCTAATAATAGTACTTTCATTTTCCCCGACAAGCAAGATTGATCGCAGGCATTAAATAAACATACGCTTCTCTATGCACTATTCGCGCGTGCGCGCGCCAGAAATACGTACATGCAAATTATATCGCTCGCGGCGCTCCGGCATATATAGTGAGTTTTATATATAGTCAATTTTCTAGCGCTACTGCAGTTATTGCAAGTTTGTAAATTTATTTTATGATTTCTTCGAAAACTGCGTTAGCCAATTTGCCGTAATTACGAACGGACTACTGATTATTTTACTTTCAAACTTCATATGCGATACGTTTGAAAGGATTACTTTAATTAAGGAGTGCTCAAGTTGTTTTTTCTTTATTTATATCCTCTTTTTTTGGTGGATACAATTTTATTTGAAACTGCTTCACGTCAAATTCCACGTCCGTCGGTTAGTTTTTAATTAAATTCTAACCTTTCCCTGTATCTTAGAACTTTATATATAAGGTGTCTCCTATATACAAGCTGCAGAACGCGACCATCATCAATCATCTTTTGTCATCGTTACCTTCGCGCTTGTATATAACTCCGAGAAATTCTTTCACCATTGTTGTCAACGATAAAATATATACTAAAGTTCTTATATGATACTCCATAAGCATGTGACAAGATCTTATATTAATTTCGTACTTTGCCTAACGAGAATGCGTATCATGAAAGTTCCCACCTTTATATTATATTTCTTCATACCGCGTATGCTGGAACAATTAAAACTAGTAAACGCTACACACTTATATACCTATTTTGTACTTCTTTCAACTAAGAACAGTATAACACCGGTACGTGCACTTTTTTTCCAAACCGCCAACTACGAAAAGAAATTATCATTAAGGAAGACGATAGCGAAACCCTCGACAGGAAATCTTCCCATACCTTCGCATACGGTAGGCGGTTGCCTTATCGCATTGAAACACACAATAACAAAACAAGCGGCCGGCTATTATAAATTGCTCCTGTTACCCCTCTTTCTTTCTTCCGTAGCTTAGACGGCGCTCTGTCCATTCTTCCTGGTTACCACGCGTACGCTCGCTTACAAAAGACCTGTTTTTCGGATAATTTATTGTACCCAGCGTTCGCTTCCCGTCGCGTTTTGCTCGCCTGCGCGTGCTTTCGTTCTTGCATATTTCGCCTTCTTCCATATATATATAGTATGCATCGTGGAAGAGGTCATAGCTCGCTTAATTTTGATTTCTTTCGCGCTGCGCTTGAGCGAGCGAGCTTTCTTTTGACCTGCGCTATCGTCGTTTTTTTTCCTCTTCTTTTATGTAATTATCTACCATTCGTTTTCACGTTGAGTCTTCTTTTTCTTTGGGCCTCCCTTCCTTTTGTGTTGTACGCGTATTTATGTCTTATTATTCCCCCTTTTTTTACTCTCTCTTTTATCGTTGTCGTCGCCACTTTAGCCCCGTTTTAAAAGAATTCTATTATTCGGAAAAAGTGTTTTTTTTTTGTTATAGATTGCCAAGAGGCAAATGGTTTGATTTATGCTTTGTTTGAAATTTGTTTTCTGATGCAATGCAAGAGAATTTCAAGAATACTGTAACAATTGTTGTTATGTTGAAATTGGATTAACGAACTAACTGTAAATTCATTTCATCAGTCGACCTGTCATCGCTATAGTTTGATCCTTTAATCCGATTTACAGATCTTTGATGTAATCCCGGTAACATTAAGGTTTCAGTGTCGAATATCATTTACAATACATGTGTTTCTGTTACGGAAATACGTAATAATTTCGCAAGCCAATTATTAAAAAAATTCGTTAAAAAATTCTCATATAAATTGCTGCAAAACGAACTTTTTTGCAGAAAGTCGTTTTCGTTTAAAAAAAACATTCAAACCTGGAAGTGTCAACGCGTAACGTAGAATCCAATATCCGAACTATTTGGACTTCGACACGTTCAAGTAGTACGAAGAATTTACATAGCATTACAATAATTCGAACTTCACGCGTTCACACGCGCACGAGGGAATTCGAAGTCACTCTTGGCATTGCCGAACAATCCTCAACGTAAGGGGAGTCGAATTCATTCGGGCCTCATCTCTCGCGGCGATTCTATTCGGTATTTCAATTTACCCGACGGGAGCTTCAGTTAACTCTCAAACGCAGGTGCAGTACTATTTCTTTTGTATTATTCCGCGCACCGGCTACCCATCATTCTCTTCTTTCGTTTACTTTAATCTAACTACTCTTCTATCTCTTTTTCTCTTTCGCGTTGTGGCGTATGCGGCTACTATTCCACTCGTTCATTTCTCATCTGTGCGTGCTCTTGTTTCGTTTCTGCTTTTTCTCGTCGTTACTTTCTCTCTTTGGCCTGTAATTCCCTGTGTATACAGTACGATAATTCGTTGTTTTTCAATTCTTTAATGGTTCAGGTGTATATGGTTTTACTCGCGAATTTTTCTTTGTGCTGTTGGGTTGATTAGGTATAAAGCAGTTATTTAGTGTTGTAGAATATGAAAATATTAAGTGTTTATGAGTTTAACGCCATGTGATATACCGACGTAATTCTAGAATGTCGATATGTTTTGCGGATTCTACCAAAATCACTCAAAAAA
>JAYJLV010000011.1:7528687-7552460 GCA_036873485.1 Torymus texanus
TTCCCTCCACGACGCTCTTCCGAGCCCACACACACACACACACACACACACAGATAAAAATATGGAACAAATTAATTTCCCATAACCCATAAATCAACCAAAATCGCTAATACTCTACGTCGCTTTATTCACAACCACATCCTTCACACAGTAAATAATATCCTTCCAACCATATATACCCACTAAATATATCTATCCACACCCACATATACATACACACACACAACGGAAGGAAGAGACAGACGCACGGGTGTGTTAAACGAAAGAAAAAAAAAAGTGAAAAAAAAAAAAAAGAAACGACGACCTGCGCACACGATGCGACTCGCATATAGTGTCCTCCGTACCGTACTCATACGTCTGTCTGCGTTATATAGACTCGCCTAAGGACGCGAAGACGATCAAGAACGAGAGGGAAAGAGCGAGAGAGAGAGAGAGAGAGAGAGAGAGAGAGAGAAAGAGGGACATACGCAAGCATGCTAATTAGCTACTCTCTTCTCGTACAAAGCGCCTGCTCAATTCGAGAAACAAAGAGCCGCTTGCTCTCTCGTGGACAGTGGCCGCCGAGCGCGCGCACAGATTCTTCTTTGTGCGACCGTATAGAGCAGGTATATAGTAGCTTACAGTCGGCGAGCTGAAAGCCAGGAGAGGAGAGGATTCCGATTTTTTTTTCTCTCGCGTCCCCGGCCTTCGAGGGTATATATGGAGGCCTTTAAAACGTATATACACGTATGCGAATCGAGGAAAGTGTCGAGCCGTTGTATGGTAAAAAGTAGGGATATATATAAGTGATTCGGAGTTTTTGGCTTGTTAGATTGAATGCGAACTTTTTATTGATTTTTGTATATGATCAAATAAGAATGATAATTTTTTTAAGTATTTTAAATTAGAAAATAAAAGTATTGATTTTGAAAAATGAAAATATGACTACTACGTGTTTCGCGTAATGGAAAATTGGAGTGCAAGTAGATATGGTCATGTATGGTCAGTCAAGTACAAATATATAACATCCTTTTAATCAGCACCTAAAAGTTAGTTGAATATTTCTTAATGAAAGATTTATTCATTAATTATTATTATTAACAATTCACATAGCATGTACGAGCCTACATACAAAATAATCGTTATACATATTTCGGAGTAATTCATAAAATAGCTCAAAACTCCATTTTATCAATTCTATACATACACACATATCAACTCTGCAATTAAAAGATATATATATATATATATATATATATATATTCTCCAAAATACATAAATAAACCATTACACCAGCTATCATAATCCACGAGCAATATTAAACCACAACTGGAATATATCTATACAACAATTCGTCGCCTCATGCAAATGCGCCTATATATATTCATCCATACGGGCCGATGAGCACAGATCGAATGAAGAGGAGATCGAGACTTTATATCCTGTCAGTTATCGGTTTCGCGCAGCTCATGGCTTTTTGCCAAACCCCCGTCGGCGGAATATATAGACCGTTTAACGAGCGCTTCGTTCGCTCGCGCGCGCACTCGCCGCGGCTTATCAATTGCTGACTCCGCATTGATTCCATTATACGCGCGCGCATGTATATAGACTAGATGTGCCTTCAATATTTTCTATTGCGTAATTCGCGTAATAACGAATAAGATCGATACGGTCATTACCGACGATGCCTCGAGTATTACGGACGTTTGTTGCGAATTTGTTAAATATATATATATATATATGGGGGTTTTAGATGTGAATAGAAAAAGGTTTGAGAAATTGATGTGGTGTAAAAATAGATAGAATAGTTGGGGTTAATAAAACTCGTAATTTTTTTAAGAATATGTGGTTGATGTAATGGCAAAAATTATGGTGGGTGAATTATATGAGTTGATGAGTATAGGGAATTATCATAATTATAACGTTATATAAACGAGAATAACTTGTTGATAGCATTATATAATGCAAAATTATAGAGGAAGAATAGAGAAATAAAATACGGGCTATTAAATTATAAATATATACTTTATTATAACTCTTCTTTTAATAGATCAGTTTTATTTATTTGGCACATCAAATACCTTCTATAAAAGAAAAAATTTTCCAGATCAAAATAATTTCTCCTACGTTTTTTTATCCATGTTAATTGAGTTTAATACCAATTTAATTCGAAGCATATAACAAATTTTATACTTTTTTCCATCACATCAACAATCCTTATCCTTATCAAATGTCCTATCAGTCTACTTTACCGAGCGAGTCACTTCAAAATAATCCAAATCCCACAACACATCCCACACAACACGCACCGTCATACTCACACATACCAGATGCTACCATACATGCCACTATACGCACACCACGCATGTATATAGCGCGATATACTTATATACAACACGCCTCCATAATCTCGCGCGCGTTCTCGCCGTCAGTGTTGCCATCATATCACAGCGGAAGTTAACGAGTCCGGTTACCCTCGCTCCCTCCAAAAGTGCGGGTGAATTGGCTAACCTGCTGCTGGTGCTGCGCTGGCCGCGCTGCGCGCGCCGACTTCGTGCCGCGCACCGCGACACCAGCACATACTACGCTAGTGGTAGTAGTTTACAAATAAAATGGCCGATACAACACGGAGCAGCAGCAGCGTATAAGCAAGGGCCCACCGCCGCCAGCGCCGATAATAAAAAAAAATGTGCGCGCTATCGTCGCCGCCGCGGACGCAGCAGCCGGAGCAGCTACACCGAGGACTTTACACCAAGAGATAGCGAGGCTTCAACTGCTGCATTTCTCCTATATAGAAAGAAGACAGATAACAAGCGCCCGGTACCGGGTTCACTTCGTGGTTTTTTTTTCCCCAGGTCCCCCAGGATAGTCGCCGCTGCCGCCACCTCCGCGCGCGCGCGCACGAAAGAGAAACAGACAGACAAAATAGACGCCGCCGCCGCCACCTTTTTCCGTATCCGTGTGTGCGCGCGCAGCCGCGTGCGTGTGAGAAAGAGCGAGATAGAGAACCGGCAGTGCGAGCGAGACAAGACGATATTATAGAGAACGAGGGAGCGATAAGCCGCCGCGGCAGCCGCGTTCTCTTGCTCTCTGTGTCCCGGGGCCCCGCGCGCGCGAGAGACTCTCCTCTCTCGGCGCCGCCTTGCGCGTTGGCTTGTACACACACGCGCCATAGACGCGTATAATACGTGTGTGCCGCGTATATAGTGGTGTGTGGCAGAGCAGCAGCATAGAGAGCGTGTGTGCCGTGCGTGTACAGCCGCGAAGTGAGAGAGAGAGAAAGAGAGGAGCTCGTCGCGCGCTGTGCGTGTGAGCCCGTCGCCATAGTAGTCGTCGTGAGCGAGAGTGTGAGAGGAGTGAGAGCGCACCCGTGTGTACAACACTCTCTCTCTCTACGTGCCCGTGTGTGCACCACACACGCGCGGTGCACGGGGAGACGACGACGACGACGACGTACGTGTGTGCGCGTGATAATATACGCACACGTCGCTGTGCGCAAGTACACGAGGTCGGCGAAGACGGTGCTGTGGTCTGAGAGGAGTTCATCCGCGAGCGCGGGTGTTCACCGCCGCCGCCGCCGCGCCCGCTTAACCTCCGTGGGAGCGCCACCGTGGGAGTGAGAGAGAGAAAGAGTGCGAGTGAGTGAAAGAGAGCGCGATATAGACGGAGATAGACTGATAGCAGCAGCACTGTGCGGCCCCAAGAGAGTGAGAGAAGAGGGGACAGAGTGGCGAAAAACGAGCTACGCGACGGAGACGCCGTCCACTGGGTGATACGGACAAGTCGCCGACAAAAGTGTTGTAGCGGACGAAGAGGAGTGCGTGCCGCCGGTGCGCGCAACTTTGAGTGTGCGTACGTGTGAGTGTATCTCTCACGGATCAGCGGATTTCCCCCTCCCCGCGCACACCGCAAGCAGTGCGTTCTCTCTCTGTTCGTGTTCCAACTCATACAAGCGAGCACACAAACCGACCGCGAGAAAGAGAGAGAGAGAGAGAGAGAGAGAGAGGGAGATATAGAGATTCTAAGCGGCGCGCGGACTCACGCACACGCGTGCGAGGGGAGAGGCGCGCTCTCGAGCACCCGCTAAAGCGCGACAGAGAAAGAAGCTATCTCGCACACATACGCCGTGGCGGCGCGCCGACATATACGCGCGCACCGCTGCTGGCTCCTCGTGTTTCCTCTTTTCACTTTCGTTGTGCAGTGTGTGTAGTCGCCGCTGCAACCGCGTTTCTCTGTATCTGTGCGCGCGCGGAGACGTCGCCGCTGGAACGGAGCTACACGGTCGTCGTAGTTCTTTAAGGTTATCGCGCGTTCGCGCGGGGACGCCGCCACCGCCGACGTAGCCGCGGAGACGCGGCAAGGCGGCTGTGTTGTGTAGCGGCCGCCCGCCCGGTTCGCTGCTCGACTGGAGACTCCTACACGCCCGCAGTCTGTGTTGTTTGGTGGGTGGGAGGTGAGGACCGGAGATAGGAAGGAGGCGAAGCGCCCACTAAGTGGAGCCCGCCGTTAAGTGCTTCCGGTTTCGCTAGCCGCGAGAAGAAGTGCAGCCGCCGGGGTCGAGAGGAGTGAGACCCGGGGGCAGGAGGAGGCGAGTCGGAGGTGAGCGAGGGCCAGATATGATCCTCGCCGTCGACAAGCCTGATATTTGGGATATTGGAGCGTGACATTAATTAACTTGCTCTGGAGCCATTAAAGATATTCCCCGCTGACCAGTTCGTCATTGTGGAGCAGGTGGTTGGCCCTGAAGATGTATTGACTACTGACAGTGAAGAGCCTACCGTCACTAGTACGGCTAGTAGTCAGGCCAACGCCTCCATTACCACTTTGACGAACATGTGCACCACACCCGGGAATACTGGTACCGGGTTTGGCTATGCCACATGGTCATTTAGCGGACCCAGTAATGATAGTCGAGAAAACACCCAAAGCGACATTGCCAGTACCATCAGCTATGCTGCTGTCAACAATAACCAGGATCAGGGATCCAATAGTACTAAAATACAAATCGATGTCAAGCCAGCTAAAATACAAAATAGTGCCCATAGAAGAACCATGTTTACTATGAATGAAAGCTGCCAGCAGACACCGACTACAACTCATCATGGACACAGCACAGTAGCTCATAATCAAACTGCCCATGTTACTCACGTCAGATCCAAGAAGCATCATGATGTTTTTGCATTAACGTGTGATAAAGGCGGTTGTAATTGCGACGCGCATCATTCTACTCCACCACCTTCCCTTTTTCCGAATACATTAGTTTTTGCTACAGATAAGCATACCATGAGCAAGCATTTCATGACTCCAATTGGTCCACTTCAACTCACTGCTGAAGAATGCAATGAAATCCTCATGAAGAGAGCAGCTGCTGCTTCTAGCCAGTCTAATTCTAATAACGTGGCATCCAGTCAGACAGATGCAACAGCTCACTTTGGTCATGTTTTAACTCATGTAAATACAACACAGTTAGATTTGAAAAGCAAGCAACAGGATATAGGATCCCAAGTTCGTGTACCCAAGGAAAGGCCATATTCGTGCACAGAGTGTGGAAAGTCCTTTTTACTGAAGCATCATCTTACTACACACGCAAGAGTACATACGGGGGAACGGCCTCACATCTGCGTGCATTGTGGCAAAAGTTTTGCGCACAAACATTGTCTCCATACTCATCTTCTTCTTCATAGCGCAGAAAGACCCTTTCAGTGCAGGGAGTGTAAAAAGTCTTTTACATTAAAACATCACTTGGTGACACATACCAGAGTACATACAAGAGAACGGCCATTTGTTTGCCCTGAGTGTGGTAAAGCTTTTCCTCTGAAACGTCACCTTGTGACACACAGTAAATTTCATACAGGAGAGCGTCCCTTTGTTTGTGAAGAGTGTGGTGAATCATTCGCCCAAAAGGAACATCTAACCATGCACTCACGTTTCCACGGCAGTTTGCATCCATTTGTCTGTCCTGATTGTGGCATGAGCTTCCAGAGAAAGTTCGAGCTAGTTAACCACGGCCGGCTGCATGGTAGGATACCCCACTCTTGTACAGTCTGTGGAAAGGAATTTCTGCAAAAAAGAACTTTAATGGCGCACATGCGGTTACACACTGGGGAAACACCTTTTGCATGCACAGTATGTGGAGAAGCTTTCCCAAGGAAGTCTGATTTAATAGCCCACTCCAAGATACACAATAGCAGTAATAATTCTGATTCAGATACAAAACCATTCACATGTCGGTGAGTACTCTTATACAATTTCAGAAATTCAATCCTCAATGGGTGTTTAATACTATTAATATTCACTTTACAGAGAATGTGGTCTAGAATTCAATAACAGGGAAGCCCAGACATTGCATTTAAGGTTACATTCAGCAGATAGAACACTTGTGACTGATCTTTGTGGACTTGCAGCAACATTTCAGCAAACAACAGGACACTTTCTTACAGCTAACACCTCTAGTGCTCACCAGGTGAATGTTTATATTGATAAATTCAATGTGAAAAAGAGGTCATTCAAACAAACATTCACATTTCATAACTTATATTTCACCAGTCATAATTTTGTAACACTATCCAAAAGTATATTTTAGCTGGATAGTAATTGTCCATATTGACCTAAAATTCCATTATTTCAATACAAAAGATCATTTTAATTAAAAACTCATTTTTCTGCATTAATGCAAACAATCAAATATATATATATATATATATATATATCAATAACATCATAAAATCATTGTACATAACACTACCATAATATTTTTCATTTCAAAAAACAAACATTGATTAACAGATAAAAGGTAATTTTTAAATATAATGTGAAAAGTTATTAGTAAAGTAATTGCTGAGTATTAATTTTATAAAAGAGAATTCACATCAATTTATTGAAAAATATGTAAAAAAGCAATTTTTTCAAAGTGAAAAGTAAGACTTCAGAACATTTATTTGAGATATAATTTCACTGTTATCATTGTTCTGGCTTTTATTTTGATGCAGGTAAAATTTAAATTGTACCATGGAATAGATATATAATTTAAGTATAGCAAGTTTCATTAAATATAATTTTATTAGTAGTATAAAATATTTTATTAACACTATGATAAATATTGCTTTTAAAATGTTATTGTATCAACAGAATTATATAAAAGCAATAAGATTATCAATGTAAAAGGTAATAATATTAATAATTGGATAACAATAAAATTGCATTTATTCTTCAGGGTCCAATATTTGATATTATTGCAAAAATTGTTGTGCTAATTTACTAATCAAAGATATTTTTAAAGAGGACAAAGTAAAACATCCTGCAAACTTACGACTCTAAAAAGTAATTACATTACTAATTTTATCAACAAAGGATGGGCTATCAACAAGGCCTGAAACAATCGCCGGTGAACTTGGATATGTACTCATTCATTCATCTATATCGAAGGCGTTCAACCAGACTCTTTTCGATAGCCCTCCTTACGTCTTAATTTTCACCGACCAACAAATTCGCAGCATTTTCTAACAATCACAATGTTTCCTAGATGAACGGACCGCTGGGCTCGGCGAGCGTGAGCCACATGCACGGCGCGACGCAGACCTCGCCACCGGTGGGTTCTGGTCCCAAGCCCAAACCCCACATCTGCCCGGACTGTGGGCGAGGCTTCGCCCAGAAGCATGGACTCTCGCAGCACCAACGCCGGCACTCAGACGGCAGCTGCCACATCAGGTCGCACGTGTGCGACAAGTGTGGCAAGGCCTTCTTTCAGAAGAACCACCTGCTGCTCCACCAGCGCCAGCACATGGACCCCCCGCCGAGCATACTGCGCCAGCAGCAGCGCCAGGCAGCTCAGGCGGCGGCTCAGGCCGCTCAGCAGGGCGCCAGTGGTACCACGCAGGTGATTACTGTGGACGGACAGACCTGCAACGTCGACACTAAGTCGATAGCTCTGCAGGCTATTCAACAGCAAGTGCAGGCGCAGCAGGCCGCTCAAGAGGCCGCCGCCCGACAACAGGCGGCTCAGCAGCAGGCAGCGCAACAACAGGCAACGCAGCAGCAAGCGCAACAACAGCAGGCGCAGCAGCAACAAGCCCAGCAGCAGCAACAAGCGGCTCAACAGCAGGCGCAGCAGCAGGCGGTGCAACAAGCAGCGCAACAGCAGCAACAAGCGGCAGCGCAACAACAGCAGCAAGCCACGCAGCAACAACAGCAGCAAGCGCAAGCGTGTTCCGTGGATACAAAAGCAATACAGTTGAACGTCACCATGTGAGACAATTTTACGAAAAAAGATGATTGTTGGCATATTGCTCCTAAGTCGTTAGCGCACCCACACCCGCTGCCACCACCGACCCCCCTGCACGCACTTCTCTTGTACTAACAGTAACACAATAGTTATATTTATTATCTCTAGATTTCAAGTATGAAGTAACCGATTTTATTACAAGACAAGAGTATATATACATGAAGAAGAAAATTATACATATTCTAAGTATGTAAGGCTTGTAACAAGGAAATAAAATAACCATATATTAGTGTTTTACATATACTTTATATATAAATATTTACTTTAGATACGTATAAAAAAGTGGAGAATGACGATGAAACGAGTGTTATAAAAAAAAAACTAATAACTGATTTGCTACTGCTCTGCTACGCTGAATTTCGCGAAAATCAAGTATATAGAGATACTAAAGCTACAAGTTAGTTGCCTTATAGAATCACACTACGCAAAAATGAAATACGTTTGAGATTTTTTTTTTTTTTTTAGAATACACTTGATTTAATTTTTTTTTTTTAATAATTTTTTTTTCATTCAAGTTATTTTTTGTTACACAGATACATACACACATTTGTTTTCGTTCTGCGCCAGTGTTACCAGATTCCGTTAAGATGAAAATAATTTACGATTGTTCCATATAAGATTTAGAATCTCGGCGATTTTGTGTATAAAAGAGACAGAGAGAAAGAGATACATTGTTTGAACAGGAGAAGGTGGCGCCTTGCACCGATCGCGTCGAAAAACGAGCGGACGGGCGAGTGAGTGAGCGCGCGCGCAAAGGCAAATGACAGCAGAGAGAGAGAGAGAGAGAGAGAGAGAGACAGAGACTAAAAGTAAACAGAGAGTAGAGCGAGGAGGGGGTGGCAAACGGTGTGCACTTACGGGGCATCTGGAATCACAAAGGCGCACGCGATACGCTCTCGCTCGTTGCGACGCAACACGTTGTCGCGCAAGCGAGAGCGGTCGAGCGTCTCGAGACTTTATCTTTCGAAAAGAGTCCTTGAAGTCCAATCGCGCTGTCCTTTTTATTTTTTTTTTTTTTTTTTTTTTCCATTTTTTAAGAGGATTTTGAATCAGGAAAAAGAACCGATAACTTGTTTTTTCTCTTTCGCGGATGAATTTAACTTTTGTAACGAATTAGAATGAGGAAAAGTTATGTGGAAAAGTACGTTCTTTTTATATTGTTTATCACTTATTTTATAACAGTTTGTTATGTAAAAATTAGTTACAAAGCGATAATTACATGCTTAAGTATTCATTCAACTTTGTAAAAAAAAGAATTATGTAAACCCATAATTTGAAAAGCTTTATTTTAGAATTTTACAAAATTTTATCTTATGTCAAAATATCTTTATCAAAAAGGTTTCAATAATTTGTGAAATTATTAAAAATCAGATAAAGCTAAAGGTGATTAAAAAACGCTGAATTACAATAATACATTGTAATCAGTTGTGATTTAGACCTTGTAATAACCACAATATCGACTTTATATTTAAATATGTAATCATTTTCTTTGTACATACACTTGATTCCTTTAAATTTATCACGATCACGCAAATGTATTAATCATAGCCATATTAACTTAAATCGTGTTCTGACGAATTTAAAGTTATTAAGTGTGTATTTTGTTTAAAATTATGTACTTGTTATTAACATATAGCAATTATGTCTAAATCGGCGCTCACGTATATTTTATTTTGTATTTTTCCAAAACAAAGAGTCATTTAAAATATTTAACTATGGCAGAAATTTTTTTTTAACATATGATGAAACAATTTTTTAAAAATTGTTTTTGTACAGAACTACATAAAAGCGTTCAAAATTTCGCTTTAAAAACTTATATTTACACGTATTGTATATTACAAAATCAATATTTTTTAAAATTATTAAAGAAATTGCATTCCAAAAAAATAAGCGGTTCATCAATTCCCTGTTTTAAATTTGAGAATTGAAAAATGATTGCATTTAATTTACAATTATGAATGAATGCCAAGAATAAATGCAGTAAATATTATGTCAGATACTGTAAAGAAAGAATATTATTTTTCAAACGTTCATATTTTTACATACGTTTCCTCATTGCTTAGAATTATTTTACTTAAAACAACCCAATCTTGTTCTGTATAGTGAAATAATTACTTTTATAAATTAGAATTTAAAAATAAAAATTGTTTACATTATATTTACATTAAACTATACTGATTTTAAAGAATTATAGATATAATAATTACGTATAAAATTTATTAAAACGACCAAACCTTAAATTAAAACTACCTGTACGTTTAATAATTCAATTCGTTAAAGTCAGTATATCTGCATTAGAGTAATATTGCTTCATCGTTCCTTTAATATCGATTAACAAAGAAATAGTTTAATTTAGTCAGATTTAATACAAAAAAAAAACTTGCAATATTTTTCAACCTACTTTAGTTGTAAAATACCGACCTGTAATTTTGATCATATCACTTCCTCACAGGAAGTCCATTATAATCCTCAGTAAATAATTTGTAAATACTAAATTGTCATAGCAGATTTTTAATTAGGAAGATCGTTGCATCGATAAACATCCGGGGTGCATCAGCGAACTGTAATGATATATTCATACCAACCTGTAGTATATTTATTTTCAAAATAAATATATTATACATAAAAAAGAAAATAAAACATTAAATACGATTAAAAGTTAATGAAATGTGCCCTAACATTGCTTTAAATAATTAGTATGTAAGATTATTTCAAATCTCAAATGCATATGTGTGTATATCTCTTCAGCTTCTCTTTCTTTCTGTCTTTGTTTTTTGAGTACAACTCTTTACGTGTACACGATAATCAAAAGCTTCTCAAAGTCGCAAGTGTTTATCCGTATGCAAATGCAGCTGTGCGGATTTTCCGCGAACATACGCGCGCCCGGCTTGTTTTCTCTTGCGCGGAAACTTTATTTTGATTCAGTCAGAAGCCGCGTGTGCGCGAAACCTTCGATGCAAAAAGGAATTCACACATGCACACAGAGCAGTGGCTGAGAATAGACGATAATCTGTGGATGTGTATTTTTACGTTCTCTCTGTATTGTTCTTTTTCCTTTGTAAAAGCCTGTCGTTGTGTATACCTTCTTTGTTAATTTTTTTTTCATGGCAAATCAAAACGCGTATAAATGTGAAATGTTTTACCCGAGAGCTTATATACAGATATTATGAACGTAGCACTTCATCGTGGACAAAGTTATTGTTACTGCGACGATAAATTGTCATGAAACTTATCATTAAATATAAACTAATTCTATAAGGGATTATCAACGAATCTTCGGTAGCATAAGTCACACACAAATTTATTACACTGACATATTTAAATTTGATCTTTTGGTATTAAAAATTTTAATGTACGTAAATAATAATCTACAATGTAAATATATATTGGCTTAGACATACTACATATGGATGATTATTAAAAAGTATTTATAAAAACATTAACCGCTAAGTGTTGATCTGCAACATAACGGCATTTTTATGATATAGACGATTTATAAAAAAAATCTTGATTCATGTGTAATCTCTATATTCGTTGAATACATTATGAATTTCAGGTTGATTAAAATTTAATTTTATCTTTCAGTTAAAAGTTGGCATTCGTAGAAAGTGTACGGTTTAAGTACAAACTCTGTATATCTGCCAACAGTAGTGAATCACAAAAAATTGGTATATTAATTTATAAGAGATTCATTGGACATCGAAAATCTTAATTTGAATACATCAGTGTAGTAAATGTCAATTAAGATTACACAATCTTTCGATTGGTTATACCATAGCAAGGAAACAGTAAAGCAAATTCTTTAAAATTTAGTCAGCATTACTAAACGAAATTCAAAGCATCTATATTATAAAGATGTGTAGAAGTGTAAATCGTTCAACATAAACGAAACCTTTTGATACTCTTTTTAAAAAATTATCCGCACATACATCTCTTGACCAACCGAAAGATTAAACAAATGGCACAATAATTTATCCCAAAAAACCACAAATAGTACTATTTACTACGATCGGTTTGCTAAAGTACATTATATGCGCCATATACCACGTCTATATGTACAAAAGACACACAGGTCGATTACCAGAGCAAACGCAAACGAAAAAAGACTGTATATATATATATATTATATATTAAAGTTTCACGATTATTTTTCTCGTCGTCGCACACAACCAACAGCCTTTTCCACGATGAAAAACGATCGTCTCAGCAGTATACAGCGCGTTTTGTCCGCACACCAAGGGTACATAGGGGAGGGAAAAATAGAGAAAAAGCACCTCGCGTGCGTGCGTGCATGCGTGCGCGAAAGGAGCTTTTCCCTTGCGTGCCGCAAGTTTTTCGCGCGCTCGCGCGTACGGGGCTGCCTTTTTCTCGACCCTCTCCCATCGTCGTCTCGAATTCGAGACTTCCTCCTCGTTTTTTCCTCCGACCGGGCGAAAAATGAGGCGGATACCGTGGCACACAAAGGAGAGGGAGAGAGCGAGAGAGTAGAGCTTGTGTCATTTTTCTTTTCTTATACTTTTCTCCGTTAGTAACGCGTTAGAGTGTAAGGAGTCAGGCGAGCGAGAAAGAGAGGGAGAGACAGTGTATGTGCTTCTATAAATAAGCTGCGTGCTTCGCATTTTTCACGATTGTAAAATAGTAATGTTTCTCGAGTATAATATAATATACGATTATATCACCGACGTCGACGACGACGCCGTCGGCTTATATAGTTGCGAGCATATTTTTTCTTCTCTCATCAGCAGCGTTCCTTTGTATACACCCCGAAGACTTCAGTGTTTCGTCGCGCGTCGTCATACCCTTTAGGGTTTTAGAAAAGATTTCTTTCGATTCATTTCGCGCGCTATACTGATATAATGTATACAAATGCTCGATGACGTATCAAAAGTCGATTTGTATAATAATAATGTACCGAGAATCGATTGCGATTCTCCACTTTTTCTAGCCATATTACGATTTAAAAAGAGAGCCGCTGAAACGAACGAAATAAATCTCTTCTAAAATAAGTGAAGGTGCTAGGCATTATACGATAGGAAGAAAATTCTTGTAAAAAGTCCCGTACTTTAATTAGAATTGTCCTATGAGGTATTCGAGAAGAAATGAATACGTACTATATGATATATGGAGAAAAGTTGTATACTAATCAAATTGGTAATGTTTTATCCGACATGTTATAAAATTGTGTAGGAGAATTTTTTAAATAACATTGCATACGTCGTGTGACTATTTCCAATGATTTTTTTTCTGATTGTACCCAGAAAGTAATGTCTTTTAATAGGAGTTTAGCAATTTCATCACCAATTGACTGATGCGTACACTCGTGTTTTTAAAATAATGTTAGAGTAAGGCCTATGTTTAACGTTATACAAATTAAAATGGAAACATAGCGCGTCAGTCAAAAATAATTGTAAAAGTACATTTACCAAGTAGGGAAATCAAATGAATTCTGAAAAAACTACTCTAATGTAAATGTTTTCAAGTATTTTCAGAAAATCCTCATCCCAAATGAATTTACTAGTACAAAGTTTCATTTATGATCATTCAAAGTTTTTTGAACACACATGGGCAGAAGCAAAAATAAAGAGTTTATGAAAATACTTGAATGATCTTTTCAATGCATCTATTTTTAGGACTAGCTCCAAACGGACTCGCAAACTCATTCCAATGTATTTCCTTATACTCAAAAACAAACAATAATTCTCTGTCTCATTAGCTCAATAAACCAACAAAAGCCCCCGTAACCGGGGCAACAATTGGGGCTCATTTTACTCCCCCTCCACCAAGACAGTACATTCTGGGTGCACGCGTGTGTGAGTATGTGTGCTCTTATCGTTTTCTAAGTGTGTAGAGAAGAAAAAATTACTAAAGGAAAATGGGCCAGGCCGCGTGTGCGCGTGCTCGCGATCCACATTATATAGAAAGAGCGTATATGCGCGACAAGATCGAGAGAAAGAGGAAGAGAGAGAGAGAGAGAGAGAGAGAGAAAATGTGCACGAGGGAGGAAAAAAGTTATAAGAGAGATAGCGCACCCGCGTATAGAGGGAAAGAGGTCGACGCGAGGTGGAGAAAAATCGCGAGTGCGCCCGCGAGGAATGTCATTGTGCGCGCGCTGTATAATACTATATACATGTCTGTATGTGTGTACGATAAGTACGTGTGTGTGTGTGCGCGCGTGAGTGCCGGTGTGTATGATGCGTGATGCGAAAGCGTGCGCGTCACCCCACCTTCTATATATGCATCCTGCAAAAAAGCCGAGGCACTGAGAGTGGAAAAGAAAGAGAGAGAGGGAGAGTATGTGTGTGAGTAAGAGGCCGATAAGCGACGAAAATTATGTAGCGTCTAGAATAATACCGAAAAAAAAGCGATAACGATGTGCTCTATCGTATTTTATTTACGATTTACCTCGTGGATAAGCCTTAGGCAGACAAAGTAACATGCAAATAAACGATTAGTTCTTTTCTTAGATGCGCTTTCTTCTTGTTGTCATTAATCATACTTTCCACCATCTTCACTTCTTTTGCCCCCTAAGTTTTTGTTCATTTATCAAAAGTTTACTGGGGTAATTATCCCCAATTTGTGTTCATCTCCCATTCATGGGGAAATTACAAATAATAAATAGGTGGATTATTTTATAATTATATGAAAGCGCGGTAAAAATATCGTCATCATAAGATGTTATCAATGAAAATTTTAATTTATTAATAATTTAGTTTTTGTTAATAATAATTAATATGTGAAAAAATCAATGCTTAAATGAAAAGAATTGCAAAAAGCTTTCTCCAATAGGTGCGATAAAAACAGAATAGATATTTTTGTATATTAGTAAACGAGACTAATGCTTTTAGGTCTTTAAATGTTTATATTGAACATTGTATTTTGATACCGTCACGGATTATCAATTATGTCCATATCTTATCATACTTTTAAAAACAGAAAAGTTTCCTATAAATACTTCTGATATTCAACATAAACTTTTTACCTTTTTTACATATTGTTGTCATAAAAAAAATTAAAAATAATATTTTAAATCAAACTAAAGTATCAGTAAATTTGAAATTGAAAGGAATTACCAAACCATTCTGGAGAAACTACAAAAAGACATGCGTCTACATCAAAGTAGATAATGGTCGGGTCTAGTCAGACAATAAGAGCATAAACCTTCGTAAATAATTATAGTATCTGAAGAATAATAAAGAATCCTTTATCTTTCTTTCATTGATTGTTATTATCTTTTAATGATAATTACAAAATGTTGCTAATTTTTGCAAAATAATATTTTTAATCGTTCAATTATTATTATGCTGATGCTATCATTATTTCCTTATTAAAAGGTAGTAAGTAGTATTGTGTTTTTATAAACATACTTAATAATCTTGATTTATTAAACTTTATTAAGTTTATGGAAATTTTAATGAGAATATTTATCTTATTTAATAATTTGTTACACTTAAACTTAGCTGTAAGGTAAACTGGAACCAAAATTTTCACATTTTTGAATTATTTGCTTTCACGTTAGTAAATAACTTTATATAAAATAAAAAATTGTTTATGTTTCCCTATAAAATAAAGATATTTCTTGTTTTTCGAAATATTGCAATATTTACAAAAATATCTTTTTCAGCTCGTTGAAAACATTTGCTGGTCAAGTGGTTGGTTATTCCATAAAGATTTCAATTTCACAACAATATCCTGTGGCAGTCTATTGTAAAAGTTATTTAGAACTCCCATTGTGCCTTTGAATTGATAAATCATACGATTAAATGCGCTCATATTTGCGTTACTGAAATAACTCGGTCGACGACTAAAAGCACAAAGAAAATGGGTTTGAATTGAAACGTTGTCTGAAAATCATATATAGGTATTAAAGGGTACAATTTACAACGCGATAATGAGTTGCCTGCGCAAATAGATGTTAGTCTTGAAACCATTAAGAACATTGATTCGCATTTAATTAACTTTACTACTATTTCGCTATACCTTCTGTATTCTTTCATATATAGGTAGTATAAAGAGATTTTTGTTCGGAATACTTGAGTAACATAATTGATCGTTCTAGTTAAAAATAGTTCAATGATTAAAAGACAAAAGTAAATAATATATTTCATTATATATAAATCTGCATCATCAACAATGCTTTCATGTTTAATTCATGTGTAATAATGTATAATAGGATGTCGTAATTATTTACATTACGCCAGGTGAATTCAAAACATTTTAAATATACGATATTTTCTTATAATGTATTAGCATTGATTTAATTTGAAAATACAAGTTTGATACTATTAAATTAAAAAAAAAAATTGAATTAAATAATTTCCTATATAACATCGGTAACTCGCAGGCTAGACTACAGATTTTTGATTATTAAACTGTTAACGAATTCTTTAATCGGCCGACTAAAAGCTTCGATGTTTATTTTTTCATCGACATACAACGTTCAAGCCAACTCAATTTGGAATTCGCATAAAATATGTACATACACCCCAGCCACAGTACGAATTTATTTACTTCATTAAGTAAGCCAAAAAAAAGGCAAAAAAAATCTCCTCTTTAAATTTCAAGACAAGCCTTCCCGACCCTGCTCGACATCTTCGCATCCCGAAAAAAAGATCACCTATAAAACGCCGGAATAAAAAAAAATTCCCCTCCTCCCGAAATAGAGTCACGTACGCTCAGCGACGACGTCGCACACACGTGCGCAGCAGGTATATTATCCCGGAGCCTCTCTATCGCACGCGGGCGCACAAAAGAATCTAACGGCGGACGGAATCCTTTTCCCCTGTGCGCGCTTCTCTTTGTTCGTGAATCACGCGTCGGGCGCACGTGAGTAGAAGCAACAAAAAAAAAAAAAAAAAAAAAATAACAGAAACACGCGGCGAGATGCAAAGAGCGATAAGCTTACACGCGCGCCTGTTCAGGAAAAAAAACGACTAAACGTATCGACTGCAGTATAATGCGCGAGAAAAAGCGAGATAATAATTCATAAACTGTGTGAGTATATCGCTATCTTTTCGCTCAGCAGCGGCACGCGGGCAAGAAAACCGGACACCTGCGCGATATTGTGCATTATATATACACACACACACACACATATAGAGAGACGCTCTCGTGTCGAGCTCAACATCCGCTCTTCCGCGGGCGCGCAGGTAAGTAAACTTCTGACTCCACCGCGCGTTCGAATTTTCGCGCCACCTGGCGATCGTGTCCGCAAACAGCTGGCTCGCAGCCGCGCGCACGCGCTCCCTGATGCTCCGAAATATGTTTGTCTTTCGTCTCTCTCTCTTTCTCTCTCTCTCGTTTATACTTTTCTCACACGCATGTAATATTGTAATCTTACATCCTTTGATATCTCGGATTCCATAACTTTTTTCTGAGTATCACAAGCGCATCGGATGCAACGATATACCCGCATTTCGTAGCGTTGGAAGACCGGGAACGCTATATGTATATGATATGGCCAAGCCGAGAACGGAGCGCGCTTCTTTGTTTCTCCGTCTCGTACTACCACCACCACTACTATACTATATGCCGCCTCTTCGTTTTTATCGCGCACGCGGGGCTGGCTATATGTATATCTGTCTCTCTCAAAACACCTATATATATATACATACACACACATGTGTGCGTCCATACGTGACGGGTCTACGAGAGCGCTCGACTTTACGCTGCGCGTCCACCAGACATTTAACTCCCGCGCTGTACAATAACATTGCCTCTTTTCCTACCCACATCCTGCCTACCATCCTCTAATCACTAAAAAACATAACCTATCCACCCTCGCGTACCATTTATGTAGAAACTGACCTGAAAATCTCATAGATCCAGAAACCGATTTAAATAACCATAGTGAAAAGCGTAAACGCCGCACAAAGTCAGCGCCGTCGCCGCCCCCTTCCCCGTTCCTTGCGACCTACACTCGCGCAGGTCGCGGCGCAGCAGCAGCGGCAGCAGCCAGCCAGCAACACACAGCGTTTGCTCTCTCTCTCTCCCTCCCACATCGCGCTTGCGCGCATAAACGACAGAGACAGAGCGACCACGCGCGCGAGCATAGTGTATACATACATAGAGGCCGCGTGAGAGAGAACGAAGCAGACGCGGACGGACGGTCGGTCGGTATATATACGCACGAGCGCAAGCGAGAAAGAGAGAGACGAAATAAATCGAAGTAGAGAGAACTGCGCGGCGGCGAGTCGTTCTCTCGCGCTCTTGCTTGCTTCCTTGCCTTAGTGTACGTCCGCGCGCGCGCCTGGCTACAGTGTGCATCGCGACGACTGCGTGACGACGACTATATACATATATACTGTATCTCTCTCTCGCTTCACTCGAGAGAGTATAGAATAGAGATTGATAGATAGAGACAACGTCGCGTGTTTTGGTTCGACTTTGGTCACCTTCTCTGCGTGTTTGCCCGTACTCCCCGTATATAGGTATGGGCTACCGCTGCAGTAGTGCGCGATAGCAGAGGGAGACCGAAGAACCAGAAAGAGAGAGAGAGAGAGAGTTAGATAGACTCGCAGTGTGCGTTGTTGTTACCATTTGCGCGCGCGAGAGAGAGAAAGAGCGCAAGTATAGTAGACAGACAGCTGAGCGCGCAAGCGAGAGCAACGAGATAGAGAGAAGCTGTGGGAGATGGTCGAGGGCGAGAGCGCGCATCAGTGGCGGTGCAAGCAACGTCAACAACAACAACAACATCATCGCCGTCGCCATAATAATAATCAGCAGTCTGGATCCTGTCCGACGACGTGGACAGGTAACCGAGACGACGAGGACCAGATCGTGCCGTAGCCGCTGCACGGCAACAGTGGTAGCTAGCTGCTGCTGCAGCAACATCACCACCACCGCCACCACCACCACCACCACTGCTGTCATCGCTCCGCGGATGCATATGGAGGTGCGTGCATTGTTTAGCTTATCTCTTTCCTATATGTACATACATATACCCCCCCACACATACACGTACATACATAGCTATTGCAAACGGCGGGCTCTTTAAAATTGCGCAACGCTGCTACTCTGCACACTAGCCTAGCGCTTATATATTGACAGCTGAGCGCGGGTCATTGAATCCAGCCAGTATATATGAGTGAGCGAGAGAGCGCGAGAGAGAGAGAGAGAGAGCGGGAATGAGAGAGATAGAGAGAGAAGTACACACAGTCAGCCCCCGCGGACCTACTTCTAGTCGCGAGAGCGCGCGCGAGCGCTGTGTTTTCTCTCCGTCTCGCTCTAGCCCACCTCCGCCTCCCTCCCCCGAGAGAGAAAGAGAGAGAGAGAGAGAGAGTGCACATCGATTATATTTACGACGTAATCTCGTCCTCGTTTCGTCTCGCTCGCATATCATATACGCACGTATACGTATGTAGGAGCAAAGGGGTAGATTTGCCATATAGATGCTTAATATGAGAGCATCAGCCAGCGGGTGAGGACGAGGAAGAGGAGGGGAATCGATGACGCGCGGATTTTCGCGCGAGGGATATATAACAACCAGCAGGACCCTTTTTTTCCTCTCTTCTTCTTCTTCTTCTTCTTCGTCGTTCTCTCGCGAAGAGTCCTTATATATATGTGTGTGTATGTATACGTGTGTGAGTGAGCGAGTCGATAGGTGAGGGAGAGAGAGAGAGAGAGGAGGTCTCTCTCACTCGCTTTTGTGTGCCCTTGTTTCCAGGGGCCCCTCGCGCGCGCCGTTGCCGTGCTACTGCTGCTGCTGCCAGAGAGTAAGAGAGAGAGAGAGAGAGAGAGAGAGGTTGTCGATGTATGTGGGGCTGTGCGGAGGGTTGAGAGAGAGAGGATGATGGTGAGGAGTAGGAGGAGGTAAAGAGGATTCTCTTTTTACAAGGGTGGGAGGAAAGGAGAGAGAGAGAGAGTGAGGTGATGGATTGGGTTGAAATTGGGGTGATTCGGGACGACGCTTGAAATAGTTTTCGATTGAATTTAATTATGTTATATCTGCGCGACTCGCGCTCTCGGACGCGCGCTATATTGGAACGCTTACTCGCTATATATATATGCTTATGGCATGTTCTCTCTGTAAATCGATGTGACACTTATGTAGGTGAAATAATTGCTTTATTGAAGCTCTGTTTTAAGGTGGGATTTCAATGTCGATTTTTTTTTTTTTTTTAACTTTTGTAGTATAATTTTTTGTAATAATACAGTGACATTTATATCTGATATTTTTGTAATTAACTGAAGTTTGTTATAATTATTTTAGAAATATTATTAAAAAAGACGTTCACAGAATTAATTATCAGACCGCAAACACAAAATTAATTTCACTTGCCAGAAGCTAACGGACAAACAATGCATTTTCACTCTTTCATTTGTGTACACTACGTTAGCATACATACACGTGTACACACACACACACACATACACACACACACACACACACACACACACACATACACGCTTGCTGAACTTGAGGGAACATCTGTTCCTTTGGTGCAGGAATTTCAAAGTTACAACGCGCGCGGAGCCGTGCGCAATTTCATGAGAATTAAAATTACTCTACACTATAGAGAGAGAGAGAGAGAGAGAGAGAGAGAGAGAGAGAGGAGAGTACTGCGGCAAGAAAAATCCTGCACGTCCAACTTTAAAGTGTTTACCCCGTCCAACGGTTTTTAAGCTCACCCAACCTCATACGCGCGGCTTTCGCAGAAAAGAGAGAGAAGAAAGTCATACAGCGTTATACGCGTGTGTGTGTGTGTATATATGTTATACGTGAAAAGTGGACAATTTGAAATTTAAAAATTCCGCGCGAGCGAGGCACATGCAAAATTGCTTTCTCGGACGACACCGATGACGGCAACGACCAGACAACGTTGACTAATCACTAACTTATGTGCATGGCACATGGATATATAATATGCGTGAAAGCTCGTGTGGCGCTTTGTTGCTTGCACGCGTGCAATTCTCTTCGAAATTTTCTTTAACAAACGAGTGAGTCGAGAATAGAACGGTGTCGGTAAAAAGTTTTTGAGTATTGGTATACTGGAATTGTATAAACAAATGCAAAACAGAGTGAGCGACGTGACATTCGAGTGAACCACGTTCAAGAGTTGTAAGTAGGGAAGCTTAAAAATGGAAAGCATAAGTTGTGAGAATATTTTTTATAAAGATATAAGTATGAAAGTTTGGTAAAAAAAGTGTGACAAGGTAAAGTTACTTTAAGTTTGCCATCTTATCAATTATTCATCTTACAGTGCCTTGATCAAGTTGTTAAATTTAATTGAAGTATCGTCTCGTGCATCTTTTATAATAAAAACTTATTGCAGATGCTTTAGAGTTACAAATTACTCAATAAGAAAATTTATAATATATACATTAAGGTAGTTCACCCCTGAAAAAAAATGTTCTTCTAATAAGTTTCTTAAACCAAAGTTTGTTCCTAAATAAAATACAAATAATTAGAAAGAAAGGTTTTTTAAAACAGTAGACAATTTTTTTTTAAAAGAACAGTATACGTGTAAGTGTCAATATCGTGACGTTAAGAAAATGTCACATACTTTCTTAAAAATTTATTCAAACTATATTTTCGTTCCTCAAAGGTTACCTGTACATTTGACGGTCAAAATTATCAAAGAATTAATTATATGTAAGGTTAGTGCTGATAGCTTACATATAAGCTTCGACAACTTATAAATAGTGAACTCTACTATTGCTCACGAATTATTCGACAATAATTTTACTCGTCCAATTTACAGGTTGTTTAGGAAAGCAAAAAATACTTTAAATATCAGATCGAATAAACAAAACAAAATTTTTAAGAAAATATAGCATTTTTTATATGTAAGATAATGCTTAACGTTAAAACAAACTTTCATAACAAAAACTTTTTGGAACGCCATTTCACCAGGAATGAACTACCTCGTAACTAATTACAAGCAAAACCTTATAGCAAATCTAAAATTAAAAGAGAATCCTTAAAAATAGAACTTCAATCTAAAAAACATTATACTAAGGAAAATTTCCAAATAAGCTCGACAACACTTCATCTGTTTTCATTCAAAGTTCGCGCAAAAAAAAATGTAAACAATCATGATTAAGAGGTTTTCCCAAAACGCTATATTATCTAACATCTTCGCCAACAATCTTTCTCTCCCTCTGACTCTCTCTTTCTTTCGCGCAAATATTTTTTTCTTCTAAACATAAACGAGACCTCAAAGTCAATACCAGCAACGACAACCTCCGCGCCACCGCACGCGAAAGACCCACATTCCCGAAAACTCAACCTACTTCGTCAACGCGGGGAATTTACATGACGAATATACATATATATACATCGTCGTCGAGCACATAACGACGACGACTCTACTATATAATATTGTTATAATCTCTCTCCCTCATGCTGGTAACTTTGCAACGTCGCATTCGACGTCGCAGATTTTGGACCGCGTCCCAAGTCCATACATACATATATATCTACATCCACATATATATACACATATCCATCCACTTTATATTTATATAGTATACACGCGTTCTCTCGCACGTATATCCGGCTAATCGATTTCCAAATCACGGAGATTCAGCAGCTGCGCGTTTCCTCGAAAGCCATATCCTTCGCGGCTTCTCTATAAACAGAAAAATCGTAAAAAAAGAAAAAAAATAACGACGCACACGACGACCGCGAGAGAGTTGCGTGCGTACGTCGCTAAATCACGCGCAGGCGGCTATATACCCTTTTTATTCTACCAACGGCGACGTCGACGGTAGTGGGCACAGGTGCCATTGACATTCCCCCGCTGTATATGTACATTACATACACGTACACCGTTTCCTCCTATATATATATATATATATATATATATATGTTTGTCTCCACGACGTAGTATATAACATAGGTTAACCGAAGTACTTTGCAGGTATATAAGCGAAATACGACAATTAATCGTACATTCGTGTCTATTTCGGAGGCTTGATCTATGTACGCGAATGCACATACATATACTACGTATAATAATCGATCGACGACGACGACGACGACGTATATAAACGCGCGAGAATGACCAACTTGGACGAGCGTGTATATGTATTATATATGTACAGCTATATCTTGACGAGCCTTTTGTCCGTTGCAATTGCTGCAGCTGCTTAGCTTACTTGCTTGCTTGCAGTGCAGTTGTAGGCGCTGTCAAAAGATCCTCTTTCAAGAGGTGACGATAATATACACGCTATCTGCGGACGCAGAAAGGAGATGACGATAACGCAACGCGCATACAGCCGGGAGATAAGCGAGACTTATTGCGTCATTTTGCATAACGAAAAATTACTTTTCTTTTCCGTTCCTCTCTCTCTCTCTCTCCCTCTTTCTCTCTTTCTTTCCTTCGTTCTACCTTAGTTTCGTAACTTACGAGCATGTATACGTTTCACTCTTATGTGTGTATGTGTGTGTATATATATATATTGGAGACCACGATCGGTATAGTCGTGCACACGCGCCCTTTCTAATCTTCCAGGTCGGTAGATTATTTCCGAAGGACGCGCGCGCGCGTACCCGTTTGTAAAATAATAAGT
>JAYJLV010000011.1:7552560-7583478 GCA_036873485.1 Torymus texanus
GTGTGTGTGTGTGTGTGTGTGTGTGTGTGTGTGTGTGTGTGTGTGTGTGTGTGTGTGTGTGTGTGTATATATATATTAGGACAGCCAAAACGCGAAGATCGGATTATTGCGTTTTATTCAAACCGTTATATGCGTTTTGTGCAACATAAATTTAAACTGCAGCGTGGGATGAATCAATTCGCCAGCAATGCGAAAATCTGCAGGAAGGGAAAATTTTAGTGATCCGTTTTGAAACGCGCGGGAAACCAATTACCAAATTGAATTTTTTTCGCCGACCCAGTATACGTCGAGTAACTTTGTTACAGTATATTACGTCATTAGAATTTAAATTTAGACTCGCAGGACTTAACGATATTATAGAAATGATGTAAAGTTTTTATCAAAAGTTAAAAGGTTCGCTAAATATAAAACGATCATAAATAATTATATATATCTTTCTTTTTTACGTATAATATAACACAAAGTACTTTTACCATACTGAGAGATAAATTTTCCGATATTAAATTTGTGCCACTGGCCTTTATTCTATAAATCTCTTTATACAAAAACAGGCAAAATAAATATACAATTTTCAAAATAGACTGTAAAAAAAGAACTAAAATAAATATTTAATCAATAAAAATCTGACATATTCCGTTTCATCTGTTTCACAGGAGCACGCGTTCGAGTCGAGTCAAAAGTACAAAGAGGGCAAGTTCATCATCGAGCTCGCCCACATGATCAAGGAGAATGGCTGGGAGTAGCAGTGGCGGCGGCGGCGGGACGAGGATCAGCCGCAGCATAATCATCACCAGTCACAGTCGTCGTCGTCGTCGTCAACCTCATCGTCATCGCCATCATCATCATCAACAACATCATCCTCGCAACACCATCATCATCAACGCTATCACTGGAAGAGCAGCAACGGCAGTTCGCCCGCTGCAGCCTCGTCGTCCTCGTCCTCCGGCGGATGATGACGCGACGTTGGAAATGCACACACGACGACGAAGACGAAGACGAAGACGAAGAAGAAAAAGCCACTGTTCATACGGTCATCATTATTACTCGGCGGCGGGATCTCACGTCCTCGGCGCCCACCGACTACTAACGACGCGACCTCTCTGTTGTCGAGCCACCAACGAAAGTCTGTGATTTCATTTGTGATTTATAATCTTAGTAACGTTCTTGTGTTTCGGACCATTCGACGAAGAAAAAGCTGAAGAAGAAGAAGAATAAGAAGAAGAGGATCAAGACACACACAATTAATGATAATAAATAAATAAAGGTTCGAGCAAAAGGCGGAGATACAAACAAATAATATAAAAGAAATAAACGAAGAAAAAATAATGACGATTGGACCGATCGTGGCAACGTTGAGTACTAACAGCAGCACTACTACGACTAATACCGCAGTACGTGATGATGGACAACACAAGCAACGCAAACACACAACAAGCATTATTACAATAATACAGGTACATTCGAGCTTCGAAGCTGACCGCACGAAGTACGCACGCCGAAGATTCGTATGTCATTCGACCAGGAAGAGTAAGGCCGACAAGAGATATTTTTCCATGGGATTATCATCGCACGTTATGATGATGGCAACGACGACGACGACGACGACGACGACGATCACGACGACGAAGGACACGAGGAGGAGAAGAACGAAGCTGTCGCCAATATTGTCGCGGGCGCTGGGGTGCCTCAACAAAAAACCTCGTCGAGGAGACACGTGCGGGGCACCCCTGGATATATACATTTTACACACGAAACTGTTATAGCAGCGGGGACACATTCATATACACATACACATACATATATCCATACACACCACGGTTTGACGTCGCAACGGGGTGGAGTACATACATATATACAAGACGACAACGGCTGAACTGCGAATCAATTTTTACAGTGCCGCGTGCGTATAAACGCGGCGTTTTATTAAAAAGAAGGAGAGGAAGAATAATGAAAATGAAGAAGAGAGGAGTTGGAGGAGAGAGAAAGAGAGAGGTGAAATGGCGAACTATAAATATATAAATATATATATATAAATAAATAAATATACGAATCGTAACTGTGTATAATGGAACGGGAGGCATTGCTCGGGGGAATCGAAGCGTGTTTTTCCTCCTACTTCGACTGTTTTATTATATAATGTTATATATATAAATATAATGCGCGCCGTGTTGTTGTTGAAGCATGATTGTGATATACGGGGGTTATAATTTTTGCAATCGCTACAAGCGACGAGAGGTGATTTTTTTTTATAGGCAACGACTGCATTCTACGTGAGTGTATACGCGCGCGTGTGTTTGTGTGTGTGCTCGCGCGTTGTTCTTCATTGTGAATGCTACGGTGTGAAGGGCGCGAGAGAGAAGAATGGTGAGGGCAAATTTAAGCGTCAGCTGCGGACATACGTATTATTGATTTTTGAAAAATCGATTGCAATCGCACGTGTGTGTGTGCGTTTTCGACGAGCTCAAGCACTACCGACAGTTTTTCAATTCTCTTCGGTTTTTAATCAGACTTTCTTCGCGTTCTTTGAGAGAGGTTTGCAAAACCTTTTTTTTTCTTTAAAAAGATAATACTATTACACGCCTCGCACAGATTTCTTTTTTTTTTTTTTTTTATTTATTTTTTTTAGAACAGCTTGATAACAAGAAAGTCTACGTATAATGAGAATAATAATGTTAATAACAGGATAAGTTAGAGTTATTAATGATTATTGTTATTATTACTTTTATTAATGTTATACAATATCTGAACTTTGATGACGCAAACATAAATACTGTATAAGTTCTTAAATTTGCTATCATTCTATTTTTCAATTTTTGCACTGTAGCCTTAGGACGAATTACGTATATAATATATGTAATGCAGGTGTAAGCCGTACTATCTGAATTTTAGGGAAAGTGGCGCACACGACTCCCTTCTAGGGTTATTATACATATACATATACTTTCTAAACAAAGACTAAGTTTCTCTTGCGAAGAATGTGATTCGATTCCCCGATCGAGCTGTAATACAATTTAAGTGTGTGAAAAAAACGTGTCGTAGAGCAGCGCAAGTGCCACCGGATTTTTTTTTTCGTTTAAAAAAAAAAAAAATTCCGTGGAAAGGACTGAGAGACTCTGCCTGCCTGCCACGTGTCTATCATTGGAATTTCACTGCCGATATTCCTAATATTAATTCAGCGAGAGAAAGAAGCAAGCGAGCGAGAAAGAGAGAAAGAGAGAATGCGAAGACGACGAAAGGCTGATTATACGCGCGAACGAAGGAATGTGATAGCGAGAGAAAGAGCGCGAGAGAGAGAGAGAGAAAGAGCTGCGTTAAATGTTGGCTGAATAAGGGGAGAGAAAAAACATAGTTTTAAAAAACGTAGCTAAAAGAAAAATGAAAAAAGACATTATAGCGTACTAAAAAGCCTATATTACAATTACTATATAGGACTTGATTAATAGACAAATAAGAATTATTAATAATGTAAGAAAAAAAAGAGATCGACGGGGTAAACGAAATTTTAGAGAAGAACGGGCAATTGTGTAAGAAGGGAGGGGCGGGGGGGTTAATTGACGGATGAAAATAATTTTAAAAAAAATTGCAATTGTTTCGATATATAGAGAGATACAAGACGAGCCGGATCTGAAATTCGCTTCAAAAAGTGCGTGTGAGTGCACCGAACCGTTTTACGTTCACCATGCCTGCCAAACTGTCTGTTTGTCTGCCAGTTGCCACTACTTTACTAATATATGATATACATTATTATATAGAGAGATGTCATAATCGTGAACATGATGATCGCGTGACGCCGACACATCATCGTGCGTACACATACACACACACACACACACACATTATATACATACAATGCATATATATATGCATATACGCACGTGCGAGCGGAGAGGAATTTTTGTCGAAGCCTCGCGTCGTCATCTCCCACGTTAAACGCGCAGATGCATTCGAGAATATACGTAGAGAAACACATACACAGCTCGCAATTAACAGGAATATAAAAATTCACACGCGCCACACAGCAAGAGACGATTTTATCATTCTCACTCTGACGTTAACTCCTAGCTACCGTCGTATATACATAGTGTCTGGCAGATACCAACTGATATTCAAATAGTTGCTATATAATGTCGTGTTAGAAAAGTCCTTGATCTCAGTTTCAATTCGTATAAAGTGTCGCTACATTTGTCTTCACTTGTATTAATACTTACGTGTTTTTTTTTTATTTTTCGTAAAGACTTATATTTTAAAAGAAAAAAAAAACTTATTATAACGTAAGACCTAATTACTTATGATTTACGATTATTGAGTATAATTATTGTACATTTTCTCTGGTATAACGAAAACTGTTCATACGGATCTCTTTGTACGTGAAAATCTTTATTTTAAAAAAACTTAATATTTCAAACACGGGTTATCCAACTTAATTCATCATTATAGAAATATATAACGTCATTAATAAAAAAAAAAAAATTATCATGAATTCGTTCGATAAATTTCACGTGATGTCTGGCAGATGACAACAAACGGTAGAAAAATTCTCACTTCGGTAGCTAAGGGTTAAAGGAACAATAGTGAATAAATAACAAGAGAAAAAAAAATACAAAACGTCGATCTCACTCTGTAAATACATAATAGTGCATTAGGATTCGGTAGTAATTGCAGGTAGCCGCAGCTGAGAATCTTCGTCCTGTTTAACTGGCACACACACACTGCTCACACTGAAGAAGAAGAATAAATAAAAAGAAATAATGGATTTTCTCTTTTATTTTTCTCTCACGCGCGCTGTACATGTCACGGTCGACAAAAAAAAAAGAAAAAAATAACGAAGAAACACGCATATACGCTGTATCGACGGAATCTATACATACATATGCTTTCGTTTCGAACGTCTCGTAGGAGTTATAATAGTATAGCTATAAGCGACAAAATTCTTGTGTTTAAGTAGAAGTATCAATAACGTGGCGTTATACGTTGTCAATGCTTTATTAGTCAGTCGATTTTCGTTTCCTCCTTTTTTACATTCGCGAGAGAACGTGTTATTATAACATTTTTTTTTAAATATGAGTATAAAAACACACACACACAAACATCCAACTTTTTATTTTTATTTCGTAGACATGTAATTGGACGTAAATATTGGGAAGAAATACATTAATTTTTGTAACGATTATGTCTGTGACATGTGTCATAGGCAAGAAAAAAAATTAAAGATAAAAAAAATATAATAAACAAAATAAAGTGCTGTGTGCAATTTGTGCGTATGAATGGGGCGCGGTGCGAGTGTGACGACGAGTGAACGAGCCGAACAAGGGTGAATGAGATTTTTTGGAGTGAATGTGCCGGCCTAATCCTCATGTTGTGTCTCAAAGAGTACTTTTTATATTAATGTGCCGATGTCCTTATTCTCGTGTCACTCTCCTATATACCCGTATACTCTGCTGTCCTTTTCGCTCCGCAATAATCCTCATAACCTCCCGATGTCCTTTCATTTCACACAGTCAGCCACGTATTCTCTCTGCTGCTTCTTACCTCTATACTTCCCTCCCGTCCTACAATCCTCAGAGTCACACGATCTATTTCCATTCAAGACACGATTTTGCTTTGTAAAATATGTTCGTAATAAAAAAATTACAAAATATTTACTCGATACTCGCTGACTTTTCATTCACCCCATCCCTTTATTATTTCTAATTTATGATAGAATCAAATTATTACCAAAAATAATGAGATATATCGAATCAATTGATTTTCAAACGTCATTTGCAAAACTTATTTGCTTTGATATTTAATATTTTCCAATAGTAAATGAAATATATCGTAAGATATATATTACTTTCGATTGAAATTTGAAGAAGTTGAAGGTACAGTAATGGACTCATTAATTTTGATGACAGTAGCAGTTTTGAAAATCTAAAGTGGAACTGTATATCTCTATATTCCACAAATCCGGAGCACTGATACAGCGTAATCCGAGAAGTTTCTCTCTCTGGTTTCATACAGCATCGCGAGATGAATAATCTCAGGTACCTCTGTGTATACATGATACTTTCAATAATTATACGTGCGTATGTGGTTATTAAATTTATATAGAATACCCAGAAACATTTATATTTATTATAAAATGATGTGAATTGTGAAATTGCAGAAAATATAGTTACTAAAAAATGTAAATTTATAAAAAGAATTAGAAAAAAAACATGAAATAGCGTGTTAAATAAGAATAACAATAATCCGTTTTTTTACAATATGAAATACTGTAGATGGATTGGTAGATTATTTTAATATTTAGTATAAAATAATTATATTGATATGACATTTACTAAAAGCTTTTAATTTGTTCCTTTACCTTTTTATTTGAAAAAAAAAATAATAATAAAGACATTATATCGAATATGCTTCCAAAGTTGCAAAAGTCGTAACAACTTTTACGCTTTTAACGTACTTTGTAATTAGGTCGTAGATAAAATATGATTATAATTTATTACTTTTATCACTGCAATTTACCAATTCATTACTTAACTTTTCCTTTAAAACTAATAAGAGAGTATGAACAAACTCCTACGACTACAAATAAAATCCGATTGTTTTTGGCCCAATTTCCCAATTTTAAACACAAAGAAAAGAGGAAAAAAAAACCAATAAATCTCTACCATGAAAATTCCTTCACACACACAAACCGGATATACCGCCACGCGCGCGCGCGCGCATCATGCAACGTGACAAGTGCGCAGACGCAAGTGGGCGGAGTCTCTATATTCCTCATGTACCCGCGTGGAGGGGTAATATCGCCACATGACAACCATCGGTCGGAGTCCCTCACTCTGTTCCGCCGCACGCCGTCTCTCTCTCTTCTTTTTTTGTTTTTATTGATTTCCTCGCTACTATACCACAAGAGAGAAAGAGAGAGCAAGAGAAGCGGTCTATATACGCGTGCCTTGTATATGTGTGTTTTGTTTCGCACGTACGCTGGTCTAGAGCGCATAGGTAGCAGCATAGCTCTACACGATGTAAGAAGCAAAGTTTTGTACACTTGGTGCACCGCGTGTGTATTATTATTATTACGTCGAGGAAGCACAAGCGAGGACAGAAAAGCATAAAAGAAAGTCTGTCAGGATGACGATGGAGACGGAGATGGTGCAAGCGGCGACGGCGGACCAGCCGTCGGAGGAGGCTACCGAAGAGCTCAAACCCAAAGGGCCGAGGTTGGTGTACGTATATAATACATGTATATATATATATATATAGGTACCCCGTACAATATATGCGGGCCGCGTGAGAAAATCACGCCTGCATGCTATGCTGGCTGCTGCTACTGCTGCTGCACACACACACACGGGGGGAACTGTTGCTTCGATCGATAACGCGCGACTCTCCGGCTTTTGTGTACGTGTTTCTCTTGTCGGTCTTTTTTTTCGAGGGGAGGAAAGGATTAGCGTTTTTTATTGATTAATTTTGGCAAATTGTTTATAGGGTATTTGAGGATTGACGTTGTCTAGGTGGGGATAAATTTAGAGTTATTCCGTAAATAGAACGAGTTATAAATAACTTATCTGTTTTTGTCAGGGTTTAAAATGAGTTTTAGTTTACTTTTCATATTATTGATTGGTGTTTGTTAGTTTAGGTTGGATTATTTAAAGTAATGTTTTTTTTTTTTTTATTTATTTCAAGGAAATTGAATTTTAAGATGTATGTAGATTAATTTTAAAATAATGAAAATATGACATAGCTAATTTGAAAATGTTATCAGTATAGTTATATAAGAATTTTTAATTTTTTTTATAGTCCCAAGGATGTGCTGGATCGTTTTACGGACAACGGTGGACTGTATGATTTGATCGTAAAGCAAATGCTGCAACCAGGACACGAGGGAGAACTGTGCAGTTGGTTGAAGGAGTTGGGTCTTGTAAGATCCAACATGAATTGTCCAACCGAAGGTTGCAATGGTAAAACCCTCACTTGGTCGCAAGCAAGGTCCATTGATAAATACAGTTGGTATTGCAGTGATTGTAAAAAGAGACAAACACTAAGAGATAGTTCCTTCTTTTTGCAAATCAAATGTGATCTTAAGCTATGTATGCAAATTATAGTTGCATGGTGCCAGGATACACCCTGTGATGCTGTAGTTTCATACTTAGGTTAGTCTAATCAAACAATTATTTATATTTGATGTTTACTTTTGAAACCATGTTATTAAAAAACTATAAAATGCTATATGTTCTTATATTTTTAGAGGTAAAACCTCATGTGGTTAAAAAGGCATATGAGAAACTGGCGAAGGTAGCTGAAACATATATAAAAAATCACTTGAGTGAGTGGGAACTTGGAGGACATGAAAAGATTTTGATTGTCGATGAATTTCCTGGTGGTTACATGACTGAAATTTTGACAAATGCCCCAGTTCCTAAAAAACGTAATAATAACTGTCATACTATTTTGTGCATCGCTGAGGTGGACAAGATTCCTCCAAGAATGTGGATGCATATAATAAATGCCCATCCAGAAGTAAATTTTTGTTTTAATAATTAGAATTTACAATTTATTTAATTAATATTTACAATGTTTACATAAATGAGAATATATGTTAAAAATAATTTTTTTTTTACATTTAGCCACTATCTTCCAAAAATGCAAAAAATCAAAATGCAGAAAGTAAATGTGGTATGGTTGAAGAAGCTTTGAATGAAATTTGTGCTCATGCTAAACCAGGCAGTTATCTTATAGCAAATAGAAGGGCTCGATGTTGTAATTATGAATCACTTAAGGAATTAAAGGAATATAAGGTTATAAGCATTGAAGATTTACAAAAATATGATACACCTGGTAAAAATGAACTTCTTCATAATCTTGGTTAGTAATTTTTTATTTCACAATTAGTGATTATTTTTATTGAATAAATTAAATATTTTAAAAGAATTATTTAAATTTTTTGTAAATACAATGGATTTGATATTCTCTTATAATGCTTATAATAATTAATTAATAGCATAATTTTTTATTTAATAGATACTATTTGGCAGACTGGTATTGGAATTTGTGAAGAAATACAGGATATTGCACGAGTTAATGGACTTCTTTGTCTTTATGTTCACTTGTGGAGGCAAAGGTTTGCTGTAACGCCAGCTAATGCTTTCCAATTTATTATTCATCACATTGCTGAGTGTTTCACGTTTAATTAATCAATAACTTTAAAATAATTAAAAATTAGGTATCATTTAAGTGCAGGTAATAGGTTGAAAAAACTATATTGAATAGTTATATTTTCTGAGAGATTTAATAAGTAATTGAGGAAAGAAGTCTTCCAAAACTATTTTGTATTGCACAACTGAGAATCACATAAGTGCCTGTGAAAATAATTATTACTGTTAACAAACTGTTATAAAAATTTATAAACATGCAAAGAATATTTGCCTTAAACATCTTGTTAGAGTAAGGTACACGTACTGAGCCAAAGAGGCTGAAGTATTTAAGAACTTCCATTAAGTATTTTTTACATATGCTTTACCATGTTTTCACATTTATTAAATATTTCGTTTGTTGTTATCTTATAGTATAATTCAAATTATATTTCCAACTTTTATAAATAATTTATAAATTGATCATAATGAAAAAGTATATTCTTTAAGCACAATATTAAGCAATTATAATATAATGAGAATTATGATATTTTATGAGTTGATATAAAGATCAAAATAATTTTGTAATATTTTTAAAATTTATATAATTTAAGCCGTAAGTGCAATTACATATATCTATTCATTACTGGATTATCACTAGATATAAAATTTTATCTTGTGAATTGTAAAAAGTTCTATTTGACCAAAGTAATGAAGTTTTAAGAGCAAGTTATTTCAATTTAATAAAGACTTTAACTAATAATTAGTTAAAGAATACGTAGATAACGTGTTCATTACGGAGATGTATAGGCAACTGCATCTGATAAAGTGATTTTAAAAATTAATGTAAGATGATGACAAAATATATACAAAAAAACTAAATTATGCGATGTATAAAATCTTTATAAGAGAAGCATTCATAAGAAACGTGTGTCAATTAAAAATATGTTATTTTTTTACCATTTTGAGATTGTAAAATTGCGATATTTGGTAATTCTGTGCCTTTAATAAGTGGTAGGTCAGCAATAATTATGTACAATAAAAATAAAATTCAAAGTTTTTAATTGTAAACATACTCTTATACATATATTTTATATATGCTTATTAAAATAAATAAATCATTTTTCATTGAACATCTTGAGATTCATTTTGTGCTCTTTAACAATTTTCCTATAAAAATGTATAAAAAAAACTCAACAATTTAAAAATTATATTTTCTCATTCATATACTTTTTATAGGTTTTTTGATCTTCAACCATCTTTTTAAATACTTTGTATTTTTTACAGTGATATCTAAAAAAAGAAATTAATTTTAACATTTGGGTAATTACATCAAAGAGAATTAAGAACTAAGAAAGTTTAGTACTTACGAATAAGTTTCTTTGATGGGTTGTACAACATTACCAGATCCTCCCATTACTTTTATGGCTTCATTCACAGATGAAAACGTTTTTGCTGCACAAGAACCAAGAATAGCAGAACCAACTAAAACGGATTCTCGTTCTTTTGGAAGAAGAACAGGCAAACTCAAAACATCAGCTTGAGTTTGTACAAATAATGGGTTTTGACTAAGCCCACCACATATAAGTAATGATTCTATTTTATGACCAGCATTAGTCAAAGCTTCCAGGATATGTTTTGTACCATACTGTAATAAAAAATAATATTTAAGTAGTAAACATCAATTAATATATCTGTTATTGTTATATTAATTTACAACAGTATAAGATTATAAGAATATACATACTGTTAAGGATTGCATAGTTGCCAAATATAATAATGCTAAACTTTCTTCATCAGTTGATAGTGTAAGACCACTTATCTACAATAATACCAGTTCTCATTGAATGTGTGGCTAAACATTTATTCTTTATAAAAAAAAGTTCTCTCACCATTCCATGAAGTGTTGGATCAGCTAAGGGAGATCGATTTCCATGAAAATCAGGCCATACGTGGATTTCTTCAGTTAAATATGCTATATTTGCTAACTTTCTTTTACTAGCCATTGATTGTAAAAGATCAGAAAGATACTGTTGTATGTGTCTATAAGTTTATAATGCTGTCAATTTTTGAAGTGTTACAAAGTCTATGATATTAACAAAAAGTATTAAATATACCAACACTTTTGGATCTAATTTTTCTTGTATCTTTGAAGCAGCAGGATGACTGTCAATTATGTGATCAAGCAACTTGCCAGTGGTACTTTGACCACCTTCATTGAGCCACAGATCAGGTACCATTGCACTGTAATAAGGTCCCCAAACACCATCAACAAATATTTTATCTTGACTGACTGCCATATGGCATGTTGATGTTCCACAAATTAAACCTTTCAATATAATTAGATGAGTTTCATTAATATTCCTATTTTATCTTACTTCAAATAGACATACAATGTTTTACCTAATCTAGTAGTGAAATCAGATGAAATATTTGGTGCTGAGCAACCAAGCATCCCTAGACCTCCAGCATGTGCATCAATTATTGATGCACCTACAGCAGTTCCTTCTAAAAGATCTAATTCTTTAGCAGCTTTTGAACACAATCCAAAGCTAACTGGGTAACCAGGGGGTTTAACATCTTGACCTGCATAAAATTATAAGACTCAGATTATATTTATTATAGATATTATTTCAAGTTTTAAAGTATAGATTAATTACCAATTTTCTTCCAGTTATTAGCTTTTAGATCAGACAGGCCAATTTCATCAAAATAATCAGAACACCATTGATTATTTCCACTAGAACTAGCACTAAAATTCCACTTACAAACCAATGAACATAATGACCTGAAACATGTTTTAAACTTATAATATCTTTTGTTAATTTTTTATCTTTATTATTCTAATATTGATAATTTACCTAGATTCTGAATTAGTTGCTTTCCAAGTTAAAAAGTCAGGTAAATCGAAAAATAATTCAGCCTTTTTCCATGTATTTGGTAAATTCTTTTTTAACCATAAAAGTTTTGGTATTTCCATTTCCAAGGATACTTTTCCTCCAACATATTTCAACATTTCATGGCCTAATTTATTTATATAGTTAGCTTCTACAGCAGCTCTATGATCCATCCATAAAATAATATTTTGATTGTCATTAGCTAAAATAAAATAGATTTGTTTATAAAAAATTTATCATTTGATGTTTAATAAAATAAATATTAGATATAATTATTACCTGTAGGACTGATGGAAAGAGGCAATCCATCTTTACCTATAGCAACTAGAGAACAAGTTGCATCAAATCCAATACCTTTGATTTGCTCTTTTGGAGTTCCAACAACTACTTTCTAAAAAAATATGCTTAATCTATAGTAACTAAATTCATGTTTCCGCAATAAAAAAGCTTTTTAAAAATAAATTTGTAATTAATTAATTAATATTACCTTTACAACATGACATACTGAATCCCAAATGTCATCAGATGATTGTTCATAAAATTTAGCCTGTGGATTGAATATTTTGATTGGATGCACTGCTGTTTGTATAATTTTTCCTTGCGCATTTACCAGAGCTGCTCGAGCACTTCCAGTACCAACATCAACACCCACAAAATAGTCCATTGCTGTCAAATATCTTGACTTGGTATATCTTCAATGTCACCTAAAGATATGTACATTCAGTTCTTCTTTTGATGAGCAACTGAGCTCTACGCCTTTTGTGCTGAAAGAGAAAAATTATTATCAATGCTACAGTTTTACGATAGAACCATATAGCTATAATTTCTTATGAGAGCGTGACCCTGAGATAACACTAAAGTTGCATAAGTACCCAATCATTTTCTAACAAACTACAAATGATGTAATCAATTAGTTAAGCTGAAGATTTCTAAAGCCACTGCTTGATAACTATTTTGATTTTTCTAAGTTTTATCAGAACAATTTTTCAAAAACATTTATTGACATTTTCTTAAAATAGAGAAGAAAAATCAAGCGAAATCAATTATATAGCGCGCAATTCAAATGTCACACGTGCTCCAATTGCAAAACCGCTAAAATCTGTTCTCTCCCACACATCATACACACGCAAGACTCGACTGTTAAGGCATTTAAATATAGCTTGCACGCACTTGCGCCAATGAGATATATATTTTATATGCATCTTTGATAACACCAGTAAAAAAAGATGAGATTGCGATAGTTAAGTACGGACTCTGCGTAGTGTGTGTGTGTGTGTGTCATTATAATCAACCTCGTTATCTTCTCCGAAGAAAAGGCAACTGTAGAGCTCGTCGTTGCCGCCGCTGCTATCACGCAAAATCGAATGTGTACTTATAGAAATAAGTACGCCTCAAGAAATAAGTAGCCGGCGCTACGACATTTCGCCGACCACGTGGCATGATTACACCCCGCGTTGTTTACGGCCCCTCTCCATTGCATGCCGAATGCCGTATGTCGTATGCCATATGCTTGTAGACTTCTACGCTGATTGGTCAAGCTTTGAAAGACAACCAATCAGCTGTAAAGTCTAGGAGTAACTGAAGCATACGGCATACGACATACCGCATTCGGCATGCAATGGAGAGGGGCCGTTACGTTTCCCGCACGACGGAGGAAGCTGCATGTCGAACGGAATTGTAATGCAAAACACGGATATTGAGCTGGAGAACAGCCTGGATGAAGGTTAGGAGAAGACTCAGGTGCGCTTTATTCGCATTGCTAAGGATTCGTGCGAGGAGTGTGATGTAACGCTCCAGCTGTTGCCTGGTTGCAATTATAGTTAATTAGAGAGCAATATAGACACATAACATAACCTCAAAATGGTCCGATACAAGAACAGGTATATTTGTTTTGTTTATGTTGCAGCACTTTGTTAATTTTTGTGATTGCTTTTTGTCTAATTTGCAAGCAAAATTTAATAATCAAAAAATCAATTGTTGTTAATAATTGTTACCTTATTATTAGAGATTTAAAACTGATGATGTAAGTTAAGGTTATACTGGTTCCATGTAAATATTTATTTTATTTCAGATACATAACAGTTCAAGTATCCACTAAGGAGAAAAGCGATAAGAGTTTGTGGTTAAAGCCTACTGCTCTGCATGAAGCTATTCAAAGGAAAGTATCCGAAATGTACGGGGACTTAGGATCAGCTGCGATTAAAGCTGGGTTTACAGGTAATTAAGATAAATTTTATCAACTTTTTAAGATAAAGTTTCTTCAGTTCAAAAATTAATAATATACTTTATATTTTAGCAAAGTATTGTAATACTTACACAAAAATAGCCTTAATAAAAATTCGTCATGGGCCACATAAATTTATTTTAAATTCTATACCAAAAATTAATGACGTAGGAGGAAAGTCTGCAAAGGTGAAAATTATCTATGTTGGAGCTACAATGAAACATTGTTTTATATTTATTAAGGTAAACATTCAAATGTTAATGAAGCATTTATTTTTATTATATGAATATCATTAAAATTATATTATAATCTTACAGAATTACCAGAGAAGTAAACTAGAATCTATGTGGCAAGACATGAAAAATGATAAAGAAAGAAAAGAATTGGAAAAGGCTTTAATGACCATGACACCTGCCATGAAAGACTTTATGTAATATTTGTGATAAACATAAATAACTTTATTACTTTTAAGATGTTACCTACAAATGATAGATAAAAGTTTCTCTTGTAAATATTAAATAGAAAATTGAAGAGTGTTCTTCATTATAGTATCATGTTACTTTCAACTATGTTTATAAGCAATATATATTAATTATTAAATTAATGAAAAAGAAAGTGTTTCATTTTATTTTTAATGAAGTTTTATAGTAAAGTATGTATACAAAATGTATAATAAGAAAAGATTACTCAATTTGTACATATTTGTACATAATAAACATATCTTTTAAAGAAATTTGTAATGACTCAAAGTAGTTGAAAATCTTTCTTGTTCTAAAAAGGATATTACATCCTTACATAACCATCACATTAGATTCTGTTCAATGTTTATTCCTATCATTTACAGTAAATAAGATACTATTTTAAGTTGTGTTTAAATTAAAAAATCCATCTACTTTATTTTCTAAAATTTCATTCATCCCAACCCTAGAAAATAATATGAGCTATAAAAAATGTACAACTAAGGTATCATCTTTGTTTTTCAATCATCGCAATATCGGACCACGATAATCCTGCTCCAAGATCCATGCTATAGTCATATCCACCCGCATTCCTTATTCACCCAACGGTCACATTTTCAAATCCGCCAACCACGCGTGCCCATCTCCGCAAAGTACAAACCAACCCAAAAAACCTTTCTCCCTCCCTCTCTCTTTTTAACATCTCCGGAATCCACCCGCTGCTGTGCGCTCCAATAAAAAGAATCTTTCCTCTCTCCCTCGCTCTTTATACTTCGAGCCTTCCCGCGTTGTTATATATACACACATACACCGTTGAGGCGGCGCTCGCTTTCGGGCTCTCTTGCTCTCTACTGCGGCGGCCAGTGGCCGCGAAAATCCCTCGCGCTCGCGCCGCCGGCATCCCGCATCCTGCGCGCGCCACTCGCGGTAGCTCAGTACGTACGTTGCCGCCGTGCAGCAGCGACGAAAGTGAGCGAGCGCGTGTGCTGCATTACATATATACATATATATTTATATATATCTATATAGTAGTTCGAACGAACGAACGAGAGAGAGAGAGAGAGAAGGAGGGAGAGAAAGACGCGTCTGGTCTCACTGTATGCATGTCGGACGGGTACCTATAAGAGCAGCAGTTAAGCTTGCGCTCCTTCCGGAGTGGTGTGTGATAAGAGGAGTAGAGGAGAATTCGAGGAAACTCGGTGGAATAGATTGAAGTGTGTGGAACGAGCGATCGATTGAGAAAGAGAAGAAGAGACAGAGAGAAAGAGAGAGAGGAGGGAAAAAGGGCAGATATAGCTCTTGCTGCGTGTTCGATGAGCAGGGGGTTGCTGCGCTCGGCGACGAGGAGAACGACATAACCTGAGACGACGTCGTCATGGAAGGCAGCGGTTGCGGTGTTGTCGTAGTACCCTGAACGACCAGAGCACACTGCAGTCCAGGTAGGACACCATAACAACAACTCTCCTCAGTTCTATATACCATAATCTCGTCATCGTAAACGATGACGCGCGCATGACTATATAAGAGGGAGGTTTCCTCAAAAAGGGGTGAGAACCTCCCAGTAACAGCAGCAGTTCCGCAGGCGTTTATTTTTTTTTTGTTTATATACACGAGCACGCGCGCGCGCTCGCTCGCGCTCACACCTGGAGAAATAAACGCGACACCGTGTGTGTATGTATAACTTACGTATAGTCGCGTTTACAGCCGCCACAGACTTTATGTGCGTAGACGAACACGTATACATACATATAGGCGAGTATGGGGGGGAAGTCGCTACGTTTCTATATACACGCACGGACGTTTTACGCTCGACGAGCGTTACATAAAAATTGCTCGCATGTGTAAGTATATGTGAGAGGAAATATGGAGAATGGAGATGTTATACTGTGTACGCGAGGCCGAGGCTCACAAGGTTTTTGAAAAATTCAAAGAGCAGACGAACGACTTTATCACGCGCGTGTCCGGAAGGTAAATAGTCGCGGTTGTACACATCATATATACGGGGTGTGTGTGTATGTATGTTGAATGCTTGCAGCCGCGCTGTGACTAATGTTTGATGGTAGTGTGTGATAAATGATAAACGGAGCGAATGAGGAGAAGAGAGAGAGACAAAGTGGAAAAGACATTTAATTTTAGAAATTGATTTTACAATGTGAGGGTAGTTTTCGATGTGGGGAAAATGTGGTATTAGAGGGGTGAGATGTATTATTGAGTTTGGCTCGGATGATGATGATGATGAGGATGAGGGTTGTGTTAAATTGGCGTTAGATTGAAACGTGGTAATTAGAGTTTGCTACGGAGTGAATTGATATACTTGTATGGGTATTCGTGTTGAGTGATGGAATAAGATTTGGGGATTTTCCAGAAAAGAAAAACGAGACATAATAATATGAAAATATCGTTGGGTGCAGGATATAGTCAAGACTTATTCTTGTCGTAAAAATAATGAATTCCGTTCAATGATAAGACAGAAAGTAAGTATATAGAGAACAATGCTGTAAATAAAACGGTTGACCTCCGAATACTTTTTGCCATGAGAAGTTTTTTTTGCTCGATCCCGAGAGTAAATACTTACCACTCTCTGATCCTTAAAAATGAAATACTTTTAAAATAAATGCGATAGTCGATAAGAATAATTTATATCCGTAAAATAAGATATTCTGCAAATATTATTTATAATTAAAAAAATATTATGAAACTGATACTTCTTTTGCATTAGTTAAACATTATGAGGAAAAGAAAAAAATATTGTGGAAGCATATTAATGAAATGTAATACAAGCTGATAATATTTTAATATACTATCAGAATGTTATTAAAACTTTGGCTAAAATCCATTTATAACGCACCAATGCATATTCAACATATGTAGATTTGTATAAAAACCGTTGCCTTATATATTATACATTTATCGAAACGATAAAATATTTCTGGCGCATAAGTATATACATTATTTCAACCAATCCCATCCTTAATCTTTTGAATTTCACATTATATCTATATATACATTTATAAAAAGCCCGGTTTGCGTAGACAAAAAATAATGACCGCAATATATAATCAACGTTGATACAACATTGTCCACCATAATCAAACAACTCCTCCTTCAACTACATCACTTTATAACACAAAACGCGTGTATTATATACTCAATCCCACCGAATCCAAAATCTCCCTCATTATTTCCCACAACAGAAACCACTCTCAAAGTATAAAAAACAAAACCGTTCAACCTCTTGCACCCGGACGCGTACATTTACACTCCTCCTTCTTATACACACACACGCGAACGTCGACAGCAAAAAAAAGTCGAGACAGTCGCAGCTACTCGACGCGTTCGATATCACGAATAAATCCTTGTGCCCCTACATCGAAGCCAAACACACCCACCTATACATATATGCGTACACATACTCTATGAAACGAATTTCGGCAAGAACTCAGAAAAACAGCGACAACGGCACGTCTCTGATGAAGGTCAGCTTATACTAGCAAGCAACTCTCGCGCTCACCTTCGGCCTATTTTCCTCGCTTCTTCTTCTTTTCCTCCCTCTCTTACCTATTCCACAACAACCGAACTATGTTCGTCCATACGCCGGCTGCAGTCAATGTATACGTGCAGTATATGTCTACCGCGCCCGGCGTTGTCTCGGCTTGCTCAGCTGATTATTCTCTTCCCTCTCGAACTATCGATTTGCTCGCTCGTTTATATATATATATGTATACATATATACATACGTTCATCATCACACGCCCTTGCTCTGAAATTCACACGCGTATATATATGAGTGTTAGAAATCGGTGGAACACACGGTATCGCTAGATATATATAGTGTAATTTTAGCGATACGATGCGCACGATTCGCTCGAGGGAATTTTGAGAAAGTCGAGGGATGCCTCCTGCTACTCCTGCTATCCTAATTTTCCATAATACATATAAACGCGATTTAAACTGTAGAAGTCTATTGTTGTCCATTATAGGAAAGTTACAGATACACGCGGGTGTGCATTCATCAGGTATATATAATGTGTGGAAGAGAATGACGAATTTTGACCAGCTGCGTGTATATGTGGATGTGTATGCTCAGAACGAAGGGGGACAGTATACGACGCGAAATGTATATAGGGGCTGTTGGTTCTCTCTCTCTTTTTCTCTCTCTCTCTCTCTCTCTCTCTCTCGATGTTTGGGGAGGCGAAATTGAAATGACTAACGTTTTCGCGTGATGCCAGCGGCGAATAAGAATGGGGTTGTGTCGGAGGTAAAATCGATGTTTGATTTGTAGGAAAAAGTTTTGCTTCGATATGTATAATACTTAATTGGACGTCGATGGTTTCGTTTTTATTGTACTGTGACATAAACTTTTTTAATTATACTACACAGATATGTGTTCTTTCTATGGTTTGGAATGTCATATACAAAAAAGTTTCACGGATAATTAATAATTATATTTATAAAATAGTTTAATGATAAAATTGGATTTGTTTTATTCGCTTCGTAAACTCTTAATTAAAAAACCATTGTGTCGATTTAATAGAATATTGTAATCGTTATATCGTAAATTTAATAACTGGAGAAAAAGAATTCCTATATTACAAACAAACATTATTAAAACTTTAAACAATACACATTTCAACACCATATACCAACATATTATTACAGCAGCAGCAACACTGCAAAAAGTATCAAATTTCAACCAGGATATTAAAGCCAACGCGCGCGAAAAGTACGTTAATAAAATTCGACGTCTGTTGTTCTTCTCGGCACAATGGACGTGACTACTACTGCTGCTGTTATACTGCCAACGAGTGCACGCGCGAAATTAAATAAAGGGCGAGTAAGAAACCGCATGCATGTTTGGTTCGTTCGCAACTCAGTCCTTAATGGACGGCAGAGAACGGACGAGAGAGAGAGAGAGAGAGAGAAAACGAGACGTCTGGCTTTCTCTCTCTCTCTCTCTTTCTCCCTCTGTCGGAATGGAAATAGCGTTTTACGCGGTTTTTAGGAAAGGAAAACGAGCTAATGCTCGAGCGTCACGGAAATCACGTATACTCGCGTATAACGAGTGTACGTGGTTTGTATGTGTGTGTATTCGTGCACACACACACACACACACACACACTTGGATATAGTGGTAGGCGCGTGCATTTGGCTTTTTGAAATAGTGCCAGAGCTCTGCGGCTTTCTTTTTATCGTTCACCAGAGATCGGTTTCAATAAAGTCAGTGGTGGGAATTAGCTTTAGGAGATTCTCGTACACGGGGTAAGTCGAAGGTTTCGAGAGCCCGAATGTGCATGTCTAATTGAATGTAGGTGGTAATGAGGATTTTGAAGTTTGCAGCTGGTAGTAGAGTAATTTTAATGAATTTATTAACATTACTCCGAATACATTGATTTAGTTTACGTCAAACTGTACGTATCAAACGTTCAAAGTTTTATAATTACTCGTGAAATTTTATTAACGAAGTTATACTGTAAATAGTTTCAAAGAAAATTCTATTTTCTATCAGGATATCACAAGTTAACGTCTACGAGAGAATTAATGAAAATTTAAAAGGATATAACTCAGCGCATCGGAAGAGTCTATTTTCGCAATTTTCTTTTCGATATGCTGCACTCGCAATTTCAAAGTAATGGTTACGAACCAGCCGTTTAAAACTATTTATTGGCAATGCTGCGCGCACGCGCGCGCTCTCCTGTCTGTCTATGTGTATGCTGCATTTATACGGGACGGATGTTTTATACGCGGCACAATTTAGTTCTCCGGCTAATTTAAAATAGATTACCATCTGTATTATTAAGGAGAAAGAAAAACAGTGGCCCTTATTGCGCTCGTCGACTTCAATTACGCTTTCCTTAATTAAAATGTCATCCATCGGCTACCGTAGGGGTGTACTACTATACTATCTAACTTTAAATGCTCATCAATTGTTGATTGTATACTGCTTGAAACTCTTCAATTCGACGAAAAGAGAGTATATAGAGTTGCATCGTTCGTATATGTATATATAATTCTGTAAAAGTTTAAATCACTGCTGCATTACTGTCTTATTGTCATGTTGCTGCGTTTCCGCATCGACTTTTCAATCCAATCGAGTTTCTATAAAGAATAACTTTTATCAAACTTTTCTATACATCAAAAATTCAAACCCATAGAGACGTAAAATTATTGTTCTCCTGTATACAAACAAAAAATTTGCAATTAGATTCCAATTCAGAATTCAATTCGTTACAAAAGCCATAACAACATCACTACTTTCATTACGAGACATTCCTATATACACCATACTACAAATCTCCCCTATATTGTCTCAAAGCTTCAAATTTTTCACACCCTTTCTGCCATTCCCCCCCTAGCAGTTAAAAGCTTCTATACCAGAGCGTCCAACAGAATTAACTAAAAGCACAACGAAAAGTTCGTTACCTCGTCAAGCCCTTTTTCCTCTTTCTCTCTTTCAACCCTCCCACACACACACACATACGACACGAGAAACGCGCTTTTGTACAACAAGCAGCAACGGTAATCCCATCCCCCGTCAGAAAGAACCCATATACTCCTCTTCTCGCATATATACGCGCAGACCTTTGCCATATATATACACGTGTACACTCCCACAGTCGTCGAACCCATCTCTTGCACTCGAAAAGAGAACAAACGGAGCTTATACATATACGTATATAGCCAACAGTTCAAAGGACCCCCTTCGTATATGTACACACACATATACTTATACTTATATTCCTCTCTTTCCCCGCGCAGTCTACGTTCATGGTTCTCGCCGTCGTCTCGCCCCCAGCGTATAATTATTTATCTTGCCAGAGGAAGTCGGATATATGTAGTGTATGTGTGTGTGTGTGTGTGTGCGCTCGCGTTGCTGTTGAGGCTAATGCGCGCGGATTGACCGTAGCGAGAACGGGTTTATCTCGCGCGCTATTATAGGGATAGACGGCATCATGGTCTTTTTGCATCCGGGATGTTTCCGCTTGTATTGTTCTGTATGAGGCTGGTGGTTATTGTATATAGAAGCTCTTTTGACACTTGTTCGTTGTTTGTAGGGTGCGTGGGGGAATCGGTTTTGATTAATGAAGGTGTGGCGCATTATTTTTAGGTCGAGGAGGTGGAAAATTATATGGGATTTTGGTTGATGGGCGTAATGTTGATTGTGGTATTAGAGAGTGAGTTGACCTTTAGCGGAGAGATTGGAATTTAATTTTTATGTAGGCTTTCATTACGGGACAGAACGAAAATTCTAGAAAGGAAATGCATGACTATACGGTCGCTGACTTTTTTTTCCTCGTTTAGAGGATTGGTGACGTCTTAACCTTTGAAGTGCGCTGGCCGAGATATTTTTGAATTTTTACGATGCGCCAGACTCTCGTTCATATCTTTTTATAGGTTTGATAGTTTAGTCAGTAAATCTGAAGCGAATTTACATTACCGTAAAATAACTGTCGTCGGGTGCATGTCTTTAGCAGTATATTTTGAGTTTCTTCGTTTTCTTTTTTTTTCGGAGGAAAGCTATACCAAAAGTTGAAAGATGCGGTAGTTTGACATTTTTGTTCTAGATAGCGGCAAGTGGAATGTCCAATATATCAGCCTGACACTTTTGAAAGTATCCATATATTTAAACCTTTCAAAGCATTTTTTTTTTTACTTCAAGTCTAATTTTTTAAAACCTGTTTAATTTTATGAATAGCTTGAAACTCCAAATTTCCAATTTTAATTTATAGTTTGTATTAAATGAAGATACATAAATCTTTTTAAATGTGGAATTCGAGAAACGTGAAAAACAAATAGCAAAGTGCATTATTTAACTGTATCTGTTTGTTTTAAAATAGATTGTGAAATCGCTTACAGTTTTTTCCCCCTCTTGATTTAAGCGGCACCGTAATACTGTCCAGACAATTTAATGCGATTTTTATTACGTAACGAGGGCTTAAGGTACTGTATATTCACTGTCGCACGCAGAAGTCGCTCTCTCAGTGCACAATGCGTATAAGTGCACTTTGAGTTTTGCATCGTATTTTAGCGTGGATGTAAAATAAATTTATATAAACTTAGAGCGTTTGTTGGAATTTACAATGCTCTGTGTGGTATATTAGTTAATAATACCAAAACGTATATTTTTACGGAAGTCGTGTACATTAAAAAAAATATAGCAGTAAATTGCTCTGGTAAAATCTAACATGCAAATTATTAATAACGTTAATTATATCTCTTCTATACTTTGTAATAATATAGAATTACCCTGTTAAAATAAGATTGAATATCTGCATATAATGCACTGCACCTCCGAACCCGCTATACACCACCGCCACGCTATATTACAAAACAGTTACATCATTAGACCGTTTTATTCACAATTTCGCGCCACACACACACACACACACACACACACACACACACACACACACACGGGCGGGAACCACTCTACTACCGACATTTCTCTATATAACTATACAAAGTATATATCCTCATCTCTCTCTGAAAACACACGTTACTCTCTGCCAACCAACCCTTCTCTCTCTCTCTCTCTCTCTCTCTCTCTCTCTCTCTCTCTCTCTCTCTCTCTCTCTCTTTCTGCTTCTTTTTATTTCACGAGATTCTCATTAGTCATTCTAAGCAGCCGCGTCACCTACATTCACTTACTTGCACGCTCACGGGCGGACGTGTGAGAATTGCCCGATTAATCCGTGGACGCGTTTATCTATCGTTGCCGCAGCGCGAAATTTCGCTCGCGAGACAATCAAGCGAGAAAGTAGGCCGCTTTCGCGACGACGTTCGCTTACGTTCGTGAAAAAGAAGAAAAAAAAAATAAAACCGCGGGATTTCGTCGCGCGGGCCGCATGAGAGTGAGAGGGAGAAGATTGAGGGAAACGGAAGACTGTCGTCGACATGGAGCCTTTTCTGGTGTGTTATAGTAGTTCTCTTTTTTCAGATTTAAGAGGATGAAGAGTGTAATGGAGAGGTTAGATAATATAAAGTGATAAATGTTGCTGTAACTCTGTCACAGTTTTGTTCGTGTAAAAATTATGTGTTCAGCTCGTAATCGTAAATTCTTAGAAAATAAGGCGTATTTTTTGCGCTTATACTGAAATGCAATTTTAACTGAACTACGTGATTTTTGCAAGAAGTACTGAGAAGAATATGCTAGATTCAACTATTCTCGAGTAGAAATGAGCTTAGTATGCAAAATTCAAGCTATTTTTCTCAAGTCGTGCCGTCATACATTATAAAATATGTATAATACAGCTTTCAATTGTAATCCGGTTTTCTAAAATACAGCTTTAGCGTTCAAAGATTTTATAGAATATGAGATGGAAAAAAGGTTCTCATTTTTATTTTAAAAATATATTTAATAATGAAATAGTTTTATGTTAATAAATAATTAATGATCTAGATAAAGTACTTTAATACCAGTTTTTACTGCACTCCATTTCTTTAGTTCATTATTTTTTTCGTTTAAGCTGATGAGCGGCCTTAAAAAATTTCAACGAAATGTCAATTTCTGTTTCATGAGTTTAATCTAGTAGACGAGGCTATCGATTTCACATCGGGGAAACTTTCATCATTTATTTCATACCAGAGGGTAATGGCTTTTTTATTGGAGGAAAGCTGAAAAATTGGTATACTCTATAATGGAATCCTAAATGCACACTTTTATCGATATTATGTCTACATTCGATGATCTTATAATATTTTCTCATAAAAAAACAGCTGTTGAGCTCTATCATTCCAAATATTTTATTGTTCGAAATCATTAAAAAAAAAATAACAACCTATCAACTAATACTGCAAAACTACATAAAAAAAAGAATATAAAAAAAATTTCTCCGAACAATACGCACATGGTAATTATCTTCACTTCCTTACAGCTATAATCTCTTCGATCGACAATACTACCCGCGAAAAACATCCTTAATTCCACTTCAAAATATAACATCTAACAACTCACCTTTCACGCGGCTTGTGAACGTATATATACTTGCTACAACAACACAGCACCGACATATAATAACAACAATAACAACAGCAACGCATGCCAACGTGACTATCCGCAATCCCGATTCGCACGGATTCAATCGCGAAGAAAGTCCCTCTCTCTCTTACGATACATACATACATACATACACTTCCTCCCACGCGCGCGTATATACGGATTTTCGGTCTCAATAACCGTATATGCGCGCACAAGCATATTTACGGAGAAAACTCGATTATGCGCGCACGCTTCATCGTCCGTGTAAATTGCCTCGCACGCGCGCAAGTATACGGATTATTATCTCCCGCAATATTCCGTTCCGTGAAAAACGCGCCGTTGAGAGCGGGAGAGATCGCGCAATGTGTAAGGAGAACGAAGTGCGCAGGATAAATTGGAGAAGTGTTTCGCTTTGTGTTGGGGGTGGAGAGAAGAGAGAGAGAGTTTTCTTTTTTTAATAATGTAAAGGGAGAGGGAAGATGGATATTTATGGCAGGGTTCATGGGAAGTCGTAAATTCATTGAGAGGATTTGATTAGATTTTGAGTGTGAGGATGATCGTGAATTTATCGCCATTGTTGAGGTTGGCGTTATATGCACTGTTGAGGCATAGTGTATTTTAATGAGAGCTGGACAAGTTTTTATGTCGGAATATTTGTTATTATGTAAGGAAAATCGCGTAAGCTTTTAGAACTGGTTCATATAATTACTAAATGGTTTTATCCTTGGCATGGAATAGTAGTACTAGTTTTTTTTAAATTATCCGCTAGATTATTCGAAAAATATATTGCAAAAATATCGTTTACTTGTCTAATAAATTAAGAATGATAAATGGCGAGAACACAAAAATTTCAAGCTGCTGTAGTATTTTTCTCAAAATATGTAACTATACAAGTTTCTTTTACTAAGAATAATGAGCAATTTCGATATATAAATATTATATAAAATTTATTTAATTTTGCAGTGAAAACTTTTTCCTAAATTGTTACTATCTATTAATTCTGCAGTTTTTTGCTTACTATACTTCAGAATATATATTATGAATTGTTATGATAATATATTTACTTGATTTCAATAGAATTATGGCTCTTGCAAATTTTTTTTCTGTCACACTCTACTTCTGAATTTAGAGTGAAATCAAGATATATTCTTCCATCTTTAATACTTGGCATTTAAATTACATTGTATTAAGAGAAACTGCGTGTCCAATAAAATTAATGGGTTGGTATATTTAAATATGAATTTGAGTGAAAATATCCTATTAGAAAAAATCAGTAGCACATGGAGAAATTTCGTAATAAAAAACGAGATGCCTTTTCGTCATAACAAAGAAGAACTTTTTATTAATCAATCCGTGATTATACAGCATATCAGATAAAATTTATTCAGTTATCATTGATACATTAGATTATAATACAAAAATATATTTATCCTATATATTTCAAACCCAAATATCAATTCAATTATATTACTCTACATCGCAAATTATGGTTATTAGTATATATTGAAAAAAAACAATAACTACTGCTAATTCCTCACAGCCTTTCAATTAACCCAAAAGATAACTATCAAAAATTAATTTCCAAAATTTTCCACTAATCATCCCGATAATTTCCACCAAATGAGATCCTAACGAACTTCCAATTCCTCTCTCCACCCGTAAACCCATTATCACCACCTCAATTCTACTCGCGTATAATCGTTCAACCTCTTTTTTTTCACCTGTCGACATCCAACCGAACAAACAGCGCTTTTATATACAAAGCCTCGACCGAAACAAAAAAAAAAGACCAGGAAAACAATCCGATCTCAGACACGCGTCCATACTGTGTATACAGTTATACCATGAATTCTCCGCACCTTTCCCAAACCCGTCTCTCTCCGTTGCACGCGTACGGAGGGCACCGCACCTTCACGTAAGCGGACACGTAAATAAAAAAGGAAGGAGCCCGCAGTGCTCCTCGTTTTTTAAAAACCTCGTATAGTATAAGCGACGACAACAGTATATCTGATTTCCTACAACGCGTTGCATCAGCTGCACCGTACCACACCAGAATTTCATTACCCACACACATATACACTCGTGTTCTGTCTCCTCAATGAAAGGTCCCCGCACGTGGGCATTATATTATACATATATTTATAATATACTAGCAGCAGTATAGCTCTCGTCTCACGTTACTTCCTTCGACGTTCCGTGGCAACAGCAGCAAGCACATCGAGTGTACACGTGGATTATTATAGTGGACCCCTCTGGTATATACACACACACATACATGTATACAAGCGAGAGCGCGTGTATATATATATATAGTTTTAATAGAGCGTTGCAAACGCGCGCGTTCGAGCGCATGCACGCGCATAGACTGCACGCATGAAGCTTTTCCTCGATGTACAGTAGCTACAACGGCGGTGGTGATGCCGACGATTAGTGCGACGATTATCGCGATGATCCTTGACGGACTGCACGTACGAGGATTTCACTGATTTTTTTTTTTTTTTTTTTTTTGTTCTCTGCGGTTGGTAATACGTGTATATATATAGAGTAACGAGAGCAGGTTTTTCTTTAGCGACGATATAGAGGGAATACAAAAAAAAAGGAGTAAGTATAATATACGTACGAGAGAGCGAGACAATATGTGCGTGCGCACGCGTGTGTGCGACCTTATTCGGTTTTGTAGCTTTTTGCTGAGGTGAGATTTTACGGGCGATGTATCGAGTGGTGTGTGTGTGTGTGTGTGTGTGATATGCGTGTATATATATATTATTAAAATGGAAATTCTTCCTTTTACGGGGATTTTATGAAGGTGCTCACCGGTGAGTTTCATTCACGGCGAGACGCGTAAATGAGGTGCTTCTATTTTAGAGTTATCGTGGTTTGGTATATCACGTAGAAGTTTGCTGCTGAATAAAAAGTATAATGTTAGATTATATAAAGGATGTAGGTTTTTACAAAAGCTTATATATGGAGATGTAGTGTACTTTGTTTATAAATCGTATACTTGAATAAGAAAGTTGGAATGTAGTATATAGTGCCGATTCATTGATTATAAACGGTAATGAAAATAAAGCAGTTAGTTCGACGTCGTGACGACAAAATTAGTATCGCATGTCCGCCGCTCTAAACATAGATCGCGCAGCTGCACGCGCGCGACGCTTATTAACTTTACCTTTAAACTTTCTAACAAGGCTCTATTTATGATTCTTCTGCGTTTTTAAAAAAGACATTGCAACATTTTTGTTAATTATAATGATAAATTACTTTGTTAATTATTTATAATGTACATTCTAAATAGGAAAATACATATAAAATACCCAGAAGCACATCCGAAACAGTTTACGACTTCGATCGTACAATATAAATATGCATGACAGTTTTACGAAGGACGACCAAGACGTCTCTTAAACAATCATCGAATATTCCAGCACGTCTGTTTATAGCATCGAAAATCGATTACGACCTTTTAAAAAAAATCATCATTCTCTCTCAAAACTTTAATCTTCACTTAACCTTATTTACAGTAACAACCGACCAATATCGCTTCTACCTATAAAGGCAATCCCAAACTAATTCTTCCTTAAAGCGATTAACGTACCATATAATAATGTTTACCTTCTAACACCCCAATCTACACCCAACCCACACTAATACCCGTACTACTACTATATACTCACCCGACGAAAGCTCCAAACTCTCTCTCGACCAAAGCTTCTCTCGCCTCGATCCGCGCGCACCTAAGAAGCCTCTACCGCAACAGACACACAGACTCTCTCTCTCTCTCTCTCTCCGCTAAATGTTTAACATCGCCAATCCGCGCGTGTACACGCGAGACTATACCAACCGACCAGTGCTCATGTACTACAACTCTCCTATCCAAACATTTCCATAATTAAGCCGTCAATCTTCGCTCCCAATCCATCGCTATACATCTATACTACACAACGCAACCCCCTTGTATAGTACACACGCCCACGTTAAAGTTACTGCATGATGGCGCCTCCCCTCCCCCCCTCCCCCAAATAAATGAAGACGCTCGCGCCCATATATACCTTCGCGCCTTGGGAGCTTACACACCCACCCTTCGGCTCGTAAAAGTCAAATATCGATGGATATGAGAACCAGAGGGAGCACAGCGCGTAATATATATATAAGCGCAGGAGGAAGGAATGAAATGCCGCGGGGTCGTCGGCTTTAACAGGGGGGGCCATCGCTGCCGCCTTACATGGGAAGGAATATAGGTGCGAAGAGTCGAAGAAGAGAAGAGGGGGATATGAGGGAGAGAACGTACTTACGTGTCGTCCGCACCGAGGCGGATCAAGTTAATCCCCCCCGTCGACGACGACGACGACGACGGTAAATGGCCTCGGCAGAATGCAGCACGCGCCGAATTCTTGCGCTTGCTAGTCGTTCGCCCGCTCTCTCTTTCCCTTTCTCGTTCTCTTGAGTGCGATAAGCGTGAAGAGTGTGGAGCTTTTGGCGTATGGTTATATTGCGGGATGTTTGAAAGCGGTGCTGGAAAGTTTTTGAGATATAGGAAAGGAATTGGCGTGTGCAGCGGGGCTTAATTTTTAGGGAGGTCGAGGTCGATGTATATAGATGAGAAGGAGGAGGAAGGTGATGAATGATAGGGGGAAAATGTATATAGGTATCGATGGGAGAAAGTTTTCCTAGCGCGACGAAGGATTAATTTTAGAACGGGGGGGATTTGGGATGGTTTGTTTTCGTGGTGCAATGTTTGGGTGTTGTGTGGAAGAAGTGGGGAGAGGTGTGTTTTACTGGGGGTTATATGGGGTTTTATGGCTTCTTTAGAGAACGAAAATATCACTTTGAAGAAAGTTATTAGACGCCGGTTTGTGGATTTTTCCGATTCTGTGGGCACGGAATAAAGTTTTTTAATAAATGGAGATCAAACTTTTTCAGCGGTGCTGTATTTGTAAGAAAACGTTTTCAACACCTGTACCATATTTTCATATATAAATCGTTTAATGATTTGATTGTAAACGTTGGGAAATAACTTGAATAACAGATCTGTAAAGTAATCCCACTGCGATTAAATAAACTTTGTTGCTAATGTAACTATTTAGCATATTCCCGGAAGACATTTTACCGCAATAGCCTCGTGTGAAACGTACACACAAAGCGCACAGTAACTACATCCATCCGCGTGTTTATTTCTAAAATACAGTAAACTTTATGATAATTTTTATATATCATTAAGAAGTTCTCTGACAGCCACACATACGTACATCAGCGCATTTCTCATCCCATTTATTTCGATCATTGTATTGCGATTCGCATTCGTGCGGAGGATATCCGTTTCTCGAATATACACGTGCTCTTTCTCGTATATAATACTGCGCGTGCACGCTCGCACTCGCTTCTCTAACGAGTACGAAGAACAATTACGTAAAGTATAAATATTTCATGCGAGTAGTGAGAGAGAGAGAGAGAGAGAATAATATCTATTTTCATTAACAGCCATAAATGATATACTATGCCAGTTCAAGTGAATTCATATATATACATATATACACATATATACATGTACACAACAATTCATAACTAACGATAACCACCTAATTATATAAACCACCTTCAACACACAGATTACCATAATTCCCCGTCGAAACAAACACGTGCACACGCGCGCGCCCGCGCATACACTTCTCCTCAACGTAAACGCCACGCAATCTTCTCGCCTGCCGTTCTTCCTTCTCTCCACTGTATATAACCCATCCGTATACCTCTTCTTCTTTACTCTCCCTTGCACCCATTATTCCCTCTTTACTCGTATATAGCTGCTTTGCTGCCTAGCGCAGAGAGAAGGAAGGCGCATAGCAGTGTCCCCCCTGGCACTTTCCTCTCTCACACCGCACGTCGACCGGCTCTTCTCTCAGTCAATTCCTCTCGCTCTTTCTCTTCTCCGGCATGCACTTGGGCTATCTGCTGCACACACTTCTGCACACAGCTTCTCTCTCTCTCTCTCTTGCCCGGAGGATATATTTACCGCACGTGGCTCGTTAAAGCACCTCTCGCGCTCTTACTCTCCCTTCTTCGCGCGTGCGAGTATATAAGTAATGCCGCGCGTACATGTACTCTCAAGAGGGAGAGAGAGAGATAGTGAGTGAACGTGCCCGCGAGCCTTTTGACTTTTGATAACGAGGGAAGCATATATATATATATATATATATATATAAAGAGAGAGAGAGAGAGAGAGAGAGAGAGAGAGAGAGAGAGAGAGAGAGAGAGA
>JAYJLV010000011.1:7588674-7602064 GCA_036873485.1 Torymus texanus
TATATATATATATACACACGTATAACTGAAATGTATACCTATGAGTATAAAAAAATAATTTTAAAAATGAACCTTTTTCAAAAATATTTTGTCACATCGTTAATTTATTTTACAATTATGCTTTTGTTATTAGAATTATTAAAAAAAAAAATCTATCCTAATACTAATTAAAATTTTTATTTTCCACAGTGGCTCAACGGACTCGCAGAAAAGTAGCAGTCAGCGGGCCAGCAAGACGGCCTCCTCGACAGGCGGCATCGTCAACGGCACGACGGCGACGGGTGCGCGAGCGAAACCGCGCTCAGCACCTCAACGTAACCCCCTGACGAAATCTCAAAGCATCAGTCGTGATCGAGGCCGTCCGCGAGAAAAGTCTGTGACAAAAGAATCGTCAGGTCGCGACAGCTCGGTATCAGGGCAAAGCTCAAGTGTGCGAGGTTCATCTACATTACGCAGCGGAAGTAGCGCCACTGCAAGCACCGCTGCCTCGAGGTCCCGAGCGCGGCCGGATTCGTTGCCATCGGCGCTAACGACGGAGATTAATAAGGATCTAGCGCAGAGAGGACGCGGTGCGGGTGAGATCTTACTTCTTTTGTTTTGCTGATTTTAATGGAGGTCTATATGTAATTATCAATTATCTATTAAAGTAATAATCGTTTATCGTCAAAATAAAATAATCAGGGCGGTGATGATTACTAACTGTAATTTATCGTGAAAGAATTTGTTATTTGCCGTATAGAAGATAAATCGTTTTATAAGCCGTTTCGATGAATGAATGCTAAATTAAGTGATGAAAACATTAAAATATTTCCTTGAATATTAAATCTTACGTAGCTTATCGCTCTCAAATTTATTTCATGCGATTTCTATCTTTATGTTTCGCTTAATGATCAATTAATAATGAATATCAAGGCGTAAATTTCTATGATCAACATAGTACTAAAACTTTTCCATACTCCATCAGGATCATCACGGCCTAGAGGTGGTTCAAGTACACGGTCCAGCACAGTGACAACGTCGATGACGCGAACGCCAGGCTCAACACCGTCGGAAGATGGTCGTAAATCCCTATCAACAGTTGGTCGCAGCACGAGTCTGTACCAGGGTCGGCCCGATCTGAAAAGCACACGCCTCCTGGACAAAATGACGGCGAGCATGGACGCGGGTATGGGCAGCAAGACCCTTGACACGTACGGTACACTACCCCGTTCCACTCGGCACAGCAAGTTTACAGTTCCTAAGACAAGCGAAAAGCCGCCGGTGGCTAATCGCAGCCGGTCCGGTAGTCGAGACGCCAGTCTAAACAGGCTGCTAGGAAGAAAGACAACAGTAGGCTCGAAGGACCTCGCTGGAACGCACAAGGGACTGCCGCCATATCCGAAACAGAAGGTCACGGAAAAGACGAGGATTTATCATGAAACGAGCGTGCAAACGGGATTGACGGGTAGGGTGGATTATTTTTATATTATTGTCGTGTTTTAAAAATGTTGTTGAAGCTTAATCTGCTCTTTGAAAGATTTTATTACCCGTATGACTTTATCTTTATATGGAAGTGAAAAAGCGGAGTTTTAATTTATAGACCAATAAAGATAATAATGTCTATTGTACTCTTTGTTATTTGAAAAATAAAAAAAAAATATGGCAAAGCATTGTTATTGTAAACATATTTTAAAATCACAATATGTGTTGAATTTTGACCCGTTCATACTACTGTGCAAGGCTTTTTATGATTTAGAAATCGTTTGAATGTCTAGAGATACTCATTTTTAATAATTTATTTTACAGGCAAGGACATTGACAACTGCTTAGCAGGCATAGCAACAATAGTTCCGAACCCTGAAAGTGTAGAAAAATCGGAGGGAGACAGTCAGACTGAGGGTAGCTGGGAGGATATGCAACAGCTCCAGATAGATCTGAAGAAAGCCACAGAGGGAGGTGAAGAACGGCGGAAAGAAAACGAGAAGTTGAAAGCAGAAGTTGAAGAGCTAAGAAAGAAACTGGAAGAGGAACAGGCTGATCACGCGTTTGCAAGACAGGAATTAGATAAGAACGCACAGAGGGTGCTGGCTATGTTGGGAACGCCACAGTCTGAGCATGCAGGTGCGTACAATACACATAGCGCGCGCTTCGAATTCCAATACTCTAGACCATGAAAGGGATTCGCAGGACATTTGAATAACTGGGGTGGAGTTCGATGTTGAAACGTGGTCCCGGGAATTTTAGAACGCGGGAGATGCAAATTACCGTAAATATGTGTACCGAGGGTTCTGTTACATTTGATTGCTCTAATTTTAACGCAGTTATTGAGGGGTTAAAATTTTTCGGGGCAATGTAATAATCAGTGTCGTATATGATATATTTTAAGATTTGATTTTATCATTTAAGCTTAAAATTATTTGGTATTATTACCAATTTTTTAACTTTAAAAATGAACTTTTTAAAGTAATAAATTATGTTTATATAGAAAATATTAATATTTATCTTTTTCCATTGTAGACGGCAGTGACAGCTTCTTGGAACTCGAATCTCATATTCAATCGTCCGGACAAGTGGTTGCTAATCAACAAATGGAAATAGCTGATCTACAATCATTGGCTAGAATGCTTAGCAGGGTAAGATATTTCCTTATATAGTTTCAAATATTTAAAAACTTTCCCTTCCCATATTATCCTTCTTTCTATCACATTTTTTTGTTTGTGATACTTTGTTTATAAAAGACATTAATTCTGAATTTATTTTAGGATTTGGAAAAGAGTTTGGCAGCTCAAAAGGCATTACTTCAACAACAGCAGGAACTGGAAGCGGAGTCAATGGAAATGCAAGATTTCTTACAAGAAGAAAAGGCTACGTTGGAAATCGCGTTGAAAGAATCTGAGGTAGAGTCAAAGAAAAAGGACGAAACTATAAAACAGTTAACATATGAGTTGGAAAGACAAACGGAGGAATGTAAGCATCTCGTTCGAATCAGCGAGCAAAGGCGCCAAGAAAACTTGTCGCTAAGCATGAAATTAAATGCGGTCGAGAGAAGGAGTAAAGAACTCTTGCTTACGCAAGGAGCAGCTGCATCGGGTGCTTCGGTTGCTCTGTCAGGCCTAGGAAGTCGATTGGAAGGACTGGTCGATCAATTGATTATGTCCTACAATATTTCTGAAAAGGATCTCGAGGTATGCTAAAACTAAATTGTCAATTGGACTTTAAGTGCTTGTCATGTGATTCGCAATTTGAAAGATTTTCTTTGTACATAAATCATTATAGTGTGGGAAAGTCTTTTATGTACTCAATATTGCTGAACTATATTCTGTAACGATTATTCTTTGATTATTTATGTACTAATATAATCACATTTTTGACAGGATGTTATTTACCATAATGAGGCATTCAGCCGAAGTAACAGTAGTGTCGAATCAAGTCCTGTTAGTTCAAAGCATAGTATCAAAGACTGTACGCCGAGCCCTAAAAGAGGTTCTTTCGTTTCCGCCGTTATTGGAGCAATAAGGAATGCTGCGACACATCCATTTGCCATGAAACAAACGAACGAAAAGAAATCTAATGATTCATCTAAAGTAATACGAAAAGGTTTGTCTTCAACATTTTACATTACTATAATAAATCTTTTCTATAGTTTTTCTATAAAAATAACGTTTATTCTTATTAGCATAAAGGTGTTTTGATATGTATTAGAAAATTTAATTAAAATGTTTCTATAAAATATTGATGTTAATTAAAATTTCGTTACAGACTTAAACACAGAATCTTCGTCCGATCTTCTTGATTTCGAAACAGAGCCTTGCCTAATGATGGAGAGTGTTTTGGAAGATGTTCCTTTACCAGACACCTATTCACATAATATGGTATCTAGTTGTGATTCACTTAGGAGAGTTTTGAGTGTTCCTGAAACTGTGGACGAGCACAATCTTAGGAGAACTAAGATGAATGGAGAATCGACTAGCCTAACAAATCTGACTCAAGCAATACTGAATAGGCGTAAAGTAAGTGTCGTTATGTTTGCTAAAATAACACTTTAAATGCTTACTTTCCTATTCCAAGAATCAAATATATGACAATGAATTCAAACGCGTAAAATTTATAAATTTCTAAAAAGAATTTTCAGTTGGATCTAAAATCCATTTACAAAATAATTAAAAAATAATTAAATATGGTTTAGTATTATATATTTTATTTACAAGTTAATCGTGTAAAATTTATAAAAAGATATTTTTTAAAAAGCATTTATTAATTTTTACAATTGAATGTTAAAAAACATAAAAAATATAATAAATAATTAAAATTTCCAGGTTGAAGATGAGGAGGAAGAAAATTATGAATCTGTGAGTGAATCAGAAGCCGGTCCGTCCGAAGGTCCGTTACCATTGACTGACTACTGTCCAGCTACTAGTCTTGTTGATCAAGTGATCGACGTTGACAATCTTGTCACTAAACTTTTGAAAGTTTTGCGTATTATACAACTCGACAACGATACATGCATTCAAGAATTAAAAGATGAAAAGTATGAACTCTTCTTTTACATGTTTAATAAGATCAAAATAAAACTAGAATAAATTTTAAATATCTTCAATTTATTTACAGATCTGAATTAGAAACGAGGCTAGAGATTTTTTTAGCCGAACGAAAGACTGCGGAAAACTCACAAGAATCCGAACGAGAAATTATAAGTAATGGAATGGATGATCAAAGTTTAATTGAAAACTGTAAACATGTGATAAAAGAGGTATAAAACTTAATCTGAAATAAGATTCAATACACTTAGCATTATTTTAATAGAAATGAATTAATTTTCATTTGCTTTACAGATAAACGATGTAAAAGAATTGATCGTTGATGACCAAATTGAAATAAATGAATGCATTTCAGAAGAACCAAGAGATGAAGATCAAAATGCAAACGCTACTGTCCTTCTCTCACCCAGCGTGTGCTCTTAAACCTTTCTGTAGAAAACTAAAGAAATTCTATTTTTATCAATTCTATGAGTCAATTCGCCTCTCATGAGTGACAAAATATCAATCATACTCTACAATCCTGTAGATCAATTAGACGAAAACAGTTAAGCTGTATTTTAGAAATATTGCTAAAACTACTATGACTTGACTATATACAGTAAAATTTAAATATTTAAAATTATGGAATTCAGTTATTGTATATAGTATGATTAAAAGTCGTATGGATTTCTGTCAACGTTATTTCTCAAAATGTAGAAGTAAATAATCAGAGTCGTATAAAATTGTCGAAGGAGATTGTAATGTGATTGTTGTGCTCCTTAGAGAGAAATGTCAGTGATCAAAAGAGGTAATTGTACATAATGAAACGATAGTGATTCTTAGTATGTAAGCTAATTAAAAAAGAAATGCGTCGAACTGTGTTTGATAAGTCACTGTGATGGATTATCGAAGATATCGAGAAAATAAGAGAAATCATTTCATTTTTTTGTTTGTTCTTATATACGAGAAGTGCTTCCGCGCTGATTTTCGACCTTCATCACTTTACCTCGCTGCAAGCATAAACTATATATATATTCATCGCTTAGTCCTTATGTTATTAATTTTTATTAAATAAACTTGATTTTTTTTTCCTTTGCTTTGTTCTACAATAAGAGAACGTACGCTTGGCTGTACAGAGAACTGAATATTTCATTTATCGCATCATGACGCACGCGTAAGGCTCCAAGTCACATTATAGCGCCCGACGAGCTTTCATTGTTGTACAGCTGAATATGATAGTGTATCATTTTTATACAATTTACGATTACCATGTCAATGTACCAAAAAAAGATTGTAAGAAATGATAGAGCCAGAGCAGGTGATCAATTAATGTATAATTATTAATTTTTAAAAAAAAAACGAATAAATTTTTTTCCATATAAAAGCAGTCATTTATTTTTTTTTTATGAGCGCCTTTAAAACTATATTTATAAATACATGTATACCTAGTATCACTTACATAAAAACTTATTCTAAGTTATCACTTGTACATGAGTTAAAGATGTTTTAAATATAAAATGCGCGCTAAGTGCGATTGATGATTATAAATAATACTTCATGTAGACACCTATATTGTGATGAAGTTTTACTTTCTAGCCTGTTGAGCGTGGCGAAGCCGGTTCAGAAATGGAGCAATCAGATTGGATATGCGAAGAGCCGGTCTGGAAATTAATATTTTTAAAGTTAGACTCGACATTATATGCGTGAAAAAAAATCATTTCTTTTGATTAACCGTTATTAAACCTACTTGTGACTGCCAGCGTGTATAGGGTCATGTTGAGAGGATTTCGACATATCTTCTTTTTCTGGTTTAATTGGCTTGAGTAAGTCTTCTTTTTCCGGTTTCGGCTTAGGCTTGTTATGTCCCTCAGATAGTAGTGACGTAAAATTGGGTTCAAGCGCTGCGCCAGCTAATAGAAGACTATCGGCCGGAGCTAATATAAAGACCAACCCGTCGACTGGAATAATAAAATAATTTAACGTTCATTCAAACAAAAATAATTATATACTTATTACAAAAATGTTGCTTTCATCTCTACCAAGCATACATTTATTTTGTTGTAAAAAATGTTGTATTGTAGTATTGTGCTGTCTGAAATTATTTTGAAACTTTATACGTAGAAAATATGTTTTATATTTTTTACTCACGTACATACACATTTCTTTAATAACTTTTATTAAAAATGAATACATGAGACAATTTCATAATATACTTAGACTGCGCAAAGTTACAATATGGCAATATGCTTTCCTAATAAGGTGAAGAAACGGACACTCCCTTTGACAATACAATAGGTATACAATTACGTTTAGAAACAGAAATTACCAAATCATAAACTGTATTTAAAAATTTTCCCATTTAATTATTTACATGCAATTAAAAATACGAAATATACACTGTGAATTTCCAAAAAATATAAGAATCAAAATTTTTAAAATAACATAACTAATTTACACATACGTATTTTAGTAAAAAGTAATAAAAAATACAATTTTGGCATCGCGCGCAAATAACGTTTTATTTATTAATTAAGCTCTAAACTTTTATATATATACCTTTGACTCTGTAATTTTCCGTGCCATTTTGACGCTGATCGTAGTGCTCGGTGGGGGCGGATTTGGAGTCAGCAATCGGAGCCTCGTTGCGCTCGGGTCTAGAGTCACGCGTGTAGTGCATCAGAGGGTTGGCGTCGACCGTCATCAGCACCAAGGAGAGCAGAAACAGGATGCTCTTGAAGACGCGCATGTTGATGCTCGTCTTCATCTTGTTTATTATTGTTTAAACTATTGACAAATTGTTATGGTATTTATATGAAATTGGTAGCTAATGCATACGATATACAAAAATGGATTTTGGTTCGTTTTAGAATTATAATGTTAATTTTATCGGAATTAAAGAAAATTGTATACCGAGAAATATGTTAGTGTTGTGAATTGTGGTTTGAATTTCTAAAAAGTTTTCATATTTAAAATATCTATATACAATTGAATTTTAAAAAATATCAGGATAAATTACAATATTTCTTTTAAAACTGTCAAATAAGACTATCAATAATTAAAGTACTTAAATATCTTATTACTCGTCATACCGATCTCGGACATTCTCGGACGGTATCTACTGAGGTAGTAAAGTACGAAACAGGTTGGAGAACTACATGGCAATGCCTAAGGGAACGTAAATTCCAGGCTTTGGTTTATCGCGCAAAAACGTCAACAATTCCACAACAGCTTTTTCACAGCACAAGCTTCATTTTATAACTAATTAAATTTTATTCGCGACCAAATTAAAAAAAAGTTTTTCAAAACTCTTACAATAAAAAAATATGTAATTAATAAAACCTGTTCAAATCCTTATCAAATTACCAACCACTTATAACTTCAAACCAAATTTAAAAAACAAATCAAAACAATTTTGTTCCTCAAATTACATTTTCCAATTCTCTCTAAACACCACTTTACCCTGCGTTCACCACCAAACCCGAAACCTTCTCTCTCAAAACTTCATGACAAACTCACCTTCCGTATTTTATCCTCTCAGCGAACTTCTTCAGTATCTGTCTCGTCGTGTCCTGTCGACTGGAGCTTCGACCGCGCTATGTCAGAACCCCGAGCTTAGTGGAACGACTTCTTCTTCTTAGCCGTACCCCCACCCCGAGAAACAGCAGTAGCAACCCGTTCAAGTTCAAGGACCCGTTGAGGTGGGGCCCCTGGGGCAGGAGGAAAAAGAGAGAGGGATATACTATATATATATATATACATTCACATATACAACCAACACAGAGCTGTTGCGTCGCGATATTTTACACGAAGAGGTCAGCAGTAACCGTGCGTGTGCGGTTTTGTTTTCTTTTTTCCCTCTACGATGCCATATTGATTTTTGGAATGGGAAATGATGATAACTGCTCGCGTATAGGACCGTTACACACGTGGATATTTGTTTTTCGAGCGCAGTGAGTTATGAGTGTGCTGTGCGGGGAGGTGCCGTTGTACGATGATCGGTCACCTTTTGTCTATAATCATATATGTGGTTCTCTATGTAGGTATAGGTATAGATGAATCTATCAATATCGGTATAATAATAGGTCATTTAACCGTTCAAGTTATAGATCAACATGCCAATAGAGTTTGCGGCAAGTCGATATTTTCGTCCACCTATATTTATAACAAGCACCATACCTATGATTTCTTACAGACGACAACGATATATATAAGTCACTTCAACATATTATCATCCGTTCTTTCTTTATACATACCGAATCCAAGAATAAGCGAAATTTTTATGTAAACTCAAAAAATGTCGCAACACCACATTTCTGCTTACACATATATTCGTTACCAAAATTATACCCATACTTACTTGGAAGCAGCAGCTTCGCCTACAGCATATATTTATATATTACGCAACAACCTGCACACGGACGCCAGCGTGCATTGAACCTACTCTTCTTGCTCGCTGGCGAGGGGGTAGCGACATCATCAGCATCCTCTCGGTCGCGCCATTCTCAGAGCATCTACAGTGCTCTCTCACCGTAGGCATGCATCCGCTCTCAAGCCTGTATATATATATATATAAAAAAAATCTGCCATGCGGAAGCATTCGCGTGAGGGGCCAACGTCGGCCGTTGGCCTCTCGTTCACGAGCGCGCGTATACCTATAATACCTTGTGCATGTTGGCTCCCCCGCGTTTGTGCTGCAATGGAAAAGAAAGAGAGAGAAAGAGCTTTTTACGTGGTAATCGCAGCGGAGAGTTGGTGTATGTACACGGGTGGTGGTGAGTTGGGCGTTGGTGAGGAAACAGTTTGAGATGGGAAATGGTGTCTTTTTTAGGTGAAGTTTTGAAATATAATTGGATGGAATTTGTTGATATATTATTTAGTTGAATTATTGTAAAGTAGATATGTAAAATTTTTTAAAGATATTTATTCTTATGAGAAAACTGGTTGCGAAATTTAAAAAACTCGTTCTTGGGAATAAAAAAAATTATTGAAAACAGCTAAGTGCAAAATTAAATTTAAACTTCGCTCCACGGATTTGAATTTTATTTCGTTTTACAGTTTTTTAAAGCTGCGCTATGAATAATTCATTCGCTACACAAATCTTACAAATTTAACATGAATAATACATGTATAAGAACAACTGATGTCTAAACTGTACAACAAATTTATAATTTGGCAAACAAAAAAAAAAGAACACGAACGAACTTCAATCGCTTTTACACTTAATATCAAACCCTTCTATATCCATTCTTTCCTAAACCGCATGTCATCCATCACAATGCAGCGATTCATCTTGGTCGACACGCGTTTGCGAATATATAGCACGGACGCTGTTCTATACCTTTATCTGTGCGCCTGTACGACCTTATCCTTACGCGTTGCACGTATCTGAATATATATATATATATATATATATATATATATATATATTCTCTCTAGTCTGGTTAATCGAGAAATATCCGAGGGGAGATGAGAACATAAATTGCTCGCGATTTTTACGGACAACGATGGAGACCCTTCCGTTCTGAAAAGACTACGTGAAATTAATTGGTTATTTCGCGGTGGAGGGGAAATTTTATAGGTTTTTATATATATAGATTATTGGATTGGAATTTTAAATGGATAATGTTTTTGATGATTTGAGATATATGCATGTAATTACATAGTAAAATAGTTATAGTTTTCATAAATATGATTATATTTATATAAATATGCTGCGTATATAAATGGAAAATTTTTAAAATATTTTATTTTTATGTAACGTATAAGAACGTTGGTTCTATAAGTCAACTGAAAATATAGACTTTAAAGCAAATTCATTTGTAAATTTTATCATTTTCAAAGGAAAAACTAAATTGTTACTATTTTCTTACTTAAATTCAACATATTTATTTTTTTCAATATCTATTTATTTATAATTCATTTTACGAAAAATGATATCTATTTTTTATGAATGCAAGCAGATATGGTATATTAACGAGAAAACAATTTTTTTTATCTAAAAAATATTTTTTATTTCGTATTGTTGTAGTACAAAGCTTCATTATATTTGTCATGTATAAAAATCGATTCGGTACATCATTACCTAAAGTATAAAAGATCACCACACCGTCTGTAAAAACCATGCGCACATCGTATAATATATGAATTTGTATAAATAAAATCTATTAATAATATCGACATATTAAGCGGGTGAAACGTGACGCTTCTTATTATACTTATATGCGCACATATACTGAAAGACGTCATTGCGAAATCAATAGATCGATTTATCGTCTCGCGTGTACAATGATTCTTCTGTGGTTATAACGCTTTTTATCTGTTCCACTTTTGCTTTTGACTTTACGTTTTTCGTACGAAATCAATATTACAGTCACGCGCTTCAGCAAATATATATATAAGTCAATTGCGAATCCTAACCCGGTATTATCCAGTTTTGGGTATATATGGAGTAATACATATATATATATAAATTTTTTGGGAAAAATTGATATTGCATTGTTAGATAGGATACATGTTTGTATATAAAATAAGTATCACCGTTTACCAGAGGCGTAAATAAGCAAATGCAATATATTGCTTCTTCCGTTTCGTATATAATGTTAAAGTGTAATAAAAAGGAATAAATATATGTATATTAATGGATGTTGGCTGCGTTTTCATTGTTGATTAAACTATGTATCACTATTATAAATTATTATTATAAATACATGTATATCAGAAGGTTGGATCACATTTCAACGTTAGATTATACGGTACGAGAATCGAAAAAAATCTGCGATATAATAAATATATAATGTTATATGAGTATCTAATCAATGATCAATTGGTTAATTTTTTCATGATATTAAATTAAATAAATAATGTACTTAATAAATCTCTCGTGTAAGTAATGAACGTAAAATAAATATACGTGTTAAAAAAAAAACGGTGGTTACAATTTCATAATCTCATTCTGGTAACTCAGATGAAAATGATAATTTTCAGTGACAATTTGCTCCGTTCTATAGATTATTCGCAGTGCTCTGTTACAGTATATATATTATATATAAATATTTCGTGTTTTATAACGCATATATATGTATATAAAAATACGCCGAGACAATGCTTCGATTGTTCGAAAAAAAAAATGGCAAGAGTATCAAGCAAACCATTACCTCAGCTTTACAGAGAATTTCGCATTCAACTCGATTGGCATTTCGTTCGATAACAACGACGTTATATCTTTATCATCATAACATTCATTCATCATTATCGAACGAAATACCTTCATAAATTTCTACACCCGTTTCTTAATTATTTACTCCTCAGCGATGCGGTCGCCCTGGCAGATACCCATACGATCACGGCTCCTTCCTGGTCCACAGTTCTCGATGCCATCACCGACGAGTTTCAAGTTCTGCGGCTCATCTACCGACTCAACGAACTTGTACTTCCCTTTCAGTCCCACCTCCTTACCGGCCTTCAAGTTCCTCAGAGTCCTGATGACCTCGCCAAGGCTTCGTGCTGCCTTCTCACCGTCCTGCACGAGAACGATCACCTTGTCCTTCACCTCTTCTTTCGGCTTCTCCAGCTTCGACACCTGAATATCCAAAGACACATCCTCGAGGTCCTTTAACTTATCCTCTTCATCGGGTATGGACTTCAGTTCAGACCCTTCATTTTTAGAGTCCTCTTGTAACACGGCGTTGCGTTTACTATCAGCAAACAGCTCACCAAAGTGCGTGAAGACGTCCCTGGTCTGAACGGGATGCGTCACGAAGAACAAGAAATTGTCCAGGTCAACACGCACGTTAGTCTGGCCGTCCTGACGCTGATCGTATGATGATGATGGCGCAGCACGCGACATAGCCAGCATTGCTAGTAGGATTACCAACAGTTTCTTCAGCATCTTGTATCGTGTGTTATGTATTGCTATCTGTGTTATATATAATACAAGAGAGGATCCGTCGCGTACGATAGCTCGGCCGCGACTGTCGAGCTCTCGGCTTTTCGATCGCCGATATACACACACGAGACGCCCGCCTGCCTGCTCCGCGCTCGATGCGAAAGAAGAGAGAAAGAGAAAAAGAACCGTTGCGAGAGGAAGGCTCCTCTCTCTCTCACTCTCTATATGTCCCTGTGGGTAGTGTAATTTCAAGAGGGGGAGAAGAATTTGCATGCGATTATCGGTGGTGTACGGCTGTTGGGTTAATTGGGTAGGAAGCGCAAGTTTTTGTATATATATATAATTGGTGAAGGAGGTGGGGTCACGGTGATTGTATAGGAAAAAAGGGGTAGTTTTTTGAAGTCTGGAATGTTAACGAAAAAAGGTAGCGGAGTAACAGTAATTATGTAGAAATTGGCGTATGTATGGCTACGGGTGAATATAGCTTTGTGTGGTGAGTAATATAATAAATGGATTTCGTTGGTATGTGTAGCGAAGAGTCGAAAGAAGTTGGAAAAATGTGTGCCAAGTTGTTTTGAAAGCTGTGGCTGTAATTTTTGGTTCGAATGTTTTGTGTGTTGGAATTTTCAAGAAATTTTTATTTTTAGATTATATTTTGTACTTTATGGTTCGAATTAATGAAATTTCACGAATGTTAAAAATTTATAAGAACGGTATTGATAAATTCAAAAAATAACGATTTTTAATCCAGTTAATTCGTAATTTCCCGTCTAGAAAAAGTTTACTTTATATATTTTATTATTTTAGGTCATAGTTTCGAAAGTTCTCTCGACTTTTTAATTTCAATATTATCATAATTTAACTAACTAAATTTTACAAAAAAAAAAAAATAAAAAATTACAATAGTCGATCGAAGAAACAGAGGATAAATGGTCAGTTGAAAATTTCCTTGTTTATATTGTGATTTATGTTTTGCTCATATTTTTTTATAGAAAATTTTACCCTTATC
>JAYJLV010000011.1:7602164-7623918 GCA_036873485.1 Torymus texanus
ATTAATGAAATTTCACGAATGTTAAAAATTTATAAGAACGGTATTGATAAATTCAAAAAATAACGATTTTTAATCCAATTAATTCGTAATTTCCCGTCTAGAAAAAGTTTACTTTACATATTTTATTATTTTAGGTCATAGTTTCGAAAGTTCTCTCGACTTTTTAATTTCAATATTACCATAATTTAACTAACTAAATTTTACAAAAAAAAAATAAAAAATTACAATAGTCGATCGAAGAAACAGAGGATAAAATGTCAGTTGAAAATTTCCTTGTTTATATTGTGATTTATGTTTTGCTCATATTTTTTTATAGAAAATTTTACCCTTATCAATGAGCAATACGTATATTATAAACGAATACGAACTATCTATAGTTATTTCATCAGTATAATTTTGTAAATATTTCTTTCGTTTTGCTCACATTAATACTTTCAAATTTCTCAATAAAGTTAGTACACGTAAATATCCCAAATGTTGAAAATCTCGGTCTATAACTACGTAATAAAATATTTCATGTTAAATATACGGCTTTGCAATAAAATCAATTGGCTGGTTTACCTCGTTTAATTTTTAATCCGTTATACATTAGAAAGCAAAGGATTTTTATATCTAGTTCTATATAAATTTTAAACTATGTGATGAAATAGTATAGAGTATATATATGTAAAAAATATTGCTAATTATTTTCAATTTACGTGACAATATTTATATTTGAATAAATAACTCTATAAACAATAATAATCTTACAAGTACCGCAAAAAATCAAATACATTTTTGATCCTACTATACTAAAATTCAAAATTATTACTAAATTACTATACTGAATTACAATATTTACAAGTACAAGTACGCTGCGCTATATAGACTAATAATTGAATTTATCGCAAACAGCATGAAGAGACTACTCGCCTGCAGATCATGATAGTTGCGTATATCGAAATTGATTATAGTAATGATAGAGAAAGTAAGTGCGTAAGCGTAATAACGTGAGTGTTTGGTGAGTGGTTAAAGACGTTCATACATTGATAATGCTCTTACTGAGACTTTACGACTCTAATAAGCCTGTACTGGCTTTTAAGACTTAACATTCCGCTGATTTGTGTTTATTTATGTGGAAAAAAGTATGAATAGTAATTTCACTAATTAAATACTTCTAAGAACTATAGTATAGATAAAGTTACCGTTTTTCATATTAGTTCGCTGCCATTTCCTAAGTTTGTTTATTTAATTACTCTTGATTATGATAAAAAAATGTTCTTAATCATACGATGACTAGTTGTAATATGTAAATGATTATTCTAAGTAATCTTTTACTAAAAAATTTTGTCCTATTTTCGAGAGAATAAATAAATAAATTATGGGTAATCGTACTATGCATAATATGGTCTATAATCTTTCATTTTGATTTTGAGAACTTCTAGTTAAGAATACAGTCAAGTTATTAAAATGATGAAATAGTAACATATATTTAACTTTGTTATTAAATTTTGATTGACAACCCCTTATTCCAATAACGTATCTGTTCATTAGTATCCAGCAGTCAGCAATTATTACAAGACGACTTACTTATATCGACTTATATTAATTCTATCTTTAGGTTGGTGCTATTATTATTTTTCTATTACTTTTAAAAATGAAAGTAATATCCAGAACGCTACCAAAGACAAACTAATTTTCAAAATTAATTTTATTATACGAATAATTTTATAAATTTATTTTTAAAATAATTTCTGGAAAGAATATATCCCAGTTGGTATCTTACACTATTGATACCATTCTCAATCTAGATCGCGCGTATAAAAATGATGTCAATCAATTCATATAGCGGTTTAAAAATCTCGATAAATCACCTAAAAACCTTCTTCATCTCCTGTTCCGTTCTCTCTCTCTTTCTTCGTCACCAACGACATGATTTAGATACACGTATATTCAACACTCTGCGTTATCCCGTTAATGAAACTCGGCATTTTTGACGCGCGACTTATATTCCCTCCTTTCCTCTGCGCTAAAATATGCATAATGTCTAAAAAAAGATCGCTCAGCGTGTCGCTCTGCCGTTACAGTAGCAGCCATTGGGTTTGTTTTCATATCAAAAGACTACTATATAAGTATACCTCGTGTATACTGGACACAGCATCGTTGGCGATCGATCGAAAGGTCCCGTATAACGCCGGGGCGAAACGAGGTCGTTGACTCTCATTCAACGCGCACGCGGAAGGACGATTTTTTTTCATTCGATCGTTCGGACGTTTCTCTTTTTTTTTTTGACGATGCAAAACCGGTCAGAGCTGCGCGCGCACGCACTTGGTGACAAATTTTATGGGCTTGCAAGTTGATGGCTTGTGGTCGTGTATAGAGTAATGGGACAAATAGTAGTTAAACTAGGTGTTCGAGTCTTTTGTGATGATGGAATGGAGGTGGTGAAGTAGTGAAGTGGAGAGGAGAATATTGAAATGGGGAAAAATAATGTACTTGAGCGAACGAAAAGTCGTATAGTCGTCGTCATGTTAATGGTAGTGAATGAAATGTAATCATTTTTACTATAATAAACTGGTTTTGGAGTTCGGAAAATGCTGACATAGAGGAATATAGCTCGTTTGGAAGATGATGCCATTGATTTGAAAGATCATGCTGATCATTAATAAGAATTGTGATGTGTAATGAAAAATTGTTAAATTATCATATTTTTATCAGAAAAAAGTTTCAATAAGTGCATAGTCAACTGATTATTTGAATTTTCTTTTATTTCATCGTTTTGAAACGCATAGTTTCAACAGCAAATTTAGAAATAGAAAATGCGGATTGAAACAGTAGTTGTCAGAAATCAATTTATTGATTTTTTGAAATTGAAATTTTAAATGTTATTAGCAAGTGAAATACGATAAGTATAAGTATATAATTATATATACTCTCTGAACATAAGCATCGAAAAGAATGTTTTTTTCCTTGGAAAAAAAAGAATAATAAGTTTAAGATTAGATTTAATCTTCTTTCGTCAATGTACATGTAACATTATAAGTTGTACCAACAATTACGCACAGCTATAGTAGAATGCCATTCTTATTTTACTAGCTGTTTTCACTCCCGCACTGCGAAACAATCGTCTTATCCTACATGCCATATTTTATGTAAGCCGCAGTTAGAGGCCACGCACGGAACTTAACAATTGACATTTAAGTCCATTTTAATTTATGAAAATAAAATTGTTCAGTTATTTTTAATGTCATGTACAATGAGCACTTCTCATAATTAATTACGTTAGATTGCTCGTACTATGGCTGTTCATCGATCCAATGTAAATCCATAGAATAAAATTAAATTATTATATAGGTTTAAAAATATTATTATAAGTGGTTCCATTTTTACGATCACCAATTTCCTTATTTCATTTTCTTTTATATTCAAGATAGCGCAAATAAACGATTTACAATAATGTATAATTTAAAATTTTTATTAAACTTTAGGTACCCGTTTGTTCTTATGTGCCTATATTATTTACAACAAAATAATTTCTCCGTATAAATAATCTACATTCCATATTCTATTATCTTCCATTATTTTTCATAAAAATCAATTCTCAATTAACGGCCAATATAACATATATACACGAACGTCGTAGTTCATAATAAATCACCGCATCAGCAAACACATCAACACGCGCGCTCTCAACACACACGCAATCACGGAAAGGCCTTTACGCGATCTTTCGAACGCTTTCTCATCGCGCGCTTACTCATCTCGATTATCTGTCGATTATACATTGCTTACCAACTCTATACCAACTATACATCTCGCGCATCTCGACGACGATCCTTCGCGCTCTGCGCGTACTCATACACGCGCCTCTTTGAACTCTCGAACTCACCTACATACACCCACTACTTACTCTCTCTCTCCTACTTCTTCCTCCCACATTGTACCTATATACACAAGTAAAGTGCGCGCGAGCGTGCTTGACATCATCACCGTCGCGCGCTTTGACAGTCGATCCTCGGCAGTGCGCGACCGCAAAAATATTTGCGTCGTGCTGCTGGTCGCGCAGTATATATATATAGATATATATACATATATATACATACATATACTCGCCGCCTGCTAATCTCATAAACGCTGCTGCCGCACTGTGTGGTATATATAGATATATATTTGTGTAATACGTGTATGTGTGTATCTATATACGTATATAGAAGCAGAGAACCGCAGCTACACACATCCCTTTCGCAAGGCTTCCGGAACGTCATACGCAATTTCCAATCGCTTGTTGACCGTGTTGTGCCACAGAGTTTAGTGCATGTGTATATACGTACAAGTTCTTTCTCGCGAGAAAGAGAGAGAGAGAAAACATAGTCGGTCGTAAATCAGCAACAACGCGGTGGCTGCAGGTTGCTTACTCCGTAACGTAACTCTGTTTTGTGTGTAAGGTAGAGGTGTGCGTGAGTATATAGTGTATACACACAAGACACAGAGAAAGAGAGGCGAGGAGGAAGAGGAGGAGGAGGAGAGCAGAGGCGAAAAAGGAAGAATTTGAAGCGAGTGCGAGAGTCGATGGCGTTGTTGGGGATGACGACGAAGACGTGCTTGAGGACGAGGTATGATCTTCGTCGGTTCTGAGACGACAGTGATTAAGGCTGTAGGGAATAAAGAAGAAGCTGCAGTAATAACGAAGACGACGACGACGACGACAACGAGTGAGATCTACGTCAGCTCTCGGGCCCTCCCGTCTACGATGGTTCGCGATCCCGTGCACGATGCTACAATTCTTTAAAAAAGCTGGTAAATATGGGATTCTTGGATAGATTACAAGTGTATAGAGAGTATTATGTATACAGACGTACATAACCTCGCGAGAAAGGCGCGAATTTTCATCGTACCTTTCTCATGTATATATACTCTCGCGTGGCCCCATTGTTTATGTATACTTGTTGCGGAGAGAGAGAGAGAAAGAAAGAGAGGTCAAAGGGGAGTGAGCTCTTATGTGGGTTCCTTGCGCAAGGCCGCGTGTCGGCGAATTATTCGCTTGGGTAGCGATTGGGGAATCCTTTCTTGCACCTGTCGGCGAACTTTCGCGGGGAGTCTCAGTTTGTTAGGTGATAAGGATTTAAGTGGTTCGTGTGTATATATATAGATAGGAGGTCGAACATAACCTCGTTGGCAAAACACTGTGGGTGAGAGCGCGCGCACTACGAGTACGGGTTCGACGGGCTCTCTGTATGATTGATGATGGGAATTCCGGGCGATTATTTTATTATCGTTTGATAGTGCAGTTGATAGCGATGAGAGGGACATGTAGCTTGAGCAATTTTCATCTTGCGCGGTAGTGTGTACGCGGTATGGTATGCTGTTATAGTTTTGTTAAGGAAGTGGTGTGGGGAGTTTTCAAGTTTTTTTTTATGGGGGAATAGTAGGTTTTTAATTGTAGTATAAAGTTGAAAAGGTTGGCAGAATGAAAGAAGTTGTAAATTAGTTTTGTATAGAGAGTACAGCAATTTTATTCTTTAATGGTACAAACAATTTTTTATTTTAGTTATACAAAGTGTAATGGAAAGTTTTTGCATTAAAATCACTTTTAAATAATTTATATGTTGTTAGGTTTGTTATTTAAAGCATATAAGGTACAGTGTTCAATATGTTGATATAGTTAATGAATGTTGATTGCATAAAAATATGAAATAATGTTGATAAATATAAATATAGATAATAATTATATGATAAAATTATTAATATTTGAAAGGAATATTAAATGACTAGTTTTTTTTTAATCAATCAACTGTTAGAAAATAAAATTATTTTATTTTAAGATCTGCTAAAATGAAATTAAAGTGTCATTTGATATATTCTAAAAACTTACAGCACATGCATTGCTACATTCTTAATTCTATTTCAATCTGAACCAAAAATAGTCATCTAATCTTTGAGTAGAAAAATAGAATTGCCTCAAAAACTAAGTAGTATGATTTTATACAATACTGACAGCAACAAAATGTTTGAAAACTTCATGTTATTATCAACAAATGTTATTACAAATTCTAAATACATATTAGGTAAATTTATAAATCATTATTATAATTGCATATCACATTTAATTTATTATAAATATATTTGTAATATTAACCTAAGTTAACTTATATGATATTCAGAAGATTTTTCATTATAAATATTAATATCTTTCTTTATTTTTCAGGATATAAAGACAGGTTTAGACATTCACATAGTTCACCCACAAAAACTCCAAGTCCAGGAGAATTAAAAGATAATGGATTTGTGGGTGTTCCATTGGCGCCAATACCAAACACACTATGCAGCTTCGAGGAGGAAGAGGAAGATGATGTTTTTGAGGATGGAAAATGTCAAATAACATCATTTCGTTCTCGACTATCCAAAACCCTACCAGAAATTTTAGCAGATAAGGGTGCACTCGGCTACTTCATCCAGTTTATGGACTCACGCAAAGAAATTGCATTGATTAAATTTTGGTTGGAAGTCGAGTGCCTCTGTGGTGCTTACTCTACTCAAGAATATCTACAGAGTAGAACTAATAGTAACAAAGGTTCTAGAAAACTTGTGAGTTCCACAAATGATTCTGAAAATGTCGATAACTGTGCCTGTAGTATAATATCTACCAGCGTCAGTGATTTTGAACTCGATGCTTTATCATTAGATAGTAATGTAAATAGTAATGAACAAGGCTTGGTAAGTTTCTGTTAATTCAAACATTTGCATTTTACCTCAATATATCTTAATCATATCAAAATTTCTATCAGTTTTTATAATTTTAAATTTTGTATTTAGTCACTTCGAAGTTCTGTAAATGAGATCAAATCAAATTGTAATCCGCCAAAGATTAGTCCAATAGTCAACAACGAAAACAAAAGAAATTGTAAATTTGGAGGATGTAAAGGGTCATCATTACATCAAGATTCAATGCGTGTATACAGAAAATATCTAGCAAAAGATACCTTAGGATTTAATCGAATTCCTGAAGATTTAAAAACTGATATAGAAAAAGCAGTGATGAGTGAGGATGCTGACCTTATACTAAAATATTTATCTAATGCTCAGAAAATAGTTTATAAAGTTCTAGAAGAAGAGTGAGTTATTATACTTTAGTTTTAAAAATTTTTTAATACTTTAGCATTTAATTCTCATTTTTTACTTTTTTAGTTATATAAATGACTTTTTAAGAAGTGATTTTCATTGCAAACATCAAATTGATGTTTTGACTAGCGGAAATGTACAGCTGGCAGATATATTGTACAATGAAACAGCCTTTTTTTATTTTATGGAGGTAATTTGAATACTTATTTATGTTACAGTTACTATCATTGTATTTTTCATAATCCATTATATTATAATAATCTATTAAATTAATATGTATAGTTTATGGAAATAGAAAGCAAAAGAGAATTACTAGATTTTTGGATGACTGCAATGAATTATAAACAAAATTCATTAGAAAAAGGGGAGTCAGCTGATCCTGCTGAAGCTCAAACTGATGCTCTCATAATTTATGACAAGTATGTGAAATTATTTCTCGTAAAACTTTCTTAAAAAATATTGTAATTATTTACTCCAAAAAGCTAAACTAATATTATTTACTTGTAGGTATTTTAGTCTACAAGCGACAATGCCATTAGGTTTTACTGATAGAATTCGTTTCCAAGTTGAGCAGAATATTTGCAGAGAGGATGGTAAAGGTCCTCAACCTGATTGTTTTGATCGACCATGTCAAATTGTTCATAATTTTTTAAATAGAGTGAGTTTATTTTTCATCAACACCTATCAACTATTATTGTGTTTCAATAATTCTAATTTTAAAATGTAAATTTTTAGCATTATCTTCCTACATTTTTACAATCACAACTGTTTTATAAGTACTTGTCAGAGTTGATTAATAGTGTTCAAAGTAGTCACTGTCCCGGCTTTCACCCCCCTATTAGAAGAGCAGGTACATGATACTAATTTTCTTTTACAGTATTCAGCATTTGTTTTAGTATTTCAAATATATTAATTATAAATTAAGTTATATGTACAACTTTTGTAATAAAATAAATTTATGAATTGCAGAATCTGATTGTAGTAGTGAGATAAGCTCAGTGAGTAATTTGACAAGTCCTGTGCAGTCATGCAGTGATGAGAAAAGACAATTAAGATATGGTTCTTCAATTAATGGAGGTATGAACATTGATACAAAACAACTTTATGATCCTGACTCTTTATGGAGACGAAATAAGTGCAGGTATATATTGCTGTTACAAATTATTTAATTAGTGCATAGATAATTATTACGTCAAATGAATATTGAATTAATTTTCAGCTTAAGCGTGGGTTATGTAGATAACTTAGGAAGGTTTGTTACTGAAATTGAACCCGATCCATGGCGTAAGAGTGAAAAAGAATCGCGTTTGTCTCGAGCTGTTAAAAGACTGGTGCATATAGAACAAGATAAAGTGAGTTAAATAAATTTACTATATAACTTTGATGTAGTCTAGATTACACATTTCGATAAATGCAAAAATTATTCTCAGGCGAAAGAAGAATCTGCGTGGAAAATTGCTGAAATGATAGTTCGCGATGTTACATCTTTAACCCTAGGAGCTTCAGATCTTCCATCCTGATAGAACTGATTCAAAGCTGCCTAATAAGTAATACTTATTTTTAATCTTTTTTGGTATATTTAATAACTCCAAACTATCTAAGACTTGCTTTACATTTATAAATTATTTAATGAGACCCATAGCGCTCCTAATATTTTTGAAAATTTTTAATTTATGGATAATTTTTTAGAGAAATGTCATGATGTATATTTACAATTACTTATATGCTTTTTGGCACAAAATAATTTCTTGTATCAAGAGAACTCTCTAGTATTTTCTGTGATCGTGAAATTTTATAATATTTTAAACTTTTTAAATTTCCCGAGTAAACGTCAAATTACTATTTCGCTACGATAACGATACTTCCTCAAAATGAGATTATTTTAAAGTATTCTTATTTTTAATAAAAGTCGAATTATTATATAAAGCTGTAGACTATTTTCCTAGTGATTAAAGTTCATAATTACATGAAAAGAGAGTAGTAGCATGACTTAGATCACTATTTAAATTGTGATATGCGTGGATATTATTGCGCAGTATAATTTTATGTTTACATTTATCACCTAACGATTGAGGTCTGATCATCCGATCAATTATTTTCGTAGATAACGTTATTAACTTATCAGTACTCTATAATATAACATCGCTTGTGTAATTGTTAAAAATTATTATAGAGTTTCTAAGAGGAACTATAAAATAATAGCGACCTAAATAAGAAAAAGAAGAGAATACACAATCAGAATTATATCTATATTAGGGTAAAATTTATTTGCATAAGAACGAGAAATCTGCAAATATCTATTTTCTTAAAAAATACATTTTTACACGGTGCTAAAGAAAAACTATGATACCATTACATGGACGGCGATACGAGTTATATTACTAAATCCTTTGTAAGTCGACAACAAAATAATTTTAAAGTACCGAATGTTTGTATATAACATGCTCGTTCCGACATGTTTTCAAACTAACCATCTTACAAAATAAAAAAAAATTTAAAAAAAACTACCCTGAGAAAAATTTGTATTTTGGTCAAAACAATCTATTTGATCCGAGTTCTTATAAATAATACATCAAAATTATTTCTAGTTAGTACAATAATAATAAAAAATAATTTTCTTTTGGTGACATTTTCTGTTTGTTAAAAAATAATTTATCAACTTCAATTAATTTGCAAACATGGTATGATGAATTTTTAGGTATATAAAAAGGAAGAAAAAACGATATTTTACGATATTCATAGAAATGTAATGATCTTTGATTAAGTATCTGACAAGGACTTACAAAAATATAAATATATATTTTAGATAAAAATTCTCTTTTTTAAAATGTAATTTAGAATTTATGAATAATGTACTAAATTTTATTGTAATTTATACAATAATTCATTATTTCAACTGATTACTCTATTATTTTCCCCTCTTCTGATAAATGGAAAATCATTTTGAAGTAAAAACTTTAAACTATTATCTCTTCTCCTTATAGAAATGTTCTTTTGACTTAAATGATAAATTTTTCTCAATGTACAATGTAAATGGTAGAACAACGGCAATGACAACGTAACCTGCGAGCTGTACAAAAATTATTATTATAATGTCTATTTTAATGTATATAACTTGTAAAAAAATCGTGATCATAATTGGTTCAGGGAGAATAAAAATATATTATATGTAATTATGTTTCTTTCTACATACATTTTCTCCTCGACAATCTCTTCTATATAAATTCTCTTTTGTTCAAGTCTTTTTTGTTTCCAGGCACTCGTAGACACACTTTTAAGCCTATTATATATCAAATTTGTACAACGGTGATTTGTTCGACTTCTTGTTCACGCTTATGCACGAGCAGCTATATAAATGAGAGATACGTATCACAGTCGTATTACAGTGACGACGAGCCGTTGATGCTCGTGTGAGGTGTCGCCCTGTACTGAGCATTGAGAAGTGGCGACGATTCCGTCGCCTCGGAGCTTGGATCGCTGTGTCCGAAGTAGTTCGCCTTTAGCCTCTTCAACTTGTAACACCATTCGAGCCGGAATTTCTCCTTTCTACCCCAGCGTTTGTACACGAGAGCATTGAAGAACGCCTGCAGGGGGTTCGTCACCGCCTGGTTTTGAATTTAAAGAATTGTACTTTGTATACAACTTTTAAGGGATAATTATGAAAGTTGCGCTTACCATGATGTACCAAAGTGTGATAATCACTTTCACTGGCAAGTGAAACCACAGTGTCCACAGTAAAACTCCGTTCAGTAAGTTCGGTATCCAGCAGACGTAGTATACGAGGTTCGTCATGGCGAACTTTAGCTGAACGGTTTGCACGAGCTTCCTTTCTCTGCCTGTCATCTGTGCCATGCTGCATGTCACTACGTTTTGTAAATGTTTCGTCGATGAGATGTACAGAGCAGGATTGACTATCATGACAACGGCGAGGAGAGCGTACGTCGCGCAGTAATTAGGAAGAATACGCAGTATAGTCGACGACAGTGAAGTCAAATCGTGGCAGCTATAAAAATTGTTTTATTTTTGTATCTGATTAAGTATGTTGAGGATAAACGAGATTTAGAATTACTAACTTTGCGTCTGGGACGTATAGAATTGTAAGACCGAATACGGTGAGAATAGCTGGACAGATCCAGGCAAACATGTGGTACCAGAGAGGACGTCCAATTTTTTCACCGAGTAACAGCTTCATGTCTATGGCGTAGCACAGAGTCCATATCCAAGTTGCCATGTAAAAATACTGTGTCCATGCCTGGAAAGCATACAACGTAAATTTAATTCATTTTTCGAACATAAAGTTAAGTTTCTATAAGCCAAATAAGACTTACCGACGAAATAGCACAAAAGACAACACTGGACGTGTCGTCCTCCATCGGCATTATAGTCTTGAAATTCATCCAAAGTGCTGACCTAATAAAGACACCTATAAAAAATAAATTTTAGTATTTTCTTTTTTTTTTTATTTTTTATTTAGTATGTGATTAAAATTTTTTTGCTAGAAGTGCATAAATTTACATACCTAGTGAAGCTAACAGATCGGCCACAGCAAGCCATACAATAATCGTTCTGCCTCTGGCTGCAGAAAAGCCTTGCCAGCGCTGTGATACGTTTGATTCCTGACGGGGCAATACCTGTAAATTTAAATAATTTTATTAAATGTATAATTCATTCAACGATTTATATACATCATACACAACGTTATTTATTTCTTCTAAGTATAAGTTATATACTTTTTTATTATATTAAGCAACCTTTGTTTCGGTCTAATCTATAAAAAAAAACTGATTTGATATTTGTTAATTATATAACTACATATAATAATTATAATCAATTCAAAAGTTACTTCATTATCATCTCTTATACGAATTAATTTTATCATAACTAATTCGCCTCTCAGGAACACCTTTTTTCCAAGCTCACATGCATCTTAATTGTTTGTTTACAAACATTATTATCATCCACCAATAAGATTATTTAAATTCCTATACTACAACTAAAAATACCACCAAAACCAACATCCACGCGCTAGCCATTTCATTGAAGCCGCGTGTATGAAAGACCGTTGAAAATTCAAACGCCGCTTTATAAAACATGCACCACTTTATCTTAATACCCAGTTATCAGTAAAAATAAATCGCACCAAACTCTTTCTTCCGTTTAACTGTCTGGCACTTTTAAACAAAATTCCATTCACAACAAACTTCTATATATATATATATATCCACCCACCTGATAAATAGCCCCAAGTATACCAATCGACGACGACACCATACACACGGTGTTATAAGCGTCAGTGTTAAACTCCTCCATTATAATAAGCGCCATATCCGTCCTGTTGTTATGATGACAGCAAAAAGTCTGTATCGTCGGGTCAGCCATCCTTTAGCACGTCGTGATTTTCCTCGCCTCCTCATCCGCACGATGTCGTTGTATTCTTCAGTGTCACCGTTAACAAGAGCGTCGTTGCCGTGGGAAAAGGGAGCGACGTGACGAGTCTCGCCGCCCCGCCGATAAGCCTATATGTAATTTCTTGCCGATGCCGTCGTCGTGTATAGTCTTATCACTGCTACTGCCGCCGTCGAGATCCCCTTCGCGATGCCTCCGCCACCGCTGCTGTCGCGGCATAGACCAGAGAGGCTTCTTCTTGTTCTATACAAGTATATACGCGCATGTATAAAATGCTCGACTGTGAGTTTGTTTTGTATATGTATATATTTATATTTTACGGGGTTGGAACGTAATCGTGAGAGAATTTCTGATGGTGGTGTATAAGACACGTGATGTTTGTTAAAATAATATAGTTTTGGAAAAGAGGTGTGATACGCATGTTTTTAGATTATGATAGGATTTCGAATATATAGGGATGGTATAGAATTTTTGTAAAATGTATTAGGAAATATGCGAGAATTGGGAACGAGTACAGGAAACTAGACGCGCGAATCGAGAGCGCGTGCGACTATAGAGATTACTGCGCGCCATCGTACCGAGTTTATCGGACTGATATACTTGAACGTTTTTTTTTCTTTTTTTTTTTTTTTTTTAATCGTGTAATATTTGTCAATCGAGCGCGTGTTACTACTTGTAAGGACTGCCTGAGTTGATGAGATACGTAGTGTTGTGACTGAATTCGAATCAATGTGACTCTATATACGTATATCGCATTAAAATTTCAACCAATTTCTGCCCAGCCAATCTTTATATTTAAATTCTTATATAAAAGAAACATTTTTTTATCCTTGTAGACCCGAAATAGTAAATTTATCCTCAAATTTAATGTTTTCTATACATTCCCGGCATCTCAATCACAACCAACAATGCTACTTATATACACTATATAAAAAAAACCATCGTAAGAAACCATTATAAATTGCGATTCTCATCTCTCTATCCATTTAACTCTCTAAAAATGAATCTTTCATGCGACTTTTCTCGATATGATTAACGCATCATTGCCGCCTAAAGTGGGACGCGCGCATCACGCTCTAGCTAAACGGGGACGGATTTTTTCCATAGGTATATATGCACAGACGCCAAATTACATAAGAATCCATATACATACACGCGTGCATGCAACCAACTGCCCTTCGAGGATAGACTTATACGAATCCGGTTTTAAACATTTCACAAAGATGATAATTTAGCATTGAATACAGCCGTTGCCGTCACCGACATTGCTACTAAGTACTATTATATATACATCGTAGAAAAATATGTCGAGCTTCAACGATGGGGTGGTTATGTAAGCTTACCTATCGTCATGACATAAGTGCGTTTATCGAATCCGCGTGCGCTCGTGTAAGCATCTATCGATAAAATCATAATGTTTATAGAATCGACAATTTGGTGTTTGGTATTAATTTATTTTGTGCGTCGAGGAAAATGTTAAGGTATATTTGAATCTGCGTGTTTATACGTGTAGAGGGTTCGTATGTGTAAGTGTATGCGATCGATGGGGGATCGGATTACGCGGTGTATCGAATTCTGCGTGCACGTATATGTATGTACGCGTAAAGGTGCAGCGACCCTTCGTTTCGTTCCAAGAGAAATCAAAGTGAAATGTCGAATTGGGATGAAAAATCGTAGATTTTATAGGCTCGGGTTTCGTTGGAACGAGTTATTAGTATAGGTATAATTTTAGTATGGGGATGTGAGATTGCAAATGAAAATGTTTTTGGTCGAAATTATAAATTGTTGGATAGTATTACAATTGGGTTTCATTTACATGAGACAGAAAATAAAATCACAATTTCTTTTGTTTGTTTTTTATAATTGAAAATAAATAATGGTATGCGACAAATTTTATCGAGCTCGCGTAACATTTGATTTGATATCAATTAGCCTGCATATTTCAATTAGATTTAACTAAGCAATGTTACAGCCAACTGTAATCTGTTAAGTGCTAATCAGTTATCTATAACAACGAGTTAAAAAATGAATTTTGCTATAATATATACACTTTCAAGCTTTTATCGTGAAATACCAATGAAATTATACCGAACGTGGACTACAAAAAAGTTTATTATGCAATTCAAACAATATAACATTATACTTACACAAAATCAGAATTCAGTTATTCCAAAATAAATCAATTATCGTCGTTCCTATCTTCATATGTACTAGAACTATATATCCATACTGTTACAAGTACATCTCCAATTCCAACATCGTCATAGTTTTACTATTGTGCAACTTGCTGCAATAAATCACAATTTCATATACGTATTCGCATCCAGCACCGTTCAATCCATCCCTATATTCACCTTACAGTTCCCCACAGAACACACACCTTCTATCCACGCACTTCTTTAAACAAACTACCCTCGACTGTTCGTCACGTAACACCAAAACCAACTACCGACCACCTGACCAACCATCCCCGGCACTCACGCATCTCCTCCGTCTCATTCGTAATCACTACTGTACCCGAAGGCTCACCTGATACGCACTGCACCTCGCTTATTACTATGTACGCGCACACACGTACCGGTCAGCCAACTCAATGAAACCCGATAAGCCAAGCACACGCGTACGTCTATACCGCCTTCTTTCTTTTCCTCTTCTTTTTTTAAAGGTACGGTGTATTATACCGTTCGTCCCTTGTTATATACACATTCGCAGGAGACCGAAGGAAGCCTTACTCGTACCTATGAGAACCCACAACGAAAGCTTTTAAACCCTGTATATATGTAATATGTGTATGCACTTGCTTGCAAGGACAACGATACAACGACGACGATGGTGACGGCGACTACTGGGTGTATGGGTATATATAATTGCAGGGACGTTGATGCTGCTGCTGTTACTGCTACTGCTGCTGCTGTGTCGTTGGCGTATAAATTAGTTTCCCTTACGTAAGTCCCTCCGAGCGCGTACGAGTCAAAAGCCATCGTGTATAATGTGTATATAGAGATAGATGTATATATGTATGTGATGATCAGTACGCGATGCCTGAAAGTGGGATGTCGCGCGCGGAGTTTACACGGTGCATTTGCCATGAACGCATATATATGTATATAAAAATGTGTGGGTATATATATATATATATAGTATGTATGTGATTGTGATGGAATCGAGGCTGCTGAAAGAGGTGGCAGGGAATATATGTATGTGGGATGATGCGATGCTTCTATGTGTCATCTTGTGGGGGGTAAGAATAATGCTGGTTGTATGTATACTGAATGTGTATTGCTGTTATATAGTGGTCGACAATTAGATATACTTTTCTTTTACTATTGATGATTAGTTGTTATACCGCGAAGTAAATTTTGTTTTGCGGTCGTAGAATTTATTAGTTCATGTGTTTTAGTCCTCCTTTTTTCTATAGCTCGCGATATTGTATGCATTTTTTTTTATTTTTTAAATACAATTTATATAACAACTGTGTACAAACACTTAAAGATCAGTAGTTTCATCTATTAGATTTTAATTTTATATTAGAAAATTTTTTTCTTAAGAAAGAATAAAAATTAAATTATCAACGAAATTGATAATTATTATATTACTTATTTAAAGATTACTTTATTTTGAAATATATACCTAGATTTAGGTATAAGTCAATGATTCGCGGTATTTTTTGCGTTTTAACATGTGACATGCTAAGGTCTACACATATCAAGATCAATACAAGCAAATTAGTTTATATAACACTATTTCATTAAAATCAACAAGACCTGTCTTTCCATAAGAGTACAAACGTACTCGACTCCATGGACGTCAATAATATAATATATGCAACAGAAAAGAAATTTTCAGCTGCGTGAAAAAATAAGAGAATAATATATACGCAACTTATTGGAGCTTTGTAAATTTCGTGAAACTGTATGCCTGGTGGCGTCGAATTAAATTTCGGCTATAATATAACAGCTGTTTCGCTTATCACGGGGCTTATCTATATATATATATATATATATATTCCAATTATATAGTAATCGATATTCGGAGTATTTAGCGTTGGGACCAGCCGATAAGTTTAAAAACCTGGTGGATTCAGATAAGCCGCATACTTATATATATTATACATTAATATAAGCTGCGTAGTACATTCGGAAATTTTTATACATGTAAAAGATTTACGTATATATAACGATTATTTTTTTCGAAATTTATATTACTATAACTGTGCGTTACATGGTATTTACAACGTAATTAAAAAGAATACTACAACATTTCAATATCTTATGTCAAAGTATATTTAAAATACGACAACATCGAAGAAAAATGAACTCAGAAATAAAAAAAAAAGAACCGAACGTATAAATTACAATTTCAACAACCCATCGTTAACGAGCTGCTCGCGAAGCCATCGTATGTACATCACGCATCACGCAGTTGACTTAACCGCGAACGGGCAAACAATCGCAGCAGCATATATCCCTTCTTACCCGCACATATGTATACATGTGTGCGTACAAATTGCGTGAAACGAGCTAACGAGAAAAGCCATTTTGCCTAACACCGTTATCGTGCGTTCCATCTTCCTCTCTCTCTCTCTCTCACTCTCTTTCGTTCCTTTGCGAAAGCGATATGCCACTTACACGTGCCTTTATACCTTTGTTTCACTCATTTCCGAACAGCGATAAAACCAGACACGTGTAATACATTTTCCGGGCCATTGAAATACACACATATATATATATATATATATATATATATATATGCTATACATGGGCGCACGCGTGAACTTACCTCTCACGCTATAAATTACATAACAAAGATGAAATCTGCCTTCTTACGCGCGCTACTTACCTTGCGGAAAATGCCACGAGCGCTTTCAATGTTTCCCATCATGTGGAGAATGAAAGAAAAAAAAATGAGAAGTTAAATGCTTGTTTCGTGCCACGTTGTAATCCGTAATTTGCAGATCGTATCGGGAGCAAAAGAGGGAGGGATCAGGGATAATCAATAAAGACATAAAGAGACACGAAATGAATGGGGTTTTTGTTGTTTTTATTACCGTACGTTATACATTATTAATGACTAATATAAGGTTTTTTCTGTTGTCTTTTGTTTATCTAAAAGTTGCGTCCATAAAATCCGCTGTCTGTTGCATCCAATTGTCGTTGCCAATTTTCAAAATCAACAACGAAAACTGTATACTCGGACAGCTGTACTGATTCTTATGTTACTGTAGTTCTGCGTAGGATGCATGTGTGTGTGTGTGTAAGGAAAAAAAAAGTTGTCTCGTGGTCGGATCGTGAATCAAAGGTACCGACTCTCTTTATTGGCTCAGTCCTCGAGGAAAGGTGGATATCGTTGCTGGATGATTGTGTGATGAAACAAGTCCGATGAATTTAGTCAGCCTTCTGTGGAATAGAAAAAGAAAATAATTATTATGGGGATATATATATATATATATATATATATATATATGTTCGATCGTTTATTTGCATAGGTTACATAGATAGCTATTATTCGAGTGATTATACTGGTAATTTTGATATTGCTCAATCATTTAGCGATAGGTCTCGACAGCCATATGGTATATGGCGTGGCGTGTTATATATTTTTTTTTTTTTACAGCGTTGCTTACTTTTGATGATATAATTTAGGAATATTAAATGCGAAAAATATGCAATTACTATAATTTTATTACGGAGGACAATAAAATTAGCTGGGAAGGAAATTTTGTATGAGATGGTGTCAATTACTTTAATTAGTAAATTACTTAATTTAGATTCTAAATTAATTGTATGCTTTAGGAAATATTAATTTTAAATAAAAGTAGTATAAATAGTGTAATAAGTTAAATCACATGTAATAAGCCTATTGGTAAAAATAATAATCAATCAATCAATCAATTACTTAATCATTAAATTAAATCATTGTTAATTACTAGAAAATATAAATTAACTTGTAAAATATTCAAATTAAAAGTCACACCCCACACAGAAGCACATGTTCGAACGCCACGCGGACCGTCAAACCAACATTTTAAAAGCCATTAAAAAATTTAATAAATTTTGTAAATTTTATCCCATTCTAAAATCAACATCACCCATATTCTTCTCTTTCACCCTTTTAAACCCTCTCACCCATTTAGGCAACAAACCCATATAATCAAATAGTCCCACCTTACCATATTCGATTTACAGAATCTTGCGGCATTTGCCATTAACCATGGTCTCTCCAGCTGGACATGGTGACTTGGTTGGCACCTTGATACGAAGATCCTCGTCGTCGCAAAGCGCAGGGACGGCGAGCATGCAGACAACCAGCGCGCAAACGAACAACAGGATAGTGATCAATTGCATGATGATACGGTTAGTTGTTACTGTAAGGGGTAACGAACGAAAAACAAAAAATGATATTTCACAAAGCTGTGTTGGTCGCTAGGACTGCTGTGAGCAACTGACGGAAATCCCTCACGACGACCTGGATCGTGAGGAATTGCCTAATACGACGGTATGTTTACGCAATGTGTGCACAAGTGCACGGATTCGAGGTAATGATTCAGTGGGATTTTCGTACAATATGCCCGTAGCATACAGAGGTGCGTAGATATAGATAATTTCGGTGTTTCGTCGATTCTCTTTTTCTTTTCTTTGTATTTGGATCGTGTGGTTTGGGAAAATCCGGTTGGAATTGTGTGGGTGGGTTTAGTATTGGGTTATTTTGTGGTTTTGGGATGATACGGGTTAGCGGAACGGTGATAATGGAAGTTTTTGTAGTAGGTTATCCTTTTAATTTAATGGTAATATATTTTTTTTTAAGAATGAAGGTAAAAATGTAACGTTTATAATGATTGAATATATTGGTTAGGCAATATTTATTTATTTTATAATATTGTGCAAGTAGAAAGATATCGTTCGAAGCTCTAATTGAATTATATAATTAAAGGCGAATATTATTGAAAAATAATTAAAAGAATAAAATGGAATTATTGTCGAAATACTTTTATAAATTTCTTCGAGTTTTGAAGGTGGCGAGATTAAGTACATTTTAGTGGAATTTCACAGATTACTTTTATCTTTATCTATAATATCAATATCTTTACTTCACAATACTACTCATTATAAATTCATTTTATATTTGCAGTGTTTGCCGAAAAAAGAAGGGGGAAAGTTCCTATTCATTAAAAATGTTGATAAAAAAAAAATCCAAATGTCATTCTAAAATTTAAAATGTTTCATGAAAAAAAAAAAAAAAGAAAAAAAATATATTACTAAATCTTGCATGGAATATAAACTGAATCTAAAATTGCAAAAAACATATATAATAGTGAAACTCACGCTTTTATTGCTGAAACAATGCGAATAGACACAATGTGTAACTTTGAACTTGAATAACTTCATGGTGCTATATATATAGGCCGGCGATCGTTCGCGTACATCGACACGTGCCGCAAAATTTATCATCTATGTAAATTGACGAGTTCAAGTACGAATATGGTGCTATATGGCTACATATTATCAGCTATTATATGTACATATAATGTAAAATCTTCCGCGTCCTCCCTTCACTGTGACACGTGCGGCCGTGACACATTACTTTTCTCGCGGGGAACTATATAGATAGACTATATAAGCAAGAGTCAGTAATATCACATCATATGTATTTAATATTGTTATCGTTAGTATTGGTAAACAGATTATGCGCGATAAGCTAGTGCGTATACGTATCTATAGAATGAAAAAATAAACACATTCCAGATAGATTTTCACAGCTTTTTTTTTTATTCTTTTTAAATACATAAACATTGTGTCATATAATGATGAAAGAAGGTGAAAATGAAAGTAGAAAGTGTAATAAATAATATGTAAATGATGTTTATTAGAAGTAAATTATTTTGAACATGTTGAGAATATTTAATCGAAAGTATACGTCTAATTATCGCTCCATTAATATCGTTTTTTTGATCGTAGATTTATCTTGTGACACAACTCTTAAGGAATACCTTCACTCTGTCTCCTAAAAAATTCACCCTTATTATACATCCACACTACTAAATTACTTAAAATAGTTAAAAACACATAATCATACCTCGCACTCGAGAATTTTACGACATTTGCCGCGGATATCAGGCTTGTAGCACGGCTTGCAACGTCCCGGTGGATCAATAACGCTGTCGGGCACAAAGCTGGGTATTCGGTCGCCGTTGGCCTCTCGATTGAATTGGTGTATGGCTTGCAGTAATTCACGATTCTCGAACTGAAAAATTCAGTTGACCGTAAGTTTTTCACTTCACGAAAACGTTAAGAAAAAAAAATAAAAAATTGGAAACGAGAAAAATTATCGATAGACAACCTTGGTAAAATCTTCGTCGGTGGGTACCGATAGAGCTATCCCTGCGATCACGAGAACACAAAAACTGAGAAGCACAAGTTTGGCCATTGTTGGTTCCCTTTTTTTTTTTTTTTTATTTGTATATACTTTCGTCGTGTACTCTTGCGTTGAATGAAACGTCCAGTCGGGAGTATTTCTGTGCATGCACTGCTTTTATTAAAATAGCCGTCTTATGAACTTCTGATAAATTTCCTTTATCTGCTTGATAAAACCACAATCGATTATTATAAGCTTTTGTACTGGAGATATCTTACCCATGAATCATTAATATTTTTAACAATAATTTTTATTTTGTCACATGTCACGGTGCTTGTAAGATAAACTATGTCTTGTGTTTAATAATTAACTTTAGTTAATTAAGGTTTTAATAGTATTGTTTGTTACAGTTTCTTCTGTGATAAGTCTAGGATTATTGATCTTATCAGGTACTCATGATCAACATTGTGTGATTTAACAGTTTTTTTGTACAAATTCTAGAGACAACGATTAATTGTTTTCGCAGATATCTTGTTTCACTTTCAATTAGTAGTTTCATGTATACTACTAATTTTGTCATATCTATTATTAGGTTCACGTTTTCTTATTACCTGGGTACATTAGGAACATTTAAGACTAGTATAAAATAAGTTTATTTACTTGAAATTTATTTCATTTGAAATGATTCCTATGGTATTTTTACTTTATAATAATATAATTTGTAATATAAATTAGATTTTTGTGAAGTAAGGATTATTCGATACAAAGCAAATAAAAGAGGTACTAAGAGTTGCCAAAGTAAACACACATATAAGGTAAACGTACCAGTTGCGGAACAGTGCCTAGTTGTGGAACAGCTAAAAAAATCATATAATTTGGACAATTGCTTGGCATTACA
>JAYJLV010000011.1:7635649-7680427 GCA_036873485.1 Torymus texanus
GTCGATCAAATAATTGTGCAGGCATATCGTAGACATAATTATTTTTTCTGATACTTGTAATTTCCAAGCTAAAGTGGTTTCATTCACACGCCATCTTTGCGACAATTCACCAAAAGCACATTCTATAACCCTTCTTGCATGGCTTAAGCGAAAGTTGTAAACTTTATGAGGTACTGGCAAATGATCATTCCTGACAAATGGTTTCATAAGATATGGATGTAGGCCAAATCCTCCATCGCCAATTAAAAAATATGGACACTGTACATTTGAATTTGGCAAAAGCCTTGGAGGTGGCAAATCAATTTGTCCTTGGGCAATACTACGTCCAAAATCGCTGTTGTTAAAAACTCCAGCATCATTGAATGATCCTGTATTAATTATTTTATATTTTAATATAAAAACTTTTACTTATAAATACTTAATAATGAATTTTTTACCATAGTCGCCAATGTTCGCCCAAATAAAACGTTTTTTAGAATCACAAGACGCCATCAAGACTATGCTGAAAAACTTTTTATAGTTGAAAAATAAGCTTCCGCTATGAGGTGGCTTTTTTACTCTGCAATGTCGACCATCAATAGCTCCTAGGCAATTTGGGAAATGTAAGTCTATCATGAATTCTCTTGACATATTTTCAAATTGCTGAGCTGTAGGGAACATTACAAACAGTGGCATCAAAATATCACATAAGACAGCGCATACTTCAGGTACCACATTTTTCACTGTTGACAATCCAACATAATTGAACCACTTAGTGTTGAAAAGTGCATTTCCATGTGCTAAATAACTGAAAAAATTAACTTTATAACTATCAAATTTTTATAAAAATAGTAACGAGAGAAAAGGAATTACAAATATTTTACAAAGCGTACTTTAATGTCAAACTCAGTCTTAATTCTGGTGGTAAAGGAGGCCTATTACTTCTTTTAATCAGTGCTTGCTGAACAAGATTATATAAATATTCGAATGTTTGAACATTCATTCGAGTAAATCTTATGAACTCCTCTTCATCATCCAATTTGAAGTATTTGAAAACCGATTGATAATTGCCATAACCTGTCAGGTAATTATACCTTATCAAGGGTTTGCTCCACCAGCGTCTGAATTTTTTTCTTTTTCTTGATAGTAATTGGCAATATTCAACATACGCAAGGCCTAATTCAGCGAGGTTTACGGCCATTTCGTGATGCTCCATTTTCACAAACTGATTACAATTAGATTTCTCCAAATGTTATTTCCAAAATCTATTGACACAATATCAATCACTGAATATAACCTTATACGTCGAAGTATCTATGACAGTGGGTCTGTTCGTTGAAGACAGAAATTGTTATAGTGACATTAAGGCTGTTGGCATTAGCGAAAATTACTAAATTTTTCCTTACCGACGTACGCGGTCGAACGCAGTCGTACGCTGTCGTGCGCGCTTATGTGGCCCTGGCCTATATGAACTACGTTCGTATCAACGACTATCGTTGTATTTAGGGTGACTCTACAGTAAATCTCAAAAATTCCAACAGAATATGTAAATAGTTTAAATGAAATGAAATTGGTAATTAACGGCGCTGATAAATAATTCGGATAATGAGGAGGTCGTAAAATATGATGAGTTTAGCGAGTTTAGCGTAAACATAACGAGTTTAACGTAAAATAACGTATATAGATGAGGTTAACGCATAATAACATTTAAATAAGGGTTTGACATATAAAAGTATAATTAATAATTTATTAGATTGCTTAATTCCAATTAACAAACGATTAGAAATGTATTAATTAGGGAATGCTCGCTCAGGTTAGGGAAAATTCTGTCTACAGGAATGCCAGGAATGCAACGACGGTTAAGAAGGCAAACCTAGCGTAAACAACCATTCGAAGTCAACAATTCAAGGAAACAGTAGAATAAATAATCTCTGGAATACAAAACGACAGATGCAATAGCAGGCAGGCTGTCTCTTTCTAATATATGCTGCTGCGCATGCTGCTATTGCATCTGTCTCTTTCTCAATGGGTGCCATTTTCGCCATACCGCATCCGCAGTCTATCTCTCCTATGTCTATGAGTGCAATACACTGTGTATTATGTTGCGCCCATAACCTGGTTAGGCAATTATTGTTCAAGGACATTGTAAATACATAGCATCGGTGCACGCATCTCGATAGTTAAAGTTGTATCGAGTCTCGATTACGTAATTTGAATGTTTGTTGAAATAAATAAAGATAAAGACAGTGAAAATGTATTTGAAGTTGAATAAAACTTTAGTTGATTTTAATCTCTCGTGAGTGCTTATTTCAAAGTTCCCGCAATTCCATATGCGCTTTAGCGCTTAATCGAGCAAACGTTACCACATTCCTATTGGTCAACTCGGCGACCATTACAGAAGCGCCTTTCTGCTCCCAGACCCCGAGCTAGTGTTACGTTACGACCCGAGTCGGGGTCTTTGAGCGCTTCTGCAATGGTCGCCGGGTTGATCAATTAGATTTGTGGGCTCGTTGTTCGATTAGACGCTAAAGCGCAGAGAATTGCGGGAAATTTGTAATAACTTGAACATAGATTTGAATAACTTTGTTGTTTATTAAATAAAGACGAACTGATTTTAGATTCTTTAACAATAATAACTTTAATTACAGTAATCCTTGAATTTGGCGTGACTCTATACAATTGTGCACTAGTGCTAAACAACTACGAAGCGTATCATGTTCTTGGTAGCGACTGGGGCTTAGGGCTTAACTCTTCTTCCTTTTATAATCTTCGAGAAAAGTCTATATAGTGGTGGGGCAAAAGCCAATCAGAGCTATTTCCCCTTTTCCAGTGGGAGTGGCCCCGCTGGAAAATTCTAGTTTCCTTGGATTCTAAAAATAGAAATTTCTCCGAACTGTTTATCCCTTTTGTAGTAAACAACTCCTGGAATCGAAATACGTAAATACTTCTTAGAATTGTTTATGTTCTTGCTTCCCTTCTCAACCGTTATTGCATTCCTTCTTGTAATCGTTATTGATTCCTTGAATTCCTGAAACAGAACCTTTCCCTACCCTGAGCGAGCATACCCTAGCTAAATCTAATCGTTAGTTATTAATTGTTAATCATTTATTATACGTTTGCGCGATAGGCCCTTTCATAAACGTTATTATACGTTAAACCCGTTTATTACGACCTCTAAATTATTCGCTAGCGTCATTAATTAATTTATTTTATCTATTTGTTAGAACTATTCATACTCATTGTAGAGTGACCCTCAATGCAACGATACTCGTTCGTGTGAACGCAGTTCATAACACTGGGTCGTAAAAATATATATCATTACTTCACCATTACTTCATTGCCAACATTCAAAAATAAATTTTTCTGGTTTGCAGATTGCAGCAGTCTATCATATAACCTCTTGAAGGGAGCTATTCTAATCGAAATAACTATCGTATTATTTAATTATTTAATTATTACTGTACTATTAAAATTTAAATATATAAATATAAGTATAATATTATACATATATAAACATATCATTACTGTTTCAAACTTTTATTCCACAATATAACCAATAATACATTTTTACCATCAAGTAACTCTTCTGATAATTGATAAAATTCCTAGTAAGTAGTAGTGAAAACAAAATATCTTGCAGATATTTTACTTATTAGTTCTAAAAATTTTAATTTAATCTTTTATAGTGAAATTATTGGGAAAATCATGATGGACATATTACAGCCTGAATTAGTCTGGGTAGAAGGTAGATGTTACAGATATTGTGATAAATCAGCTTGGTCCCAAGGAAGAGATCTAGGATCTTATGAAGAAGAAACCTATGAGCCAGATTATACCTCAAATGATGAAGAATACGACACTCCCATTGAAATAGTGCCAGCTAGAGGAAATCGTTTAAAACACAGTTTTTATGTCAATAGGTATTCAAAAACTCTGACATTATTAAGATTACATAATTATTATAATTATATTATACTTGCTATGTTAATGGATTATTTTTGTTTATTTTGTACAGTAATTTTTATCGTTTTATTATTGGAGCCAAAGGAGCTACACTAAAAAGACTAGCAGCAGATACTAGAACAGTTATTCAAGTACCAAAACTTGGTCAAAATGGTGACGTAGGTAAATAATGTTTTCCATGAATACTTAATTAAATTATAAAAAGCTGTGTCTACTATATGTTTTTTGCAGTATATAATAATACAAAGTTAAAATTAAAAATCATTTTTAATGATTTACAGTAATTACTGGACTTAATCAAAGAGATATTATATCAGCTAAACATCGAATTGATTTATTAATAGAAACATCTAGGAGCAAATTAGAATTTACACATTTTATTTCAATTCCTTTAAACACGCATGAAATAAAGGAAAATTTTAAAAAATTCAAAGAAGATATTTTAAAAACTTATAGTAAAGGAGTCAGAGGTATTAAGGAGGAAATATTTCAAAAACCAGACAAATTACATCTCACTATAATTATGTTAGTTTTGCTTGATGAGGAGGATCGCAGAAAAGCTACAGAAGCCCTAGAACATTGCAAAAAAAATGTTATTATGTAAGGAATGTTTTTAATTACCATATATATTTTAATGACATTTTTCTTAATTATACTAATCGTTTTTTCATTTCAGACCAATTTTAGATAAGAACGGACCAATTGAAATATTGTGCAGAGGAGTAGAATGTATGAACGATGATCCTAGTGAAGTTGAAGTTTTGTATATTCAAGCTCATGATCAAAGTGGATGTCTCCAAAAAATATCAGATGACATTGCAAACTACTTTGTAGACAGAGGTAAATTTATTTACTATAATTCATGATTTTACAAATATACCATTTGAAAAACGACTATTTAATCAATAATTACAAATCAGGATTAACAAGAAAACAGTATGACAAGGTCAAACTACATTTGACTGCTATGAACACACAATTTTTAACAAGTGATGTTCAAGAGTATAATCGAAAACGAGAAACATTTGATGCATCCAACATCCTGCAGGTAAAATGATAATAAAACTAAATGTATACATAATTTTAATCTAATTTCTATCATTTCAACTTTAGGATTATCAAAATACATACTTTGGTAAAATAAACTTAACTACAGTTCACCTTTCTCAAAGACATACCAGATCAAAAGATGGATTTTATCAAGCAACAGCCCAAATTGAATTTATAAATAGTTAATTAACTAGTATAATTAGTATTTTTCTATTCAATTCTAAAGTGTAAGCAGAAGAAATGATGCATAAATTGCTAAGATTAATCTAATTAATTCTTTCTAAAAATCTCGACGTCTGTGGAATAAGTACACTTGGAATAACAACATTGAGTACACGCGTACATGACATCTATTCCGCTATCGATGGATATAGCAATTTGATAAGGAAATCTTGGTACAAGCACCTTTCGCCCGAGAACCTTTATTTATTCTGCGACTGATATAAAGTACCTCGGGGCGCCACATTCACGTCTCTCTCGCTCACTTTCTGTTCCGTGTTATCTTTATACAAAATTGTAGTCGTCAAAGACACGAGCAGACGTCAAGGAGTGTTCATCGAACTTTCCGAGAAAGAATCAGCAATCCGCAATCGTTATATACCTTGTCGAAAGAACAATTATCCGCGACAAGTGTGATAAAGCAGCTCGATCCCCGTGTGAAAAATACAGCGACATGAAATAACTACGTCACAGAAACATCGGAGCAAAACAACGTACATATAGGAAAAACACCCAAAGCTAGTCCCGCATATATACAACAAGCAAGAAGAAAATGTACACCTATAGACTTACGACGCACTAATGGGAACGACGATAAGCCAAGCGCGTTTCACGAGGTGTATGATGCGCGTAGCACACGCCCGGCTAGCGCCGAAATTTTTGTAATCGTGCCGCGTCGTCGGCGTGATAATGTCGTCGTCAATGTGACGAGGAGAGACAGAACACGAAAAAGTGTTGGTAAAATTTATACGCGGGTCGCCGGCCCGAGAAAATTCGACAGGCACACGGTTAAATTGTGTGCGTATGTGTTTCTTGGCTCGGGATATAGCAGAAGAGAAAGAGGAGAGAACTGTGGCAAAATGTTTGCGGAACGCGGCAAGACAGTTGCCAACCATGTCGGCTACTACCACTCGTACAAATACCACTCCCTGGACTTTCTGCACCGTAAGTTGTTGTGCCATTTCTCTGCTCTGATTTGTATAAAAATGGAAAAGTGACTCGTTTACATTATTTTTCGTGAGGACATTTGTTATTGTTGGCAATAAGGCTTCCTTTTTGTTATTTCAACTATGTTGGTAATTTATAAATTTGATAAAAAAAATATATTATTTTTTTACCAAAACTGACTATTTTTTACTATGCAGTATAATAACAATCACCTTTTATAAATTTCTCCGAATTATGAGACAAAATTACGTAAATTGTTCTGAAATTATTTACTCATAATATGTTTAAAATTTTGTTGAATATTTTGCTTGTTCAAAATTCTATTTATAATAAAATGCATATTACCAAAACGATAGAGTATAGGTTTTATAAACATCTACGATATTATTAATTTTTTTCATAGATAAAGTTTTATCGTGAGATTTAACGTTTATTATTGAAAAATAAATATAAAGTAAAATAGAACAAACTCTCTCAACAAAGAGATGCGATAACAAGGATTATTATGCGTCATTTTAAACGCGCGTCGTGAAAAATAGAAACTTGTTTTACTTATGTAGTTATCACGTGATTATGCAAATGTTCATAAGTTTAAATGCATAATTAAATTTATAGCGTGACCTTATTGAAAAGTAAAGAAAATATTTCACATGGCGCACATGTCTATTATCATACTGTGATATAAATATCATTCAAAAAATCATAAATCGAAACGAATTAACGTTTTCAGAGCAATTTTTCGCCTCATTAAGGAAGTGTAAATATCATTAAGAGAACGTCGTTATTAATCTGTGCTCACTGACGTTTCGACTTTATTATTTAATTCTTAGGCATTTTTTATTATTAATAATTTCAATATTATTTCATTTTCCTTGAAACATCGAATGTGATTTTAAGTGCGTAAAATCGCTGTGACGTAAATTATGGGCGTGAGACAGTGTAATTCATTTCTTGTGGATCCACCTTCAGAGATTTGTAATCATAAATGCATTCAATCAATTGAGTCACGTGATAATTAATTCTACCAAAATACAATCTTATTTTGTTTTCTTTAATGATTCGGATTCACATTGATGATTAATACATTTAACGTATTTGTTAAATAACTTCCTCTGCTTATACGTTAAAATATTACAATTAAAAAAAAAATCTTTTATAAGTGCATTATAAAACGTTTGCGATCGTTTGCAAAAGTCAAGTATATAGTTTCGTGCAACGACTCGTCTGAAATTATAGAAAACACACATGTAACAGACTATAGGGATTCAGTAACAATCAGAGGAACTGATAAAGTATGATGACGAAGATTTATATGCAGTTCAAAGTATAATTGTTTTTATTTACTGTCTAAGTTATGTTTACACATGATACGGTGACGTGTTTGATGTTCTCTGTAATCTTTTCAAATTTTTCGATACAACGTACTATACCTACGCTTGCGTGCTTGATGTTATAGCACATCCGGGAATCAATTGTACATGTACGTTTTTCACTTGCAATTAGATATATAGTAGTGTTCTAGAAATTTCTGAAAAGTTAAAATAATCCTTAATTTTGAAATTCTTGCCATTGCTGTACAGTGGCTGTTATAAATCGCTTCGTTAACAACAACACCGCGGGTGCAAACGTGCAAAGTTTTTTCTGGCGTTGAATATTTTGGCGATCGTGTGAAAGTTAATCTCAATTCTGCAGCAATGTTATGTGGCAGACGCATGTGATATAAATAGAACATTGTTGTGCGCTTTGGCATACAATAATGCTTCAAACATCCAAAAGTTTTCACTCAACAAATGAATTGCAATGCTCAAAGTCATTATCAATTAGAAAATGTTTCTTCATATTTCTCTAATAGTCTCAACAAATTTCTCGATCGCAAGTCCCATATAAAGTATACGCATCCGCACCTCGTATCATATCTTTATAGACGTATCGTCACGACTCACAATCAAAAACTAAACATTTGCTCTCAGACAATTGCAGAAGTTCGAAGCAGCCCCTATATAACTCGTCACCACTCATTCATTCGTTATCTTACATATATAATATACGTTTTGCCAAATTCGGTGTACACTCTGGTACGTCTCATGCCAATTCAATTCTTCCGTGTAATTACCCACGAGATAATCGTATAAAACAGTTGTCGCTAAGATTATATAAGTATCTTATAATCGCGAGTTATTTTAGATCGTAAAAAAATATGATGATGATAACCATTGAGTGCAGTAAACAAGAACTGGCCGCCGGCGTCTGCGAAAGTTTTTCGCCGGGTATAAATGTATGATGGACCCATATAATAAGTGCATGTGTGTATACACGATAACGATGAAACTTATATACTTAGTATGCTGTTTTTCAGTTGATAATGATAAATTAATTTTTATAATATGAGCGAAAAAAACGCGAATTTTTTAGTTAAGGAAAAAACGCAAGAATAAAGTCATCGATGTAATCAGTTGTCATATGAGCACGATTTATGATTTAGTATAAGAAATAACGACGTGTATCGCGATATAAATCGGATAATATTTATTACCCTTAATAAATTAAAGTTTTCAGTCTAATAGACTTTATAAGTGATCTTAATATCGTGCCAATATAAAATTTAAGTATAAATTGGAACGATAAATTTTTGTTGAATTTATTTGTAATTTATTGTTAAAATAATGTTTGTAATATATGCAAATTTTCTGTAGAAATTTTAAAAATATTTAACAAATAATAATAGTCGTATTTCATGAATCACACGGAAAGTTTGACGTTATTAATGGAAATTCGGAAATTTTAAACAATTAAACTCCAATTCCGAAATTATTTTGAGAAAATTAAGATTAACTTAATCGACTATAATAACTCAAAGTTTACTTTACTTCTAATTTTGAAAAAAAAAAAACAATTATTGTTAACCATATAGTCGTTCAGAACTATCAATTCTGAACCGGAAATTCGTTCATGTCTTGATGGATACTTTTTCGCTTAATTGATTACGGAATACATACCATTTGCAAATATACACCCGATTATTTAGAATTCATCATTAAATAAAAACTAAGGAAATTCAGAATATAATAATCTTAAAATGACAGGGCAAAAGCTTATTTTCAAAAGCGATATCAGAAAGCGATTTAAATCACGGAAGTTTACACTAATTTAATTTTAATCATTAGACATTTTTCGAACCGAACAAAAAATATTTATTTATAGAAGACCTTTTAGCATACTTCTATTACTATCAACGTAACGTTAATTTCTTTGAAACACCCGCATATCAAACAAAACTCGAATTAACTAGAATAAAATGAGGGACTTCGACTACTCATCATCGGCAATACCGCACTCCGCAGGTATATATATTAAAGTCGAAAAGCGCGCCCGCTTGACTCAATCCACGTATAATACCTTGTATTACTACTCCATGTGCGCGAGAAAAAGAGAACCATAACTGTGTGTATACATATATATAACAACTCAGCTGGTGCGTGTTCTGCTACACGTAATGAACATCACCTACACACACATACGCTCTCACCGATATCTATCATCATCGTCGTCTCCGGGGAGTATAAAATAGCGCGCGCGCGTGACAGCAATGCCGCTACTAAGTATACGGTAGTTTAGAATTTTTCACGATAAAAAACGAAATAAAAAGTCAAAACAACCATCGAGTTAAGGTGCGTGCGCGAAAAGGGCCTTGCGTGACATGACGTCGTGGGCGGGGCGTAAGCCTATCAGCTCGAGACTTGGCACTGCGCCTTCAAAATATAAAACAGTTCGCTGCGGTATGCAGGCAGTGTTCGACGCGCCTATTATGTACACACCGCGATGATGAATCAATCGCACTGGTGGCAATAAAATAATATATATATACATAATACGCGAATTAGGCCTTATTTCTTGTGATTGTGTGTATATTTAATACTACTGTATAGCTATAGGAGTGCTTTATCTCTCGCAGGGCGAGATTTCGATGAGACCGCTTCTAGCTTATTTATCGGCAATAAGTGTATAGATATTACAAGTATTGCGCGTGCGAGCGCGTTCAATGCTTTGTTTGCCTGCAGCTGCGTATATGTGACTGCGGTGTCATGTTTTTGGGACGCAGGTGGAGTCGAGCAGCAGCAGCGTGTGCGCGCGAGGAATAACTTGTCTTCTGGAAGTGCAGAGGATCTGTTGTAGAGTTGATTGGCTACTGCTTTGGAATAAAATAGGGTACGCAGAGTGTGCTCTCAATAGCTTATCAGCTTGTTCAAATATGAGGAATATCCTGTTCATCGAGTGTGTTAGGCAGGGATTAAGCACGTAACATTAAGAAATTTTAGTCAAGATTTTGTCTGCTACGAGATTGATATCCAAAATTTATTAGACAGATTTACGTAGGGTAATAAACTTTCTTGGTAAATACATTTGAATTGGTATCATGAATTTGAAAGTTTCTGCTTTATAAGGTTATTTTATGCGTTTCTGTTTTGAAGATAGTATACTCTTTAAGAGATTTCTTTTTATTATACTCAATATCGAATGAATTACGAAATTAAGATATTGATTGCATTAACCAATTAACATTTATGTAAATAATTTAAACTAAGAACCACTAACATCCGTTTTATTGCTTTGCTTTCAGGCATTGAAAAGATGCATGGCATTAGGAGAGTAGTCACTTTTTGCATCCTCACTACAGTGCTTCCAACAGTGTTACTTGTAGTTCCTTTATATCTACGCCACAGCATCTATGCAGATGTACAGTTCGCAGTGACAGAATCTGATATTGTAGAGATTACTGACGGCATTTCTCCAATATTTTGCTCTGTATTATTTGAATCCATTAAATATAGAAGTATGAGTTTGATAATATTCAAAATTTAGAAGTTTACTTCTCTGCTGAAATATATTTGATAATTTTAACCTCATATTTTAATCACAATACTCTAAATTTTGAATAATGTGAAATCAGTACTTCTTTCAATAACTTGTACTTATTATTTAAAAAAATTTAATAATACTACATTCATTTGATTACAGGAACATACTTTGAAAATGAATGAGACTTTTAATGCATTTCAAGTGTCTCGAAGACCAGAAAAGACTTCCTATCGGAAACATATAAGACTGAAAAAGAGTATGACATTGCCAGATGATACTTTGGAATATTGGGGTTTTTATCTTTTAAAAGGAGCAACTGTTGCATTATCTGTTTGTTCAAGGTATTTTAAATTAAACTTGTATTCAATTATTAAAATATATTACATTATATAATTTCATCAATTACTTTTATATCTCTTGAAGATTTGAAGGATCAACATTACTTGTTGTGAAAGGAGAAAGAAGTTTAAGAACTTGTGGCATGTTGGATCACAATAAAAATAAAGCCAAAGCAACAGGAATATATTTACCTGAAGCTGATCAGCAGGTACAAATTTATTTTGTTGTATGTAAAAATTTAGTTATTATTAATTACTATTATGAAAAATTCTTTTTACAGGTAAAAGTTACATTTGAGTCTAATGCTCAAGAAATTCACTCTAATGAATTTAATCCAACTACTCATAATAAAGAATCTCATCACAATAGACATGTAAATCACCCAGAGGAAAACTTAGTAAAAGTTAAGAAAAATACAATTAAAGCATCACATACATCAAACACAGAAATAAATAAAAATGCAAATACAAGTACTGAGAAACTGGAAGAAATTTTAGATGAAGACAAGGAATTAGAAGCCTTATTTAATACAGCAGAAGGATATGTAAATAAGCATGTAAATCATAAATTAGATGAACAAAACTCTACTGATAAATCAAGACATTTAAAGAGGAGAATGACGCGATTACATAAATTAGAAAATCAGTCCAATAATGATCACAATGACAATATCAAAGAAGATGATAGCCATATTAAATCAATTATTCATCGACGAAAGCACAGAAAGAATTTAGAGAATAGGAGAAAACTTTCTGAAAAGCAAAAGGAACGTGTCAAATTATTAGAACAAGAATTAGGTTTAGATCATGAAAATACTGAAAAAGAGGAAGACAATCATGCAATGGAACAAGACTTTGAAGGAATGAAAATGAGGCATAAAAGGAGTCAACAACCAATCAAACCAGAATTGCTAGATAGAGGTATCAGGCATGGAGGAAATGCTGTAAAAAATCTTACAGATAGTGATTCATCAGTATCAAGTTTTGAGAATGGTCTACTTAATTGCTATGAGGGTAATGTCTTATTGCGACATGAATTCAACTCATCAAGAGAATGCTCAGATGTGAGTTATTTATTGAATGGAAATAAGCATATGCAAACTATTCATGAAGTAGCAGAAGATGGATATTATTATTATATATTCTACAGTGACAATGATATTGTTTCTAATGATATTCATGCTGTTTTTGAAATTTATAAACCAACCTTACAGTATGAAAATGTTACAAAAGCTTGTATCAATAAAACAGAGTGCAGCTTCCCCTTGTCCATGACTTCCATTGACAGAGTTATTGTTGAAGTACCAACTAAAGATGGCATTGATCACGAAATTGATGATATTTCTGTTCTGGTCTCAGTTTGTGTTCCGCGAATGGGCATTTACGTTATTTTCCCGATTGCAGTATTGTTTCTCGTACTTGGTTGTGCGTTTATGTAAATACTTAAATAACTACGTAAAAAATGTGAACATGATAATACGTTGTAACTAATTTTTAAGCAAAGCGATATTAAGTGATATATTTTTTTTACGCATAATAGTACAAAGCAACTCAAGTCATGCGTTTGTACACACGCGATAAAGGACAATTGTTGTTCATATACAAATCATAGATACGTATTTTAATAATTATATGTGTATATATATATATATATATACATAGTGTAACGACTAGTTTTATAAAAATATTTTTATTGTAATATATAGGTGTTATAAATGTGCTCAAGTTTTATTTTTAACTAAAAAATACAATTTTTTATACAAAAAAAAAATCAACCGAAGATTTATTTAACTTAATCCATTACTTAATTAATCGTTACGATTTCACTTTTCCAATCATCCAAATTTTTATTCTATCCGCGCGCGTTTTCGATAAAACGAATCATCGATATAAGCGAACTGTCAACTGTTTGAAATTGCCGGTGCGTGCCGGCTTTTCCAAGCCAGCTAAGTTCGCGACGACGAGGCGTGCCTCATCATCGCGTGTAAACAAACGTATAAGTAAACTTTTGTGTGCGTCCCAATCAATCAAAATATTACTGGATATACAACGATTAAAGTGTTAAGCTGTGATTGAAATCATACGAGCGTGCGAGAAAATATCGCTGGCCGCTCGCCATCATGCGTCCGAAGCGACGAGGCTCATCAGTGTCCGGTACGCTGTTGATCGGTTCGCGCATCCTCGTGCTTGCTATTACTGATAGACGGAAATTGAAAAGTGTAAATTGAAAAAAGAAAAAAGAATTCGTTCGTGCATTAAACACGGGGACATATAAATTCTAGGCTGTGGATAAAAAAAAAATCAGGTTTCACGAACGCACATATAGGAAAGAGGAAAGACTTGGAAAGTGATAAGGAAAAAAGTATGTTTATGTATAAGCAAGTTAATAACGGCACTTCGTATAAGCTGAATTCCTCGTTAACGTATTTCTTAGTGTAACACACTGTCCTCGTGCGAAATTTATATCTTTTATTGTTATTTAGTCTCTGTATTTCAGCTTGCGGCGGTTAACTATAATATCTATCTATTTTATTAACTTTAGTGTAATTGATTAAATTTCAATTTCAATTGAAAATTAAGTGTTAATTTCTCAAATCATTTCCATCATTATGTATTTGTATAAAATTTGAAGAATATGTTAAAAATATAAAAACGCCTAATTTTGGGCAACCCTGTATTACTTATGGTGCTATACGTTCTACTTTCTACAAATAGTTTTTAGAATAAATCATTGATAACTATATAACATTATAAAAAAATCTGAATTTTTAACATTTTTTAAACTTTCAGTCTATTATTCAAGATCCCAACGAAAAATTTCCATAAACCGCGAATTCGGAGCACGGATGGTAAATACTCCACTTTGATCTACTTTCGAGCAGTGCCGGTGTTTACAACCATATCCACGCACAAGTTCTATTGCTGTTGACCTTTAGACGCGAAAGGAAACCTTGTACGAAAGAACCTTGACGAGTCTCGTATAGGTGTTCGCAATTAACTCGTTCTAGCAGGTAAGATTGAGAGAACGAGCGAGCGCGGATGTGCATTTCACTGTCGCACCATCGATAATAAAGTAATTATCAGCGATTAACGATAATGCTTTTGAATCTTGCAGAGTGACTTCGTGAAACCTTATTTTTTAATCTACCTCTTGAAATTCGCAAAGAATATAACTGAAACTGAGAAAACGACAAGAAACTAAAAGTAAATAAGAAGATAACATTACAACACGAATTAAACGTTTGAATTTCTCGCTACCATTGCCCTATCCAGTAGCGCCTCCGCGAGGCTTCTGGGTAACTTTTCGAAATCACTCGAAAACCTTATCACTATATCAACGACCCCACCCCAAAATCATCCCCGTAATTTATCCTTCCCACCCACCATTTAACCGGCTTATTCAGTTCGCAACTTACATCAAAAAAAGCCCCCTAAAAAAGCGCACACGCGGGAATTGCAGCACAGGGCGCGACATACCATATCCAGACGGCAGCACCGGTTTATCTCGCGGGTCGTCAGGGCGCGCCCCCTAGCGGCGTTCGGAGGCGCGGTCGCTGGTGACGCAATAGGAACTCGTCCTTTTCGTCGCGCTACCGTGAGCGGAACATGTCGTATACGTCTGAACGAAGGTAAGTGCACTGTGTTATCGCGGTCAATTAGTCATTATTAATCGCTCCGCGCATTCCTGACCTCACACTAGACCGGCACACGTGCGGGCGACAATCCGGGACGTCGGGGAGGGCGTGCAAGTTCCCGGAAAAGTGTCGCGCTCGCGCGGCTCGTCGACCGCGCGGCATGGCCAACATGGCGTGCTGCTGCTGCTGCTGCTGCTGCTCATGCGTGTGTGTATGTGTGCGGAATTGAACGCGCCGATGCTTCTTTTTTTTTTTTTTTTTTGATGACCAACATTCCCCGTACCACACGTGCATATGATGATGACGCGGGTGTGTGTTTACAGCCAGGTGCGATCCTTAGCTATTTCGTCTAACTACCGTCATTTTAGCGGGAGGTGTGCGCGAACGAGGAAAGCGCGTGTGTCTGCAGCGCCAGCAAGGGGTGGTGTGCAATATGTGTGTGTGTATATATGTATGCGATAGATGAGAGGCAACGCCGCGCGCTGTATACGTGCCTAACCTCACTTTCAAGATCTATACTCGGTTCTCGGAACTCTGGCTGCTTACGCTTAATAACCAATTTCCCAAATGCAACGTTGCTGCTAGGGCTAGCTCAATGACTGTCGGGAGCGCGCGCACATTGGTGTGGACCGTGAGTGGAATTTTCCGGCGTGACGCTCCCACGCTGTACGCAGAGGCAGGCATGCACTCAGCCGCCTCGGTGGGCCACGTTTTCCGGCGTCGTTCATAGACCTTTCCTCCCCTTCGTTTCCCCCCCCCCTTAAAGCCACGCTGCAGGATAGTTCTTCTGGGAAATAAGGAAAGTCTGGCGCTTGGGCGGCCATATATACATGTACGAGAAAAGCTTCGCCTTTTCTTCGTCTCTACCTGTCTCAGATTTGTACCTTGATTTTTACAGACTCTCGGACCCTCGTGCTAAGAAAATTCGTTATCTAAAATTTTCTTTTTCTCTCGTTTCGCCTTGATCAAACTTCTTCATTTATTAGCTTTTCCAATCGCATCTTTGGAAAATATCCCAAAATCTTCCATCGTGCTTTTGCCTGCATGCACGCTATGTACCTATATAGTTGCACATATATGAATACCGTGCCATGCTCTCTTTCCCTCAAGCACGCGCCGCGTGACTCACTGTCAAAGCGCGTCCTTCTCTATCCATTTTCATCGTCAACTTTTTTTTCCTCTTTTTCTCCATCTCCTTACAGCAGCAGCAGCAGCTCATGCACTCTCTCGTACATGTACATACCATATATATATAATATATATATATATACAGATACGTGATGCACATGGAGCTACGGCAAGACTTTCTCGCTCTTTTCGTGACGACATCGGCGGTATAGCGGCCGACCTTCGCGCGCACGAGCGGCTCGTTCTCTTTCCTACTATATAACAGTGCTGTAGAGACGAGAGGAGAGAGGTATGCGAGAGGGGGGGGAAGCGCCCTCCTCCCGCGCGGCACACTTATGCATGTACGTAGGTTATATGTATGTATGAAGTTCTCTATCCCTCTTTCTCTCTCTAGAAACAGGTGTCCGGCGTGCAACCGCCCCTGGAACGATAATGCGCGTGTCACCGTCGTCGTCGTTTAAAGAAACAAACCGATGATGACGCGCGAACGTCACGTATATTGACGATAACCAGAATGGTTTAAAAATTGAGCAGCATAGGTAGTTTGTCGTTGTTCGCGGCAAAACTACACGAACTTAGAATGCGTGGTGTAATTTTAGATTATACTCGATTCTACGATGTTTAATTTGAGCTGTCCCCGCACAGGCAAACGGTATCAAGAAACGAAGCACTGGCCTAACACGTGCCGGTGCGAGGATGGGGCGCGCTGGAATGTGTGCGTGGAATACTAATGGATGAATGTATACTATAGTGTGTGTGCGCGAGCAGACGTGGATTGGACAGAGATTTTTGTGAATCGTTGGTCGAGACTTTATCTCTGGCGAGTCTTACGTTTGTTCGTGTATATCGTTCAATGTGTGTGCGCGTGTGTGTGTGTGTGTGTGTATATATATATGGTACAAAGGGAGATAGCACACGCGTGTACACGCGTCGAAGTTGCTTCGTAATCGTTGAAATGAATTTTCGCTTTGATGCTCGGAATTTTTGTTATTTACCGGAGTACGAGCATTGATGATTGTTTCATATTGTTTTTTTAATTCGATCTGTATACCGGATGTGCATTCAAGATCGTATGTCATATCTTATCTGTTTGACGTAGTAAGTAGAGAGGAGATAGGATATAGCTGATTTTTGGAAATTGGGCGGATGAGAGATTGTGGAAAGTAGATATTGAGGTTTCGGAAAATATTTTGGAGTACGTTGCATTTGAATTTTGGGTGGAAACTGGTATTTTCCTGATGAATTTTACAAATCAAAGCAATGCGTTGAAATTTACTTGAAGTGTTCGTTGATTTAAATTACTTCGACTTTGTTATCGAGGTCAGGATTGAATTGTTGAAATTTCGGACGATTTGTTACGTAAAAGTATTTCTTCATTTAATCAAAATGCTGTTTTTATTGAAAGATACCACAAATTCTTTTTAGAAACATTGTTATTAGCGAGTCATTTTCTCTGCATTTTTACTTTAATTTGTTTCGATTTGCAAAACGTTTTCTTTCGTTTCACGCTCCTACATCATTTTACTTTTTGATTTAGTAAGATTGTAGAAAATTAATTTTTTTGCGATGTTAAGCTCGTATGGTAATTATTCTACGTGGAGTTTTACTGCTTGTTTTTTAAATAAATAAAAAAAATTGCTTCAGCTGTTTTTAAAATTACCAAAATATTTTTAGCATCATTATCATTTTTAATTTTAAAGTACGCCGTGCTCTTATTACATTTTTTATCATTTTTTAAAATTAGAGCATTGGCTGCATTATAAACGAAGCAAAATCGTACGTTCAGTATCATAATAAATGTTTGTATATTAAAAATTATTGAAGATATATTTTCTATGTAATTCAAACTATGCGCCTTGGGTTCAATATTGTCAAGTTTATTATGGCCTTATTCCCTTGCCAAAAAACCAGTTTTTGATGTCAGAACTGCAGTAAATATAGTGGAACAGTTGATCACTTTGTAGTCTAAACGATTTATGCTCAAGTGTAATTCAAATTTCAACGTAGTTTTATTTATATTAAACAGCGTTATAAACTATGTGTTACATATAAAATAAAATGCAGAAAGCTCAGTAATTGTTAGCTATTAAAAATAAATTAGCCACGAAAATATCATTCAGTGCTATGCGAAATACTTTTCCAACGTTTTCAAATCGTTTACTCTTGAATAAGCTCTCAGATCAGTTTAAAATATCTGTCTATTTAATGGGTCATTTCTTCAAATTCGTCGCTATTTGTCATTTTTTAATCAACAATTACTCGCGCTAAGTTTTAAAAGATCCATTAAAATCGCTTTTATTTCTAAACGAATGTATACTCTTGATACGAGACATACCGTTGTTCCTCGACTATTTAAATCCACTTAGGCTGGCTGTGTGCACGTGTGTCTATCTTTCTCGCACGTGGAGCCTTGATCGATTCATTACAAATTATCGCTATATATATATACATAATTATTAGCCTCGACCAAACAGCCGAGCGCGCTCGGAAAACCTCGAGCGACACAACAGGATTTGCATCCACAGATTCGAAACCTCCAAAACGGGATATCTCTCACGCCAACAGCTACTGATTCATTTAAACAAAATATATGTGTGTATGTATTTCGTTGAAAGCGACTCATCATACACAACGACTATCTCGGAAAATTCTCTTTCTCTTCTTAAGGCTAACGACATCTTTATCTTTTACTCTCCCTCGCGTGTGCGTGCGTTGCACCACATTAGTAAAATAATCAATATACACGGGCGCAGGCGCATGTGTGTGTGTGTGTGTGTGGGTGTGTGGGTGTCTGTATATACATTTCTCTCTGCTCTGGGTCGTTCTGACGTTTACGCTTGTCGACGCTCTATACCTACTAGAGCTGTATGTATCGTAAAATTTTCACTCTCGTCGGGCTCGAAAATTCGAACGGCATTTTCTTGCTTCTTTCTGCTTTTACAGCTAGCTAGGCCGAAGCCAGCTAAAGCTACACACACACACACACACACACACACCATAGGGACCCCAGGTGCAAGTAATTTCCTTTCTATCCTTCTCCCCCAACGTAGCGTCCTCACGCGCAGCAGCTGCCCTTTGGAAAAGCGTCGTTTCTCTCTCTCTCTCTCTCTCTCTCTCTCTCTCTCCCCCCCTTCGTTTGTCCACGATGAGGGCGGCGGGAAAGCTATGCCAGGGAAAGGGGGAGAGAGAAAGAGGAGAATATAGGAGGCGCCTGCGTGCTAACATGCGCGCACGCACGCGGAGGTGGCGCGCGCCGATGACGCGCTCTTTATTCGGAAGTGAACTCATCGGGTACCCCCGCCGCTCGACCGTCGCCGCCGTTTCTATAAGACTTACCGCCGCCGTGCCCACCTCCTCAGTCTAGCCGAACGCTTTCTCTGGATCCCTGCTGTGCGCGCATCACGTGATCCACTTTTGTTCCACCTATTATATATAGATATATTTATATATATATATATCCTTCTGTCTTTCGCAAACGCCCCCAGTAGTATATCCCTTCGTCTGCCATTAGCCGCGTGTGCACACGCCGCAGCCGCCGACGAACCTCGTCGTCGTCTATTGCGACAACCTATCCTGTATAGTAGCAGCAGTTCTCGTCTCACTCATTCGGTCGAGCGATATCGTAGTGTTCGCTCGTGCCCCCCTCTCTTACTCCCAAGTTGTTCAGTGTTGCCGAGTGCTTGGTGGAAAAGTTTTTGGGTAGTCCCACTGCTGTAGTGATCGTGTGAGAGTCTCATTCTCTCTTGTTCCTTCATACCACTATCTACTGTGCTGTTACTCAAGTGCTGAACGCGTGAAGGTGTTGCTCGACGGTGTATTACACACGAGCACAACGTACCTACAACGGAAACTCTTTGCTATTTGGATCTTTGATATAACGTAACACCTACACCAATTAATCCAACATGGATGACAAGTAAATATCGCCTCCTTTTTTTTTCTTTCTTTACTAATATATTTAATATTCACGATCTATAATATCGCGCTCGCCGGATCTTGTACTCGGCTGCTCTCCATAGTAGCATGCTCTCGCTCTCACGTCTTTTTTGTGGTTAGCTCTCGTGCGCTGGCGCCCGCGCGCACGCTCTCTCTCTCGCACAACATTTTGCAATCGTGTCCAGTAGGGGATTTTATCATCGCGTAGCTCGAACACTCTAGCTTCGTGACGCAGCGATTTTTTTACGCCTGATCTCTCGTGTATTTCCCCAATGTTCGAAAAGAAGAAGCAGTAGCAGCTTATTGAATGATTCCCTTCTTAGAATTTTTCCGTGTACGCGCACGCGTGACGTGTGTGCTTATATGCACAGACCGACCCTCTTCGGGGAATAGCTGGTAGGTAGAGTAGCAGATAGGCGTTTGCTAGTCTCGTTGCTCACCGCCACCCCGATCTGCTGCTGCCATTTTACGAGGCGCGCTCGCTTGCGCGCGCGAGAGACCGCGTAACATCTGTTTTATTTTCGTCACAGCCCCGCGCGCGCACTGCACACGCTCCTTGACCGTGAACACACACTCGCTCGCTTGCTAGCGCCTAGAAAAGCAGGTCGCGCGCCGTCAATGTGTGTGTGTGTCGGCATAAGCTTGTAAATGATCGCGGGAGAAAGAATGGATGAGAAGAGAGAAACACGATTTGCTAATAATCTCGTTTGTTTTGCAGAACTGATGAGACCTGGGCGGCAGATAAAAATGGCCCTAGTGATGGAGAACAATCTGTCTACCAGGGACCCCCTGGAATGGACCCTGATGGTGTTATCGAATCCAACTGGGATGTGGTGAGTAAACATTTTGGAAAAGCTTTGTTTACATACAAAGTTACATGTGTTTTTGTTTGGGTCATTTAAAGAGCTCTGTGTTGTTTTTCTTACCAGGTCGTTGACAACTTCGATGATATGCAGCTGAAGGAAGAACTTCTCCGTGGTATCTATGCCTATGGTTTTGAGAAGCCTTCCGCCATTCAACAACGGGCTATTTTGCCCTGTGTTAAGGGACATGATGTTATTGCCCAAGCCCAGTCAGGTAAGATTTGTGTATTTATAATATAGAGAAATACTTTGTAATGGAAAATTATTTATTGCGATACTTTTATAAATTCAATTTCAACATTAATTTTCAATTATAACAAAACCATTTAAAGTAATATCTTTACAATGTTTAAATATACTTTCTGTAACTTGTTATTTTAATTTACATTTGTTTTCAAATTACAGGTACTGGAAAAACTGCAACATTCTCGATCTCTATTCTGCAGAAGATTGATACCAACATCAATGAATGCCAGGCTTTGATTCTTGCTCCAACCCGTGAATTGGCCCAGCAGGTAATTTCAATAGAATTTAGTTTGTAGAAAAATTTTTTGCAATGGTTAACTATGAAATGTATTGTAATTCATTTAGTTAAAGTACACATAATAATTCTTTAATTTACATTGCAGATCCAGAAGGTGGTTATCGCTCTGGGTGATTTCATGCGTGCGCAATGCCACGCATGTATTGGTGGAACGAATGTCCGCGAGGACATGAGACGTTTGGACACAGGTGTCCACGTTGTCGTGGGTACTCCTGGACGTGTATATGACATGATTAGCCGACGTGCATTGAGAGCAAACACTATTAAGCTGTTTGTTTTGGACGAAGCTGACGAGATGCTTTCTCGTGGTTTCAAGGATCAGATCTACGACGTTTTCAAGTTATTGCCAACTGAAGTACAGGTAAGAACATCAATAAAATTTGAATGAATATTTTATCAGTAGAGATGAAATTGCAAACTAAACTTGCACTTTTAAAATTTAGAAAATTGCATAAATATTAGCTATTTAACTTTATGAAGAGTATAAAATATTGGCTTTTAATTTTAGGTTTATGTTATCTAAAACCTTGAATAATTTTATCACATTAAAACATTGTTATGTAACTTGTACTTCAAGATTACAAATATTTACATTTACAGTATTTTTTTTCATTTGGGTAGTTCATTTAATAAATGTAAATAACTTTTGGAAATATTTTTGTGTAAAATATTTTTAAGGTATTATGAATATTATATGATTAAAATTATTTAAAAAATATGAATTTTGGTACACGTACGACTATGAAAAGTATGACATAAGAGTATGTTTCAAGATCTGAAATTATTTGAAGTATTGCTAAATTATTTTCATTTTTTATAATATGAAAAAAATTAAAATTTTGTTTGCGATTTTGTGTTTGTGATAGTAAATAATTAATTCTTTACAGGTCATTCTTTTGTCGGCTACTATGCCTGCTGATGTCTTGGAAGTATCCAAGTGCTTCATGCGAGAGCCTGTTCGCATTCTTGTCAAGAAGGAAGAGCTTACCCTCGAGGGTATCAAACAGTTCTACATCAACATCGAGCGTGAGGATTGGAAGCTCGACACTCTTTGCGACTTGTACGATACTCTTAGTATCACTCAGGCTGTCATTTTCTGCAACACCAGACGCAAGGTCGACTGGCTCACCGACAGCATGAGCTCTAAAGACTTCACTGTCTCCGCTATGCACGGAGACATGGAGCAACGCGAGCGTGACCTAATTATGAGACAGTTCCGTACTGGATCATCTCGTGTTTTGATTACCACTGATCTTCTTGCTCGTGGTATTGATGTGCAGCAGGTCTCTTTGGTTATTAACTATGATCTGCCCTCAAATCGTGAAAACTACATTCACAGGTAATTTAACTTTTATGTTTATATTTCTTTTAAATTTTCTCTAATATCTAAAATTCTCAATCATTACTGTAATCTAATCACCATTATTAATTTATTTTTTCTACTTATTTTACAGAATTGGACGTGGTGGTCGTTTCGGTCGTAAGGGTGTTGCTATTAACTTCGTTACGGCTGATGACAAGAGAATACTTAAAGATATTGAGCAGTTTTATAACACAAGAATTGAAGAGATGCCCATGAACGTCGCTGATTTGATCTAAGTCCCCGACATTTGCAGAATCATTATAATAAAAAGAAAATAAACGTAAGTGAAAATAAGGAGCTCTCAGCCGATCTTTCATGGTGTGTGAGTATAATAATACTGAGTGAGTTCGTGAAAAACCAATATCGCTTGTGTAAAAGCGCGAATTTATCACGGATAATTCCAACGATTCTTATCTGAATTGATTTCGTTTTATAACAGTAGACTACGATAGGTAAAGAAGCAATTAACTTACCTGTTGTATTGCAAAGGTTATTATTACGTCTATTGAAAATAATTACTCCAAATACTATTATAATTATAATTATTACTATTATATTAATTAAAATTAGTGTAAACACTGGCTAGAATCATTGCAAAGCGACTCAAGCGTTTGTAAGACGCGGTAGGCGCGCGCGCGTGGCCCGAGTTGTACTCGGTGGGCCTGCGACTGCACCAACTACCGGTTTAGGAAATGAATTTCATTTACTTGAAAATAGTCGATTTTTTCACGCTCACTGTAATCATAATTGTTTCTCTATGGGAGACGATGCCTCTCCTTTCGCTTTTATTGATTTCTTCTTCGACCTCAACGCATGAAACTATGAAATATTCGCACACCGACTTTCGATTAACGTATCATTATAACAATAATTATTGCTTTTTGATGTTTTTAATTCCAAGACTGCGATTCGTTTGTCTATACAAAGGTTTAGTTGGCTATTGGAAAGGCTATTATAACCACAAACGATCGCGAAGGAGATGTATTACGAGAGCTTAGACTAATTATATCATTTTTTGTACATTATATATCATCTTTAATAAAACCTTATCTACCATTTTATTTTCTTGTTACAAAGGATTGAATAAAATGTGTTCAATAATCATGTATATTAAAGCCTTCATTCATTTTTTATTTCCAAACAATGCTTTTCCGAACCAATTTATACCACTGTGTGGACAAACTACGATGCTCAATCTTGTGTAAAACAAAAATTAACGAGAACGGTATTTGTATCTCTCTTTCTTTCTTTTGCTATGCCGATCTTTAATATACACAAATAAAAATATTTCGCGATAAAAGATGCAAACGTTTTTACGGTTACTTTGTATTTATATTTCCAGGCATTTGGCAGCCACACGAATGAGCAGAATATTTTTGGAAATAAAGACCAAATTTCCGATTGAACATGCACTCTCGTGAATCGATCACCCTTCTAAAAATCCTGTAAATCTTGCAAAACAAATTTATAAAAAAAAAAAAAGTTGTACAACATACACTTCCTCACATTGAAGGCAACTGCAGTTGTTTTATTGTTACTTTTTTTTTTAAAGATCATGGATAAAACAAATCGTTTTATACTTTATTAATAAAAACATGCCAATTTATTATAATATTCGTGTTTTCTGTATTTTATTGAATTATTTCCTTATAAGTATTTATTTCGAGATTAAGAAGGCAATATTTTGTACTTAGTCTCTACAGCCGTATATAGTTAAGTGAATTTGTAAATAATTCTTTCCGGGGAAAGAACTTTTCTAGAAGGTCTTGCATAAAAGAATCACACGACATATACATAAGAAAATAGAGAGATAAAAATAGCGTTACTGAATAGAATAGCGTGGTATACAGTTACATTGGTATACACGTCAAGTTTTTGTTTCCGTTTTATTTTTTTTTTTGCTTTGATTATTCCATTCAATTACCTTTCTCTCTGGTACTTATATCGAATTTTGTACTTGTCGGTGAGAAAGAAAGGGCAGAAGTGAAAGGAGATCTGGAAAAAATTAGCTCACACAGAACCGGCTAGTTAAATAATTTATTCAAAATGTGTGCATAATCGTTTTTTCGTTTAACATAGTTAGGTAGTTAGATAGATAATTGTCATCTGTAAAGCTGTACTCCGTCAGCCCCAAAGATCAATGCTTCCGATCTAATTGTACGTCACTTATATTATTTAACATGCTGGTGAAATAGTAATTTAAAGTTCTGCACATATTGTTGTCTGAGAAAAATTATATGAACTATCTTTGCTTCTTTTAACAGTTAAATGAACAAGAGCAAATGTACCGCTTCTTTTTAGGTAACAAGTTTCACAAGTCTGGGATCTACGTTTTTGTAAGGAATTAGTTAATTTTTCGAGGCTGTTTATGTCTGCCATAGATTCAGACTTTTTATGAGTGATGATTCATTTAATTTTTTATGAGACTAAAACTTCGTTTAAAAGTTGAATGTACTGAGATTGTGCAACTAATGTGTTCAATAGAGAAAAAAAAGAAACAAACTGCTACAAAAAAAGCTGAAAGGATGATATGAACGTATAGGACTTTTCTTGTTTCCCTGCATTCGAAGAATGCTATGTACGTATAGGTGGAATTGACGTTTTCAGTATTGAAAATTCCTCGAAACCTTTTTCTATTATATTGTAAGCATAGGTCCAGAACCATTGTGAACGAATATGGGAAAGTTGGATACCGGATATTTAAGCATTTGCTATGTTTTTACATCTTTAAAAAACTGACTGTTAACTAACGTGTACATTCTGAATGATGTAGACAAATAATATGTGCGAATAAATATTTATTCATGGAAATAAAGTGTGCTTCAGTTTTTTAGTTACTCCAAAGATTTTACAATATAAAAAATTTAATCGGAAAATAAGTAGACTTTTATTAGTTTAGAATTTTTTGTTTTATTATTTTACGTATTTCATATATATGTATATAGATATAATTTTTACAATTCTTTTTACACGAAATAAAATAGGATTACTTATTTTACATATACACAACAATGAATAAATGTGGAATGTCAAATTGCAGGGTATTGCACTCAGATTGATATGTCGGTAATATTTTGCGCGACACTGCTCACTTATATTAACTCTTAATTTTATCAGAAAAATATATTGAATCACGATCGATAAACTATATTGCTTTCAACAGTTATATATATATATATATATATATATATATATATATATATGTACTTTTAAAATTTGTATACACATACGTACATTGAGGGTTCAAAGTCTAAATTTACGGAAGTCACGTATACTATGGAAGAGACTCTGTACGTATTTAACAAGCTTATGACTTGATCAATTAATTTTTTCGTATTATCACTTACACTTTGAACCCATATTTTTATTATATTTATAACTACGAGTATTACATCTTCACACTCTTAAAGATAATTTTGAAACAGGGGGATTGGATTTCTCTGTTCCAGACAGAGCAGCACGTTCACGTAATATTTAATCGTCCATCGTTATTTTCTCTTTTAATATGTGATCATAAATTCCCTAAAAAAATTATTTTAAATTAGAGAAATAATTTGATATTTTGAGTTAACACTTTACGTAAGAAAAAAAAATCACGAACTAACCATTACTGTCGTAAAAGCGTATCCAATGTCTCCATTCGTTAGGTAAGATTCCATAAAATCTTGTATGAAATGTATTTCACTGCCAAGCTGCAAAACACCGGCCCGGACAACCACAAAATAAAATATTGGTATCAACTCATCGGCAGGTAATTTGTAATTTTCCATTAATCTTTTTTGTATGGCCTAAAATGAGTGAAATGGCAGCAGTAATGAGATTTGAAATATCCATTTAAAAGAAATTAAAGTATCAATAAAAATGAAGACTATACCTGTTCAATTTGATTATGCGTATTTCTAATTACAATTAATTTTTCTACCGCAGAAAATGTTGTTTTTAATTGTTGTAGCGCTTCAATTGCTTCGTTAAGAAACGTATCATTCTCGGATGTGTCAAAATTTTTCCAAAATTTCCTAAAGAAAGCAGACGGTAATTAACATCGATTAAAAGTGGCGCAATCAATCGAAACAAAGATAGAGAAAGCTTACTGGTCAATGCCTAAGAAGGCTAATAACGTATTGTTAGGTTGCTTGTTCCATTTTATAAGTCGCTCCCAGTAAGCATCGTCGGTCTTTTTGTTGTGAAGAGCATACAGTACGAATAAGGCTGAATAAACGCGCGGCAGTAAGATTGGGTGAAGTATCGCAGCTGCACTTATTACTTTTCTAAAATTACAAAGCAATATTTATTATTCCCTTTTCAAATAAATATTATGTAGAATTATTTGTCTTTTCAATACTTTCAACATTATTTAAATTAGTATTTTTAGTAAAGTAATCATTGAAAAGCTTTGTTAACTGCGTTGTCTTACACTTCGTTGCACTGATCGTAATTATCGTCCTCCGACTTGAGTATGCACTGCTCGCCGGCTCTAGGCAGCACCGGAAAGAATAGCGTTACGGCCTCGTATATTCGCCTGGTGATGCTCCTCAGCTCCGATACCGCGTGCTCGAGCAGCAGGGGATGCACTCTCACACCACCATACGTGGCGGTATACACAGCGGCAATTTCATTGAGCAGTGTGCCCAGTGGATGATGTGGGCTCTCGAAGGCTCGCGTCAGGTACTTGTGGATCTGTTCATACGCTGACAACGTCAACCTCTCGAAGAACAGGATCATGTTTATTTGATCGTTGTGTGCATCTGCGCTTTCCTTGCCATCCCTTTGGTACATCGAATTGTTGTTGCTAGAACTGAAACATTGGCGTTTTTGCCGGCATCGTTGAGACTTGGTGATCAGCGCCGCGACGTTCGACCACAGCCACTGCGTTTCCAACTGCCGAGTGTTGGGTGTTTTTGAATTAGGCGTTGAGTTTGAATCCTGAAGGCCTAGTTGCTGGTAAAACTGACGGAATATCGCCACCCATTTCTGATCGGGCGGTGCGCACAGTTTGCCGAAGGAGCTATAATTTTAGATTCACTATTATATCAATAAATAATTTTATATCATTCTGATATTCTGAGAACGAGTACGTGTAAGAAAAAAGATTAAAATATCATCGATAATTTTTAGAATATTTTAGGAAAAAGATTCTTATTAGTTTTTTTTTTAATTTTAATTTTTATGTTTACTTACGGTGGTTCTGTTTCTTTCTTCTCATCTACTTTATTATTAATATGAAGCGTGGCCGTTACTTTGACTCCTTCATTCCACGCCCCACTGAAGTTTCCTTCTAATGTTTCGTTATTACTAAACGTTAATATCCCTTTTCCCCCAAAAACACCAACTGATTTAAATTCCCCTTCGTAATGAGTTCCATCTTCAAGAACCATAATGCCATGTCCCTTTAATTATAAAGTTAAATAAGTTGGAATAGATACTTAATCATTTATATGATCGCGTAAAAATATTTATCATTCGTCAAGATATTTTTATGTCTACGAAGTTTAGATAAGTAAATTACCAAAAACACATCCTGAAAAAATGTTCCTTCAAAATATATTCCATCCAATGTGACTATTAATCCATTCCCGTTTTTAGTATTATTATGCCAAGCACCCAAATATTTTTCTCCTAAAATATATTTTATATAATTCTCATGTTTAATCATATCATAATAATAAACATTTTATGAAAAAATAATTACCCGTTTTGATATCATCCATAACACCATACCCCTGTTTTACACCTGCAAACCATTCACCAATGTATACCGAAGCAACTGAAGCCATAAAGTGACCCTCCTTTTTCATGCCGTGTCCGTGCGGTAAACCATCTTTAAAGTATCCTTCGTAAATATCTCCGTTAATGTAACTAAAATCATTCAATATAAATTAATGATTATAAATTTTGGGCTTAAATAAAAAAAGTAAAATAGTATTAAATAAAAAAGTATGTTTTATTATTATTAAACTATTTATGTTTACGTCATTTATCATAAAGGTAACTTATAAGATTGACAAATATATTCTTTTCTTTCTACTTCTTATACTCCTAATTTTGAATCCAGAAAAATAAAATATTTGTACTTAAGAATTTTCACGATAGATTTTTCGTTGTGTTACATTACATTGATGTAAGCACCCGTTTTATAAACTCAGAATTCGATTAATCGTCTAATCTTGTGCAATTAAATGATTTCGTGTTGTAACAGACGTTACTGAGAATTCTTTAATGACTACTTTAATTTGTTAGCAATTATATTCAATCGGCTTCATATCATTCAACCAGTATTTAATTAATATTCAATAATCGGTGCATTTTTATTTTAATATTTATTTAATCTAAATTCTATAATCTTATATCGTGGTGGAAGATTGATCTTGTTTATCAAGTATGCAACATTAACGAACAAAGTTCGAGGTAGATATTTCATATTATGGTTTACTAAATATTCAAGACTGAACACCTACTTCATGATACCATATCCGCTTTGTTGACCGTTATTCCACTGGCCTTCATAGACGCCTTGTATTGGCATTTCCATCCGTCCGGTACCGTGTATGGCACCTTTATGAAACTGTCCAATATACATGCGGTTATCTGCCCATTCCAATTTTCCCGAACCATGTAATTTACCATTCATCCATTGCCCTTAAAAAAATTTGTTCATTTTTAATAATTACTCAAAGTATTTTTCTGTTCAATTAACTGCAATACGGACCGCATTTAATTCATAAATTTTAGTTTTTCAATGACTTCAAAGTATACATAGTTTCTAATACATTTATAAAAGGAAGTCTAATAAATTAAATGTTTTGGATTGATGTATTACTCAACGTTTTATTTATTATAGAAACAAAAATATAGTACCTATATTGCAGTATAATAATCAAAAAATTTACATAAACTCATAGCAAATGAATCTATTAAAGATTTTAAAATAGAGCTAAATAAAAACTGAAATATATTTTCTTACCAGTATAAATTGCATCTTTATAAACGGAATGTTTCGTAAAAGTAAAAGAGCCAGTTCGAATATGGGGAGGCATATGACTAGCAGATCTCTGGAGACTATTTTTAATAGCAATTTGAAGAGCATGATACCAATCACTACGATCAGCAGCTGTTGGAGTATACAATATAAAACTATCTTCCGGCGTTGTAACCGATATGGCATTCTAAACAATATTATATTTTATTACATAACTATCAAAGTTTATAAATTGCTTTACATACATTGCATTTAATTAATACTAAAGATAGAGAATAATGTACCTGCGAATTGTCTGAATCAGGTAATAGTTCAACCCACAGTAATGGTAAAAGATGAGCCGTATACGTAGTACCAGTAATGTGAATAAATACGTCACTTAAAAGAATAAACCAATGTGATGAGAATCTACTAGAATTTAACAAGGAAATTTGACGTGTTCGAGATTCTCTTATCATTCTTCTTTCAGGGGATCTAAATTGTTCTACAATTTTTCCTGACCCTTCCCAAAAATTTTTTGTACTTTCAGCTTCTTGTAAACGCTTTATTTGTTCCTTTGTAATGATTTCCCATTTGTTAAGTGACTCTTGTAATTGCTCTATTCCAGAATTCATTTCATTTGATTTAATTAAATTTTTTATTAGATTGATATACCTAAAATGTACCATTGATTAGTAGTTGTCTATAATATCAATAAATAGGAGTTAGTAGAGTATTTTTTTTTTAAAGAAATAATATCTATATTTCTAGAACACAATTGTAATTCAAAGAATTTTATTTATAAATTGAAAATTAAAAAAATGCAAAAGCTCACCTCTGTAAACGTTGCAGTGGGTGTTGTAGTACAAAAGCAATGACAATTTCATTTGTAATACTTCCATCTTTTTCTTTAACTTTGTCTTTAAAAATATTTAGAAGTACTTGTAGAACATCAATGAGTTTGGCGATTTGTGCGAATCCACCCAGTGCAATGATATCACATATTGCATTTAAATAAGACTTATAGATACTGAGGTATTCATCGACGTTCGTAACGACTATAACTTCGTGAGCTTCGATCGTCCGGTTGTAATAATCCCATAGACTTCGAACATTTAAAACAGTAACACTCAAAAGTTCATTATAACAACGACATAAAGTTTCATAGACATTTGGCTCACGAGTGGCTCCACCTTTCATTTGAAACGGTATTATCAAGTTCTGATAAACATGCAATGATTCATCTAAAAATATCTGTTCCTCTATCAGTAAATCTGATATCGCACTTAGCGATCTATTTATCATTGTACAACAGCTAAAGGTATCGGAGCAAAAAATATTCTTGAGTGTTTGATCCTTCATCTCTGGTATTTCTAAAGTTGACATCACTCCAGAAGACCTAAAGATTGCAAAAAATAAGATATATTTTATAACACCTATTTTACTGTTATGCTTAATAAATTAATGAAGTTAAAATATAAGTATAAATTTATAAGTATTACATAAATTTACCTGTGTTTGCCCATTAAAAATATTTTGTGATCCATCATTATTAAACTATGATCACTGCCAGCTGAAATATCTTTGGCTCTTTCATTAGATGACAAGTGTATAAAAAAATTTAAGGAAAATAGTTGTGGTGATTTTTGATCAACTTGTGAGCAATGAGCGACTTGCATGAAATTATTTCTTCCCCATGCAAAAACTCTACCATCAAGTGTAAGAGCAAGAGTATGAAAGGCTCCACAAGCTATTTTTTTGATTCCACAATGATTGAGTATTGTTACTTCTCGTGGTCTAGGTCTGTTGATTATATCTCCTACGCCAAGCTGTCCATATTTTACATCCCCCCATGTCCATAACTCAGTCGACATTGCACTATTACCCGTTCGAACTAATAAATTGATCCTTTCACTTAAACGTTGCTGTACTAATTCATGTTCTGAAGACCCTGCACTAGATGACCAAGGAAGTTCTTCACAACGTAAACTGTTGATTAAACTGCCAGCAGTTCTTTTTGATTCCTCAATACCTAATTCTTCAAAATTATCACTAATATCGTCTCTTACGTCATTAACATCAGAACTACCACTCACATGTCTAGATAATGTTACAACTTTATCCCCTACTGTTTTTACTCCTTCATAAACTAAATTGGCCATATTTGAAACATTTTGCTTGATGAGACTAGCAGGGTTATCAATTGTATCCATTTGTATCTCATCTTTTGCACTACCATAAGATGAAACCCAAGATAATTGTCGTGTGAGAAATTGTCTTGCAGCTTCTGTATTCATTAAAATAATATTTTTCTTTGCTTCCTTATCAGATTCTAGAACTTCATTTGCACATATTTCCCCATTCACAATTGAATTCACAGAATTCGTGATCAATTTTTCTTCTTCAATAGTATGAAACACATCTTCTTTACTTGCACTTGATATTGCACTTATTGAATTGGTTGAATGACAATCACTAAATTGCTGAGGATTAATACCCATAGGACCTGTATCTGATGATGTTACACTCATAGGACTTGGGATAACATTACTGAGGCACTGCGAACACGATTTGACAAAAACTTCCTCCACATCATTCTCACTATCCATATCACCTTTTGCTAAGCTAGGTACCTTTCTCACTAAAACTACATAAAAGTTGGATCCACACGCAACATCCGAAACAATGCGTCCATTGAAAAAGAATACTTTCTTAGGTTCCTGAGATTGAATGTCAATCTGCGGTTGATCACCACTTGCCCACAACTGACCATTATCAGTCACAAATAAAGCAGAAGTGTTATTAACTGCTATTGCTGTCACTTTAACAGTATCATTATCTTGCTTGCATCTAAAAAAAGAAAATATAATGTAAGTAATTAAAACTTAATTATATTAAATGGATTTTTGATGAACTATAAAATTTGTATTCAAAATAGTACTGGTTAAGTAATAATTTATTTATGATTGAATTAGTATAGCAAACACATAGTATAGAGTTTATTGAACTGATATTTAAATGTTATTGACATTAAACTTTACAAAACAAAAGTTAAAATTGTGCAATATATAATACTTTTTATTTAAATATCTTATATTTTTATATGAAAAACTATATTAAAAAATTTAATCTACATTTTCCATTAATAAGTTAATATATACCAATTATAATATATGCTGCAATTAATGAAGCATCAGTAGTCAACAAAACTGACATGACACTATCACTACTGATAGTGTATCATTTAGACTCCCATTGAAGTTCGCAATATCTGTTACTTTAAACGACAACTATACACAATATAAATAAAAGTAAACCTTAAAATTATTATTTTTTTTCGCGATAACAGCAAGCAAATCCGTGCATCACGCAGTTAACACTCCAAACATGTTTTTAGCATAAAAACAAAGAGCATCATCATTTCCCAGTATCAAAACATCGCAGAAAAACGCCCACCAAAACGACAAAAACTCACCCGTGGCTACAATACTTGACGTCCTCCTTGATTATGATGGTGTCTACAACGGTGAGGCTTTTAGGATCGACCTTCTGTACGTGTCCCTCGTTAGTCACGACGAAGACGTGTTCGCCGTTGGTGGCCAGGTCGACAGCGTTGAACTCATTACACCTGGCGAACGTGAGCGTCGTCTCGCCGCTGTTGTCTACTACGACGTCGCCGTGATAGAAGCCGCAGTTGGTCGTCCTGAGGAAGACGCGCTCGCCGCAACTGACGAGTTTACCCACTGGGCCATCCAATTGGTCGGCGAAGCTCAGGGCGACCTTGTCGGCACCGCGCCACAGGTGGAGTTCACCGGCCCCGCCACCGCCGCCACTGCCCTGGCACATTTTCGCTGGTGATGTTTGTTTCTGTCGTCGGTGGTGATCACTCTTCCCGACAACAACGACGACGGGCTCCGACGACATAACCTCCTCGTCGGGACACTGCTGTGCAACTACCTCACACTTCTCGTTGTTTCACCTCCTGTTGCTGCTGCTGCTGCTGTTGCTGTAGCTGCTGCTGCTCCGCTGTTATTTTGCAATGGCTCGGCTTCGTCATGTTATTATGGACGATAACTCGGCGGCAGTAGCCGCGCGCGCCTGACTAATCACTTGGGCGTCGCACGAAAGCATGACGACGACGACGATGTAGTTGCGTTGCCGTTAACAAAATGCCTCGATGTCCTTTGCCTTTCTCTTACACACTCGCGCTGAGTGCAGCGCAGTATCGCTATGTACTCTCTTGGTGGAGACTGGCCGAGCAACTGCTGCTGCGCGCTATTGTTATGAAGAGCGAGAGCAGCGAGAAACGTGTGTAAGTGTGTGAGTATCCTATATATGCATGCGTGATGAGGAGGGGTGGGGGGCTTTTAAAGGACGTTTTCGGAGCCGCGCGCCGTGCTAGATGATCTGCTGCTGCTGCTGGGCACCTTAGCTGATCAATCGAATTTTCTTTTCTTTTTTTTTTTGGAGCTCCTTGGGGGATATTGCAGCCGCTGCGCGCACACCCGCGCGCGTAAGTATATAGTTGCAGGAAGATGCAGGTCAAGGTGGTTCAATTTTAGACGGAATGAGATTGTGCGCACCTGTGCGTTTTTGAAAATTGTCTTGCATAATGTTTTAATTTTTTTAATTTTTCAAAATATTTTGAATTCATTGTTAAAAAAGAATTGGAGTCATTTTAAATTTATTTTTGGTTTAGTTTATTATAAATTAATAATAATGTAATAAGAAATAAATATTTAAAAAGCCTTGTAAAAATATAAGGTATTATTAAATAAAATGATTCTAAAAAAGAAAATTATAAGGAGTATTGATTATGTGATCCTTTTGCAGGATAATTATTGAAAATAATGTGATAAAATTGTTTATTTTTTAAATTTTGAAAAATTTCGGAGCTTTCGAAGTTTTCTGAATAACGGCTTCAATGATCAGGCAAAGCCGCCACCAAGTTCTTCAAATATTTCAAATGAATTTATAATCAATATCCCTTTCACTTTGACATACAAGATAATTAAGTCTGGAAGGGGACTGGTATCTTGTGCGTCTTCGAATATGCGTCGATGGTTTTACGGCATTTGAACTTTTATAAAATTCTTCGGTACTCGATTCACCCGGCGAAGAACAAACACTCAATTTGGATGATTGCCTTTTTGGAGTCTGCAAAAATTACATTTCCGATAAGATATACGAATTAACATAAAATCAAAATTAATTTTGTTATTGTAATTTGTATACTTGTTTTTTAATTTTTTCTGATACTTTTGTTTTATTTTTTTTATTTTCCATGTGTATAATATGTTGTATTAGGTGTGCCAAAGCTAGGGATTCTTTACTATTTTTAATTTTTAATATTTTTTCTTGTTTAGATTTTTTAACTTTAGATTCTTTATCTTTATCAATTAAGTATTCCATATAGGACTTTATTGTGTCCAAATCATTCATTTTTTCTGTAGTTTTGATCAATGTTTTTATTAAATTTTCCAGAAGGACTTCTAGTGATTGTAATTCCCCTTTCTTTGAATTATTAGGTCGACTTTTTTCGTTTTCGAAAGATATATTTAAGGGTTTCTGTGAACTTTGCAGTGGTATTTCATTTGCAATTTTTATAGAATGTAAATTAGTTTCTGGAACTATTTCGTGGTGAATTGTTAAATTAGATTTTACATTCATAGATGATTTTTCATCAAAATGATAAGTAATAGGAAATATTAATGCCTGTTTTTCATTTGGGTTATTTACTTTGCTATTTTGTATATTAGGTACATTTTCAGTAAAATTATTATTATTTAAATAATCAATGATTTCCTCTTCCGGTTTATAATTTAAGTTACTTGAGTTACTTGTGTTTGAATTAAAAAGTGTTTTAACGGCATTTTCCGTATTTTTCTCATTGAGAAAATGTAATATTTTAATTTTTTCTAAATCATCAGTGTGTACAGTTGATAATCCATTGCTTTTTCTTTTCTTAAATAATCTCTGCAAAACAGAAATAAATCGATTTTTTTTTCGCGATTTTAATATATCGCCCGTTGAACTTTGCGAAGAGAAGTCTGAAAAACGATCATTTGAAAATTGTCTTTTCAACAGACCTAATACACTACCCGGCACTTGAACAACGAAAGTGAATGGGGAAGAGAAATCAGTATTGTTTACTGATTCTACTTTAACACTCAGTGGCGTTTGTTTTTCTGATCTTGGGCTGTAATCACTACTCTCTTTAGATAAATTATTTTTAGAATTAATTTTATTCTCAAATTCTTGAATTAATAGCTGCAAATCTGGAAAGCTACTGTTTATCTTTGATTGTTTATTAACAACATTCAAAGAATTTAGTGATTTCTTAAAATGCTCATCATTATCTGACAATTCCTCATGGGAATCAAACAACTGTTTCTCTAGACATTCAAGATGTTGTTGACACTCTTTAACTTGCTGTAAGAATTTTCTTTTGAAATTGCTTTGAAAACGAGCAAAAGCTGTATCTAAAATAAATAATAAACAACAATAAGAGTAAGAAAATGATTTTAAAATATTTCCTCAATTACCTTCATTGAGGTTTTCCATGATTTTTCTCTTTAAATTTCATTTGAATAAGTAAATTAAAATTATGCTTAAAATTAAAACTGTAAGCAAACTATGTATTTTTTTGGTTAGAAACATTTTGATTATGTCATTTGTTTATTTTAACTTGCCAAACAAGGTTGATTGGAAAGGTATAGAAATATAATATAAACTTATCTTTGATATAAAATACTTATTTATATTTGTACAAATTTTGATTATGTATATATCACAGTATTAAATTAAAGGCCTCTTATAAGCCCATAATTTGTCATGATCATATATAAGATGTATTTTTTCATACATATATTTAAAAAAATACAATAAATTATCATACTGTCCATTGTATGGTTGAAATAAATCAGATTCTTTTACAACAGTTTTTGTATCTTTTGTAATAAGTCTATCTTCAACATCAGCATAATTTTCTATTTCCCCAAATGCACTTGTGTGTAGCTCAACAAGAAATTGATGGATAGCCTCTATTGTTGCTAAATACCATCTTGGACTTTTCTTTTGATGCCTCCAAAATTGTGAAATTCGAGATTTCAATATTACACAGGGTAAATCTATAATTTAAGAGTATATTTTATGAAACAAAATGTAATAAACATAAATATAAAATTAAACAATTATAATTTACAGACCTCGTAATCTTTGGTCTTTATATATTGACTTAGTTTGATGCCAAGTACTATCTATAAATACTGCTCTTGTTATTGGAAACTCATTCTTAATAGTTTCAGTGATAGTTTTATCCTCCTTTTCCACTTTTCTTATGAATAGATCTTCAATGTTCATTGCTGTTTTACTAGGAAAAATAAGTACTGTCTGAAGGCTAGTGTTATACTGTTTTTAAATACCATATTGAATGAAATATTATGAAAATAGTGGAATCTTACTTTGTCAGATTCAGAAAACTCTGGAAAGTCGGGATATGTATAAATTCTGATATCCTTTGGAGCAACAATAGCTGCATGAACAGCTGTACTCTTGCCATCGATTTCTTGGACATGTTTTATAATATCAATTTTAATAGGTAACTGAAAAATGTAAATGAATAATTAATTAATTTTATCAAAGAAAATATATACAAGTATAACAGTTTTAGGTTAGAATCGCATTATAAATGTTCATAAAAAAACTAGTTTTCAAAGTAATTTTTTATATAATAAGAGGTAAATAAGTAATCAAAAAATGAAAAATCACCTTAATTTGTGGAATATATTTTTCATCTATTACGGGTGAATAACATGAGTAGCAGAAAAACTTTCGCGACTTGTAACATTTCCCGCAAATTACCCGTCCTTCAATACTATCGAGACAACTGGCATCATCAATTTTCATGTGACGAAAAGGTTCTCGATCAATGATTTTTTGTTGCTCCTCTAAAGCTTTTAATTTTTTTTCATCCGAGTTATCACAGACTGCAGTGAGTTCCGCCATGTTTCTAAACGTGCTCGTGTTTACTCCTTACACGTGAGTTTACGTATATAGAAACAAGCTAAATGCTTTAGTAGTGGTGTAAATAGAAAATGCATAAATAACGTCAGACAAGAATTAACTCAGTAAAAACTTGCAGATTAATCAAAGATCTTATTGTTGCAAGTCATAGTTCGTTATTTAATCAGCATATTTATTAATCAAATGATTAGGAATGACTTTATTTTATTTTAGTTAAAATCGATTTTCAAATTTGTGCTTGAAAATAATTAAGTCAGTCATTTTATATAGATACATTTTTTATTAAAATTTAATTACAATAACTTTAAACATATACTAATATATAATGCATCACCCATTTCACATAATTAAAACATGCATACAGTCTATATAAACTGTTCAATCTTCAAAAGTACTTCTGGAGCCATTTGTACACTTTTTATATCTTTATTGCATTTTTACTGGTGAAGCTGAAAATACTCGCATTGTATATCTTAACACCATCACAGTACTGAAAAATTAAATGGAATTTAGTCATGTTTTGGCACTTTTAACACATGATCTAAAAGTTAATCATTATGTTACCTGACTACAGCAATAAGACCTGCTGGCATGATTTTTCCAGTACTGTAAAAGCGATAGCCCATCATACCTCCCAAGGCAGCGCTACTACCAAGTATGACTCCATAATTCTGTGGATCTTGTGTAGTTTGGAATGCTCCGTATCCTATTATAGAACCAAATAAGAGTCCAGCTCCTAACGATGGGATTGAGTCTGGAAAAATCAATGCTATATTAGCCAAATTCATTTTCAAATAAAGCAGATTTAGTTTCTTTCATGTGAAAAAAAGATGATGTGACACAAATCGAAGAATAAAAAAGACAAAACATTGTTAGCTCTATAACTTATCCTACGTAATAGATAAACCGAACATCATTATTTATCATTATGTTGATGGTACCGTACAAACAAAAACAAATACAAAACTTACGAGATTTCACATAACCCATAATTCCACCAGCTGCCACAGCAGCGGCGTAAGCGAATCCGGGAACATCGAGCGGCATTTTCTACCTTGCAGGAGAACGGAAAATTTGCGGAACCGGCGCTTTAGGCGGTAAGTATTTTGATCAGTGATAGCAGTCGTGCTGCTGCGTTGATCGAAGTTAGACTGAATTGTTGATTTGCGCCGAATGACCAGCAACAAATACGTCGTAGTGGTAAAATCGCATGCGAGCGTCGCTTCGATCGTGCAATGTCTGCAAGTGTATTCCGCAAAATTTGCAAGTATGGAAAATAAGAATGTAATGACAAATTTTACGTTTCAGAAAATTGTTATTTGCTAAAGTTCAATTTGCAGTTAATTTAGTTATGACAAAAATATTTAATAAATACTTTTCGGTATATTATGATACATTAATTCAATTGTTATCGAACAAGTATAAAATAACCGGTATAATTGTACATTATTGCAGTATGCATATTTCAACTGTTTAATTTTCATTTTTTCCTAGTACTTATTACTGGTATCTACTTTTCTAAGCATTCAATTTTAGAGATAAATTGCAGACATCAGATATTTAGAATTTTTGTAAATTTTTAAAAATTCGCGCCTTTTAAATGATAAGAGTAATTTTCTATCTTATCATCATTTTCAAATATACTTTTACTGTTTTTAAATAAAAGTTACATTCATAATAGAAATTGCTTTGAATTTCAATAAATTGCGTAAGATACCAATGAGGTATGCAAAAATTAATACTTAGAAAATTGATTTTTGAATAGTCAATTGACATACGCGCGGTAGCGCTGTATTCGCACTTGTTGTTCTTCCTCCTTTCACATTCCACCAAGAAAAAAAAAACATTTAAACGCCTTGTCCGGAGGTGCTTATCGTTTTTATAGTTGTTTGTGCGTGTAAGTTTTGCGTAAATAAGTATTAAACAAATAATTTTTAAACTAAAAACTGTTTCTAAGTTTGTAAAGTTGACGTACACGTACAGTTGCACGTTCAAGGCTACTTTTTTCTCCTGCTAGTGCTCGAATCAGCTGATCAGTGAGAGTGTGCGTTTTTTACTATATACGAATACGATACGAATACGATAAGCCCTGTGAAAACAAAATTTTTATTCTGCACGTGACTTTTCTATAGGCAGAATATGTGCGTCGGAAGTGCGTGATATTAGTTCGATCCAGCGTGATCGAGTGCGTTTTACATATCCTGTCCATTCCTGAAGGCACATGTCTCTCACTATACTCGAATTTTAGTTGGGTGATATTTAGTCTCGATATCAGACGTGCAAGTCATTTCCACACTAGTAGTTTAAAAAGACGCGGTGAAGAGTGTTACTGTTTAGTCGTCGGCAGTCTCTTGAAGTGGAACAATCACAGGTCGCGTACATAATGATACCTGACAGGTGTTTGCATAGTACTGGAAACATTCTCACACTGAATGACTTAAAAAAAAAAGCTGGCCTTAATTCAAGGGATGAGGTGAGTCATCTTTTATGAATGTTAATACGGTGTAATAGAGTAATTCTGGTGATGCAATCATGCAGAACATAAATGTTTACCAGTTTAATGATTTCCATTAATATTTTGATCTAGTTGATTGAAGCACTGAAAATAACTTTTCAAGGAAAAGGCCAAGGAGATGCTGTAAATGCTGTAAGTAATAATTTGATTTTTGAGAATTATAATAAATATTTGATTTTCAAAATTATTTGTTTACTTTTTAGAGCAATGGAGTAGTGACAGACTCTGAAAATGTGGATAGAAAGGAAATGAAAATTACTGTGAAAATATTTTTATCAAATACCGATTCTGAATCTTTAAAAGAAGCTATAGATCAAAGTAAGGAAAAAGATGTTTTTCAATTTGCAGCTTTTAGTTTCATTGTCAATGTTAAAACTTAATTTTTTTACAGTGTGTAAAGAACTAAAAACTGAAACTATAGAGTCTTTAGTAATAGTTTTGAATAAAGAAGATAATACTGATGATGTACTGCCTTCCTTGCAACGCTTATGGACTGCCCTTGAAGAATATTTTAAATTAGGGAAATTAACTAGTATTGGTGTTAGTGATATTGAAACAGAGAAGTTTATACAATTTTACAATTGGGCAAATGTGAGTTCAAAGTTATCTTTAAATACATAAGACTCAACACTATTTTATAATATGACAAAATTTTCATTCATAACTATCAATTTTAGGTAAAACCTAATATTATTCAAATAAATCTTGCCACATGTTGCGTTGTACCACCTGCACTTCAAGAGTTTACCAAGCAAAATGATATTCAATTATTGACACACAGTGATCCAACTTGTAAGTATTAATTATATTGATTGAGTAATCATAAGTATACTATTTGTACATTTTGTTTATTTTGAGTAGACTAGATAAAAAATTTTATGAACAATAATCAATTAATAATTTTAATATTTGTTTTATTTTAGCAATAGTAACAAAAGAATCGCTAAAAGAATTCTTTGGTGATGATGCTGAGTTGAAATGGGTCGCACGATACCAAATACATCTCAAGTGTCGAGGAGTCCTTTCGTCAAAAGGTTACCTAGTGCGAATCAACAAACCAACATAAATATTGCAGTTACTTAAAAATCGTTAAATATAGTATTGAACGCGAGATGCATATTAAAAACAGCTTGATATAGAAGTAAGAACAAAAGCTTAAATTTTGAGTACTTCGTAAAAAAAAGCTATATGTACTTCATACATGTATTTTAATTGCAAACGTGATAAAACATTTATCAAAGTATTAGAAATATTTTTATATTGTTGCAAATTTTTTATCGTTTAAAAAATTTACTAATGTGTGCAGTGTACAGTATAGATATCTGTAGAAAATAGCACGTGCAAATATTTTGCTTGTTTTGTGATAATATTTTACACAAAGATTTGAATTATACATTGTATATAAAAATAAATAGAGATTTTAAAACATTAGAAAATTTATTCATGTAATTAGTATGAGTACCATTCAATAAAAAGTTTTATGATTTTTTTTTTAAATTAGCAATATTACGATTAATAAATACGTGTTAAATAGCTATCTATTATTGAATAAAATACCAATTATAATACAAAAAATTAAATCTGTACCTATAAAATGATATTTAAATAATGAAATTTATTAAATGGTGATTATTAGAAAAAACTTACTTAAATTAGTGATAAAATTTATATGAATAATGTAATAATAACAAAATCTGAAAATTTTTGTAAAATTATTTTTTGTCTATCTATTCATTAAATTAACTATTTTTATATTATTTTAGCAATTTCATATGATGGTCTATATATTCAAGTTTAAAAAGTAAAATTGAATTAATTTTTTCACATTTATATACATATTTTGTCTTACTGCGTCAATCTTATACTACTTGAAGGATGTTTACATTTACATGGGTTTCTTTTTAGTTCAAATACAATAAATTATTCAGGAATGTACTATTGCTTATTTTTAACCATCAAGAAATTAATGTTAATTAAACTAAAAAATTCTTTTAAATCTATTCTACAAGTTGACCTACTTTAAAATATTAGTAAACTAAAAATAAAAAATATTTTGCAAATTATAGTCTTTCAAATGTATGAAATTAACCTTATAAAAAATTTGAAATATTTGAGTAAAGTAAAAAAAATACTTAAAAAAATTATTGTAATTTGAAAAATTCCATATTAGAAAAATAGCGAAAATCAATAAGTTGGAATACTTTTGTAACGAAATTTCGTTGAAACCTGTTTTAATAAAATTGTTTAAAAAACTGATAGACATGGTTTCAATTTTTCTGAGCCAAAAATGTTATTAATGTGTGTATTATTACTAATATTCTTTCCTCACCATGTAAAATTATGCAATTGTGATTGCTTTACTATTTCAAAGCAATGGGTTATAACTGACATAAACATGTACCAGATAATAATTTTCGTTAATAACAGTGACAGGTATTTTGAAACCTACGATTTAGTTTTTAAAAAGATATATAATGCCATTCCAGAAACTACCATCGACATTACCAACAAAACTATCGGAACAATAATTTTACCGATTTTGAAAATCAGTTTTACTTTACTTGATTCTATGTAGTCGGCCTCACGTTTCGGAATTGCAACATCTTACAGATTATTTAGTACAATTATCTCCGAAATCGACCCGACCTCACTGTTGATACTTCTTTTCACAGAAAGTAAGCAAAATCTGAATAGTGATTACGAAAAGATCTTACTATATGCCTAGATAAAAAATTTTATAGATTTTTCTATACTGGAAGTGCATAGTAATGATAATCTGGAACATTTACTCCATTTTTATAATCCTTTTCACAACATCTATACGAAAAATTTTCCTTGTTCGAGGAAAAAATTTTTCCTGACAAACTGCACAATGTTAATGGGTATTCAATAAACGTTCCTCTTTGCAATTTTTACCCTTACATATACGTAAAAACAGAAGAAAATGGAAGTCCTAGTAGCGAGATGGTAACCGCTGTTAATGCTGATATTTTAACAGTAGTCGAAAGACTGAATTTCACATTTAATTTCAATTTTGATAAAAAGGATGATTCCTTTTCAGATTATGTGACCAAGTCAATGAGAAAATTAGTTAATAACGAGTTGAATTTGATTCCAAAAGCTGCCCCTACATTTCTTATTCAACAAACATCTAAATCGTCTTCAGTTTTAACTATAGAATTCACTGAAGCATCTAACCTAACAGCAGCTGTCCCAATTCTAATAATGCAAAAATTGTACGTTCCTGCAGAAATAGTAATCTACTTATTTATCACTCCGGTTTGCATTGTCTGCTACTGTCTAATCATTAATTATTTGAAAATACGTAAGAAAAGCTGGAAGATTTTTTTCGCCTTACCCTGGCCGAAAGTACCACATTCCCTCCCGGCGCAAAAACGGGAATGTAGTATTTTCGGCCTGGGTATAACGAAAAATAGTATACGCTCCACGGGAGTAAAATTGGCCAGCCCACATCTCGTGTTTGCCACCCTTGCCTTCGGCTCGGGTGGCAATTTACACGAGATATGGACTGTCCAAGTTTTTTCCTCCCATGGTGCGTATTACGTTCTAAGACTCTTATTTGGTATCCTAATTTATACGCATCCCCGATTATTAATTGACAGACTTACTTACACGAGCATCGTATTGTTATTCATACAGTATTTCGTAAAGTTTTACTCGACCTTTATAAATATGGAGATGGTCCGTAATGAAATATCTCTTAATGCTTTAGAAGAAATCGACGAATCTGGACTGAACGTGTATATACATAAACAGATTGTATATTACTATCATGTCTTCAATTCGGATAATGTACATATTCAAAACATTAAGCCTCGAGCACGCGTGGTCAATGATATTTCCACGTGCGTGGAGAACGTTATTCTAGGCGATAATGCCACGGTGTGAATTGCTCTGTCGTCATTTATCAAATATTATGCCGAGAGATATGTCAATGCGAAGGGTAAGCTGATAATGAAAGCGGTGAAAGTGTTTTACGAGGATATAGATAGCTGTTTTTGCGATTGAAAAAGCATCGCCGTACTACGAGAAGTTCAAGATGATTTTATAGGTGATTCAGGAAGCCGGCATTGGAAAATTGCTAAAGAAGCGATAGATACCGATACCGGTATCTAATGCAAGAAAAAGAATCTTTACTGACAATGTCTTTTTAGTTCAGCTTGTTTTTGTATTGAGTGTAGGATATAGTATGTCATTTATTGTTATTTTAATTGAAATCATGAATTTTTAACTGTCAATGGATATATATATACACACACACACACGCATACAATAATCAATAATAACCATCATGTAGGACACTCTTTTAATAATAAAATATATTATTAACCAAGTGATCTAAATTCGAATAGTTAACAAGGAGAATGACTTTTATTTATATATAATCAAACGATATATAATCCAGTAATTAATTTATTACAATATAATTAAATAATCAA
>JAYJLV010000011.1:7680527-7712177 GCA_036873485.1 Torymus texanus
GAAAATTTATTTAGGTCGAAAATGCTTCCATTTGATTAACATGTTAACCAACGAAAATGGTTAATTTTCTACCAGGGTAAAGTGGGATTTTATTCTGAGTGATCTGATGGTGACCTTAGATAATTTAATCTTGCCAAGGTGAAGACCTACAATTTTGATCCAGGTCATTTTTCTCTGTCATGTGTATTTTTCACATTATATCTAGCCGTCCCGGAACTTTTGACACACCCTATATAAAAGATCGTACATTCAATAATCATAACTTAATCACATATAATTCATATTCAAACTCATACGCATATGGTATCACCACAAGTGATAATATATCTAGTATACATATCACACTGCAAGCGCCAGGGAACGATCGAACGAGGAGATCGGCATGGTATAGTAGCCGATAGGGAACCGCGACGTGTATCAGCCACCGCAGCTACCCCACGCGACACGTTATACCCCCGCTTTACTTGCTTCGCGGTGTCTTGAATGCCTATATATATACACACACACGCGCTTGTGAGGATTTTTCCTTTTGCCGTAAGTATAAACCTCCTCCTGGCTGCTGCGGCGTCGGCGAAGAAGAAGAAGAAGAAGAAGAAGAAGAGGGGTCGCAAACGGGGAAAGAGAGATGCGATATATATACAGCGCCTTGCTATCTCGCTCTCGTCTTTGTGTCCTCCATGGGCCCTTTGCGCGCTCTCCTCTCTCTCTCTCTCTCTCTCCTCTCCCTATTCATCTTTTACTTTTTACGAAGACGATGCGCGCGTGCGAGCACTACTCGCTCTGCTTTCCTTCTTTGCAAGAGAGAGAGAGAGAGAGAGAGAGCACCCCTCTTCCTAGTTGTCCCTTTTATCCCTTTTCTCGCGCTCTTTATATTCATGGTCGCGCACGCGCGTGTGTGTGTGTACCTTTTTTTTCTTCGTCTGTCCCGATGAAGTGAATCGCGGCAAGCTTTTTCCTTCGGTTTCTTGTTCTGCTTCTTCGGCTGCGTATTGAGAGCGCGCTACTTGCTGCTCTTTTTGCGCACGCATGAGATGCGGCAGACTCGGCTTATTTGCGCCCTAATGTCCTTTATTAAGACTTGTATGGCTGTAAGCAGATACATCGGGTATTTTTCAAATTAAATATTATAATACTTGTATATATAGAAATGTTATATTAAAATTGTATATAGTTTTATTAATACATTTTATATATATATATATATATATATAAGTATAATCTATATAAATTTTTAATGAAACAGTATATTAATTAAAGTATATATCTTGTGAAAATTACACAATAACCGGTAGCATGATAAATACTAAAATGTAATTTATTACTTTGTTGAAACAAAAGAGTTATAAAGTTCTACGTGGTAATATGTAGAATATAAAGTTAGCTGATGTATGCAAATACCGCTTGATTTTGTTACATCAATCTATTTAAATAAGCTTGCGAAATAGGCAAAAAGTAGGAGCGCGCATAAAACGTGAGACTGTCATCAATCAAAAGCCGCAACCTCACCCACACGTTTACACTCATTGAGCTCTCTACTGTAGATCTTCCGAGCCGCGTCGAACCCACACACACATACACACACACTCACGTATATATAAATACACACGCGTTGTGCATTCATTCTTCTTTATCCCCCTCGAACAGTTCTCTTTCTCCCTCCCTCTTTTCAAAGTGCTCCTTTTTTCCTGCCGGGCTTCTCGCGCTGCTCGCAAAAAAGCCTCTTCTCTTCCCGCTGAAAGGACTGTCTCGGACAGGCGCAGAGTATGCGACACTACGTTACGCTCGGGATCGCCGCTGCTGCCGCCGCCGTCGCCACGGCTGCTCTGACATACTTTGTATGTTAATGCCACATATAATGTCGGTCGTGTGTTTCTCTTTTCGGCGTTTATATCGGTTTCTCGGGCCTCTCGTTCCGCAGCAGGGAAGAGAAGATTCGCGCTGAGACGCGTATATATATATATATGCGTGTTTATAGTTACTGGAGGATGAATATATAAATTAGATCAGGCGTTTTGCGCGTCTTAAATTTTAATAAATGTTTGAAATACTTTTCACCCATTTAATTAGTCGGATTTATTCTCGTGGCTGAGCCGAACGGTGCGGAACGTTATATTTTAGCGTACTCATGGTAAGTTCAACTGGGAAATTGTGATGTTTTATAGAATGAAAATGTAAGTTTATCAAGGAGCGGGGGAGCGCTCTGAAAGCAAGTTAAAATTACAATATATATAGTCTTATGACATGTTCCGTTAATTTTACTATAAAATCATAAGATTATATCGTTTTATACATAAGATATACATAAAAAGTAAGAAAAGTTCAGAACAACTAAACGTATATTAAACAACAATTATCGTCGAAGAAGTATTTGAAAAAAAATCCCAATATGATTTCATTTGAAAAACTATACATTTCTTAGACACATGTACCATGTCGATTATCTTTCTCATCTTTCACAAGTAGGTTTTTCCGACTCGGGTAAGACAAGTACATAAAATTGAAATTGATAACTTCCTCTATTAGTATTCTAAATGCAATGACGGTTGCAAAGTGAATTGCACTGGCGATGGAATTTTCGAATCAAGATTGAAAATCTCTTTAAAAAAACCACTTTGTTTTATAATCCTGAAATGCGCTTACCTTCGCGGCATCTGCACTAGTTTTGCGATCAGGCCCTCTATGCAAATAACACTAAATAAATAGCCTTCGATCGACACTAAATAACAAACCCAATGAGAAAGAGAGACAGACGACAGCGGAGTTAAAAAGAAGAAAAATATACAGTGAACAGGAGTCCGGAGGGGTAGAAGAAACACGCGATAGCCACCGTTTTACGACGCCCTGACGTTCGCCGCGCGGAATTACCCGCAGAGAAGCAAGAGAAGGAGAAGAGAGCTTCTGGATTCGCGATATTTTCCACTTGCTTATTCAATACAGCGGAGAATTCGCGCTTTAATCCTGCGCATACGTGTCGTCGGCTTGTCCCGGTAATTTAGTGGATTTCCTCTCGCGGGCGTTTTGCCCGTGTATGCACATAAGAGATGCAGCGCGTGTGCTTTTGTCGCTGCGTTCTTACGCGCGGATGGTTGCAAAAAAAATCCTCTACCACTGGATTTTTCGATGCGCGGTGGCTGCGAGCACGACGGAAAAATCCGATGTTCGCGCGTACGCGCATGAATTGAATTGAGAGGATGGTTTGGCTGTTTATGGGATATCGGCGAGGTGATTGGTTTGCGCGTAAATACGCGTGCTTCTTTCAAATTTATTCTGATACATTTCTTCTTTCGGGAGATATAATATTACTACTTTACGAGTTTTTAAATGAAATATTATTTATTGAACAGTTTTTACATTTTTTGTTAATTCAGAAAAATTATCGTTTGAGTTTAACTTTCAAAAGTATAATGGAATTACTGATAGCGTTTACTAGCAAACCATTATGTAATTTTTTAATTATTTAATTATATAGAAAGGTGTTTTACGAAATAATGCCTATTTTACAGGAACTATTTTTCTCATTTTCCTTTATAAATAAGATATTTGTGTACATATTGATTTGTAATAACATTTCCAAAACTATACGTATATATACATCAAAGTATTTTACCATAACTCTCTACATCGCAGATATACATGTACAAAACCTACTATTTCGCTTAGTTTAACACATGAATGGAATCGGTCTCCGCTCTCTCCTCCATTCATCGCTCTATACACGCGACGCTCCCGTCCACGTGCGCGGCACGCCACAGCCTATATACACCATACATATACCGTCGCGGAAAAGCAACCCTACCCTTTCCTCGCGACTGATCCGGCGATGGCACGCTCTCGTCAATCCGGGCACGTCCGTCTCGCGCGCCGCGTAATAAAGACGTAATCGCGGCCCTCGCCGTCGCTCGCTCACCCGCGCGACTGACGTCTCTCCTTCGTCTCTCTCTCTCCCTGTATCTCTCTCTCTCTCTCTCTCTCTCTCTCTCTCTCGCTCTCTCTCTCTTCCTCTCCCTTTCCCCGCGGCAGCATATCGCGGCGAGGGCTATGAATCGTCTTCGCTCCCGCGACAAGGCTTATGGGACGGCGCTGTATATATTGTTCTCGCTCGCACGAAAGAGAGAGAGAGAGAGGAGAGAGCGAGACGAAGGGAGAAATGTAAACGCAAAGCGCCTGCGCTCCTGTGTGCGCACAGCAGCAGCAGCAGGAGCGATGCAAAGACGGTATAAATAAGCGGCTGTCGTTTGCGGAAGGAGAAGAAAACGGCCGCGAAAGCGAAGAAAAAGACGCCCGCGCGAGCGGCTGTCCTCTGCGAGCGCGAGAGAGCGGGGAAAAAGGAGTAGAACGAAGGGAGAAGGAGAAAGAGAGAGAGGAAGCCAGAGGAATAAATAAAATCGGGGTGGAGCGCAAAGGCACCCCGATTCCAGCTTCGATTCCTTTGCACGGGCGCGCGCGCTTCCTCCTCCTCTTCTTCTTGTTCTATACCCGAGACGTCGCCTTTGCCTGCTCCTTTCCGCGTATGCATATATACACAACGGTGGTGGTGGCGGTGGCGACGACGGCGGCGGCGCAAAGCCAGAAGCCTTTTTGCATTGGAAAGTCGTCGTCGGTCGGCACGGGGGCCTTCCTTTATTTTTCCCCCCTTTGTCTCTCGCGATATAAACGCAGGTGCACACGCGCAAGCGCGCGCACGCGCGGAGGCATATCTTCGAGGGCTGAATGGAGCTGAGAGCGTAGCAGTCGGAGATTATGTGGAGCGCTAGAAGCGCGCGTCGTGGGCTTGCAAAGAGAGTGCGAGTTAACGAGCGCGAGCTTTGTCGGGATAAGTCATAAGTCCTATATGCGCGTTGGCTTTTGGTTAATGGGGGACTGCTGCTTATTTCTTTCGTGCTTGTCATGTATATATAAGCATGCGTGCAAGCCTTTATATATGTAGGAAAATGAGTTTGTATATGCGTGAATGTATATCTGCGCTGCTCTTACCGTCATTTCAATTATAATGAGATGCACGTTGCATATACTTTGGAGATTTACCCGATATAACGTGCACTTGTTGTTGTTGTGGTTCTTTAAGCATGTGCAGTAACTACTAATTCGAAAATTTCAAGTGATGACAATTATTTTGTAATATAGACAGTATCTAGCGCGTGATTATCAAAGTTATTTATATCACGCTAATCATTCGAGTATGAAAACGGTACCGTTGCGATCCACGATGACATGCCAAAATTCAATGTCTCATTACAAGCAAAGAGCATCTGATTTATCGCATTATAGATAGTGAGACGAATCTGATGGGGTGTAAGAGACTTCTATACGCATTTTACGTAACGGCTATTTTCTTAAAAAGATCATAAGATTTTGTAAAAAATTAACGACTTTTTTGCATCGACTTAAAAACTTTAGAAGTCACTTATCATTTTGAAGCTTGGAAATTCCTGTATAGTCATATTATATTGTTCTATTAATGGTTCAAAAAGTAAGTGTTTGAATATACTAATGAGTTTTTATTAAGTACAATTTCAGTATCTCCAAAACTATCAAATTACGGTTGAAGCACACGAGTCATATGTAATTGTTCTCATTGCTTATACCTTAAAATAATATACCAGAAGAATAATGAATAAGTGTGTCATATTCAAATTTAAAAAAAAGACCTAATAAAGCTAACAAAAATGAGCTTGCATTTATTTATTTGGAATGTTACGATATTTCATATTATATTTTATGCTTAACTTGAAACATACATAAATTGTAATGAAATGAACTTTTCAATTTTAGAAAAAATTAAACGAAAGCTTGAATTATCTAGATATTTTCTTTTTATAATGTTGAAATATGACACTTGTTGACTGAATATAGTATAGGAATAGATTTTTTTCATGCATTATTTGTGATACTCTATCCAATATATAGTATTGGTTAACTCAAAACTGGTATTTTCGTTCAAGAATATTATTTCGATTTATTAAACTACATCGTATACCAAAGAATTTACAAGAGAAGTACAACTCTACACATGGGAATCTCATTTTGAGTTTCTTCCGTGCGTTTTAAATTGTACATTTAACGTTTATTAATAAATTATTGACTACCGTGCAAATTATTCAAAAGTTTAGAATGGTATTTCCCAAACTCGACCAAGCCGGACCTTTTCTCTGACACGCAGCCTCACTCGCAAACTCTAACACCTCTGGGACTCGGCGCGTGCAAATCAAAAGAAACGTCCCTCTCTATCAAGCGAGAACTGCCGGTAAGCGGCAGCAGCAGTCGCGCGCGCGGCACGATTCCGCGACTTCCTGTAAAATAAGACCTGACGTGCGCACGCGCGATCCATTCTCTTTTTCTCTCTCTCTCTCTCTCTCTAACATCGCAAAAATACATCCGCGGCAAAGTGACGTCGCGCGCGGCCGACATAAGCACCGCCGCTGCCGCCGCGGGGGCATTTTTCACCGGCGACCCTTATATAAACAAGACGCCTTATCTCTGCCTCCTCCCCTCTTCCTCACCGCTAGCCGAACGCACTATTTGCATCGGCCATGCGGCGGCGTCACGAGCGAGATATACGTGAGGCTAGCTTGCTTCGTCTCTCTTCTCTCTCTCTCTCTCTCTTTCGCTTCTGTCTTTTCTCTCCCTTTCGCCGCACCGGGGGGAACAGAAGCGGAGGCCCCCAGCATGTTTATTGGCGCATCTCTGAGTCTTAAATCTTTATGTTGTCTCTCCGTGGCGGCAGCGGCGGCGACTGCTGTGGCCAGGCCCGCGTTTCTCTCCCTTCGTTCGCTCTCCTTGTCGTTTTCTTTGGTTTTGCCTACCGAAGGAGCGAGGTAAGAGAGTACAAGGGAGAGAGAGAAAGAGGACCAATAATGCGCTCGATGCGGCCGAGATGACGATGGAAAAGAATCGGGGGAAATGTTTGCAAGTATGTATATTTATGGTTTGGTAAGGATAAAAGGTGGGAGGTATATCTGCTCCGAAATAAATCGCACCTTTTTTTAATCATCTACGGAAAATCGGGTGGCATATGTATAAAAAAATAGACGTTTATGTTAGTTTATTTCTATATTTGAAAATTTGGATTTATAATATTTTTATAAGATGGCATAATTTAACATGTTCCTTACTCAACCGTCATCTAGATATGTATCATAAGAGTCTAGATACGATTCAATTTTATTGATTATTTGAAAATAAAAAATTATTGTTATATCAGAAAAATTTAATCTTGGTATAAATTAACTCCTTTATCTCGGCTTCAATTATTCTCAGAAGCATTCAACCCTTCATTTTTACCAACTCGTTAAATTCGCTCGCGCACAAAAATAAAATTTTTCCCCAATAATGCGCGGAACTAGCACAACAACCTTGCACATGCATCCTCTGTGCTGTACGTGCAAAAGGAGCAAGAACGTCGAGATATGCATAAGTAGTATACTCGCGCTTACTTGCGACCATTATATAGACCAGCCGCCTGCTGCTGCTGCTGCTTGCGGAATCGAAGAAACGCTCGCGATATATACGCTCGATGCGAAAGAAAGAGAGAAAAATAAGAATCCGCGCGCGTTCAGGGTGTGCTGCTGCTGCCGCCGTGCAAGAGATATATCTCAAAGGCCGCGCGCGCGCTTCCTCTCTTTCTTCCAGACCTCGAAAAATCGTCGTGTGTGTGTGTGTGTGTATATATATATATACCTATCTGTGCATACACATACATACGAAACCTGCGCAGAGAGAAGGAGAAAGAGAGAATAGCGAAAGGACGAACGCGTCCACCGCGTTACGCACGCCGCCACGCGGGAGCCAAAGGGGCGGTGCACGCGCGAGCGAGCGCGCATCCTGCGTATATATTCCTTTTTTCGATCGTTTTTGCACGAGCTGTGCACGCGGTTCGTTGTTTTTTCGGTTCTCCCTCGCGTATACGCCAGCTTCCCGCGTATGGAGGAACGAAGACTACTTGTGGAGTGCGCACCAAGAGAGAGGAGGCAGCAGGTTCGCTCTGCGTTTCGTTGCCGTTTTGGTTGTTTTTTTTCTCTACCCGCGGGCTTTTGTACAAGCGGCACGGATCTTAGGTCTTTGTCTTAAATTATTTCTCCGTTTAATTAGAGCAGAAGGAAGGGTGATTGTTTTGGTGGTCAAAGACGGCGTACAATTGGTGTATATAGCTTGGAAGAAGGATATAATGCGTGTGAAATGCTCACTGTTTAGGATCGTTGAGAGTTAAAGTCAAGTGTTAACAATATTATTGTTTTCAATCGGAATAATAGATCAATTGTTATCTATTGTGTCGATTCGGGCAATATTCGTGAATTAAAATTATAAATATATTTCAATACAGATTTACTATATGTATATTTGGATATAGCATCTCTTGTGGAGAGTTGCCATTTTTCTTCTATTTTTGAAACAATATTTCGAAATCGTTAAACATATTAATAAATGATCAAATAATTATCTGATAAATGGAAGTAAAATGAGTGACTTATACCAGGAATGTAAAAAAGAATTTTCTTCGTTTATTTATTTTAAAGGCTAAGAAGTAACATAAGATAAAATCTAGTTCATGGAATGTTGTTTTTAAATTTAAATAATTTATCAATACGAAAATGTCCATGTGCGTGTATGGCATATAAATATCGGTAGTATCTAAATTAAGAGAGCAATATACATGGATATACTACTTTTACATTAATCATAGCTTTTTCAATCGACACGGTATTAATACAACAAATATTAATAAACTATGCTGTTAAAACATAATTACTCACAAGTGACTATATTCTGTAATACATACACCATAAATTAATCTAAACTTTCCTTATCATTAACAATCTTACGTAACTGATCTTAAAACGCTCTCACTTTTCGGTCCACTTCATACAAAGTACATACAACTATAAGCCATTTCTCTCTCTCGCATGCTCGCGCTTAGCCGTATATACACACACACACACACACACGATTGCGCAAAACGCCAGACGGCATTATAATTTTCAATAAACCCATGGGCGCACGCATGCGCATGCCCTCGTTCGTATATAAATCTCGTCCTCTCTTGTATGTATATGTGTGCTCCACATCAAACAGCAATATATCACACAAGTGTGTCAACCTTTGCCCCACATATTATAAAGCCCACGCGCGCTCGCGCGCAGGTCGAAAAGAAATCTCTGCGCTCAATTAATCGATCAATCATCCCTCGCGCACGCGCACACGAGCTTTCCCGCGCTCGCTCCCAGGGGGGGCATATTATTAATGACCTCAGCTACCGAGGAGAGTGCACGACCCTGTCGTCGTCGTTGTCGTAGTCGTCGTAGTAAGGAGCGCTGCTGTGGAGGGACGATGATGAATATGCGCAAGTCGCAGTAGCGCGGAGGCGGCGGCGGAGGCTGCCGAGACGACGACGACGAAGAGGACGACGACGCTCCGGTTTCCAAGGTGTATGTTTGTATGTATGAACGTGCGTTGAGGCGCCAGCGAGGTGGAGACGTTGGTTCTTTGTGCGCGGATACAGAGAGAGAGAGAGAGAGAGAGAGCGAGAGCTATATAGTACTCGTTAGGTTTTGTCGAACTGTTATATTGTTTTATGTTTCAATACGGGGGCTGGGTGTATGAAGGTTTGTAAAAAGGTGTTGAAGAGAATTATAGATTTAGTTGATCAATTTCCTGTTTCTATTTAGAAAAGATTTGGTCATAGTGTAATATCTCTTATGATAAATTACAGGTTTGATGAGACACTTAATCATAAAAATTAATAAAATTATACCGAACGTTGACAATTTTATTTCATGGAGAAATTATCATGAAAGATATACCATAACTCGTAGTATGAAATTAATATATAATTTATTCAGAGATAATATTGCATAAATGTAATGTTATTTATTGCATAATATCCATGAAAAAAGTTATATTAAAAGACAGTAAATCAATAAGTTAGCATGTAAATTGTCGTATTCCTTGAGGTGATTGCTTAAATGAATATGAGACTGTAATTGAAATTAACTTTTATAATTCTCGATAGAAAACATTATCTCATGCATGCATATCAATATAAAAATATTAATTTTTCCTCTGCAACTTTATCTAATTCTAAAAAATTGAAAAGCTAATTACAAATGCAAAATAATTCACTGCCTTACTACTTTTCATCAGCTTTACATAATGACTAATTTTCTATACCTTTGAGAAGTAACTGTCATGATTTTTAAAAGCCATCATATACGTGTGGTACTACTCCTATTCCAATATTCTGAAAGTTCATCTCTTACGTAAAAGGCTCTTTTAACCGTACACAGACCGTAGCGAATAACAAAAAGTCTCTTGGAACTCTCGTAAGATTTTCCTACTGTACTTCTGCCCTCCCCCGATAAAAATCGACTCGCAGTCGAAAGGAAAGAACGTGCACGCTCCAAGTGGCATCATTGCGTGATTAACATGCCGGCGTTGCGCGTGCGCGATAACGGGGTATAATCTCTCCTGCCTCGAGGATTCGTCATTCACAAAAACCTTGCTGCGGTGCTGAAATACGCGCACTCGCGCAAGAGAGTGAATGACGCGCGCGCGTGGAAGAGGAATGAATGAGCCGAGCGGCGGCGGCGGCGGCTACGTGCGCAGGTGCCGCTGCAGAGACGCGATAAGAACTTACATCTTATTGCAATTAGGGGGGAGATTGATGTTGCGCTCGTGGCTTCGTGGGAGTAGCGCGAGGTAACGAAATTTTTTAGGATGCCTCGTTTGCTTGCTTATGTGCTATCCCAGAGAGAGAGGGAGAGAGAGTGCTGCGAAGTGTTATGCACATAAGTGAATTTTCATATTTGGACGTGGAAAAGTAACTCTTTTTACTGAATAGATGCAAAATAGCATTAAAGCTACTATATTAAACTTTCTTGTAAATTCAAGAAAATCTTAATTCAAAATTGACAAAAAGCCAATGAGATTTGAAAGTAGTATTACAAGTTACTATATAATTGATAGCATTAGATGTAATTATATGCATAGGAGTAGATTAATTGACCGAATAAATTCCAATTGCGATTTTTTCTAATTACACTTTCAGGATTTATTGTAAAAATCTATAAATTGATAAAATAAATTAAACCGTGATTTTTAGTAATTATATACACTTGCAATAATTCGCCAGTATTGTAAAAATCTAGCTTTATATATATGTACACTGTTCCTCTGTTACCTTTTTACAAATGATATATTTGTCATTCCCAGCTTTTTCCAGTCCTCTCAAAAAAGTTCATGCGATTTAAATGCACTTAGCTTCTTCATGATAGCTTCTATCACCGCCGATAATCTTCCCATCTTGCCAAAGAGTCTCGGACGCTCGATAAGTAACGAGCGCGCACTCGTCCATTGATCTCTCGCCTCGCGCACAGCATCGACGATTTCTATAACCTCTTCTCTCTCTCTCTCTCTCTAACTGTTCCGCTAAACATCTCATAAAGTACATACCGATTCCTCTTCCTTCGCCACTGGGACGACACTATCGATCTCATCCGAGCTCGCGAGAGAGAGAGAGAGAGAGAGAGAGAGAGAGAGAGAGAGAGAGAGAGAGAGAGAAAGAAAGAGAAATCGTGCGTCGCGGTAATTACGCGTGAATAGAACCGGCGCTGCGGCGCGCGCGCGGCGGGCGGCGCTTTTTGCGCCTTATCATCGAGTGCTCAGCCCTCTGTGCATTTCCCTACAATGAGGCCGCGCGCTCGCGCTCGCAACAAAAATGCCCCCTCCGTTCAACCTCAGTGGCGATTCGACCGTTATAGAAGGAGCGCGAGCGCGAGAGATGAGATCGTCGAGATCGAGCGTATCGATAATAATTCCCCATCGCTGTGCACTGCGCGGCGCGAGCGAGAGAGAGAAAGAGAGATAAGAGAGAGAGAGAGAGAGAGAGAGAGAGAGAAGAAGCGAGATAGCCGGGGAAAATTATGGCGATGGCGTCTCTTCGCTTTTCTCTCTTTCTATATACCCTGCGCTCGCGCGTCCTATCTTTTTATTTCGTCTTAATTAACCGCGCCAGAGGATAACAAGGGAGGAAGGAGGAAGTGTAACGCGCGCTCGCTGCTCGTAAAATATTATACCCCCGTGGCCGTGTGTACAGACACCATACTGCTGCTGTTGCTGCTACATGCCGGTGTGGAAAGAAAACAAAAAGAAGTCTATACGTATATAAGTATTTGCGCGCTGCTGCTGCTGCGTGGGCGTCGGTGCTGCTGGCTGTGCGAAAGATAGGAAAAGAGAGCGGCGAGTTATCGGATGAGGGGGGGTTTACGGGCTCGATGTCGAGAGAGAGAGAGAGAGAGAGGACCGATGCTCCAATCGAGAATAGCTGCCGCCGAGCGAGCAACAGCTTTCGATCTTGGAGCAATCTCCCGTCTAATTGTGTATATACGCGAAGTGTTGCACGCTGGTGAACCGATGCGATGGAGGTTGTGGCGGGATGAGGGTGCGAGGAGCGATAGGAGTCGGTGGTGCTAAGAAGGAAGGTCGGAGATAGCTAGAGGATCGATGTTGGCACTTGTCGAGGAGAAGGATGGTTCGGAAATGTTTTGCAGTTGCTCGTGTATTTGTATAGTATTGGGAGTAAGCGAACTTTCGTCATTTACAAAAAGATTAGTAACGATGTTATATTTTGGACCGTAAAATTATAAATTATATTAACTTTTTTCCATTTTATAAATTGATGTTGATGTTTTATGAATTTACATAAATACTAGATAAATGGTTTGTTTTTCAAACGTTCAAATTATTTTCAATACTTTATTGTACTTCATATATAACTTAAGTTCATATTTAATTCCACAAACCGTTATAATAAGCATTTGCAGTCGAATTTTATACTTTAATAAGCGCTTCTTTGCGAAAAGACGAGAGTATAAAAGCTCACCACTACACTGTGTGCTAAAAGTCCGTAATCTGCAGTGGCAATAAAACTGCAAAAATGCAGCGTGCTCGCGCACCTACGCTCGGTCAATAAAAAGCCTCCTGCAAAAAACGACTCATCGTGACGACGGTAGAGGACAAAAAACCGAGAGAGGCTGCAAGAAGAAACGAAAGAAAGAAAGCGTCACATTCCTCCTGGATCTTCGGCTGGCGGAGACATACGTACACGTTATACGCGTTTCACGGGAGCCATGTATATAAGCGTGCGCACCGAAATACAAAACAAAAAATAAAAATAAAAACATAAAACAGAAAAACAAACGTTCATCGGTTGCGGTCCAAGATTCGGGCCCTTTCCCTCCTCCTACGCTTCGCGTTGATCGGAGGGTCGCGTTACCGACGAGATTAGCATCTCCCTGTGTGCGCCATGCCGGCTGATCGACGATGATCTTTTGTATCTCTCGTGTGCCGCGGTGGCGGCAACGGCGGCGGGGGTCTTCCAAACGACATTGCGATTGTTGTTTTGAAGCCGTAGTTCGATGTGGGGGTGTGCTGCTGAATTTGGAATCGTAGAGAGGAGGAACAGAAGGGTTTAAGGAAATAAAATTTTTAGAGTAATAGGGACCATCGTTAGGAATAGCTCACGAGTTGACAGGTTCGTGTGCAAACTGTTCAGATAATTTTAATTATTAGGTTTTATACAAAATTTTGTATAAGTAAATAATGCAAAACTTCTCATTGGAGAAAGCCACATTGACTTTTGTGAAAAATGAATGCGTTAGATATAAATAACTACTCGTAAGAATGTCTAAAAATACATGGTATATATAATAACGCTTATATAAGAATTCAATACTGTGACTACCGAATAGAATCAAACCAATTTAAAGCTCTTTCCGAAATGAACTGAACTATGAATGTATGTAAAAAAAGATACAATACAAAATGTGTAAGAAAAAATAATAATTTAATTATTTCTTGTAGAACAAACAAATAAGCTCTTATAAATAGATTTATAGTTATTTTTAATATTGTAAACGCTTGTTTTATATTAATGTTAATATCAGATTACTATCTACATAGTTATAATCATGGAAAGTAAAACTATAGATGTTTTTTGTAGTTTTATTCTGTAATAACTACAAAATGTTGAAGAATCAGGTCTATGTAATCTAATCTAAAAAATAGCCATGGCCTTCATGTATCAAATTATATACTCAAACTGGAAGCACCTAAAAGTATGTGTTAACAGCTTGAGTAAATGTTAATAAGAAACGGCAATCAATATAAAGATAGTAATATTTTTACAAGTAAATTCTTTTAAAGTAAAAATTGATGATAAGTTGGATTTATCCAAGCCCATCGAAGAATGGTTGATCATAGTATCCATATTAACTCAAAATGTTTATAAATACATTCGTCTCAATTATATATATATATTTACTAGTTCCCAATTATTTAAATAGGGACATGTTTGGTTTTTCAGTTGCTTGATATGTAACACCAATATTAGAAACCCTTAATTTTAGGAAATATGAAAAACAATAAGCTAACAATAATAAGTTTTATAGCAGTAAGAACATATCCGACTCAATTTCAAATTCCTATACATTAGATTTGTTTTGAAGTTTATGAAAATCATCGCAGTCACCCGCTACTCATAACCAATTAAGAAGTAGTGGGTGGTAACTAATATTTGTACAAAGAAGCAACTGAAAAAAACGCAAAATATAAGAATAACGGTAAGTATGTAGTTCTTTATAGCTTCCGTCACCATCATCAGTTCAATACTTCGTTAAAACTTCAATAAGTATCAAATTTTAGCGATTTTTAAAGTTAAATTTTAAAATAGGGATTATTAAATAGTGTTCCATAATTTTCCATATGATAATAATTCATACACTCCAGAAAATTTTAACTTGCTAATATAATTAATTAAGAAATAACTGCTAATTAATTTCAACCGAATTTGGCAAAAAGAAAAATTCCCGTCCATATGATAATCCGCAGGATTTTTCTTAAAACCTCTAAAATTAACAAAGATGGATGATAAATTTTATATTTCTCATAATAGCTAGATGTTCAAGTATTGAACAGAACACAGATCATGTTAACGTTTGTTAAAATTATATATAGATCATGAAGACGTTAACGATACAAAATGAAAAATTACAGTATTAATCTTAATCGCAATAAACAAAGAAATAATTATAAAAAATAAAATATAAGTATATCTCCTTTACTTTCATACCGCCTTCTGCCGAACCAATCACGAAATCTATAACTTTACAAGTTACCTCAGCACATTGACGTAGCAGTACCTCCTAGACGAGAGGCTCCGAACTTTCACTCAACACCCGCGCAACGCCCATAAAAAATTTAACGTCCGAGAGATACACTTTTCAGCTGCAGCACGCCGCCGCTCGTTTCCTAACCGCGACTTCCTCCGAGAAAAGAAGTCTGCACCATCATCCTCTTCTCTCTTTCTCTCTCTCTCTCTCTCTCTCTCTCTCTTACGCGCACCTTCGGATCGCTCTTCCACGTACGTATACACGCTTATACGCGTAAAAACGAGATCGTTATGGTAATAAACTCTGAGGCGTGCAAGTGGCGCGGCGGTTGGGAAACAGAGGGCCTCGCGCACGCGCGTGCCGCGCTTTTAGGCCCTTGCGAAAAGGTTGCGCGATCGCTGTGGCATGCGTGCGTGCGTGTACCGCAATTTCCATTGTTGCAGTAGCAGCAGAGTAGCAGCCTGTATGTAAAGCGGTGCAAGGTTGGCCTAGTCGAAAAAATTGCCCGCCACGCGCCCGCGCACGTCCATCGCTGCTATATAGCGAAGGATTGAGCGACGCGAAGAGGGATGGGAGGAAACAGGAGCTAACAGTAAGAGAGAAAGAGAGGATGTGTGGTTTTCGGTTGATATGTGAGAGAGAGAGAGAGGATTGCGGAAGGATGATTTCGATAAAAGTCTGTATGGCTTTCGTTATATGACTTGGTGAATATGGGTTTGAAGTCAATTAAAGGTTATTAAATGGTTGCGTTGTGAGTTGTATCTCGCAAGTAGTAAGAGCCCAGGTTTGGTAAGACACTTTATGTATAATGCGTTACGTTTTCTATATACGAGGCAGTGACGACAACTTTGTCGAACCATTTTCAGACTAAAAAATTAGCTCCTTTATTCCTATTTACATAACAATTGAGTATATATTAAAAAATGTCATTTTAAACATACTATATAAATATAACATCGACATCGCACTTTACTATCGTATTATAGCTTGTCTATGTACTAAAGCCCATTTTACAACTTTTTCCATCAAATCCGAAAAATGAACCTTTGCCAAGCCATCATACTCTCGCAAAAGGCACTATATATACACATAGAGCATCGCGTGCTCACCACGAGAAGAAAGCTATAGAGCCCGGCGACAGAGACAAAAGAAAGAAAAGCACTGTGCTCGCAGAGAGCTGTACAACGTAGAGAAACGCGCGCCCGCGCGTAGAGAGAAAGAAAGACGCGTGATTACGCCTAGGATGGCTCGGCGGCACGGCGCACACGCGCGCGTTCCCATTGTGCGAGCGCCCGGCTGGAAAGGCTCGCCGAGCTAAAAAAAACATCCTGTGCGTCTCTCTCTCTCTCGGTACTCTGTACGCGCTCCCTGACCTCGCCGGCCGCTTTAATTGCGTTTGTCATTTCGTGTATCCGTGCGCCGGTGCCTCATTACGCGGAAGAAAGTTCGTGTGCGTCAAGCCCGCAACGCGCCGTGCGTTGCGCCAAGTCGTGGCCTCTTTCTGTTAACGGCACCGAGAGCCTCGACGAGTTGCTCTCCACGTGCCTTGCCGTTGTTGTTCTCTCGTCGTTGGTACTTCTATGCATGTGTAGATGGGGTAGGGTGGGTTGCTGTAACAAAATATCAAGATTCAAAGATGCAATGGGTTGGATGAACGTATTAGAATTTAGCTTTAATTTGAGTGGTTTGTGGTATTTGATAGGGGTTGAAGAATGAATTTCTTTTTTAAAATTTTTTAAAATCTATTATTAAATCGTAAGTAAATGATAGGAATATAAACGAGAATTGAAATTTCTAAAATAAACTTCGTTTTCTTCTAATAGATAGGCAGGGTTTGTCATAATTTTACTACCCATTATTCAAACGGTCATCTGTGCAGATTGATCTTAATTTTTTTTAATTATTATTTTTTATTCGCTACAAATTTGAACAAAATCTTAAAATATTAATTATTTACACTTGAATTTTTATAAAATAAACGCAGAAAAAAAATTATTAAATGCAAGGATTATATTTTGCTATCAAATAAAGTATGTAGAAATGCGTTACGCAGTCGTTGCTACTCTGAAGAAAGAAAAATACAAGGGGAGAGCAACGGTGAAGGAAGCGAGGACAGTGACTTTTGCAGTATTCACAGTAATCTCATCTAAGTGGAAAAAATTCTCACAAGATAAATTTAAGTGAGGTAACAATTATGCATTCATTGCGCCATTTCCTTGCAATAATAAAATGTAAAATTCGAAATCATCGTAGTTTCAGAATCTTATATCACATAAAAAATAATAAGCAGCGTCGGACGTCATATATTTTACCGAAAAAATTTATTTTATCCAAAAGTTTAAACAATTCAAAATATCTATATACAAAGAGAGTAGAAGATTGTTGATTTAATTTTGCAAAACCAAAAACTCTAAATTATTCGACGTTAATGGAGTGTTCTATTGAATTGAAAAGATTGATGATTTCTAGAAGAAACCGCTATTCAAAATATAATATCTATGTTGGCGATAGCTTTGCACTATTCTACAGTAATTTACAGCTAATAAAGTCACACTGTGCAAACCGCAGCACCAAGACAAACAAAAGCGTCTCCCTCCGAAAACCCCAAAGCTTACGCACAAAGAATCCGTATACCCTTCCAACTCGCGTCGAAAACCCCAAATCTCTTTTACAAAGTCAACGCATACACACATATATATATACGCGGTTTACGCTCGTGCGCTCGTTAAAATCGTCCCCTGCAGACGCGCATCGGGCTAGAAAAAAGCGGCCGCCCACACGCTGACCGAAAAATAAATAAATCTTCCGCGAGTCGTCGCCGCGGCCGGTACCGCGGCAAAAGAATAGGAGCGCGCGCGCGCTCAGAAAGAGCGAAAAAGGGAGGAAGACAAGGAGGAGAGAAAGAGAGAAAGAACTCGCTGACCTGCAGCAGCGACTCTAACTCTTTTTTTTCCCTCCTGTGCTCTCGACTTCGTGGGGCTTGACACTTTGCGGTGAAAATGCTCTCCGCGAGCACGCTCTCCTTCTCTCTCTCTCTCTCTCTCTCTCTCTCTCTCTCTCTCTCTCTCTCTCTCGTTACACGCGAGGGTAAGCGAACGGATGTCTGGTGTGTAAGGAACCGCTAAAATGCTGTTCCCTCTTATCCGAAGATCTAGAGCGGCGATGCGAAGAGAGGCACGCCGCGAGAGAGGGCAAGGCAATACGTAAGGGGGATTCCCCCTCCTCCTTCCTTCTAGTTCGCTAAGGAGCGCGCCGGCGTGTTTCTCCACTCTTTCTCTCTCTCTCTCTTTCTCTCTCTCCCTCCCTCCTTTGGAGTCGTTTTCCTTGCCGATCGTAGTTCTCTCTCGCTCGCACGCGGCCGAACGCGCGCGGCAGCGCTATACTCGTTCCTTCCTTATTTCCCTCGTATTACCGAGCGCCTCCGCGCAAGTTCCCTTGTTCTGTAGGCCTGCGGGAGTGCCTTCAGTAGGTTCTCCACGAAAGAGAGAGAAAGAGCGCAGCCGTAATCGGCGAGGGAGAGAAGCGCAGGACTTTTGCGAAATTCCTGCGCACGCGCGCGCGCTCGCACACGGGGCAGACGCAGGGACGAGAGCTATGGGCTCTCCGAGGCTCTTTAGGCTTTTTTCTGAGCTGCCGAGGCTATGCGGCTTTTTCTTAGTCCTTTAAATGACTTTATTTTTCAAAGGATTTAGATGGAAGACTGGAAGAAGCTTAAAAAAATTTTGTTGTTGATTAAGATAAGTGTGTAGAACTTTATATACAAGTTAAGTGCAAAACAATTGTTGTAACTATCGGTCTTAATGGTTAATAATACAAAAATTTAATAATAAATATTTTCTTGATAGTTATAGTAATGCTGATTTTCTCTGAATAATTGGAAAGAGTTATCTTAAAAAATACTGTTATATTGGAGTATTAACTAATAGTATCAAATTAATTCTCAGTTATTGGTAAACCTTTACTAAATCATCTTAACAGAAGATATATATATATATATATATATATAAAATAACTTTGAGGGACATATTTTTCTAATAGTTTTTAAATTTCGTGTTGTTATTTGTTTAATAATTAAAAAATCGCTACTAATGGTAATAAATGGAAAAATAAAACTTTTCTATTGTGAGTATTTTGTTACGTACGAGAAGAAGACGGAGTGAATGAAATGAGTAAGTCGCGTAAAAAATATGCGACAACCGGGACTCGAACACACGGACCTGCGGATTCAAATCCGGCACTCTACCAACTGAGCTAATGTCGCGAGACTTGTTCAAAGGCCTCGCGCGCATCTCATTCTTATCGTTATGCTGACACGACAATTTATCATAAAATTAATTTATTTTCCTCTCATTTGCATCGGAAAACCATTTATTACTTTATATTTTTATATGTTTAAATATCCACTATATCAAAATAAAATTTTTAATTAATTAACGTTAGTATATTCAATATTCAATTTACATGCAATTAATTTTACATTCTTAATGACGTCAATGTATAATTAAAAAAAATTAAAACCTATTCTTTTCTCTGGTAAAAGAGTCTCGAAGATGTAGCTCATCATGGTATACAATTATAATTGCAAAGAGCCGCACAGAAAACATCTTAATGTGCTTAAACCCCACTTCGACAACCAACGGACGAAGTTCACACCGGCTAACACCGGTAGCTGCCCCCACGCTCCCCGCCTGTATAAACCGAACAACCGCGCGCGTCTTAATGCAATTAAAGCAGCACATTTGTACGAGGCGGCGCTGTGAATTAACATCCCGCGAAATTTCTCTCTCCCTCCTCGTCCCATTTCTCTCCGTTCACTCTCAGTATACATAAACGTTCCTCGCACGTAAAAACACACGGAATCACGCGGCCATCAGCACTAGAATAACTCATCTGAACGTCGTGTTCCATCTCTCTCTCTCTCCTCGTCTAGATGATAATTACTCAACTCCGGCCGCGCGGCTCTTATCCGCTCGAATCGCGCAAATCACCGAGCATAAAAAAAATCGTCGTAAAGCCTCATCTATGTATACGCTCTGCACACACCCACTTAAACAACACGCATACGTGTGTGTTTATAGTCATAAGGTGAGAAGAAAAAAAGAGGAACAACATAATAAAAAAAAAGCGGAGAGTGCGAGAGAGGAGTCGAGATATAGATAGACAGTCGCATATAAGTATCTCGTATGTGTTAGAGAAAGAGAGTAGTTCAACGTGATGTATATATATAGGAAGGTGCGAGGAAAACGAGGATGCACCTCGACGGCTAATTACGCGCGCGAGCGCGAGCGACGTGTTTATCGACGATGACGCTTTTCCGAGACGGAAATCCTCCTCTACGGTGTATATTACAGGAGAGCTAGAGAGAAAGAGAGAGAGAGAGAAAGAGAGAGAAAGATTTCCCGCGCGTGCGAATGTACGCAGCTGCGCGATCGCCGCATAAAATCTATCGCCGTTGCACTGATAAGGCGACCCCGTATTAAGGTGAGCGTGTAGGTGTAAGTGCGCGTTTCACCGTACGCATTTTCGCACGACGAGGGAGCTCGACAGAGATAGATAGCGAAGGAGGGAAAGAGTGCATATATACACCTATACGTGTATATGTGTACGTGTATAGATGTGTGCATACCATCTACGTGAGCGGAGTGTGCGCGTTAATTTACGCGTGTTCGTTTTGCGAATGAGCTCTGCGCGACGGGGGAGGGAATGGTAAAACGCAGTAGCGGAGGATTGAAGAGACGTACGAGGCGAAGAGTGATAGTCGCAATTGACTTATATTAAGAAACACTGAGGTGAAGTAGAAAAAAGATAAGGTATACATTTGATATTATAAAATAATTATATAGCTTTGAAGCTTTGTGGTATTTTTTTTTATTTAAATTACCTCCGGAGGTAAGATATATACCTATATATAGCGGTAAACATATAATGAGAATGGTTCTCGAAGCACATTAGTAGGTTTGTATACTGATTTTGTATAACAAATAAATAATAACTGTTTAATAAAATATTAGCCTTGAGTCATTTTATATACCAGACTATGTACTGGTAACTACGTTTATCTCTATAGGATTTACTTTTTTTGTAAATTTTTCTGGCCAATAAATTATCATATTATCAAATATTTGCCATTTCTTGTGGCAGGCGTAATATTTATTTGTTTTCGCAATATTAATCAAACTGTTACTCAGTCGTAATTGTTTGTATGCTCTATTTGATATATGAAATTTCTTTTGAATAAAATAACATACATATGTTGATACAATAGTATCAAAACTGAAAGAGTACCAAAACTTTAATCATATTGTACAATACGTAAATTAACGTTATAGAAAATGTTTTGCAATTCTCCTGAATTCAACTATACGAACCGACTACACAGCAAACAACGAAGAGGCTAGAAAAAAACGCAGTCACTGCGTGCGGTATTGCACGCGAGAGAGACGAACGTAAGACGTCGAGAAGAAAAAGAGAGAAAGAGAGAGAGAAGGAGCCAGAGGTCGACGGTGCGCGCAGATATGGGTGAGCGCGGGTGCGCGCGCGAGTGTCGGTGCGCGCGCGAGCGACTGGCTAGGGTTATTAGCCCAGAAAGCAAGGCCCCCGCTTCCGGTGCAGGCCCACAGTTCACTGCGAGAGTTTCTTAACCCCTTACCTCTCTCTCTCTCTCTTTCTCTCGCGGCTGCGCCTCTCCTCCTCGCGCCTGTGTGTATATATATATATACATACCCATAGCTGTGCGTGTGCTCCTTGACACGCGTACGGCCTATCCTAGCGCGGGTGGAGCCGCTTATGCGCGCGAAAATTGCATGACCGGCCGCAGGATGCGCGGCGAAACGACGCGTGGGTGCAGCCGCTGTCGAGGTATGCGAGCTGGATCTTTAAGTTTGTTTTGCTCTCCTAGGAATAGCTGTCGTACAATCGAATAAATAAATTGTTAGTCTTTCGAATGATACGTTGTTTTTGAAATGAGATTTCTAGGCAAAAGTAAACATTTTTTAATAATTGTATATGGAACCTGTGTTTCATTATGCAAGCATGCAAATATTATTGAAAATTATTCGTTTTCAATTTATTAATATCAAAAGGAATTTAAAAATATAAACAATCTCATTGCTACGAAGAATTTTAATTGCTACAGTAGTTTCTTTCATTATTTTTGCATTTTATCTTTGCACATATGTCCTGGACAATTGTACTCTGTAAGTCTATATGTAGAATTGTAACGCGCAGGGCCGTAATTAATGTAGATTTCAAGATTGTATAAAGATTTACTCGTTGGTCTTAAATATGTAATCGAGCTCGTTTTTTATATAATTGTTGCAGTAATAAATTGGTGGATAATTGTTAGTTACGTTTAAAATAAAGATAATTGCTACTGGAGTTGAAGTTGCTACCGTGAATTTGATTAATCTTGTGATAACATGCGAGGTCTCTCCAAGAAATAAATCATCAGTCATTTATTTACATTTTCTCATTTCTGCGTGTATGAGTAATATTTAAAAAAGCTACGATGAATTTTAATGAAATAATAAGGATTAATTGCAGAAAAAATATTTTGCCAAGTGTTAGTGTATTGAATAAACTTACGGTCTACGGTTATTACATAATTTATTCGACTGTTTTATTACTGAAGACAATTTTTCATCTTTTACACTACAAGATATTTATTGCTTTTAATTTTCATGTGTAAGGTATACCTCATATAATAATATTCACCAATGCAAATGAGTAATTATAAATTTTCAACTCACGCTACAAAAAATAAATAATTTTCGAAAAAAAAATCATAATTTACTTACAACATACCCAATGAACTTCGAATCTCCATTTGTAAAACGGTATTTCACAACTATTTTTCAACAAAACAGACAGGATGCAATTTAACGTATGCAAATTCTTATGCGAGCTCGCAGCAACCTCGCATTCCATCATTTGAAACTACGCATTACAAGTTTGAGCATGTTGAAAACTAACGTCGAAAAAAAAAAATTCCTGCTAACGCGTAGTTTTCTTGTCGAGGAAGCAAACGATCAGCCTCCCGCTAACCATCCTCTCTATACTCATACCTGTAAGTCCGCGCGACGACAGCGTCATCATCACGCCACCAACGCCTTTTCGAAGGCACACACACACGTCAGCGATGAAAATCAGTCTCGTAGAAGCGCGCGTTCCCATCCTATTTTCGCGCTTAATCGCCAGTGCTAATCCGCGCGCGCGCGTGCATGCCGACCTATCTGCGCGTGATCGCAGACTACGCGTAATTATATTTACCGCCTGTGCGCGCGCGCGCCCACCGGAAAAGAGAGCGAGCGCTCTGCAGAAAAATTTCTGCATCCCTAATTGGATAGGAGAACGAGAGGCAGAAAGGAGAGAAAGAAGAGGGAGTCTACGTATATACTTCTTTAATTATTAATGACGCGAGCGCAGTTTTATAAGTTCGACTAATTGCCCCGCCTCCGCTGCATCATCCCTCCCGGATAGGTATATTAAATGTGCCCCAGCAGTGATGCACCGTTCCTTTTTATTACCTCCGTCATTAATGCACGACGAGCGCGTACGCGTAGGGTATTTTAATGGCTAGGGAGATTTCCAGAAGTTTGGAGAGGGGAAGAAGGGATACTTTTTTTTATGCTTCGCGTATATGTATGTGTATATATGCAGGTGGATCTAGAGGATCGTTGGCTGATAAGAGGTAGAGTACTGTTGCGTCCTCGCGTGACGCCGTCCTCGTCGGCTTTTGCGAGATGCAGTGTATAATTAAGTGAGCGCCGCGTAGGCGATTAAAATGTAAAGTTTCGTGTTTTTATGGGCTTTTAAATGCTCGGCAATCCGACAGATATTTAGTATATCAACGACCGCGTTACATCTTAAATGAAAGAATGTTGTTATAGTGATATTGCCGTACACTATAGTGTTTTTTTTACGTATACATGTATTCGCGTACATTATATTTAATTGTGTAATTAAAGGACTTTATCTTTTGATGCTTCGCAATAATCTAAGAATGACTTTAGTATTCAACATCGCCCTTAAAGTATGCTATAGTTTCGTGAAAAACCCATTTTTGTTAAAAAGGAGTTAGGAACAAGAAGTTGAATTAAACCTAATACTAATGATATTTTTAGAAATTAGTTAATATTACCCGCAATAATCATTAACTATAGATACAATGATAAATAAAGTGATCACTATCTGAAAACAAAAGATCTACTAACTATTTAATCATTCCTTACGGTGTTTCTTGACATTACCGAGCGACGCGCAAAGGAGCGACGGTCACACACCGCGGATCCTCGCATCCTCTCCCTCTTTCTCCTCAACTCCCCCGCGCTCAGCAGGTCACAGGTGAGAGATTTAAGAGGCGCTTCGGCGCGCGGAAATGAAATTCAGGCTACCTACCGAAGCGTTCGTCTTCCACTATTATGCGCGCGCGCGTCTCTTTCCTTGCGCGGTGGCAGCGCTGGCACTAAACGCACGCGATTATCGGCCTTTTAATCAAACTCGAATTTTATTACCATTATCTACCTCTGGCACGAAGACTCGCGTGGTGTACTAGCGTCGCGCAATGCGCGCGGCACTGCTGCGTGAATGGATCTTCGCGAGAGGTGGCGTGGATTCTTCGGCCGCGTTGCAAAGGTGCGAAAAGAGAAGGCGCGCGCAGGGATATATACATAGAGGTTGTTGCGCTATGGGAATACTGAGAATGGGTGTGAATTCTTGAATCCGATAAACGCTTAGATTATGCGTGACACTTTTATTGCTATGGCTTAGAGAGAAACAAGAATTTTGTTTTCGGATGAGAATTTTTAATTTTTTTCTTTTAAACTTGATGTTTCAAAGAAATAAAAAGATAAACTAACGGTGATATCTCTGAACTATTATAGGTAATATACGTAATTGCATTGATATTTCATGTTCGATATGAATTTTGCTTAGATTTTTGTTATTCTTCGATATATCTTAAAATGAAGATTTCGGAACACATGGTTTGATGTTGTAAGCTGGCATTTGTATAATATAAGATAAAACATTTAGAAATGCCCTGTTTTCAATAATAAATGCCAACTCTTTCTCTATCCTTATTTTGTGAATGTTATCACTAGATAGAATTTCAATCAAAGTTAGGATAAAAAGAATATATGGTTATAATTCAAATCATAGAAATATCAATCTTAGGTGGAACCGAAAAAATAACACCTTTCGAAACTCGAATGAAATTTTTGTCTCCCACAGTTTCATGCAGGATCACTTTTCGTTCGTACAATCTCCACCTCTTATGCATTTATAAGAGAACGTGTATTTTAATAGGTATAAGAAACATGAACTATCATTCTCAAACGAGCCGTATCCTTCCGTATCGTCTCTCGTGTAGCTGTTTAGCATTTAGCGTCGCGCAGCATTGCGAATGGTCACAGGTCATGGCACGATAAATGGAAAAAATCAGCGGGCAGCAATAACTGAATTACGACGTCGGAAACGGTAATGTCCGGGAAGCGTACGGTTCTCAAAGGGTTAATTGGGCATGGTACAAGCCTTCAGGTGACCAGGCGCCATGAGACTGGAACGGACGCCAAGGAGACGAAACTGGGCTGCGCTCCTTCGAATCGCGCACGAATTCATTGGGCCGTTCACGCATAAATTGCCGGAACGATAAGTTGCTTGACCCCTGGCACCGATGTGTTTTATTGCTACCGTTCTTCTTTTTCTTTCTTCGGTTACAAAATGTGCTAAATGTGAAAGTTGGCGAATGGTAATGTTGTGAAGAGCCGGGAAAAGAATGTAGATTGAAATATTACATCCGTTTTAATCTTTTTTACTGTGAAGTAGTTAAAAAATTATCTTCAATTGCAACAGTATCTCGTTCGGACTATGTGAATTTAGAACTTGAAAAGGTAATGTTTTCTCTACATTACTGCAGTATTATTCATATAATTACTATGCTCTTTCCAAGAGCTTTTATTGGTATAGTGAATATATCAAGAGTATAAGTTTGATTTTTGCTATAATATCTGTGTTGAAAGTCCAACGGATTGAAATCAACAATAAATTAGGTTAAAAAAGTGTTCAGAAATAATATAATTAGTTCCTGCAGTTCCATACTCAATAGATTTAAAGAATTGGATACTGATCAGATAATTTTATGCAGCTTTTGAGAGGAAATTGCTTTTTGTTCTTCAGGGTGTGTTACTTTGTGGAAATAATCGGTTGAAAATAAAATTTTAAAAAAATCGAAAACAAAGCCGATATGGTGCATACTTTCTTCCATTATGGATTATTTAGATGAAGTTATTTATCCTCGGACGATGTACCTGCGCACGGGTAGAATATTTTACTAGGAAGAAAACAAGTATGGCTAGTATCGAACCTCACATGGTATACAAGATTCCGAACATTGGAAAATTTTGAAACCAAAAATCACGTACTTCTGACGTGAATAAAACATGGAGAATTTACACAAATAAATAAAATGTGTGAAAATCTGAGATATTACTTAATTTATATTAAAAAAGTCATACAAAGCTTCATTTTCAATGGTATTATAGCATTAATGAATTTAGATTAAAGAATTCTTGGAGAAAATATCCTGCTAAAGCAGTAACTAAATAAGAGGAAATCTTTGGATACTTGTAGTGGTCAAGATATATATACTACCAAAAATATTGTTTGTGAAAATGTTCAAATAATAAATTGTTAAAGGAATATTAAGAAAAAAGAAAAATGAATTTTAAATTCATTTAAAATCGCAGGGGAACTGTGAACTTTCAAAGAATAGAGTTTTTACTGTTTATAAAACAAAACATCCATATATCTGTAAATTCCTGCTGTAAATCATCCACTTTTCTTTTATCTGTGAAACGATTTTTCGTCAGCATTTAGCCATTTTATGGCAATCTTGGTTAATTAAAAACTGTTTCAAAAATCGTTTCAGACGAATTCCATCAGGGCAAGAACACATGTAAAAAATAAATTTTTCCCATCATATTATATATTTAAACAAAATAAAACTAAATCTGATGGTACTAGTAAAAAAAAGACCAGACTATGAATCAAATTATAAAATAATTTTCGTTCTCAAAATTTTGTGAAAATTAACTTGGAACCATGGACTTACATGTTTAAAATTATACACGATTAAATTTCTCTAAAATCTACCGCAACTCTCGTGAGAACAGCCGCGGGCTCTCGCAAAGGCAGCTTTCAATTTCGCACTATCTCGACAATTCTGAACCAAATAGACAGCGATCGTCCTCATTAGCTCAAAAAAGCATCAGCGCGCGATCTCGACTGTGAATTTTATTGCTCGCTCGCACGAAAGCAAAAGCCACGACCTATACACACACACACACACACACACAACAGCGAGTTCAGTTGCTACACTTGCAGCAGCAGCCGCTTCGCGCGGGGGATCTCTCCTCTCTCGCGCCTCTAAAACCGAGTGCGAAATCTCGCGATCGTATCGACGCGCACGGCTTCTTGCCTTTGCTTCTCTTCTTTCTCTTTCCTTCTCTTTCTCTCGTACCCTCGCGAGTCCGCGCGCGAGCTTTGCCCCGTGTAGAACACGCGTTTCGCCGTGGGTGAACGCGCGTGTCGTCGTCGTCGTCGTCGTCGTCGTCGACGGCATGTTTTCGCGGCATAACGGTGTTTAATGCAACGCCGTGGCTGCGTTGCCCTGGATAATGACGCCGTAGTGAAGAGGGAGACGAGGAGGCGGAGAGAAAGAAAAAAAAACTGTTAACACTTGAAGGAGGGGAGGGTGCGCGCCGGGCAATTAAGGAGATCGCCTTCTGTCCGTTGTGGGAGAGAGAACGCGCGTGTGCGGGTGCGTCTTTGTAGATTTCTTCTTTTTAGTTGTGTGACATTGTGAGTCTTTTCTAGGAGTTGTTCATGCCATGCTTACTACTCACGGGGGGTTCTTTTGACTGTAGACTTAAGGATTTGTTGCATAGAAAGATATAATACTTTGATCTACAAGATGTGTAGAGTGCTTGATAAATAATTTACAGTATTAAATTATCCTGCTATATATTAATAGAAATAATCCGTGTTCTTATGGTGAAACTTATATGTATTAATAATTAAGGAATATGTCTTAGTAGTTAAGGAATATGACTTTGTCCTTCCATTTCACAGGCTAAAGAATATGACTTAATTGTTAAGGAAGCACGAGTTTAATATAAGAAACAATGTTAAACGAGTGGTTTCTTAACTGTTAATGAATTTCTTTAACTATTAAGAAATATTCGTTTGTCTATATCCAAATGTCGATTCGTTAATAGTTATAATGACGTTACTTTAATATAAAGATTTCTTTTTCTGTGTGTAGCGGATACGAGTTTGAAAATACAAATATATTTATTAAGAAATAAGTACAAGGTATATTGATAATATCTTCTCTATATATTTTATTTTGAGGCGTAATAAGTTCCAAATTTAAAATCAAATTTAAATTACACCAACATTATCAATTATACTTATCTATTTAATAAAGATTGAATCAGTATCATCAGTATAATCATTGAGTGTTATTCACTCGCTGGTATAGATCGATAAAGTTAATTTAATTGTAAAAAGGCGAAGTCAATCTATTTTAGTGTATCATTAAAAGAACATCACAGTGCGGCAAAAAGTAATAAATTTCACGAATGTCTCTAAAAACTACTGTAGAAGAAAGACAATGAAATTAAGGCCGAGAGTAGCTCATGACATCCAAGGCGGTGGCGGCAGGCGACTGACAAGAGAAAACGCGCGACTTTTCGTGGAAAACCAAAGGAGTTCGTTACACCCACCCGACAAGTACATGCATTTTTAACGACCTCCCAGAGTCAATGGCGCGAGACCAGCGAACAAACCTCACTTCCGGCAATACCTGCGCGAACCCAATTAATGCCGAATATCGGCCGCCGCACCGCCATCGTCTCGTCTCCCGCTTTTTGCCATCTTTACGTTTCCCTCCGTTTTTTCGGGAAAAAGAACGAGGCGAAATAGCTCGAAAGCACGCGCGAGGAGACTTTCTTCGATTTTTCTGAAGATATATAGCGTTCCACGCGCATGCGAGTTTTTTTCTCACACCGGAACCATAACCCTAAAAGCGGCCGTTCGTCTAATTTTTGTGTAAAGCGTATGTAAGAGTCGAGATGCTGTTATGTAGCGCAATCTTCCCACGCGTTCTCTGTGTGTAGCGATTAAAGATAATTAACCGTTTTCGTGGGTTTAATTGAGCTGGTGCGAGCAAACGCGTATAACGTACGCAGAATGCGAGCAAATGCGCGTACATGTGGATATACGCTTGGAAATCAGTTCGAAGTTGAGTGCTTAAGCTTATAATACGTACCCGAGCTTTAACTGATTGAATGTCATTATGTGGTTACCGTGAAAATGGAATTTTGAATTTTAATGTTGTTTTGATTTACGGTGGATTTTAATGGAGACATTAATGGAGACATTATTTCGGTGAGTTAACAAATTTCTAAATTAAAAATTTTCAATACAGACTTTTAAAATTAGTGTATTATACAATTATAGAAAAGGTCATTGACGTTTTACTAGACAAGAAAATTAATTATTCTTGAACAATAATTAGGTATTACAATACTTTAATTATTTTTGCATAAAAACAAGTGGATACATTTGTTGTCATAACATTATTTTTTAATTAAAAAAAATTAATCTATGATATATCAGAAGAATAGGTTGCAAAATAAAGATAATTGTAAATTAAAAATGTACAAAATAAATCGCTTTATATTAAAAAAAAAATATCAAATTTTGAAAAATCATGTCATTGAGCCAAACTTTATTATGAACAACATCGACATTGCAGAGAAAAACAACGCAAGAACCGAGGAAAAGGAAAAGGTAGCTTTATAGTTTTTCGCGATGAAAACCTCGACGCAACTCTTCTTCTCGCAGAGATCTCTCTCTCTTTTGCGGCTCGCGTGTCGGCGTCCCTCTCTTTTTCTCTGAGGTCGCGAGAAGTCGGCGGGTGCGCGCGCGAGCACGCCTAGGAACGAGGCAGCAGCAAGGCACTTGAAGACACGGCGTCGGCAACGGCGGCGGCGCGCACCGCCGTAAGTCAGCACTCAGGATATTTCGTCATTTCCTGCTTCTCACGCGATACAATCTAAATTAACTATGTTCGCTTGGCTAGGCTCTCTCTCTCTCTCTCTTTCTCTCTCTTACTCTTTTTCGCTCCTTCTCCCCTCGCGGCCTCCTTAAGCGTCGCTGCTCTTCCTTCTCTTCCTCTGCGTGCTACCGCCGCTGCCACCGCCGCCTTCTTCGCGCATTCGCATCTCCGGGCTGCGTGCGCGCGAATGATTTCTTGCAGAAGCGGCTCGTACTACGCACGCACGAACCGAGGTTGCCGCTGCGAGTTCTGACCGAGGTGCGTAATGTAGTTGAAAAAGGTATCGTAGCTTCGACAAAGTAAAAAATTGTAGGGGAAATTATTAGCTGAAAGAGATAAAAAATTTGGTAAAAAAAGGATTTTGTCTACTAGTGGATAGTAGATTCGAAGACCAATGAAATGTTACTAATAAGTAATTGTGAGAGCTATGAGTTGTTTTTAAAGTAAACTAAATTGTAAAATTAAAGAATTTAATATACCTTTATTAGAAAATTAATGTTTGATCAAAATTTTAAGGGGATAACAAATTCTAAATTTGTTATATTCGCTTGGATATAACACCCTTTTTAATACATTAAAAAAATAAAGGTTGGGTGTTAAGAATTGCAGTTAACGGAACCATTATTTAGTAAAAAAAATACATACTCACATCCATACAGACATGTTTTTAAAACGATGTATTTTGATTTCCGAAACCTGAAAGCATATTTTTATAATATTTTTAGCAGAATTTTAATCTTTACTATTACAATGCTTCCTCTAGGAGGAAACAAAATTATAAACTGAATGATATTGTTATATGAGTCTGATAAATAAATGAATGGAGTGGAAATTGATAAAAAAGACCATCACGTGACTTGTTGATGAATCGAATTCCGGACTTTCCGAATTCGTACCTGGTGCTCTTCCTCTCAGCTACCGATGTCTATGCTCGTCGGTCTTGGAGTTGTCTTCATCATATAGATGTAACCCGACCCGCCTCATCACGCTATGCATTCTATGCACATGTAACAATAGAAATATTAAATTTTCGATGGTATATTATTATAGCTTTACACAGTGCAGTTGTTAATGTTGATGAGAAAAAAGATTGGGTATTATAAACACCGTAACCATACACCATCTCAGTTATTAAGTATAAACAAATTAATTTTTGTTACACAAATTGGATGAAAATGTGGATTTCTAAGTATTGATGCTGCTTTTCTGCAAGCTCACGAAATATTACAATTTACAGCTTCTCGTAGCTGTAATTTTTTTTATTTAGAGGTTACATTGGAAGGATCACTGTTATAACGATGATCATGATATCCGATTTCCAAAATTACATACACAAACCAGTCACAGGGCATAAGTCTTCTTATATAC
>JAYJLV010000011.1:7712277-7726474 GCA_036873485.1 Torymus texanus
ATAACAGTCACGGGGAATCCTTTCGCAACCTCTTCAAGCCCGTTGACGCGCTCCCGTTTTGCGTGCACATGCTGTTACTCCCCGTGAATAATTCACTTGGAAAATCCGCCCACTCCTGCTGCCGCTCAATTTTTTCTCCTTAATGTCCCTGCGACCGGAAGCGCGCGCCGCACTGGAAAAGGGTTTCGTGGAAGATGAGCGTGCGCGCTCTCTGTCTATAGCTATAGCTATATAGAGAGGGAGGGCTAGGTCTTTAGAGAGGAAGGATTCTCTAGCGTAGCTCGACTTTAGCTTGGCTGCACCCGCGCGCGAGCTCTTTCTCTCGTAACGGAGGTCGCAATTACGAGTAACGGAGACGGCCCCGGAGCGATAAAGGGGATTAAGGATGCGCGGCGCGCGCTCTCTTTCTCCTAGTCCGGAGGTTCCTCGTTGCTTATAGGTATCCATAGCTGTCCCTACTGTCGTGTCATTTCGCGGGTAGTTTGCGTTCGGTAGTTCCGTGAGGTTGCGTTACCTGCAGTTAACGAGATCATGCTGATTGCTGTCTATACTTGGGGTGAAAGAAATGGACGTTCTAACTTGGGTTTCAAATGCTAATCATTAAACTAGAAAATCATTTATAAGTGTTATTATACCGTTAATTTTACGATATTTTATTATTAGTTTATTTGTTTTTAAATGTAAAATGATTTAAAGCATTAACCACCTTGAAGTGTGTTGCACTTAACGATTAATGCTGATACTCATCTGCAATCAAACATTCCTACATTACACGCCAACAACATCTGTATTACCAGCGAAAAAACACTATCGATTAATCTCGCGCCCAACCAATCGTCATCCAACAAACCCCTACTGTTTCCAAACTTGCGACTCATCAGTTCGAAAAGTAGTATCATCCAGCGCCAGTCAGACGCGTGCGCAGCCTCTCTCTCTCCCTCTATCTATCTCTCTTTCCCCTTACTCCTCGCGCATCACTGCTCTCGTTCTCATCCAGCCCTCCATCTCTCTTTAGACGTAAGTAAGAGACAACTCCGGGCACGCGAACGAGACACGATGACGAGCTCGCGTCTCGTAGGACGGAAGAGAAGAGAGAGAGAGAAGCGAAGAGAGAGAGAGAGAGAGAGAGAGAGAGAGAAGGAAGGAAGAATCGCGAAGGCCGTAGGAGTGCGCGCTCTCTCGCGGACTTCATTAGCGGGGCATCGATTGCCGGTAACGATATTTCACGTCGCTAATGACAGACCGCCGCGCGGCCGGACTCGTTTCCTCGATCGCCGAGCGCGATGATTTCGTCAATTAGCGTCGAGGGCCTCGAGGAGAAGGAGGGAGATGAGCTCGACCGCCCGAAAGTGCACCGCGATGAGCGTACTTCGAACTGGAGAACGATCAATTTTTTAATACTGGGTCTTAGACTTTTGAACAGTATACACTTTTCGGTTTATTTTGATGCGCAAATGAGATTGTATTTATGAAAATAAATAAGTTTTAAAACCGTCGTACAAGACATTTAAAAACAGTTGTATTAAAATTTTTAGTCGAAACTCTGTAATAAGAATTATGCTTTTATTGTTTCACAAAAATTAGTTGTACCAATAAATAAAAGACATATAATGACAAATATACCAATCCTTTTTTTCAGCATTTCGCATAGTTTAAAAACGCAAAACCTTCTTCGTTAAATAACTATTCGTACTTTCACCTCTCCATACCTTCTCGTCGAAAGCTCAGTACAAACCTTCCCTTTTTGCAAGCACTGGACACTAATCCGAGAAGAAACCGTATACAACCTCGCTTAAAAACCTATACAGAAAAAAGATCGTCTTGCCACTTCTTCTTCTTCTTCTTCTTCTTTGCCTCCGTCGTCCGGTCGGTTGGAAGGATACAGACGGAATAAAGGCGAGCCGCCGCCGCCACCGTCTATATAGGAAAAGCCGGCCGCTGCTGGCGAGTATAATGACAGTGATTAAATTATCGTTTCCGCGCGATAGATTCACGTTGCCGCGCGTGCCGATGCTGCGTGTTGTGGTATGCGCCCTGAGGGCGGACGCGCGCCGATCGCGCTCCTGCCTTGCCGTAGAAGATGCTATCGGTATACGTCGCCCGCGCGCGTGTGTGCGAGGGAAAGCGAGCGGGAAATCCTGGCGTCGCGTTCTCATGCTGGATGATTGGACGGATTACTACTGTCACGGGCGAGAGGAGTCGCTCTGCGATTGTCAATGTTGATACGATTGCGTTGAGTTGAAATTTGTACATGATGTGTATAGGAACAATCGTTATGGTCATTATTAGATGAAGATCATACATGGTTACAGTATAGATAAACGTTCAATTCCTCATAATGCATTGCCATATCCTTTTTCTGAACACTTCGATATCTGGAAAATAAATGATTTCTTATGAATATATACATTATCGATATTCCTATAATTTATGCATATAACTATATTTGTTAAAAATTTTAAAAAAATCAGTTTTAAATAAGAATTGAGGTAGAATCTCTCGCATACCAGCAGATCCGCATACCCACCAATTTACAACCACTATGTTAACAGCCAAAAAATCAACGTAGATCTGCATCTACAAAACACTCCACGGCATTCAAACATCCCATGGACCATATATATTCCGTAACCAGCGGTATTTCCCATACAGAATATACTCGAATTTTTCTCGTTCACGCTCGCCTTTACCTATGATATCTCGTGTCGATCGAGTGCAACAGGCGCGCGCGCGCTCCGAGTAGATTACGACGAATCCCCCCCCCCCTTTGCGCTCTCGTTTTTCGCGCGCTACGAGAGATATTTCAATAGGGCGGATATGCGCGCGCGCGTTTGCGATCTATCTCGATGGCAGACGAACGTCGTTAAAAGGATTTACGGGCTTCCGGTATATATAGCGAGCCAACCAGTCACGTGTGCCTGCATGGCGTCTCAGCTGGTGCACTGCTACTGTTGCATATATATATGCACGCTTATATCATAAACCCGCGTGCGTTTTTCGATTTTTTTCCACTACGCAGATGCAACACCGGAGATTTTAGGTGTCTTTTTTAAAATGTGACGTGTAGTAGCGCCGAGCAGCGGCTGTAACCGTGTTTTGATAAATGTATTACGTCGATTGCGAATGCGGTTTTTGTTCGCGTTCGCGCGTTCGCGAGCAAGGATTTTTGCATAATTCATGCGTACCGGATGCAAGCGTTGCGTTCTCCCGAGTGCGAAGTTTTTTTTTTTCTTAAGGTTTCAGAAACTTTTGTTGAATATTTTTGTGAAGATTAATATGTTCCTTTATATAGTATCCGTATTATTTTCAATAATATAAAGGTTTACATAATAATAAATAACTTTTTACACAAGGACGCAGCGTCATTTCAGCGATTCTCTTTTCGAATTATGTCTCACTCCATCTTCTTAATCTAGTTGTTTTAGAAAATACGAATATTTTAATACTATAACACTATTGAAAAAATAATAAGAATCATGTTTAAAAATTCTAAAGAAAGAACTTAAAGAATATAGATTAGCCCCATAATTTTAATACCGCGCCAATCATTAATTCGTTACGGTATTTTGCGGAAGTCGAAATCCTTGATCACATTCTGCTGCAGCATTAAGGAGATACGGCCGAGCTCTAGTAAGACGTAACGGATTTTTTTTCTACTTCGAGCGTACCTACGAAGGTACGCGTGAAAGATAAATTTGCATAATTTCTAACAGTACTAAAACAAAACTTCCCACGTTCGTTAAAGCTCAAGAATAATACATCGTCGACGCTTCGCATTAACCTCGCTGAAGTCGCGTAAATCTTTCGTGCGACTCCTAAAAATAGATTCATCAAACGCATTATATAGGCTCTATACCCACAGAGACACAAACTCGTGCGACGACGAGCTGCATCATCAACAAAGCGACACTTTTCCTTACGATTCGCGCAAGGTCGCGGCTCTTTAATCCCTGCTCTCCTCCAACACAATACATTCATGCCAAACTAGCGCAACAAACTCTATATAGCGGCTCTTCGGAGAGCAAAGGAACCCGTGCGCTTACTATCTTCTGATAGTACGCGTTCTCCATACGTGAAATCCTCTCTCTCTCCTCTCTCTCTTCTCTCACAGAACAGCAGCAGCAGCTAGAGAGAGAGACGCGCTTGCTGGCTCCACCTCTGCCGCCGCCAATCGGCCGTGCAGCCTCTCTCTCGCTCGCTCGCTCGTTCTTTCGCAGAGAGAAGAAGAGATAAGAGCCTGCGCGAGCGCGCGCGCGTTCTCGGCGCTACCGCGAGCGAGAGAAAGAGAGAGGAAAATTTTTGCCTCGCTCACTCGCGCGGCGCGTCGTGGTATTTGCAAGCCGAATAATAAATACGCGCGAGAGCCGCGGCAGCGGTCTCGGCATATGCGCGTGTTCCGCCTTCACGCAGCCCGGCCTCGGCGCCGATTGGCCGCTCGAGCTGCGAGGGGGCCGTGGCTTTTGCCTCCTCTCTCTCGCTCTTCGCGCGCTTACCTCGCGCTGCGCTTACTACTCGCGTGTGCGAGTGTATATACGCTGCATGCGGGCTACGCTGCGCGTTTTCTTCTCTCTCTCTCTCTCACTCGCTCCTCTCTGCCATAAGGCGCCTCGCGCGCGGAGGTAGCGCGAGCTCGCGTATACACGCTGGACCTACTTTATGTCGAGAACGAGAGAGAGAGAGAGAGAGGAGCGGTGCATTTATGCGAGGGCTTCCTACTACTTACCAGCGGCAGCGGCAGCAGTCGTCCTTTTCTTTATTTCGCTCTCGCTTGCTCTCTCTCTCTCTCTCCCTGCGCTCGTTCACGTCCTTTTGCGCGCCCGTCGTTTATTCTCGTTTTGTCTTATCTCTCCACCACACGGTTGGCTCCTTCTACGTGCGTATACGGGGAGGAGGGTTTCTCTCTCTCTCCCTCGCTCTTTTAGCGTTTGTCGCGCATATACACACGCGTGCTGCGGGAGATACTCGCGTATATCTGCGTCTCTCTTTTGATCTTGTTCGGTCCGAGGGTTAATGTATGGGATAGCGATATTCGCGGGACGCGTCGTACGAATTGTGTCTCTTTAAGGTTTATGACGTACATGTGCGTATACTGTTTTCGAAGATATACGATGCGAGAGGCCTGGCCGCGCGGTGGTTCTTTTCGGGGGGATTCGGTTTGCGCGAGCGCAAGGGGCTTTTGACATTTCAAAGAGCCGTTCGTTTGTTCGACTCGCTTTTCAACAGTAGTGCGCTCTGATAATGCTAGCTATGTAGTGGATTAAATAAATGATGTTCGTCAACTTAAAAATCATGAGTACATTAGCATTTCATTATTTATCGATATTAGATAATAAGTTTGTCAATTAAATACAACATTTTGTAAATCAATCATTTTTATAATATCAGTTTAAAAAATAGGGTAAAGATATAACGAAAAAAAGTAGAATTATCAAGCATAATCACAATCTCGAAGTCAGATAAATAACCGATAAAAAGTTTTTCTAAACTAAGGACGTAAAATTCGATTTTCTGTGCCTGGTTAGCGTATGCAAAGTGTAGCAGTGTACAAAGAGTTCATTTTGCGTACACAGTATACACATAGCAAATACTTCCCACATTAAGAGTTAAAAATACGAAAAACTACACTTTGCTTACGCTAAAGAGGCATAGAAAATTCAAGAATTTTGTGCATATGTTTACAAAAATAGTATACGGTACTCGTGTGCTACGTAGGTGTACCGGTCTTCACCCGTAATCACCTACTTTGCGCACTTGTATCGCAATGTATACTATTCTGAGATATACAAAACACATAATAAAATTTTTAAAAATTACTATCTTAATAAAATATTTTAGCTACTAATTACAGTTACAGTAAAAAATTGTATTTCTAGATATATTATAATAATGAACGAATCTCAAACTGATTATTTAGTGACAGACCATTTCTTTGCCAACCTTGTTGTAAAATATTATGCTGACTACTAGTATAAAATTTAATGAATATGGAAATTGGTAAATGATATTTTTGGATTGAACTCACCTAGTAACTTTTCTTATCAAATGTTAGTCAAAAATATTAAATATGACACGTAATTATCAAGTGCTTAAAATAAAAAGTAAACCCTATTGAAAAAATAGTATATTGTACACCATATTTTTTGTGACACATGTATTGATTTTCGGGCTTCTTGAGCTTAAAAAGAAAGCCTTTATGTAGTTGTACCAAAATTAAGATTAAATAAATAAAAATTATTTCGATTTTCTTTTTCTTAAAATTGGATTCATCTTCAAATAAAAAAAGCCATGAAAAACATGCACGTACAAATTTATGAAGGATTATGTTTTATTTTTTCAATTTTACGCAGTTTTAAAGCAGCTGTCAGAAAATGTATTTTTTTCCCGTTGGTCAAAAAAAAAAATCATTTTACGACCTCTTTTTAGGCCGAGAAATCGCGAAAATTGTACGTGTGTTACAAAACATTTTAACATACTTGCAATACTTCTGCAAGCCCTACAGGTATGATTCTTGTTTCCTACTGTAAATATACCAAATCACTAATATTAATTAATCTATTTTAATAGACATTTAATTGATAAAATATAAAAAAAATTAGAAAATTGCTTTAAAAAATAAGTTTATATTTCCAAATGAGCAAAAAAGATTTTAATAAATTTCTTCGGTTTAGTGAAATGGCATGAAGTTCAAATTTTTATAAAATAATATTCATATTGTTTTAATGTTATACTATAAAAACGTCTACTCGTCCCTCAAAAAAACATAGATGCAATAGTGCCATAGCTTTAAAACTTCATGTAGTTGTCAATCTATGTTAGATAAACAAGCTCCATTATTTAATATTTCTACTTCGAGAATATTCTCTGAAATATAATATAAAAATTGTAAAACTAGACGTACAGCCATACCAATAAGTGAAAAAAATTGACGTTATAATGTTCTAAAATCAATGTAAAACCTTCTTCAGGATTCTAAACAACATTTTCCATAATTGTGTAGTGGTAGTACTGTAGAATATCACCATTTTTAATGAGTTATAAGACGACGATTTTGGTCACTTCGGAACTTTTTAGATGCGTCCTTGGATGAATTGCATATCTGTGCAATAAAAATGCAACTTTAATAATTGTTTGGAAGCTCTCTTACAATGAATAGAATAGAAAATGATCATGGAGCGCCGAAGTGCCCCGAAAGCAAGTCGGACTATTTTCAGTATTTGAGTATACAAAATATGCATATAATAATACAAATATCAACAAAAAATTTCATAGGAAGATGTTGAAATGAACGCATCAAAAACTTTCTCATCAGAAAAGTTCTCAGCCGTAGGGATCTGGTCAAACAGACCGTACGAAAACTGATTATCATAACTTGAGAAAAGTATGGATCGTTATCGAATAGGAATACGGTCAAGGGTACTTTACTACCAATAAATGATCATTCAGATTACGGTTGCAGTTAATAGTTAAGCAAAAAAGAATAAACCAAAATATGCTCAAATTAGAGTTGCGAATTTCAACAATTAAGTTTAAAAATAAACAACATTTCTCATCTCTGAAAAAATTAACGAAACAAAATTTGAATGGAATCTTTTTTTGAATTGTATGCAAGACTTCAGACTAAATAATTATTGTTTAAAAAAGAAGTTATTTTTAACTTTTTTTTAAATTAGACTAAAAATACTAAAATAGTCAGAATTAGAGTATTTTCAAACTTTAGGCTTTACGATTAGAATTTTCTATATTTTTTCACATTTAATGTTATACATTAAATATTATATATTTATATAATTATATATGCAATGATATATCATAGAAATGAGCAGAATCCGTCACCCAAATATAGGTTACACATCTGTTTAATTTAGAATAGTCTAAGGTAAACTTTCAACGAAGAAAATAATATTACAAATTATAAATAATATTACAAAATATGCTTTCATTTATTTCTGTTTGTAGGTTTTTAGGTACTCTTTCATTAATAACACTGCGACCTATAGGCCATGCTGATTCTCTCAGCTAACATGGTTTTATACAATCTACCAAGTCGCGTATACGAATTTAGAAATATTATACACGTTGTTCAAAAAGACCCGGTACGGCTGAATAATTTGTAAAGCAGGCATCGCACTGAAAAATGAAAAATCAATCTGAGCTTTAAATGATCTTGAAGATCATGGTCAAGACCACATCCAAGATTATCACTGAATAGCCAGGGATATTTCCTACAACTTTTGTCATGGCCATTTTTCAATGCGACGCTTACTCTACGATAATTTAACCGGTCCAGGACTTTTGGAACACCCTGTAGATATCCTCTCTTAAAAAAGTGATGGATTAAATCTGTCATAACAATAAGACTGTTTTGATTGGTTGTTGTTAACTCATTTAAATGGTCTATATAGAACAGGCGCCAAAATCGAATGGTTTGAATTTTCAAGATTGAATTCTTAAGTTGAGTATTTAAAACTTAATAATTAAAATAGTATAAGAAAAATTTCATTATTTTATTGAATATTTAATTTGAACTCATTGAAACGAACTTTTAAATTGAAACTAACATGATCATGATCATAGCCTCAAAAAAAATAAATAAATAAATAGTACGCGCGGAGCGCGTTTAATGTAGCTAGTATATAAAAATATTATACATGAAGTAAATTATACTAGTAAATAGTATCTAAATTCAATGACAGCAAATGAGACATACATCCAATACTGATGCCATTTCTAAGGTATCTAGGTACGGAGCCGCCCATACTTTATGCTATCTTATTATTTAGATTTCATGCAATTTTCTTTGTCTTGCTAAAATGTTTATAACTATAAAAGAATGTTATTAGCGTGCAACTTCAAATTCTTCTATTTTTTACAGATTTATAGAAGCACGTCCCGAAAATTCAATTGTGAATAGAGTAAGATCCACAGGGAACCAATAGTATAAAATTATTTATATTTTCTACAGTATTATCGTGTACGTTGTACATTACCCCTTTCAGTCACGCAATTAAATTCACGGTAACACGTTTTTTACATACATTTGTTTACAACACTTATAAAAAATTAAAAAAACAATTATATATTGACAAAAAATTCTATTGGATTTAAAGTTCAAGTTTTTTATTACCTAAAAATACAAAAACAGCTCCTGTAACTGAGAGGGTTATATAATAAAATTTAAAAATATATGCTACCTGAATTCATGGATTTAAAATTTTTGAACTAGTGCTTCGACCCCAGAAATAGCATCGCGATATTACGTCAAGAATATATACGTCAGGCAAACTAGTTATCATTTGTTAAATCATCATGTTTTTCGTCTTATACGTCTTTAAAGCTATGTGATATCGAAAATCAACCTAATTTCTTTATTTAATAAATTAACATTCGAACGTTTATTGGGAAAAATAATTCTGTCAGGCGCTCCGTATGTGTAAATAATATGATCAGAAATTTTTTTATGAGATTCTATCATTTCCATAAGATACGCCCGTTTTAAAACTGGATCAAAATTTGAAAATACAAATTGCTACGTATTGACAGTGTGATTTTTATTTAATTAAATAAGTTCTGAGTAGGTTGTTAAAAAAATTAATCTGATAGGTGCTACGAAGGAAAGTATAGAAGAAGCCTGAAGGAGCGACCCGTGCTACTCATAAATTGATATGGGTGTGTGATAAATTCAATACGCCTATATATACGTATTGCATTAGTTTTTATGTAAATTCTATAGAATTACTCGATAAAATTTTCAGTAATTCTATTAGTGTTTGCAAAAGATATGGACATTCTAAAATGACGTCGGTATTTCACATCACCTTAAGGTACTCTACCAGTATCCCAATTTTATTCTTTTTTTATTTATTTATTTTATTTATTTATTTACCAGAAATGTTACAAAAGATAAATAATGCGGCTAGTACCAGGATATAACAGACTATATCCGATCTATCTGGTTGATTTTTCGCTATATGCTATATTATTTAAATACAAGTTTTATAAAAAGCATCTCTCCAAGACGTCTAAAGTGATGTTAAGTATACCCTATTAAATTTTCTAATGATTTAATCAGTAGATCTTTCCAAAAATTTTTTGAAAATTTTTTTGGATTGAATTATTCAAAAATGTAATACAGAAGACTCAGGTAAAACCGGATATTTTTTTACCTCTAGAAATTTTTTACCTCTTCTAAAATATACACCAAGCACTGTTGATATGCCGAGTAAATGCCCTCTCTTTAAGAATGTTTCCATTATCATTCTACATAAAATTCTGTCAAAGTATAAAATTTATTTACCAGTAAGATAGGGATAATCGGCATGCGAAAAATATCTAACGATGCTTTTAAACTTGAATTTAATAATTTTTGAGTTATGAAAAAAAGTTTCCTTATCCTACCTGACCAGTTAGTTAAAAAGCACAAAACAATAACAAATAGTTAAATTAACAAACTAGTATTATTTTGACAATCATTTTTATATCGTTACTAAAAGTACGAATAATTATCGTTACAATAGCTATTAAGAATAGTCATTACTATAGATTTAGATGTTGTTATTAACTTTTAATAGTTATTGCTTCGTTATGATATAACCACTATGTACGTTTTTTTCACTCGCATTGATTATGTTATATTACCTTTGATTTTTGACTAATTCGAATTCGACGGAGTAATCAATTTTTCGGTTATTTGAACCAACCTTTTTTCAGTAACAGAGCTGCATATAGTCAACCTTCGGTTTCCTCATACGCGTCGCTTTTAGTCACTTTTTCGGGTCTGTAAGTTAATTTGCAAAAATCGATTTTTTAAAGTGCGAACACTAGACTACATCCTTAAGCAGAAAAAAAATCATTAGCTGGTAAAATAGCGGTCTTCTTCGCGGCCAGCTATCTAAGTACAAAAATCGCCCAGTGCAGATTAACTTAGGTGGATAGCCTAATGCAGTTTCATCTTCCTACCAAAATATTGATTTCTTACAATCATAGTTAATATACATTATATTCGGTTAAGGCCATGTGATATCGAAAATCAACCCAATTTCATTATTTAATAAATTAACATTTATTTGGAAAACATTTATCGAGCGTTTATTTGGAAAAATAATTCTGCAGGCGCTCCTTATGTAAATACTATACTTAAAAATTTTTGAGTAATTCTATTAGTGTTTGCGAACGATATAGACATTCTAAAATTATAAAATTTATAACTAAAAAAATTTTACTTGGTTAAAATATTTTTCTTCTGTTGTACATACTAATTTAAACTATTTGTTATCGCTCCCAAATATCATTTTCTTTATCGCCGAGTCCACTACCATATTTTATATGAATATAAGACATACTATAAACAAATGCATATGGGTTCCTACAAATCTACTAATACATTTAATCCCATAGTTACCGTAGAAAAATTAGTCTTATGAATGAGGAATTAAATATACAGTCAACTCTTTCTATAGTGTCACAAAATTTTCAGCTTCGACAATTTTTCTTGAAATAGTGTTGCCCCCATGTCACTATTGCAAGCGCGTGGTAGTGGAATTGTAACTGTCACACTCTATCAATAGTCCTCTCCTCTGTGGAGAGGAGAGTGAGCTCCGAAAGAGGTGGAGGAGTGGGGGTATAGCTCCAACGAAAATAAGGGGAAGCGGCACTATTGAAAGCGATACTATAGAAAGAGTTGACTGTAATTAAATGATTGCGAGTAACAATCATAAAATAAATTACACTACTTGATAAAAATATTCAAAATATTTGTATTAATTTTTAGGCAATTACTAGAACATAAATATGTTTCCCATTTTAAAGTACGGAGTTCGTATTCTTTTCTATCTGTTTGTGCGTGTTCTTCTAAATAATTTCAAAACAGCTTTTCGTTTCCATTTTTATGATTCTTTTTATTGAAATTTTATGCAAAAACCACTGGCTAATCTATAAGTATTATTGACGTATGTTTTCTTGGTGAACGCAGTAAAAGTAACAAAGCATCGGCTCTCATTTTATGCAGTGTAAAGGCCGTATTCACAGAGAGCGAAACCGAGACAACAGAGAAGCGCGACCCGCGTGTCTTAAGTATAGATATACAGCAAAGGCCGCGTATACGCGTACTGAAAGAGGAGGAGAAATCGAGATCTCCCGTGTTGTTCTGGAAAGCTTCTTCTAAGTTAGGTATCGGGTCCTTGCCCAGTTGGTATTACCAGAGATTTTAGTCTTTTCATCTTGTTATCGTATTTTTTTTTAATATACAAAGTTAATGCGTACCATGTGATTAAAAAATGCCGTTGCCCTTTAGTAATTATTTTAAAAATGAATAATTATTTAAACTTATTAAATTAGAATAGGATTCTGCAATAAGAAAAAAGTTTTTGTAAATTTAAATACATTTTCAAAATTGTTTAAAATCACTTTTTTAAACTTTCTCAAAGTACGCGATTGTCGATCTAAAGAGCAAAAAAGAAAACACTGAACTTGAAATTTTCTTAAACTTGCATTTTTTATTGTACTATGAACTTGATCGGAAAATGTAGAAAGTTTATTTATAAAGTATAATGTCTCATAAAAATTGATTGTTTATTTGTTTTAACTTTAAAATCTTGTAAAAAACATGATAAAGTGTTTACAGGTTTTACAACTAATTATGAATTAATGAAGATTCGTAAAATATTTACCGCCAAATATTTAAGTAATTTAAAATTTAAATTAAGGAATAAATTGTATTTTTTTTACAAAGAATAGAATATGATGAATGCTATTTATTTTTATAGAAGGGAAACCTACGTAAAAATTTTTTTCTTAAGTTACTGAAGGTATTGAATGAAAATATAAAGTAAAATTTAAGGGGATGTAAAAAGTATACCTACCTCTACCATACCGACATTGCCTTTTTTTTGTCATTCCTATGAACTTTTCTGAAAAATAGGTTTTGTCCTCCATACCGATGCAAATAATGTTTTGTTAAATTTTGAAGTCATTTTATGCACTAAATTTTCCGAAAAACGTGTTCCAAAATTTTAAACACACTTTCTTGAAAAACATAAAAATAAAAAAGTGATGTCGATATAGTAGGAATATTTGCTAAGATTTCAGCAGTTTTTAAGGTTTGCGATTACTCAAAGGATAATTTTTTGAAGATTTCTTTTACTAATTTACCATACTATTCATACACACAAATCGAAATTTCTACGCCATTATGAATTAAAAAAAGAACGTTAACTAATAATATATTTATGCCTATAGTAGTATGACATTCTAATCATTAAACTATCAATATTTTCCACTAGCAGATTGGCAAACTCCACTGATTGAAAGATGCATTACATTGGTCTAAAATTTGGTTTAGCAGAACTCATAGAAATATTTTTATGTCCCATCACAAAATTATGAAAAAAATTAATACAATATAAAAAAATGGCGTGGAATTATTATACTTATTAATATTTCCAGTTTTTACTATTGTCCGAACAATAGTTTAATTTTCAGTTTGTCTAAGAAATAGAAAATTCGCCGTATTAGCTCTGTTATATAAAAAAAATGAAACACAAAAAATTTGATAATAGTTGTATGGACGTGAAATAACAGACAGCTTACAAATTAAACAATTTGTTTTAAAACAAAATACAAGAAGTATTGTGTAAATTTCAAGAATATACCTAACTTAATTAAATAGTAAAGAGAACTACATAAAGTATCGAAATTTTATTCTTCACAATCATTAAAATATATATGAATTAAGCGTGTTTCTAGTCTAAAAATTAACTGCACTTTCCAAAAAATTCCAAGACATGCATCTAAGCTAACAGCTCATCCTTTACTTATACAAGTATACTCTAACCTCCCTTTTTTAGTAATCTCGAACTTAGCATCATAAAGTAGATAACTTTTACACAAGTTTAAAGATAATTCCGATACAAGTTAAGTTTATAACAAATGACTTGCGTGTGAATTCTCTTGGATGAGTATTATGTATATTTCTTCTTCATCGAAAAACCTTGTAAGTTTGAACGTTCTAAGATTTCCGTAAATCAAATATTCAATTATTACCAAAGAAATATGTGCTACTCTATTTTGCATCAACTACCAGAATGCAGCGTTTTATAGACTGATAGTATAAGATGTGAAAAGACTATTTATTTATTTATTTATTTATTTATTTCCAGAGTTACATACAAAATAACATTTGTCGATCAATACAGAGTATAAT
>JAYJLV010000011.1:7731574-7750452 GCA_036873485.1 Torymus texanus
GAATCTCTTGAATTATAACTTATTTGATAATTTTATAAAATTTAATTACAAAAATTTTCATGGTAAAATTATACAAGATTCCGAAAGAAAATCACTGGAGCATACAAAATTTGATAATTGAAAGAATGTAATTAATAACAATAATGAAATTAATAACAAATGTAAAAGGTATTTTTTTAAATATTTGCTGGATGAGATACGTGATTAATCATTTTTTCGTATCCCGGTATTGAAACACTTTTGAAACGATTCGACGTTGTAGCCCCTAGGACATACAAATGGAGTTTCGAAATTGGTACCTACAGACACGATACTAATACTTCTCGAGAACGCCTACACGACTCAACTGCACAACGAAAAATATTTTCATAAGTATTTCACCGACAAGTAAATACCTGAAAATAAAAGAATTGTTGATTGTGCGTTAAAGAACACATAAAATAAAGCTAAAAGTGCAAAGTAAATACTTAATCTAAGAACGAATCTGAATCTTTATGGTGTTGAAAATCGTGTAAAACTTCATTAAATCACGAACAGAGTTTATGAATACCCGGAGAGTAATCGCGATACTACATCAAAGCATTACCGAAAGATAGATAACGCAATAAATTGAGTGCAACGCGCGCAGAGCCAGTTATATAATCCTGCGTATACTTATTCAACAAAAATCCAATTTCCCGCCTTCACCGATAGCGCACAATCATCTCAATTAAAATACCATTATCACGCTGACCCATTTGCACCGTAGCACACACACACATACAACAGCCAATTCTCGCACCCACCCACCCACAAAAACCGGCTCGATCCTCCGCCACACAGCCTCTCCTCTCTAAACTCCTCTCTCTCGCGTATTCGCGGAAACGATAATTGAAAGACGCGCGCGTACAAGCCTCTACAAGAGAGAAAGAGAGAGAACACACGCAGACACACGCATAAATTGTCGATTTTATTTATATAAATGCACGTGTGCGCGCACTTAAACTCTCTCTGTCTCTCTCGCTCTCTCTTGTGCGTTATGCCTATGTGTACGCGGGCCGTGTACTTATTAACGGTTTGTCTATTTTCATGTAGAGCCGGGTAAAGGCGCACTTCGCCGCCACAGCCGCCGCCGCTCTCTCGCGAGAGAGACCCCCGCGGTGATTCACATAGTCCTTAAACCAATCCGGGGATAGTCTGCCTTTCTCTTCGTTTGCTAATCGAACCGCTTCCTACGCTGTGCGCGCCCGCGCCGCGCCGCACCGCGCAGTAATTACATAACGGAAAATCTCTCTTTCTCTCTCGCTCGCCCTCGCTAGAGAGAGAGAGAGAGAGAGAGAGAGAGAGAGAGCTCGTGAACTCGATGCTCCAAAAATCAACCTCATTTTTAGCGACTGACAATAATGCACGCACGCGTACCCGTACGTATATACGCTTGATCGCTCGTGTTCTCAGCTCGGCGGTCGATGATTTTTAGGCTCTAGGGTAGTAGTGCGTCGATCGTATAAGAGGTTTTCGAGTTTCGTTGCGGGTTTAATTGGGGAGAGCGAGAGAGAGAGAGAGAGAGACACAGAAAAGGGGGAGGAGAGGATTTTATTGCGGCTTGCTAATGAAAATTTATGTTATTGGGTGGTAAGGGATTAATTAATTTTTAATGAGTTTGGTTAAAAATAAATTTTAAGGAACAATCGTGGCCTTCGTGTTTTAGGCCCGAGAATCGTGACTTCGGTATACTTCTGAGAGAGCAGAGCCGTGGAGAGAGTATTAGAACACTGCTCCACACAGGCGGAACAGATAAATTTAATTATAATGTAAAAAGAAAACAACACGATAAATCACGTTGCTTGAAAAATTTTATTTCCAATTTCATAATTTTGACGGACAAATATCTTGCCGGGCAATAATAGCGTTAAGAAAAATGGTTAAATTCAAATTTATATATATTTTATCTAGCCGTAAAAATAAATTATCCTGGTTTCATCGAAGGTTTGCGGGAAAAATTATCATTCCCTCTATAGGGTCTCTTACGAAAGCCTCGCTCATTATGAATAAAGTCCCCTTAAAGCCAGTATACGGAATATTATATTTTTCCAATTTGCTCGAACTAAACGTTTAAAGGAAAATATGCATCATTTTAAAGACCTAGCGTTTAGTTAGACATGTTGCTTATGACTTGGTCGTGCTTGTCAACCTTCTTAAAATTTATATAACCAGTTAATTTTTCACTATATACGTTTATACATCGTTATAGTATACATTTGCAAATGTATAATAGTCTAATAAGCTCTATACATAAATCAAATTTTTTAATTAATAAATTTAAATAACATTACACTTCATCTTTATAGCATCTTACAGTTACTCATAATATGTTTAAACAAATTATAATTTCAAATTATATATAGATGCATTTCTATATCTACCAAGTCTGTATATACGTTTAAAGGACCTCAACTCATGAAAACAATGAAACGATCAGATGCTTAACTACAACGCGCGTCGCAAATTTCGGGAGCTCCCAAAGGGCCACTCATACAAATTAGCGGCTCGCAAGCGCCGGGCGCTGAGCACGCGCGTGTCTCTCGCACCTTTGATGCTCTCACTCTCTCTCTCTCTCTCCCCTCATCTCCGCACCTCGCGGTTACAATTCACAAACACAGCTCGGCTCTTATATATACTCCCATCGTGCCTCTCAATATCGCACACGCAACCCTACGGCGCTCGTCGCCCGTTGCATACAAAAAAGCACGCATATATATATATATATATATACATATACGCACGCATATATGTAGGCGTATCCGTGCGCTAGCGCGAGTGCCGGTGGGGCACATCTTCTACACTGCACGTTATACGTGTACATATTATATATACATATATACTATTATGTATGTGTGTGTATGTATATATACACATAGCTTATATATGTATGTATAGGTGCGCTCCCGCCCGCGCACTCCTCCGCACATATATACCACCGTCCTCGTCTTGCGACGACTGCCGCGCCGCTGTGCTCGCGCTGTGCTCGGAGAGTCGCAAGTCACCTCCGTTCACCTCTTATACCTCTCCCGTCTCTCTCTCTCTCTCTCTCTCTCTCTCTCTCTCTCTCTTCTACCTCGCGCGCGAGAGCTCGAAGGCGAGCCGCGCGCGCGCTCCGGCGCACTCTTTCAGTCCGCAGCCGCGAGTCGTGCACCACGAACACACGCAGAGTGAGAGAGCCGAGCGCGCTTAGCTCAAGAGAGAGGGATAGTATATAGTAGTATACCTTGTTGTATATACACCTTGTGTGTGCCCGCCTGTGTACATAGAATATATAGCAGCTCGTGCGCTCTCTTTCCCTTTCGATCGATGTGTATCGCCGATGTGATTTCGTTGACGATTTGTTGCCGATCTAGGCCTTTTTTTGGATAAGAGTATAGTTAGTATAGTGGCGCGAGTTTTTGAATTGGAAGTCCAGCCGCCGAGGGAGCTTGACAGCATACTGCCGAGAAGAATAGAGTAGAAGGAGGAAGAGGAAGAAAATCACGCAGAATATACCGGCGTTCTAGGTGTATACACACTCATACATACACGCGACTGAGATGCTGGTCCGCCCACCTACGATACGCGAGTGCGCGAGATAAACGTGCTGCGTGCGCGCGTGTGTGTTATTTGCGCGCTCACTCTCTCGCTCCGCACCCACGAGTCGAAAGCTCGGACGGAGAGGCTCTTCGAGCTGAGGCCAAGTGTGTCAAGTGCAGTTTTTTGGCATGTAGAATCATCGCGTGCCACCCACGACAGAGTGCCAAAATTAATCAGCGAGCTCTCCTTCCCCTGAATAAAGAGACTCTCTGACGTACAAGGGGAGAAACCTCGAGGCCAAAGCAACAACGGCAACAACAGCGGGGACGTTATTATGTCACACTCCCACGCGAGCCGGCCTCTACCGCCGCCCGGCAACTGCAATACCTCCAAGGAGTCAGGACGCGACGGGGTTAAACGTCGCCTCGTGCGTGACCGTCGCGCGGCGTGCCGTGCCGTTTGATTTTCCCGCGCGCACGTGAGAGCTGCAGCTATATATATATATATACAGTGTGCCGGCGGTGCATGCGCTGTGCGCTCTTCTCACTCTCTGTGTGTCTCTCTCTGTGTGTGTGTGTATGTGTGAGAAAGTCCCGAGACGCCGCGTCTGGGATAGTGACCGGGTTCAGAGTGCAGCACGCAAAAACATTGTGCCCGCGCAGACGCGAGACTAGAAAGTCAGAGTTCGCCAGCAGAAGTGCGCGAACGCGAGTTGGAAAAATAAGGCACACGGATACTCGTGGACTCTTGAGTGGATTTGTACGATGGGAGACCCGACGATGATGATGATGATGATGATGATGATGTCACGTGAATTTTGATGACTGAGAGCCAAAGCAACGATCGAGTCTAAAGGCGCGGCGGCGACAGCGCCGGTTGCGCGATTTCACCAAGAGTATAGACAAGGGGCCGGAAGAGCGCAAATCGCGCCTCGCGAAACCGGAAGACAAGAGAGAGAGAGAGAGAGAGGAGACAAAGGAGGAGCAGCAGCCGGTGAGAGTGTACGCCGGGCAATAGGCGAAGGTGTGGTTTTGGTGTACCGACGCGCGTGGACCTATACTCGCGCGGGACTGTTTGCCGAGGACGATGACGAGGAGAGTTCGAAGGAGAGAGTGATTTATTCGAAAACTGTCGTTATCGCCGACAGGCCCGTTTTACTCCGTACAGATATCCAGACCAGAAAAGTACAGGCAGACATATACACGTGGAGATATAGGTGAGTGGATATTTGGGTGACAGCGAGCAATGAGAGAGGATGATGCTTGGGTGGTTTTGTGTGACGATATTGTGTGGGATAAGTCATGTTGATGCTGGATAGGAGGTACATGCGTACAGTTTTGATGAGCTTAATTTTAAGGAATGAGAGCCAGCTGCTCAACGAAGAGTATTATATAGTTATTTGGGTTGAGAATAGGGAATATCGATGTGGGTTGTTAGACGTGTGTAATAATCGTATGATATCACTGGAGGCAACGACGTCTGTTCACATTCAATATATCAGTGACTAACTAGAAACGTATCGTGCAATTATTTGGAAGCACTGTAATTATAGCGGATAATATATGTCGATCATTTGATGTATAGATTTGAGTTATCTTATCAGAGTAATCAAAACCATAATTAGAACCATTCCCACTATGTTTAATTGTAAATTGTATAAAGTGAAACGGTTGGCTGAAAGACACTTAATAACACAATGCAACTAATTGCATTTTATTTTAATAAGTATACATGTTTATCAAATGCATAGGGTTTGAAAAGCTCTTTTACTCTTAATGATTACCTCTTGTACGTTTAAGTCGATCGGTATTTTAGTCAGAAATTCAATATTTGCTAAAACTAACGTGATTAAATAACAACGTAATACGTTACACACATGGTAATTGGAGAATTTAATCGACGTGATATTTTTGCGATCATCCATGCAAATATTCATATTATTTTGAGTAATTTTCAACCAGGTAGTAATCTTTATAAAAAGATATTTAAATGATTCATAAGTGCACTGTTACATAAACAGGATAAAATTTGTTATGAATATTCATTGGGTGGGTTCTCTACGAGAAATAATAATCATCAAAATAGGTTCTAATTTTTTATTACACATCACTTCAGCAATCTTTTGATCTGATTCAATGGAAAATCTTGTCGATCGTATACCATATCAAGTATATCATTCGTATAAAATCAAAGCAAAAACTGAAAACAAAGCAGACCCTAAGAACGAACTCAGTAGATTTAAGTGAACCGTATTTGCAAGTACATGCTTTTACCATTTACATATAGTATATAATAGCATGCAAAATATTATTTCTATACCATTTAAGAATATTACCGATATATTCACTTGATATTTGTTAATCCTAGAAAGGCAAAGCTATTAAGATTACCGTTATCATTACTAATTTCTTTACACCAGCATTTTCTCGGATGACATTATTATTCTTTGTATGTAAATATAAGCATATAGCTTACAGTATAATAACAATAGAATATACAAGAATAATTAGACTGAGTTCATCGATACTTAAATGTATCTTGCGCAGGTCACGAATTGTTATAATTCAACAAACACCTTCAACGAATGACAACGGTTTTGTCATCACTGTACGTATATATAGACGTTTGGCAGTCGCCAAAAGAAATTTAAAGCACACGACAAAGCAATATTTGCACACAGTCTCTAAGGCCGGTATATACGCGACAACCTTTAAATCAATTTTAATCCCTCTAGCAGCCGTGCACAATGTTTCAAAAACCGCTATAAAATTATCTTTCGCAGAGTCTGGCGGACTCCAGGCTGCAACTCTAAAAGCATTTACTTTCAAAAACCTTATACACAAGCGGCATAGAGTCGTAAAGCTAAGCGCAACGCCCGACCGCGAAGTCCTCTCCGAAAGCCGAAAAAAAAAAATCTCTCGACGCGCGAAGAGAGTAGGAGGGTCCCAGCCGTATAATCGCGAAAATGGCCCGGATCGGTCTTTCTCTCTCTCTCTCTCTCTCTCTCTTACTCTCTAGCGCCTGGACTGGCGCTCGCGGGGGCCCGCGCACAGAGAGCGTGGCTCGCTCGCACGCGAAATCGGTAATGAGCTGTAAAGGCTCGCGGCTCTCTTCGCCTCTCTCGAGCGCTCGCATACAGATACACACACAACTATATATATATATATACACACTTTACACGTACGAGCTCCGTGACCCATAGCGCGAGTGCGCGCACGCCAGGCGCCCATTGTGAGCGTGAGTCATTGACGCGTCGGTGCCCCCATGCGCGCACACACATTGTACGTATAGACGATGTTATGCCGATTTTTCTCGTCATCTCTCTCTCTCTATCTCTGTTCGCTTGTGTATCCCGTCTCGCTTATAGCGTACGCAGTCTTTCTCGAATCACGGCAAGGCGGATAATAAGCGAGAAATCCATGCGCAAGAGAGAGAGAAAGAGAGAGCTTAGAGCTCACAGAGGAGACTCGGACGCGACGTGGGCGTATGCCAAGCGGGGATAGGCGATTTTTTTCAGACGGCAACTCTCTCGCCGAGTAAGTATAAGAATGAGAGGAGAAGGAGGAGGAGGAGGAAAGAAAGACATGGGAAAATTAAAATCCCAGAAAGAGAACTCGCGAGCTCGGGAGAGAGAGAGAGAGAGAGAAAGAGAGAAGAGAGGAGAGTTAATTAGAGGCGCTTTTACGTCACGATGCTACTGCCGTGCGCGCTCGCAGAGAGCAGCGCCGGGGGTCCGCGCACTCGCAACGCGGCTATACGTTTCTCCGTGAAATGTCGAAAGGCGACGCGGAAAGAGCTTTTAAGAGGCACCCGTATATCCTTAAATACTCTTTATTTCCAAGTCGCTGCGTTGCCGTATATATACACACGTGTGTCTCTGTGTGTACTGTGCTTGTGCTATGGCGTGACCCCGTTTGCTGAGACGGCGAACGCATACGCGTGGACGGCTACATCATAGCTGGCGGATTTTCTTCTAACTCTGTGGGTGCTTTTCTCGTTCGCGTGTAGTTTGGAAAAGCACGTTTGTTCGCGTGTTAAAATCCACGAGTATCTTATACACGAGAGCAAATGTCTTTCAAGTCGAAGTTATTGGCGCAATATAGAAACGATCGAATGAATACAACGATTACGTCGATTAGTCATTCGGTATTACACAGTGTATGCGCGCGAACTGGATTTTATATGGATTAGATGAGATTTTATCGTGTGAAACTGTCAACTCGCTTAATGTAGTCATAATGAGCTGATTATTTTTTTTTATAATAGCAGAGTTGCAACGGAGGCAAAAAAACTAAGGCTGTGTAAACAATTGCTCCAAATAATGCGTAACAATGCCGACGATAAAAAGTTGACCTAGGGAAGGTGAAAAAACTTTGGTCAAGGCGACGCGTATATAGCCGTAACTTCTTCTTCGTTAAAGTTTACTTTGATCGAACTGCAGGATAAATAAACGGACAAAGATAAAATTAGATGAATGACAAATTTAATTTAATTTTTTTATTTTATCATTCGACAGACTGGACTGGGTTTTCTTATTTCATAATCCAACGTACTTCTATTATAATAGTTATTAATTGTCAAGATTAACATGATAACACCTACACTCTCCAAAATTGCTTCTACGTGATAAGGAAATCTTATTATTGTGACAAGTAGAAAATCTGTTTCATATAAAATGCATCTTCTATAAGTAAGAGGAACCTATTTGACTGGAAACTTTACGGAATTTTCTTTAAAGTTTACAGTCAAATGGATTTTTTGCTTGCCACAATAATAAGAAGATTCTCTCTACCACGTAGAAGCCATTTTGGAGAGTGTACTTGCTTAAAGACATTGTATTAAATTGAACTCATTCAATGTACGTTTGGTTCAGAGGCGACATTTTACGAATACATTACTGTCAAATTATAAAACTTTTCTAACGACATATCTCAACGTATCCTAACTTTTCCAATTCATTCCACAACAGTCAATAACTCTGAGGCGAAAACGATCGACTCCATACAATAGCACGTAGACTCAACAATACGCGTTCTATACGCGAGCTTTCCTCCTCGAGACGAAAAAAAAATGCCTTAACTATGGGAAAAAATCCTGTTCACTCGCAGTATACACACTTCCCTCGCGGGATGTTTCACCATCCGCAAGGATCAGAGGTGACATCCAAGCCGCTCTTCTCGCGCTCACATCTACTCGCTCTCCTATATATACATATATGTGTGTACACCTATATATTCCTCGTTCTCTCGTACATAGTGTATACATACATACCCGCACATGCACGAGCAGCACACAGTGTATTATATAGTCAGCCGTAAGGACAGAGAGCGAACGAGAGAGCGAGAGAGAGAGAGACACATCCTAGACACTCGCGGCTTGCGCTCGCCGCCGAGAAGCCATAAAACGTCGCCGCAGAGAGAACGAGAGAGAGAGACTAGAGCCGCTCGAGCGTTCGCACAACTCTTTACGGGCGGCCGTATATATGCACACGTGTATACATATATATCGTGTGTGTGTGTGTGTGTATATATATATATATATATATATACACACACATGTATGTGTATGTGTGTATATATACACCGCGGCGTTATAATACGCGCGTATATGCGCGAACGGAGGTCTCAATCGCGGGAGACGCGACGCAATAATAATCGCGCGACGCCAGATCGATTCGCGATACAGTCGCGCGTGCGCGCGTACACCGCGTGTGTACCTTATATGAGCGACGATACGAGACGATATAATACATGCGAGCTCGCGCGACCCGCGAGGACTTTTCGAGAATGCGTTGGCGGGGTATCGCGTTACGCGACTGTATGCGTCTCTCTATGCTGTACAGGAGAAAGAGAGAGAGAGAGAGAGTATGTGTGTGTGAACATGTGCGAAAAATGCATCAGCAAGGAGAGAGTGAGTGTGTGTGTGTGACTATATGTGGTATGCGTACATGTATAGAACTGCGTATATACAGAGTTTGACAGTAAATCTTGGGATGGGCACGAGGGTTGGGGCCGTAAAAATTAGCGAGGTTTCACGAATATTTAATAAAGTCGGGATGTCTGTGCCGGCTTAACTGTAAAATCTCTCTCTCTCAGATGGCTAACGAGGAAAATGATGGATTGCGCTTATTGTCGGCGAGGGACGTGAAACGGTTGTGATTTACTCGTTTCCGACGAAAAATTTTCAAGATGAAATCACGCGTTTTCACGCAAAATTCAGATATAAGTGGGAAGGAAACTACGTAGAGGCGCGATATTATTATTTTTAACTGTCTAAAAATGTGAAAATCGGTAATATAGCTTTTAATACTATACTTGTTGATGGTTTCCACATGTTCTAAATATACCTTTTCTCGAAAGGTGGATTAAAAGACAATAGTATATTTTAGAATTCAAAATGGTTATACATATATTATGTTAAATTCTATATTTAAAGTTAACGGCATCCATATACGACCTTTATAATGCAGAGGATTTTTAAACTCACACAAACTTCATAAATAAGAAAGTTAAAATTTATACAGATATAAACCTTCACACTCACTACAATTAGAAGTAAATAAAACCGTTTACTTTTATTTCAATACACACCTCTCATAAATTAAATAAGTTATTTGTAATCATTCCTCGAGGGAAATGCCTTCCGTGTGAGGATATGGCGTGCCGAGTGCTCCATAGCTATATATCGCGTGCGTGCGATATGCTCAGGAAAGAAATTGATTTTGTAATGATTTTACGATGCCTTGGTCATATACGTATATATACATATAACATACATACACGCGCGCACGCGCAGGACTGAGAGAGCTGCCGCCGACTTATCGGACGCTGTATCGGGGTTATTGATCTAAAATAGTCGCAGGGATTTCGCAATGATTTATTCGCTTATTAATAACGATTTACGATGCTACGCGATAGTAAAAACGATCGGTCGCGCACACTCATATACACGCGCGCCCACGAGGATAGAAGAAAAAAAACAATGTCAGTTGTCCTCGAGCTTTTCCAACGAATATGTCGCGCCCTCCGGATGATTTATACCGATTTTGATTTTGATTTTCGATAGGAGCTCAGCGGATCGACGGTGACAGTTGGTTCCTTATCGTGGTAGAGAACGAGAAATATCTTGTGGACAGATTGGTCGCGACGTTGCGATGATATATAATACAGATGGATGGTTTACGGCGAGTGCCATGCGCAAAGTTTTTCACGTGAAGTTTGAGGAAAGCTATATAGTTGCGGCTGTGTGTGTACGTGTATATGCGTGTATGCAAATTGTCGTGTGAAATATAATGGGAAACGTCGCCGTTAAAGCTGTATATATTTTGCATTGCGAAATATTATGAAAGTACGCGCACGCGTTTATGAACATTGCGAGCCCGTGCCTATGGCCGTGTCGCCTATATCTACTTGCGACACGTGCAGATACGAGCAGATACAACGTGGCGAGAAGAAGACAATGTTGGGATTTTATTACAGTAACAAATGATTCGAAAGGTATTCGTGAGATTTTCGCTGTATAGTAATTTTAAAGTAATTATTAGAAAAAGCATTTTTCTAATAAATGTTGAGATTCAATATATAATAATAAATGTCTAGAAATGTTAAATTTTCTCTCAAATAATTTTGATATTATGAAATTTCAATAAATTTTGTATTACTTATAAAGCTTATAATATATATTTTTGTTCCCAAATTTTTTCCTTTTTCACGAATAAAATTCGATAAAATCGAATGACACTAAATCGAGACGAAAAGCCGATAATCCTCCCGGTCTTATCTCACGCATACACGTTGCATCAACTTCTCTTACCTCAGCAACGAGCGACACAGAAGAAAGTCGTCAGGACACCGTCGCCGTCCTCGCAACCTCTCTACGATCGTAAGCCTCGGCGCGATCGCGATCGATTTCCTTGTCTCTCTCACTCTCTTGGGAGCAAAGTGCATAGATGCCCTGCGCATGCTATATACCCGTACACCTACCTACATATATGTTTATATATATATATATACATATACCTATATGCATCGTGGGTGAAAGCCTTCGGTCGCGGCTACCACACTCTGCGCACGCGCGCACGTGCTTAAAACGGGGAGATTTGCTGCGGCGATGAAAGGAGGCGATTTTGTCGCCTCGTTTTGTCGATTTTATGCCCAAACTGGATTGAATGATTTGCTGGCGAAATTGTTTGGTATATACCACGCGAACACGCGAGCCTCACGAGGTTCCAAAGATGCGAGATTTGAATCTTTGGCGCTCTCTCTCTCTCTCTCTCTTTCTCGCTAAAGCACAAGCGCATAGCAGCTGCGCGATTTATTATATTTATCGGTCGAATTGCACACGACGCGCTCTCGAGGAATGTCGAATGCAAATACTGCATCCGCGAAGAAGTGTACGTATGCATTTAGGAGTTTGCAAGCGCAAGTAAGAGAGAGAAAGAGAGAGAGCATGTATGCGTGCGCGTCTGGGGAATTTCGATTCGGAGTAATTTATAAGGCGATCGCTGAATGGGGACGTGAATGGCTGTGCTGAGATGATAAGGATTTCAATGGGCCGAAAAAGTTGGAAAAATGTTCAGCTGTTGCGCTTGTCTATACGAGAGCCTGTACTTTTCCATGCTTTTATATACTATTTACATGAAAAACCATAGTTTTCCTACGTAATGTGTACTTTCTATGCTGATAGCAGCGATAGTTTTAATTTCTGTTTTGTAGAAATTCTGTTAAATAATCAGTCATTAAAATTACACGATTGCATAGAAATCTTGATAACAATTAGATATTTAAAACTAATATGCATATAATTACGAATATTACAAATGTTTTCTGTACTCTTGTACTAGCAATCACTATATATTCTTTTTCATCACCATATACGTAAAGCTTCTGAACTGCCGTGAACGCAAAGCGGTAAAACCTTACGCGCATACACGTTCATAAGCAGGCAAGATTTCCACGCCGCGTAGCTAAGCGGTAAACTAATTTTGGATGACGGCGTAGGTATAATACACAACGTGCGTGTGCGCGCGGGAGTGCAATTGCGAATCATCGATATGCCGTATCGACTGGCTGTTCTCGCTAGCGCCGCTGTAATTTCAGCGCTGCCCGAGCTCGCCTTATATTTTATGCGCACGGCACTCGATCGCCGTACTCATATACCGGCTGGTAGTATGTGTATACCACCTATATATATATATACATATTGTATATACCTATATATGTACTGCGCGACGACGTCGGTACGGAGCGTCAGCGCTAATTTTTCTCGAGTCACGCCGATTTGTTTAAAGCAGCGCACGGTCGTCATTATACAACGCGCCGAGTAGGTTTATATACACCTTGAGCGACGGTGCTCGAGAGAGCTCGTGGTTTCGGAGAATATCATGCGAGGGTAATATCGATTGGGGTTTAACTTGAACTTATACGTAAAAATGATAAATTGTGAGTGAGAAACTGATAGTGAACTTTCTATTTTTATTATCTAATATTATTTTATAAAGATTTTTGGGTTGTTGTCGTATTGAAATGATGTTAAAATATCGTTTATAATAATTTTCTGCTTAACAGTGCTCGAGCAAAATAATATTTTTTAAAAATCATTATTTATCACTTTTATGTATACTGACAGTTGCTTCTTCCCGAGAACAAGAATGAGAAACAGCAAACACGCGGTAGCTTATAAAACGCGAGACAGCATAACAACACGTGCTTTGTTATAACAGATCCACATGTGCTATACTACGTACATAAAAATGACAGCGAATGTGTTGTTAAATTTATCCATCTAGACCTTAATAAAGCATACATTATACATAGTTCAAAGCTTCGGATGAGCGGTTTCTCAATATCAATAAGACGCAATCAAAATGACTTTTTAAATTATAAATTCACACTTATAGAAAATTCATTGCTCAATTTTCATATTTTATTGCATTTCACAAGAAATAAAATATATATAAATCTAACTTTGCAAAATCAATTTTATAGCCTCGTTTAATTCTAATTTACAAATCGCGTGCACAAGCACTTTTGCAGGAAGAAGAAAAAAAAATCCGACTTCCTCTGCCCATCAATCTCGCCGATGAAAGTTGTGGGAAGCTGACGCGTCTATTTTGCAACGACAGTCTCCGGAGAGTCCGTGCCGCGGGTTTATTGGCTCAACTTTATGCTATACAAAAACGTCGACGCGGCGGAAACTTTATCGAAGTTGAACTTTTAAAATGCAGATTAAAACACAGCAATTGCATTAACACCTTTAATCAATGCGCGCAAGCGCATGCGCACGCGCGCGCGCTCTCTCTCTCTCTCTCTCTCTCGCGTCACAACGAAAAAATAAGACCCGAGGGCGTTGATTTGCGATGCACTTTTTAAGCGCATGCGCACACGGCACTCGAAGCTCACGCAACGACTTTAATAGAAAATCTATAGTGATAAATTGCTATTTGTAATTATACTGCTTGCCTATATAGCGATTAGAAATAATCTTAATGGTTGCCTCGATAAGGGTTTTCACTAATTTTTGTTAAGTGCTCTTGCCGTTGCTTGAGTCAAAGCAAGGTGCTTTCGTCATATTTTTTTTCAATGTTTTTCTTTCTTTTTTTATATCTTGATTGTATAAATTTAGCTCAATTTTATCGCTAAGAGGTCGAAATGAGAAGAAAAATGTTCTTTGAAGCTTTGATAATGACTTAAGAATATCTCCGAGTTTTCTCTATAAACTATGACTAAGTCGCTAAGTGATCTGCTGTTTTGTATAATTACCGTTTAATCTTAGAAGCATGCGTGTATATTTTAATTTCCCTTCTTTGAAAGAATTTTAACAAGAAGTATTCGAGAAAATATGTAGAAAAGTTTGCTGGAATAAGTGAAAGGGCAGTATTTTTCTGATTTTAATAGGCCTTTCGTTAGAGAATGTGACAAGTTATTTTAATGCAACCTTGTTTAACCATGCCAGAATTCTTTACACAATCCATCATTTAATCTATTAATCAAATATTTATAAACAGTATTGTGAAAATTACAAAAAGAATAGCCAAAATGATGTTTCTCGAATCTGAATAATCATAGCTTAAATATCACCCATTTCAGATGTAAATTATTCAATTCATTGAGTTCACGTGTTAATGCAGTGGTACTAAACAAGGTATCATAAAATTCAGATCTCGAATGAATTTTTGTAATCTGCGCAATACCTATAGAAATCAGATCTATTTATTTTACTACTTATAATTTTTCCTTTATATTTCAATTTAACGTAATGATGAGCAGAGAAAATCGTTACATCTCTCTTCTATTTATGAATGATTCTATCGATTCCATTCATTTTATACCCACTTGGCTATTATTCGGTTAACGCACCCATATACCATCTCGGAAATCCTCTTTATTTTTAGTCGTAAAACCTAGCCATAAAGTTTCATTCACACTTCTGAGCAGCAGCGCCGATTCAACAGCCATGAAACCTCCGTTCTCAAACTTTAGAAAGCCCTCCAATAATTTTTTTTTTCTCTCCACCGACACAATCCACGGACTCCGATCCTTCTATCTTCATCTTTCCGACGGTTTTTCCTCGCCATCTAAACCTACCGAGAATTTTTCCCCTCTCAGTAGTATATACCGAAAGCTCGTATAAGAGCAAAGGCGAAAGAGAGAAACAGAGAGAGAGAGAGAGAGGGAGAGAGCGAGAAAGATTTCATAACGTTTATCGGCAGGCTCGCGCGATTACAGCCGGTGATTAACACCCAATCGACGCACGAATATGCGGCTTTGACGTCCGTTATAAAGCGATTCGCGGTGCAGCAGACCGCCGTTGCCGCCGCTACAGCCGCTCTCGGCTCCCTGACGATCGATTCGTGACCATAAATCTTACTCTCCCTCTCTCTCTCCTCTCTCTCTCTCTCTTACACTCTTGGGCTTGCCGCCACCGCCGCCGTTCTCCTAGGCCTATCTCTGCCTCCCTCTCCTCCACGTGAGCTCTCGGATCGAGATCGCCGATAAATTCGCTAAAAGCGGATGATGTATCGCGCGCTAAGTGTGGGAAGTGCGTTTTGCAGCCTCCTATGTACACATACGTATATATACACTCTGTACAAACTTTCCTCGAGCGAGCAAAATTTGCCAGCGTGCACACGAGGGCGATCAGCTCGCGAAGCCGTCAGCAGGCGATCATTAGGCCTTCGAGCGATCAGACGCTCAAGATTTCCACGCGCGTGGCTCCCGGTAGTCCCTATAGATTTAGATTACGCGCGCGAATGCATCGAAATGACGCGCGTGTGTGTGTATATACGAATAGTGCAAAGAGATCGCGGTATATTTACAGATGGCGGGAGCGTTAAAGCTCGTTCGCTTGAGGATCGATTGCACTTATATTTCCGCTCTTTCGAGTGTGTAGAGGTCGCGGGTGAGCATCGATGATGCTATGGCCGAGATAAGGCTATCCGTGTGTTCCGATTGAAAATAATTGCGAGATTCGAGCGCGAGCCCGCGTGCATACCCAATTAGAGATGCGCGCCGGGGATTTTATTTGAGGAGCCCATTAAATTATATTCCAAGGGTGTACGCGCTCGTGTGTACATGTATATGTATGTATGTAGGTGTAGTACACGCATTTTTGCGCATGAGAATGCCGTAACACGTGTTTAGCCTTCCTCGCCGATCTTTTGAATCACGGTAGATCCGAACGTGGATTATAAGATGCATGAAAGAATGTATGCGGAGATGCTCCAATGGCCAGTTTTCTCGGCTGATTTTATCAATATATAGCTTTGTTTCTTTTCCAGCTGTAGATAATTTGAGCTTTTCTTTTTATGTATTATTTATGTCATTAATATATTGGAAAATAATGGAGTGAAAAATAGCGTTTATGATGCTATAAATTCAAGTTTTGTTTTATATATATTATATACCGCATGTATGAATTTATTAGGACTTTATCGTAATTACAAGAATATTATACCATGGTAAACTAGTTTGTTTTAAAAGTGCGATTAGCCTCTCAAATATAAATTAACCGCGGTGACCAGTATCTTGATCAAGTGGATGTTTATGGTAAAGTTGTACACGCTTTAAAACCAATCGATTTTAACTTTTCAAGTCGCGCGTTCCGACTAATTTAACTCTTTTTCTTTTAACACTTTCAGACCAGCCAACACCCTCGCAGCCGATTTGAAATCCTCAGACAGCTCGGTACCGATAAAAGCGCTCAACCCGTCGCGCATGAGTGCGGCCTGTGGCGGCGGCGTCAGCGGGCGCGCCTGGCCTGCACCAGCTCCCCCGGGCCACCTCGGCTGCGGCGGCGGCACTAGAGCCACCCCCGGCCTCCTCCCGAGCGATGGATGGTGCGCCGGCGAGCTCTGCCGCTGACGACCCGAGGACGACGAGAAGCGCGCGAGGCGCCCGACGACGACGACGACGAGCCCGGCACGCTACAGCAGCGCCGACGATTATAATATATGGATGCCCATGGCTGGAACCTGGCCGAGATGTGCCAGCGCTACCATCACGCGGCGGGCGTCGTGCCACCGCCAACAGGGAGCGCACCGCCAGCTGCTTCATCGCCCTCGGCTAGAGACCAGGGCGCTCAGACGCCCGGTAGCATTGGCCAACAGCAGCAGCACATCGACCAACCCAGCCCGTCCTACTCTCATTACACGTAAGTTATTGCCACCGAGAGGGAGAGAGAGAACTCCTCCTAAAAAGGACGCTCTTAATTACCCCCCACTATACAGCAGCCCATTCTATTTACCCGAGAGTTTACTTTTGTCTCCCCGGTTGTATATATATATACCCGCGCATCCTGCTCGACCGGCTTTGTTGTTCCCTTTGGAGCAGCGCAGCAGCTTCGATTCTCTTCGGAGGTGGATGCACGTGTATATATATGTGCGTCGAGAGACACGCGCATGTGCCTCAAGGTATACGAGTTTCGAGATCTTAAATGAGGTAGATTATGTCCCGATTGCTGCCGACGCGCTGCTGCTGCCCCTGTGTGTGCGAGAATCTTGGAAATGGAGTCGGGGAGGTTTTTCGGTGTGTTATATACGTTGTCGGCTGGTTGAGGAGTAGCTTTTGGAATGGTAGGAAGGTAAATTGAAAGTGCTTTTTGTTAGATTACAATGGTGTGTTGACTTTTTAAAATTTATAAGAGACTTTAAAATAGGCTATAAAAATTTAACGTTTCAAGAATGGTTATTTATTTTCAAAATCTATTAAAGATTTTCGAAAGCTCATGCCAGAAAATATATGCGCGAAATGGTCTTTTTATTTTAACTTTAACTTATATTAAATTGTCAGGATAAAAGGGAAAATAGTATATAGTACTTGAATAAAATGTAAATACCCTCGATAGCGGATATCATTCACTGTACATTTAACTTAATTAAGACTACCAAGTATGGCAATGAAGTAGTTCGAAATAGGGAAAGAAGTGATAAGCGATCTTTAAAGTAGAAATATTACCTTCAGTTATATAAGTAATCTGTAGAAAATGCAATAGTTTCTAGTTATCTTGGTTCGATAAAAAACAAAGAAAAAACTGTTTTGACGTTACTGCTCAGGTACCGTGAAAAAGTTAGATTAAAACTCCAGGATTCATAGCCGATAAGAAACTGTTGAAAAACGCAACAATTACATTACAATTCACCATATATCTCCAGCAAAGCATGGAATTAAAGTTCTTTTTTTTCGTTTTCAGAAAAGTATCTCCCCTTAATAGCATGTAAATCCTTTCCATTCAACCGATATCGTCTACATACTTACACCTTTCCCGACGTTTTTCTCACTCTATCAATTAAAAAACGAAACCCTGCGCAACCATATATACACCTCCACCGCGCTCATCAAATTAAAAAAGAAATACAGAGGCATTGACAAACGTATATATATACACGCTCTCGGGGGCCGATACGCGCCGATTGTCCACTCGGAGTCGAGGAAATAAGACGCGCTGGAAACAGGGGGACGTCGCTCGGTTGCTCGTTTGAATCCGCGAATCGGATTTGCGAGCGAGCGAGCGAGCGACGGGGATTGCGGCTGCGATCGTCTCTCCTCTCCTCTCCCTCTCTCTCTCTCTCTCTCTCCTAGAGGCGACGCGGTGTTTTACGCGGTGCGCTTTTCCGCGCGATAAATCCTCTCTTTATGGGCAATTTACAGGCGATCCGATCTTACAAATGGACTCGATACTGTCGAGCAAATCAGCAGCGCGCCGGCAGAGCTGAGCGACGTCGCGCGCGACCGGAGAACGGCTGCTCGCGCGCCGCGCGCACTCGCGATTGATGATAGCCCGGCGGGAGAGTAACGAGCGAGGACGCGAGCGTACCAGCGAACGTTGCGTATATATACAGC
>JAYJLV010000011.1:7754297-7813684 GCA_036873485.1 Torymus texanus
CACACACACACACACACACACACACACACACACATATACGCGTACGCACGAGAGACAATGGCTCGATTCCCGCGAGTCGATGCCTCTCTTTCTTTCTTCGGCGCACGACGAGCGCAGGTATATCCGATGTACGTCGACGGCCGCGCGCGCGCGCGCATATTGCACAGGCCATTGTACTTGCCGTGCGGTGGCGACGGTCGCCGTAGCGGTTGTGTGTGATATCGAAAAGTTGCGCGGGTTGTTCAAACGGGTTGTCCGATTTCGGGTGCGTGATGTGTTTGCATATTGATTGATATTTATCAGGATGATGAACCTATATTGGATATTACTGTCATAAAGGGTGTATTCTGTATTTTGGATGGAAGAGTAATTACCAAGATTAAGAATTTTGCGGGTTAAATGTATTACAGGTGATCAAGAGGTTGTTATAAGGTTGGTGAAAATATAAAATGTGTTGGTTTTATTTGAAGTATAATTAATCAAAAAAAAAAAAAATTATAGGGATATAGAGATCGTAACATTGCTTCGCTACGTTATATGTAGAAGAAATAAATATAATAATAAATATGAACATTTATTATGATATAAAAGAGCTAATGTTTAATTTTTATAGCTCAATTTATTAGCTGATAGTATAGCATGAAGTTGATTCATTTTACGACTGTATCGAATAACTACTTTAAAACCAATAAATTATCAATTATCATTTCCAGAATATTGAATTTCTAGTAAATGAACTTTCTAATAAATATTCATTACGTTAAAAATGTATGACTGTATCCAGCGATTCGATCTATTATATAAGACTCATTTTTTCAGTATCACAGCATATCGTATTTTTTAATATAGCAATTTACTCATCAATCAAGGCAAAGTTCATATTTTATTCGTTATGAAACGACGTGCGTGATGCATAATAAGGTAAATTTATAAACTGATAAATTCCGCGTATTATTTTCCGTTTCGCAGAATCCCTTCCAACAAAGTGTTATGAAAAATGTACAGAATGCTATCTTCTATCTATATTGATTCACATTTTAAATCAGGCGTTGATAAATTTACCTTATAGTTAGAATGAATAAGTGAAATACTTTGCACGGTTAGTAATCAATTAAATTAGTGTATAATGAACAGCTTTATAGTTAACAAAATTATGTTTTAATATCACTAATAAACTAAAATTTGCACAATTAATTGTGTTAATGAACTAGAAATACTTATCGCTCGTTACCTTGAATTTATTAATATTCAATTTAAATAAAAACTTTTCACCATTACTTTTAGTTTAGAAATAAACAAATAATTCAGTAGGAATAAACTTCCCAAAGACAGCAATATACATATATAAGCACTATCAAAAATCAAAATCCAAAAAGGCAAATTCCAAAGTCGCCTCTCTCGACATCTCAATTCACGCACGCGCAGACACACTCGTTTTCACAGGCATGCCATATACTACTTGCTTCTCTCACTCAAAAAGCATCTAATCTCTAAAGCTCGCAGGAATGCCAGCCAAAAAAGTGCACACATCGACGTGTCTATAGGTATATCGCAACAACCTCTATAGGTGAAAACGCTCGCGATCGCGGAAGCCATCGAGGAGAGGGAGAAAATAGGGGGCATCGTATTGCACGGGCCGCTATAGCCCCTACGTAACGCGATACGAATCGACGAAATAAATTAATCGGCACGGGCACGCGAAGAGAGGATCTCTTATATACGCTACCGAATCGGCGAGAAAAGAAACACGCGCGCATGGCGCAGCGCCCGCGGAGATATCTACCACCTCTGACCCCCCCTACTTCAACGCGTATACGCGTGTGGCTGCTGTTGCTGCTGCGGCTTTCGCGCGCGTGTATGCAAACTGATATCTTGAGGAGGAGAGAGGAGAGAGAGACGTGTATCTTTTACGGGCAATTTCTCTCGACGTTTCGTTTTTTTTCGGTGACGATCCTCTTTCACTTTCGCGCGCGCGTTGCGTCTTTGCGTATCTATATAGTGTCGCTTGTGGTTGGGGTTAAGTAGTATTTTGCGTATTTTGAGGGAAGGAATTTTCAGCGTAGAAGTTTAAAGAATATAAAAATTCTGCATACTTGTAATGTTAGTACATTTTTTGGAGATAAAAAAGTATTTTGTGAAATGAACTATGTTTCATACCACATGACTTCTTCTACGATTATCTTAACTATATAATGTAAATGTATATTTTATTTAAAATTATGAAAATCATATGATGCATTTTCTATTTTTGTAAGCTTTCGGTTTTCTTAATTCCTACGCATAGCATATTACGTGTGCGTTCGAAGGATCTGTCTTATTCGCACTTGGCTTTGCGCAGTCTCAACAATTATTATTGTCTGCGCGATTTCTGACAGAAAGAAGGGAGCGTTCCGAAGGAAAATTTATGCCTCTTGATCCCCTGCGAAAAATGAATCGCCTTCGCGCGCACGTGTGTGTTCTAAGTATGCACATACATCCAATGTAATACTTAATGCTTGGATATACACTAAGTAACTCGATCCTTAAACGGAATTCATATACGGAGGTAGCATTTAAGTATGACACGTGTGTAATTATGCACTTCGAGATGCTTTGATAGTGGTAGCAATCTTTATTACTCGTTAAATAGATTGATTTGTAGAAAAATTCTTATAAAATTACAAAATCTATACAAAATTTTTGCTCAACCGAATGGCTGTGCAAGTTTCTAAAGTTCTGTCGCAAATGAATTTTCCAAAACCAGCTCTTTACTTATATATCTGCATCTTCCACTTAATCCAGACACGTGCGCACGCAACCATCAACACCTATATAGATGCAAATAGCGCCGGTGTGCAGTGCGCAAGCCCAAAATTCCAGCTCTTAGCGTGCGCATGCAGGCTTTCACTTACTCGCAAACGCTCGGCAGAGTTCATCAATTACAATACACTCTGGAAGCCACGAATACTACTCGCTCGTGCACACGCGCGTATAGGTATATATACACGGTGAATTCCTCAAAAGTGCAATCTAACGATCGCCACGCGCGTACGAGAGAGAGAGAGAGAGAGAGAGAGAGAAGATGAGCGATTGCAGTGCGTGCATTGCACGCTCGGTTATAAATTCGCGCCGTCGTTCGCATCGCGGGCGCTGATGGTGATAAAGTGGAATCTAATCAATCGAGACGTCTGCGTAAGTAATAGCGCATTATTACGGTGCGTAAAGCGCAGTTGCGCGATATAAAATTACTCGATATTTTTCGCGTGCGCGCGTACATTATTAATTTATCTATATTATGCGCGCGCGCGTCTAGGGTTTGCTTCGGATGGCGTAATAGTTTACCGGGAAATCGTACAATGGGTCATTCGAAATTCACGAAAGATGTCGTTATGTATGCGTTTTGTAATTTTAAATTAATCGTTGACATCTTCAACTTTGAACATATTTCGATACAAAGTTAAATTTTGTACTTATAATTTTATTACTAGACAACGTATGATCATATTCGAATTACACAATTTCTCGAAAATAGTATGGTTGTACATATATTGTATTTCTAATATTGCGTTATATCATATACAAGAATTTTGCTCAAATGATCGTCAACAAGTAATTCTGAAAACTAAATTTCTATATAGCCTGCTCTGAGAGATTCAATTCGAAAGCAAAACAAAATCCGAAGAATGTCGAGTACAAAAAAGCCTCAGCGAGTGAACCGCAACCTTTCCCAACACGGCGAAAGATCGGCGCGCGGGCGCCGCGCGTGCCGGCCGTTTTTGCGCCCATCAGCTGGAGATCTCTTGCCGGACGAGAGCATCACCCGCTAAAGCGAGCCCCCGCGTGTGGCACACGTATAGATATACAATACTCACACACATATGTACATACTCTTCTGCCCACCCCTTATAACGCGAAACAATGGCCATTATATGGAACACCCGTCGGATTCTCGCCTTCGTATATATATTGCACATACAAACACATACGTACGTATAGAGTGTGGAGCACGCGCTCATGCACTTTGCACGCTACCGCCTTCTTAAGGCCTATTTACTCATTTATTTATGTATTTACGTCACAGGTGTCTTCTTTCTTTGACGCAGCACGTGAGTGGCGATTTACGCCTGGGCTGTAAATCATGACTGTAATTCATTTCTCGTATTTTTCGAGAGAGAGCGAGATAGAGGAAGAGAGAGATTGGTGTGTATGCGCACGGTAAAGCAGTCTTCGCTCGTTGCGAGTTTCAACTTTCCGCGCTGTTTTGAGGAAAAAGCGTGAGCTGCGAGTGAGAATAGATGGATGGACTACAGCGTGTGGGTTGATTTAAAACTCGTTATAGCGTGTGTGACTCTTCTCTCATTGCCCTTTGGCATGCGGCTTTCTGCGCGAACAACGGCGGGAAGACGTTTTGAAGTTGCGGAGCTTGTAAAATACGTTTGGGTTAATTTTATTGTGAGAAAACGCCAGACTATGAGCATGCGCAGGAGAAGTGAAATTTACCTCTTTAAATTTGTTGTAGATTACATTTACGCTGGTATGCGAGGAAAGTATAAGCGAAAATTTATGAAATATAGAAAAAAAAACGTGAAAAATTTAATGTGTTAATGTATTTATTGTACATTAACGGGATATGTTTCTATTATTTTCGTAATAAATAGTCTAATTAGTTTAATATATCAACTTAAATGAAAGCTCTGAAATTTCTTAGTCCTATATAAGAACCAAATACCGCCCTATGTAAATCCTGAGACAACGACGGCGACGTATAACAACACAGTGTACAGAGCAAAAACGAAACGATTTAGGGCTCAATCACGCGGAGAATGTACGAAAGCTCGTCTCTTGGCTCGCATGGGACGCGCACAAAGTGCCAGACTGTTACGCGAAAACGTTCAGCAGGCAATCGCTCGGATCGCTAGTCGACATGTTTACGAGGACACGCGAGTGGACAGGTGTTCGTGCGTATTATACGACGTGACGCGAGTGAGCGAGTGAGAGAGAGAGAGAGACAGAGGAAGAAAGCCCGCGCGTGCACAGCGATTATGCCTTAAGGACAATCGTGGGAATTCCATTAAGTGGCCTTGAATGGTTCATTCATGTCGATCATTGAACGCGAGCGCAGGCTTCCGAGAGACGACGGGGTTGACAGATCAATCGCCGCACACGAGCGAGCGCCGGCCTGCGCGAGGAGAACCGATCTGTGTGCAGCTATTCGTCGGTGCCCGTGTATATATACACATGCGCAGCTTCCTCCTTTGATTCCATGCGCGTATGTGTGTGCATATATATAAACGTTGTCTTCCGCCTCGACTGTCCAGGTGCCGATGTACGTGGTGGTGTGGTTTTTTACGTCGGGTGGCGATGTTAAAGCTTATTTATGTAAATAAAGCTATGGACTTATTTTTTGAAATTTAAATTATCAATATGTTTTAACGGAAGGAGACTTGGTTTATGTTTTACAAAAAAATTGAAACTTTTATAATAATTTAAAAGATGTTTTGATGCAATGGGAAATTGTAGAAGGAGAAAAACAAGTATTTTATAAAAAGAAAGTAACGTTATTTAATTCGTTTATACTTGTCGATAATTTAATGTTTATAAATATTATTATTTACATACCAAGTATATTTATAATCCAATGTAAACTGTTAACTCAGGTAATATTATATCTATACTGACAAACGTAAAATTCAATTTACGACAGAGAATCTTACATTCGTCTTTTTTTTCCACGTACTCTGAAATAAAGCGTATTAAAAACGAAAATAATCCAACAAAAGACGTAATTTGTTAATGAAAATTCATCAATCGTGCTCTTCTTCAACATACCTTCCCTCTCATCTCGCTAAATTATCCGCATTCATATTTACAAGGCGCAATCTTTCTCTCTCTTTCTCTCTTCCTCCTCCTTTATCTCCCTCCTCGCCTCTCACTGCCCATCAGAACGACTCGTTTTTTATCGTCCTCTCTCTCTCTCCCTCTCATCCTCCAACTCGCCTGTACGCTTTTTTACCGCGAGTCAGACGCGTGCCCACGCGCGCGCGCGCGCGTGGATGATGCCAGAGTCAATTACTCGACGTAACTGTAATGCCCGTGCAGTCTGGCTTGCGCGCTCACGCAGCCTCATTCGGATGGCATACGAAATGCGAGCGAGCGCGTAATTGAAAATAATCCGCGTATTTTCTCTCCGCACTCTCGTCTCGTCTCGTGTTGTACATTCGCATTGAATGGCAGAAGCGAGTAGTATGTGTATGTGTATATGTGCCATCATACGATTCGATTTGAATTGGAGGGAGAAACGCGTTGATGCACTTCAAAGGCGACGAGACGTCGTTTTGCCGTGGATAATTGCTCCACAGCCGTTCGCAAGTCGAACAAGATGGACGATTGATGTATATATACATTGTGTGTATATAGCGATCGGTGCTGTTGAAGCTGCGCGTGCGCTGTGTCGTTGTTAAGCGCGCTTGTCGATTTCATTTTTCGACTACCGATCTGTCCGATCGCGAGAGCGGAGCGTGCGCAGAGCAATTACTTGCGGTTGATCCTATTGCCTTTTATTTTCAAACCTTTTATTGAGACCTTGTATACGATGTTGCTTTACACGATGCATACTACAGTTGTAATTTCTCTATACTACATCGTAATTATTTAGATTAGCAATAGTAATAACTTAATAGATCATATATACTACATGTTTTCGATGGTTTATTATACTTTTCTTCTACTTCTACAAACCTATTGTTTTTGTTCAAATGAACATTAATATTGGCACACAAGAATGGAAAAACATTAATTATTAAGTAACAATAATATACATGTGATTAATATTTATTAACAATACATTCATCACACAATAAACTTTTCTAAAACGAACAACAAGCTCGATCACTACAGCCGATTCTCTTTGAATGTTGTCAGAATGCTGGACAGTTACGAGCGGGGCGAGGTGACACCGCCGCCGGTGAGCAGCTACGGCGGCTCGCCAGGTTTGCTGGCCCTACACTCCTCGCTCTATGCGACGCCCACGTCGCGGGCCTTCGACATCGACTCCGGCATCGACGGCAACGAGAGCCCCATGTCGATGGACACGCAGATCATACCGGTGAGTCCCATTATTTATCTCTCTTACCAATACGTATATATACATAAGTCGAGAAAGTTCGCGCGCACACCAAGACGTTGAGGGATTCGAATCGTTTGCAGAATTACCCGTTTCCTCGTGGCTTATATTTTTGTCACGGCTATATATACGTGTGTATAAGAGTCCGAATGACGCAGATATCTGGCAGTGCGAAGGCGTTGCTCGTTCCCTTCTCGTGTTTGGTTTGTAACGGTTTGGGAGTTTATGTTTCGGTGTGAATATATTATATGTTTATAAAGTCGCGATGGTTACGGGATAATCTTTTATTTGTATATATCTGCGGTAAAGTCAAATTAATGTTATGTCATTAATCGAGAACCAAAAAGAGCGTATATGAAAAGCTAAGAATATCGGTTGTGAATGTATGTAGATCCCGGGTATGCTGAGCGGACCTACGCAGCAGCGGCTGGAGGACATGTCGTGGTTGGCCTCAGGACCCTCGCTGCAGGATTACCAGCAGGGTTTAGGCCCAATGTCCGCTGGTGTGAAGATGTGCCACCCGGGCGGCGGATCGGCAGCAGCGCGCAGCCTGAAGGAGCAGCGTATACGCAGGCCGATGAACGCGTTTATGGTGTGGGCGAAGGTCGAGCGTAAGAAGCTCGCAGACGAGAATCCCGATCTACACAACGCCGATCTCAGTAAAATGCTCGGTAAGTCCATTTTATTTTCTTTTTTACAACAGCATTGTTTCTTCGGAAAAACTGAAACGATGTTGGTCAGGGAATTAAATGAGATTTTAGTTACTATAACAACTTGCGATTATACAATATAATACATGATTTATCAAAAACGCAAAAGAAAGTTCCATATATAATATTAATATATATATTTATATAATGGACACAATCAATTTCTTTTATTTATTATTTTATTGTGATCTTCAATCGTTCATTGTAGTATAGAGCTCGCGCGAGAAATAGAAAACGCGTTGTTCCCCAATCACCTTTATATAGATCAAATCTAATCACAAGCTGATTGCAAAGAGATGTTTTTCTCAAAATCGCACTCAGCTTTCGACTAATTAGCCGCGTCGACGACTGCTCCAAATGCAGTTTTCTAAAAAACAGCTGCAATCAGGAAGGTTATTTTTTCACCTCGAACTCGCGCGTGCACGCGTTTCCCCGTCTCGCCCGCATAGGAAAAATAAGTCGTGAAAATCTTGGACGAGAGATCTAGCGGAAACTTTTTCACCTGTGGGAATAAGAAAGCGCTTTCTGCCGAGAGAGAGAGAGAGAGAGAGAGAGAGAGAGAGAGGGAGAGGGAGAAAAGAGTTATTATTTTAATTATAACACGCGCGTGAATGGAATTCCGGCGTTCACCGAATGAAAGGAAAAGAGATTCCCTCGGCTCTCTTTTTTTTTCCTACGTATACGGTTTCCTCGCGCGAATTATTGTCTCGTACGCTACAGCTATACTCGCTCTAGATCACGTTTTGAATCAAGGTCGGCGCGCGTGCGCAGCACTGAAGAAAACTCGTCACGCAAAATCGGCGAAGGAAGGGACTAAAAAAATTCACCTTGCCTTCGTAAGTAAACTCTGTCGTTATACGTTGTAGATGCCTAACGATTGCGAAATCCTTGGCGCGGGAGGCGAACAGCCTATAACTTTGCACTTTGTTTGACTGTATACATATATATAGCCACGCGAAGGCATGATACAATTACGTAGTAACTTGCATGAAGATGTAGGCGAGGCAAGATGGAGGAAAGGCTGTGCTCGAAAGTTTGATTTCGCGGAACGATATTTTTAAAAGGCTCCGTAGCAGGTGGTCTTATATTGAGTTTAGGTTTTCGAAATGCTAAAGAAAGACAGATGTTAAGTAAAATTACAACTATTGTTTCGCGCTAAATGTTTCAACAAATTCTGTTGAAATTTGAACTTTGATTGTTCCTTAACTGTATCTTCATTCGACCTACTCGTATACGCTACACCTCTACACTTCAAAGTCCATAGACTAAAACTTCTATTAAATTTTTTTTATATATAATATTTTTACCAGCGATAATTGCAAATAGATTGTTTCAATTTTCTGTATCGAATAACTGTTTCTCGAAAACGTATATTTCTCGGCGCGAAGAAATATCCGTTCGAGGCGCGAGAGACGGACGCTTCCCGATGAAATCTGCGCTACCAGGCTTATCGAAGGTCCTTCGCTAGTGGCTACCCCCCGTTATCGCTATCAACGTCGCCGACGGAGGCGCGCAACGTGAATTATCGGCCGATTGGTAGCCGTATAGCGATTGCTAACCTGGCGCACTACCGTATACGAGGCTGTCTGCGCTATAGAAAATTATTTCGAACTTCACAATCGCGCGTTGCCTTGAAATACAATTATATTTATCTTGGATTTAAAATATTTTACTTTCGCAATAACAAACTACAAAAAGGAAAAAATATTAAAATCTATAGCTTCACACTTGCAATAGTGCACATAAACTTTTCTCTAGCAGCTAGCTATACTCTCTCGAAAACTCATTTTCCAGTTTATAGATTCTGACACAGTTAAACAAGCCATTATTATCTACCACTTGAACACGAGTGTGCGAAAAAATACAAGATGCAAATCGAACAGAAGGTATTACAGAGCCGCAAGAGCCACCTACGCGCTCTTGCCGAGAGTTATCTTTCTATAATAACGCGTCGAGATTCAATAAAACAAACATTGTTCGCGCGCGCTCAGTGGCGCCCGCCACTGCCTGCTTTCCACATACATATACACACGACTCATGCATAAGTACAAAGTGTTCACTTTCTTGTATTTCACACGACATTTCACGCGTTTCCGCGCTGCGCGAGCCGGGGCCTCTTTTAAAAGCCATTTATTGCCCATTGTTCGTTGATATTTCAATTCGAAACGCTAGCCGAGAATTTCGTAATAGCGCGCGCTGGTGCTCAGTGGTCCTGCCGAGCGAGACGTGATGGTCTGTTTGTCTGTATAACGGCCAACGAGGCCCTCCCTTTTTCCGGGATCTATATAGGCGCGTTCTGTTTTGCTTGGAATGCGTATACAAATGATTGTACTGGTTTTACATGATTATGCTCGATTTTTATAGTTGCAGTTTAATGCGTGTAAGGGGAAAATGATTGTTTTGATTACAAAGCTAAAGGTTTATAGTAGTAAAATATAGTTTTGGTTGAACGAATACGAGTGATCATGTTAGTTGTTAATATTCGCTTGCGCGATTTTTTTATTTTATCGCCTGCTAGGTAAGGTTACTATTACTATATTCGCTCATTACGGCCATAAATATATAATTCAAATCGTAATGTATACACTGTCATTGTAGTGCAACATATATTAGGTAGTAAAATGCTGACTTTATGAAGAATTATCTCGCTGAGTGAGTTGTTTTATCGACAACACAATGTACTTTGATTGATTCTCTACTGATTGAATTAACGAATAAAATGTTAATTTTCTCGTTCAGACCTTGATTCTTTCTTGGAAAACGTGATTCTTGTTTGGCGAAGTGAAAAAGTGTTAATATTCAACGATAATATTGCGCAACATTTTTCAACTATACATTCAAGTATATACTTATATCAAGAAAAATTTACTTTTCAAGTACACAAACGTACGTTGTAACATTATCAAATAACAATTTTTTGATTCATCCCAAAAAATATTAACTTTATGCGTATACTATACAACGCACATAAACGTCGTCATAACTCTATTTTCTAATGCAACCGTCAACTGATTTTCTATTCCGCAACATTTATTAGCAACAAAAACTGTTGGATTTCTTCATCACGAAGCTCGATCTATCAGCCTCCTATATACTCCCATTATACACACGATTTTTCGCCACTTATCCCGTCGCAGCGCACAGCCCACTCGCATAAAGTGTCAGCGCGTGCGCGCACAGGAACTGCAGCCCAGCAGCAGCTGCACGCGCTCGCAAGCTCGTATATTTCATCGGCTCACGGTATTCCTCAAAGCTTGCCTCCTCCGCGCGAGGTAAACGCGTAAATCAAACGAGCCACCCGCGCGCGCGCGCGCATGCGCATGCACACCGATGGAAAACTCACTGCCGCCGCCTCTCCAGCTGTAGTATCGGCATGAGAGAGAGACCCAGCGATTATTATGCGCCTCGAGTATCGCGCCCGCCCCCACCGCTCTTCTTATTCTATTTCTTTCTCTCTATCTTCTTATGCACCTCTTCCTCCCTTTGGAACGAGCTAAGAGCGCATGCGCACACTTATGTGTGTGCGTGCCGATTCTTTTTTTTCCCCCTATAGCGTCAACTCGGAACGTCCTACATATTCATGCGCGCCTCGATTCGTATAACGTCTCTCCGATATATACCTACACGTCCGTTCGTATATATAGATACACATGCTGACGACGATTTTGTGCGCGTTGTCTTGTGAGCATTGCGCATCGCCGTCGAAGTGCCGAGCGGAAGTTGGGTTTGGGTCGAAAAAATTCCGTGGACTAATGGTACACTTTTTCTCGACCTTTGTTTACGCTCTTTTCAAGTATCTCGGTGTTTCCATTCCATTCCATGTCTTTTAATGATATTTTAAAATTTATAATAAAAAGATATTCTGTAGTCCAAAAAAACTAACTAATTATATACGCTTTATTATTTACCTTTCAAACTCATTATGCACACGCTTCTGTTTCTTATTTCTGTCACAATGTAAATGCTATTGTTTTAATTTAGCACGTGAATTTTTTTCTATTTCTAAACCAGTCTTTGCAATATTTGTCTGACCTAAATTAAATACAATCCGGTATTTAATTATTTTACTATAGTGTATACAAAAAAAAAATACCGGAAATTCGACATTTCACTTCAATGACTCCTATTATTCGATTTTGTATTTTCTAAAAGAATAAACAACAATGATCTTTATAAAAACATAAATTATAGAAAACTATTTTTCAGAAAATTTCAACAATCAATGACTATTTGAAAAGAAAAATTGTTTTAATCAAGACCTGTTAAAACTCGAACGCAAATCGAAATTTTACTCGATTCAGCCAGAGGCATCGACAAGCCCGCCTCTCTCCCTTATAAAACAAAAGCCAATTCCCGCGATCTATACACGACGGGCGCGCGGTGCGGCACGAAAAGAGAGCAAAGGCACATTTTTCCAGACGTTCAGCTGCACTCTCGTATAACCTATCCCTGTGCCTATATACAAATATATATATACGTACGTTCTATACGCGTGTGTGTCTACACGCGCTTGCAATCGCGCGGCCTCCCGAAGATCCCGCCGGCAGCGAGTGCGCGCTACACGCGTGCGAATGGGCATTTCGTGTATTTCGCAGATCCGCGCGCGCCGCGCGAGGATTTCGTTGGCGAGCACGTAAGAAGGAAAGGAAAAGGCGCAAGGCTGCACACAGTGCTGAAATCCTTGGTTATATATACCATGCTTGAGTCTCGATTTTCAATTGAATTTCGTTAAAGTAATTATTTAACCATGAGATAAGGAATTTAAAGAGATTTAATTTTTTTCCATTATATAAAAAAGGATTGTTAAGGTACAAAAATTAGGTTATTATTAGGAAAGAAAATAAAAATTTTTTTGAGTGAATAAAATGAATTAATTGTATAAGATCGTTATTTTTTGCAATTATAAATATATGTAAGTGGATCAATTTAAACGTCAGCATCTAATAAAATATTTGATTTATCAAATTCCTTTGTTATTAAAACTCATATTTTAATGAGAATAAAAATAAATAATACCAATTTACAAATTTGAATAATGTGACAATCCACTGTTTATTAACTTTTTATATCGAAAATTAGGTTTCGATGAAAAATATATAATACTTTATTTATACTCACGACTATGCAATCACTTTTACTACAACACCGAACGACGCCATTCGATCCTATAAATAATTCATCGCAGTACATCACGAGCAATACTCTAAAATATTCCAATCAATTTAAAAATACCCGCGAAATTACTCGAATAAATCGTAAACAAAAAGAACGACTTTCTGCCGTCTTATACTCGCAGTGCCAAAACGAGAGTGGATGTGTATCCTCCCGCGATGGAAGAAGCCTCGGGAGAAAACGAAATAAAGAAGCGACAAGAGACAGAGAAGAGAAGGAGAAGGCGAATAAGAAGAAGAAGAAGAAGAGAAAGAAACAGAGAGGAGAAGCGACGAGCGATCGAGCGTGTGGGCCTCATATCCGGTGACACGCGTGCTCGCGCATCTTTATTAATCATTCCCTACCGTTACCTCCCGCGCTTTGGCCTCGCGCGCGCGCGCGTGCGCGAGCGGCGATCCTTGTTTCACGGATCGCTCGCTCCTCGCTCACGAATAACGTTGTCGATTCGCGATACTTTTCCGCTCTGAGTGCTACCAGCGCTTTTTTCTGCCTGCTTAGAGGAGATATAGTTTGCCACTACTTAAAATAGTTAAGACTACGATTTTCCTCTATCGTCGTAATATAAATATATGCTTCAAGGGAAATGAATTACATTAGTTACGTGATTTGCGTTCAAATATATATTGTATGATAACTTTCATTGGCTGAAAGTGAAAATAGAGTATGTAAAAAATGTTAATAAGATGTAGGAAAAATGAAATCCTTTGTTAGATTATTTCATAGCCGAAGAAGAGTCTATATATAAAACATGCAATTGATCTCGCTGCCTAAGCATATCTAGATAGCAATAAATAACATTTTCATTACACGATACTTAGCTAATTTTTCGCTGTCTCAATTAAATTGTTGAGCTAGTACACCGCGAAATTTATTTGCATTTGTCTTTGGCAAAAGAATCCCGCGAAGAAAGTGTTCAATACATATCTCACTCATCACGCGTATATATAGACAATAGTTTCTCCGCATAACTTTCGAATACATAATTCGCATAATTACAATATCGTCACCCTGTATACAGCGCCCGTAGATTCGCGTTCGAGATAAGACTATTTTTCCGAACACACGCGCGCGACTCGTTAATTCGCATTTCCAAGCTTCTCGCGTCACTCGTCCAATTGTTTACCAGCCGTACAAATCCACACGCGCACTTCCTACACAATGACTCGTCCGCCTCTCCCTCTCCGTCTCTCTCTCTCTCTCTCTCAAACGCGATAAATCGTCGTTGCGGCGCTGAAAATCACGCGCCAGGGTCTAATTGATCCTTAAATTACCCGATGGCCGATCTTATCGGCCTCGGCAAAGACACTTTCCGTTTCTTTCTCTCTTTCTTTATATATACAAAGAGAAGCAGGGAGAGAGAGAGAGAGAGAGAGCGAGTGCAAGAGAGAGAGGAAGACTTTTCGCGGGTCGGCGCGGTTCGTTAACGCGCACCTCCGCGCACGTAAGTCTCTCGCGGCCGACGCCCGCCTCTCCGGGCGGCTCTGAAAAATGTAAGACAATGACGGAGCGAGCGAGGGGGCGAGTGCAAGCGCGCGCGAAAACGAGCGAGAGGAAAGGCGGAAGGGAAGAAATGTGTGATGTATGCTCGCGCTCTCGGACGAGGTAGGCAGCTGCGTGGAGCGCGTAATTATTGATGGAAAAGGACCGGGAAGTGCGAGCGTAGAGAGAGAGAGAGAGAGAGCAAGAGGGGAAAATGGGTGTAACGAGCGGGTTGTGCACGATGGAGAGAAAATAAATTAAAGTTCCGAGTTGCTGAGTGAGTGAAATTTCGATTTTTGATTTAGGTGGCAAGAATGCTTTGTATATGTATATGTACGAACGATATCACGTAAGATAATTAGATCCAAGAGATAACAATTACTGATTTTCAAATTAAAGTAATATATAAATCATTGGTGTTATCGTTATTAACGTTAATAAACAACGACTCACTCTTAATGACGTTAATGTTTAACAATAGATGATATTTTATGAAAAATTTAAATTTATAGCCATTCGATAGTACACGCAATGTGCGCGCGCTCGCGAGCAGGGAAACTCACAAAGTATATAATATGTATTCGCACATCGAACGAGACTTTTTCTCAATTAAAATCACGTTTCAATAACACCTCTACAATACCGGATCGTAAATCAAAATTAATTTGATCCTCCCAGTGCCGAGGTGTGAATTCCTGCTCAACACAGACACATACAGACACACACACACGAAACCACAGAAAAAAAAGCGACGACGCGGTCGCTGGTGCACAAAAGGAGCGCCGAGGTGTCGAGTCGCAAAGAAAAGAGCTCTGTGCGCTCTCACAACCACGCGCACACACACATATATATATATATATATAACCTAGAGACAGCCGTATGTATATATATACGGTTGCTTCGCTGGGGAGAGACCACCTACGACAAATGTGGCAGCAGCCGGAGCGCAAATGATACTACTCTGTATAGCCTCTGCGCGCACGCGCGCGCGCGACAGCTCGGGCTATCGTGCTTTAGTACCTCTGATTAGCTCGTACCTTACGGCCAACCGTGCAATACGTCCGCGATCGGTTCGAAGCGAACGAGAGAGAGAGAGAGAGAGAGAGTAGCCGAGATAGGTAGCCGATAGGGAGGCTCGCGCTCCTCTGAATTCCGGAAGGCCTCTGCGCGCAGGCGCGCTACCTAACGCTATATAGTGCCCGTAGAGATTTCGAGAATGCGCTGATTAGGGGGGAAGGAAGGGAACGAGCGAGCGAGAGGAAGAGATTCCGCTTTGATATAAGGAAACACGGATTTCAGTGTTTAGGAGAGAAGTTTTCTAAGGAGAGCCGCGCGTGCTCGTTCCCCTCCATGCCGCTTATTTTGAGCTGCTTTTATTTTCGAGCGGCTTTCGGCTTTTTCTTTGGGGTTCGTGCTGAAGGAGAATTGCCGTTGTTGTTTTTCGTTCCGGGGTGCGAACGCGGTGTTTAGGAATGTTTTTTGAGTCTGTATGGTCTTTTTATTTCGTTGGTACAGCTTGGTTCTGTTTTGGAAGTTTCTCGCTTTGTTAATTGGTAATTAAACAATGTATTAACAACTCAGATAATTATCTTATATACTATAACACATTGACAGTCCTTTACGTAATATTTATTTTTATTTTGCTATTTAAAAGTATTCGTGTATACACGTATATATTGTACACATATACACGGCCCATAAATAAATCAATGTATCTATGAACCAAACAGGTTATCAAATTTGCAAACACTACTGTATACGATAAACATCGAAAACATTGCGAAATTACAATCCAACTTCTATTTCTACCAATGTTACAAAACGCAATCCGGAGTTCCCTCCCACCCAAAGCGAAGCTGCGCGCGAGTGCCAAAAAAAGAATTCCCTCTTACAATGACTATCTTTCGCCACACCATGCGCGCACGTCCAACAGTGCAGCCGCGCCACCATCGGGACAACATAATCCGCGCGGCCCTCATACCCATAGAATCAACGGAAATCAAATCCATCCGATATATACCACCTATATAGATATATACATACACATCTCTCCTGCAAATTTACAACCGCTCACGTTACCCCAAGCGAGTGCGCGGATAAATTATGACAATCCCATGTAAATCCATAAAGCCAAGCGTGCACGAAACGGGATCGCAGCGGGTCGTGCGACATTAGTATATCGTATATATATACGAATAGCCAGCGCGATTCGTTTATGTATATACACACACGTGCTGCTGTTACTGCTACTCTGCGGCAGTGGCTTGGTGAGGCATTTCGAGAGGCGAAAAGAGTAATAGAGGAAGTGACTAACGCGAATTGAGCAATTGCGATTTTATAGCCCGAGAGAGGTGCGCGTGGTGCAGAGCCGCGTGCGGGGAGAGTAGGAGAGAACAGAAAGGGATGTCGTAACCGTAAACCGTAGGACAGGACGAGACGCCCAATAATTGCGTATACATATAAAATGAGGAGAAGGGACGATGATGGCGACGGGAGTCGAGTGCGGAGTTGCTGGGACGAATGGAGACGCGGGCCTAAAGCTTCGAGACAGAGGATGCGGTTCTTCGTTTTTCCTCATGCGTGTCGTTGCGATGTTATTTTTATTTTGATTGAAGGAACAGGTATGTGTGTGTATATATATATGTATGCATAATTAAAACTCAAACGAAATAAGCGAGCAAGATTGATGTCCGAAGTGTTGTTCTTGGAAAAGTGCGCTATTGTTACGGTTTCTTGATTTTTTGCGCGCATTTTTGTTAATAACTATGTAGACTACAAATTATCTCTCTATTATTATAGTGGAACGAAAAGAATGTTTTTGTTTTAGATGACTCAGATTTATTGCATAGGATACGAGAGATTTTCTCGAAGGGCTGACAATGCATAATAAGTAACGGCTGCGCTCACGACGCGTCTGGCTTATTAACATGCAAGAGTCACTTTTAATTTTATGTTTATTCTTGCTATTAAGAGTGCGCAGTGAATATGTTACTGGAATATTTTGAGAATTACTTTTTTTAAAAGCGAGTGCATTACTTCAATTGTCATTAATATACAAATGTACCTCCGCACTTGGGTAATTCAGATCTTGAATTGAAGTTTGCTACGAAGTTATCGGCGTAACATGAAATTATTTCGTTAGATAATAATCTTTTTTGTTAATTATTATCAAAAATACAAGTTACAACATATTCCTATATTCATTTATTCCAATCAATTAAAAAAATTGTAAAACGGTCTATCTATACGATATTCTAAAATATCTATTTTATTAGATAAAAATCAAATCCGATGTTACTTCTTATCCGTATACAATCGAATAAAACCCGACTCCTTCACACCGCGCGCTCGCGCGCACGCATTACCGCCTCTAATCCAGCCCCCCGCCTTCTCATTCCCTCCGCGACCTAAGGCAAACCCAAACGCCTATACGCCGTCGTCGCGCGCTAAATAAAAAGGCAACGAGAAGAATTCGAAAAACGAAGGAGCGCGCCACAGCGCGCGCGAGCACGAGCCACGCGGAGAATGAAATTTAAGAGAAAGGAGAAAGAGGGAGAGAGAAACAGAAAGGAAGGGAAGGAGGGGAGAGAGTTCCAAGCGCGCAATAATCAGGCATAAGCGCGCGCTCGCGCGAGTGGCGCAGTCGTCGGATGCATAGAATGCCGGGTAATGAGGTGGAGCCGACTGCTCTCCTCCGAGGCCGCACCCTTTGCGCCAACCGACCCACCTCTGCGTTACCGTCGCCGCCGCCGTCGGAGACGACGGCAGCTGCCTCGACGCGGACGGATTGCGACACGCCGATTTTATGCGCGGAGAGAGAAGTTGGGATAGAGGGAGAGAGGAAGGAATTCGCTATTTTTGATGTGACACACGCCGCGCCGCCGTGAGCTTTTGTCGACTGCGCGCGACGACGAGTGATTTTATGAGAATGCGGTGGGACGTGCACTGTCGTTTTCGGATTCCAGAAGAATTACTCCTGAGCCTTATGGGATAAATCAATTTTCTATTTTTAGATAGGATATTACATTGTTCGGAGAGAGCTTTGCAAGGGATAATATCGAACGTCTGGGCGAGAGACTTTATTACTTCGAACTAAATTGCAACATATTACTGTTCTCATTTTTCAGTGGGTGGAACAAAACAGATAGAGTTATTTGTATTGGGGTATTAATCTAATAAATATCTCTTTTAGAATAACGAAACATATAGATTTGGATAAGCTAAACGTAATTGCTTTGGCAAAATAATTCCCCTGCTGAAATTTAATGCGCATTCGTCTCTCGAACAATCTTATACTCGTCGATGAATTATTTATAAGATTATGGATTTAAAATAAGAATTGTCACTGCAGGTTCTCGCAAAGATTCCAATACAAAATCTTTCTTTGCATATTATAGAACGACTCTATTATAGTAAAAAAAAAAGTATATTAAAGAGTCTCCATAACAAATACCCATGATATAACTGTTATAGAAAACCAATTCCATCAGAAATATACATACAGAAAATAACAATAACATTCATATACTTGAACATTCTTCAATTCCTCAATACCACAAAGCGGAATTCCAAGATCGTTGGAACTATATACCTTCTTACCCCAAGAAATCCCTGATTCAATCTCGCGCTTCTGTATACATATCCCAAGTATACGACGGTGAAAAAGCAGTCTCGTACCTCGACCACGCGCGCGTTTGTCAACTTTATGGCTTCATATGCGAGACCCGGTGACGCGAATATGCCAGAGAAAAACGCGTAATGTCATAATTCTGGGAGGCTAATGGTAGAAAAAACGTCGAGGATGTCGTTCCGTTCTCCCGGGATTATAGTCAGCTGCGACGAGAGCAGGCTGTGGTCTTTTTCGGATGATAGCTGGTCATTTATAAGCGGTAACAAATTGTTTTGCGAGCTTCCTACACTGGTATAAGGCTCTACGGTATTGCTTGTACATTGTATTCTACTTAGATTATTAGATTTTTCATTATAAATTGCATTTCTATTTGTTCATTTACTGACTCTCAAATATAAGCAATTCTATAAATCTAGATTAATAGTATATCCCATCATATTGTTGACCCTATTACGAATTAGTATAAATTATTATTTACTATAAATTTTACAAAACTATCATCATTAACATATGAATAACCGGTACACACAAAATATGCATACACGACAAAGTATATGAGTGATTCGCAGTAACCTCTAATCAACAACGCAGCAGCATTCCAACGACAGCTCACTCCACAAAATTTTCGGCACACTTCAAGACAGACTGACTGCACAAGGCCTCTCCACTTACATACTTACCATCATTACAATACCTACACGCACTCACATATACACACACACACACACGGCCGCAATCATCATATACGCATGATATTATTCGTTCTCGCCGACGTTCGGCATATGAATAAAATACAAGAAGCGACCTTCAATTGGCTCGAGCACGGCGCGGCACCTCACCGGCCTTTTCGTGCCTGACGGAGCGTGTCGCCCGGCAATACTTGATTGGCCGTCGCGAAGCGGCTCGAGTGCTTTGGAATATGTATGACGGTTATTACCGGAGGGGACCGCGTGCGAGCACTGGGCCCCGAGAAGAAGACGCATCGACCAATGCATATGCATAAGGAACTTTTACTCGTCCCAAGTTCGACGGGAAACGTCGTATAGACGGGTTAGGGTGTAGTTATATATGTAATGGTTTCGTTTCGGTTAGAATGATAAGTAAATGAGCTTGGACTAGTGCGGGTATAGAGAAAACCAAGTTTCAGATAAGCAGTGATTGTCGGTAAGATTAAATTGAAGTACATATGAGTATGTAATTTGAACTGCTGTATCAGATTTTTGCTTGAAGTACAGTTGAGATATCTCAATTGTGCTGTTTGCACTTCGCAAAGCAATTCGTTTTATTTTCATACAAAATTTTCATTTGGTTCTTTAAAAATGCGTTCATATATTTCATGTAGCATATATGTATCATCATATATGTGCGTAAATTACGTCCTATATACATATTGTGCAATTTCAGCATTACCATTTAAAATAATGCAAAAGAAGGAGAGAGTGACCTAATATCAGATAAGATCGATTCCGAATATTTCGTTACCGTCGGTAACTTTGAAATTACTTTTTCGCACTTCTTTCACAAAGAACTTTAAATATGCTGTATATACATGCACCAGTGCCGTTTCCTGTATCCAACCTTGTCCAATATTAGGCGCCCTCTTGATTCAGTAAAATTTTTAGTACGCTACAATATACTTGTTATTGTTAATTTTAAAGTACATTATTATTACTATTCTTAACATTAAAATTTGTTAAATACGTATGGATAAATCATGATCATAAATAGTAAACAATGCAATGGAAGATTCAATTTGACGCCGTTAATTCTCAACAATATCAATTGCTTCGACATTAAGCTCAGCTGCACCCGCATAAGAAATACACTTTTATATACATTAAACGAAAGACCATCAAAATTAACGACGCCCAGCCTCGGCAAAAAGGGCCTCTTAAATCACACTTTGCTCGCAAAAAGGCCGACACACCGAATAAGCGTAAAATATTAATTAGGAAAACAAGAGGCCGCCTAAGCCGCTCCGTTGTATACCTCCGTCACTAGTCGGTACGAAAATAAAAAGAAAAAAAGAAAAACGAAAGACAGAGAAAGCGAGGAGACAAAAGAGTATCGGAGGGACCCCCGCAAAAAAGGTAGCCCAGAAGAAAGGAAGAAGAGCACGTATATATACATATAGACGTATGCGAAGGATAAGAATAAGAAGAGGAAGAAAAGGCAGAAGGGGATCGTCGACGGAAAAAGGAGGAAGAGAAGGAAGGAAGAGCGAGAGAGAGAGAGAGAGGCCTACATCGGGAGGGCAACATCGCTAGCACCCCGCCCAACTCGAGTCGCCCACTGTCACCATTAATAATACGTCTCTCCTGCTCGCGCGCGCGCGTCTGTGATGTATCTCATCTCTCGACCTATGCATACGTGTGTATGTGTATACGAGTACGCTCGTGTGTCCTGGCAGCTTGTCGGTGTTTAGCCTTCGGTGTTGAGGATGTACCTGGGAGGGGTCGTGCAGGCTCGCTCTTTTTTCTATACGCTGTATCTGTATACGCGCGCGCGCGCCACGTGCGTGTGGTCGAGGTTCTACGTTAGGGAGGAAGAGAGAGAGAGAGAGATATTGGGCTAAGGTCGTAATGACGGTGATTATGGTAATAGGCGATTTTTCCAGCCGACAGACGAGAACGCAAACGAGGGGAAAACAGGTTACACATAGAGATGGGCGTGAAAGCGCGAGAGAGTGCTTCAAATTTCCCGCCAAGCGCGACACGCCCGCACGGTTGCGGTGGACACCGACGAGCGTTGATTTCTGTTATTTGCACGTTAGTGGTTGGGACGTACGTGATGGTGGTGAGAGAGCAATTTTGGAAAAGTCGGTTTCTGTGGGTTTGCTTTAGACTGATACGTATTAATTTAGATATATTTTTGTTTTAATTTCATTCAGAAAGATAAGGGATATATGAACAATGAAGTTAAGCTAATTTTATAATTAATTTTATTTCGGTAGAAATTACGAGGTTTATGTGAATTTTTAATTCGTTACAGAGATTATACATGACGCATAAATAATAAACAAGTCCTTGTTCATTAATACTCGTAAATTAATAAAGAGGTACCTTCGGTATGAGCAGCACAAGCGTTTAACCGAGATAAAGTAATCTCCGTAAGAACAATGAGCCTTCACTTTTTGTTTTGCGCGTGCGCACAACAGACATCAGTATCCCTCAATTTTAATGAGGTGATCTTATATAAAATAAATGAGAAGTAAATGCATTACTTTTTTCGAGTGAATTATCGCCGAGACGAAGGTGGCAATTGGATTATTCATTCAAGGTTGATGATCAAGCGCCGAGTCATATTCTCCTCATACACACGAAGCTTGTCTTATATGCTACACATTTAACAATTAGAAATTTATGCTCGAGGTGTGAAAATGACTATTCTATATGTTAATGCATTTAGATTTTCTATACTTAAATAAGACCGTGACTCTTCAAAACGGCGATATAAATTATCACAAATGTTGTTTAAGATATAAAGGGAAAAATAGCCAATGTGACAAAAGTCATTTGATAAGTTACTTCTATATATATATATAAGTTGCCAATGGTCATTTGTTATTTGATCTTTGATATTTAACAATTTAAATAAAACATTAACTGCTATTATATAAACCATATACTCATCGCCGATAATTTTATAAATACAAAGGATAACTCGTCTGTAACAAGGGGGATGAATTTATTATAAAAATTATACATAAACATGACTTTATACATTTGCTCGCTCGCTAAAACTACAAATACACCAATTTTCGCATATACACATATAAGCACAAGGTGTATACTCGGCAATTAATACAACACTCTAGTGGGCATTAAAAATGTATTACATTAAATTACGCGTATAATACGAATCAGCTCAGCCTCGCACCTCTCGGCACGTATAATATCCTTCCTCGTTTATACAGGCACGCAACCGCACGTCCAGCTCGCACTATACTCGCGCAAGAAACATTCACGCAAGAAAGAACAACCTCATTAGCTTCTCTCGCGCGCTATATATCCTCACACAGACATATAAGCGAGCTGTGAGTGACTCGATGTTCGCGAGAAAAATCCTTACGTAATCCACTCGTCGGTGACACACACATATACACATCAACATAGATATTATAATAGGAAGGGGGGGAAAAGAGCAGCTTTCTCAATTTTTCCAGGTGCGTCGTTCACTCGGGTTGTATATATATATACATATATATACACACACACACACCTAGTTTATTACACCCGCGCGCAGTGCTGCTTCTCGCAAAGGCAGCCGACACGGCCCTCCTTAGTCGGGTCAGTCTAGCATGAAAACGACGTCCGTGCAGAAGACGCAGAAGAAGAAGAAGAAGAAGAAGAAGAAGGTTTCGTCTCGCTGCGCGAGGTTCCGTTTTACGCCCGCGCGCGCCCGACTTCTATATATGCATGTGTGTGTGTGTGTGTGTGTGTATATATATATATATATATATATAGATACACGCAGGAGCAGGAGAGCGACACATTAACTTGCCGGAATATCTATTCCTCTTCATCTACTTCTTTCCTCATCGCTTCTTTTTTTTATTCATTCATTTTCTGCCAACGCCGCGTCGTTAGCCCTGCACGCCTCTATATATATATATACTTTTTTACTCTCCCGTGCGAGAACTTCCTCTGTTCCACGCTTCGTTTCGGCGTAACGGGAGACACGCGGGTATTTGCATAATCTATTTTTCGAAGTGTCACGATCGATGCTCTTCTATAGGTGGCGATTATAGAGGTGCAAGATTCGGAGGGGTGACGAGAGCGGAAAAGAGTTGCTGATGTTGCACGAATTCCTATGTGTATACTATAGATATATACGAGAGCACGAGAGGTCTGTGTTTTTACCCCACGATCGATCTTCCGAGCGGGTCGCGCCCCTGGATTTGTCTTGCATAAAAACTCATGTCGGTGTGGTTCTGCGGTGTAGGTACATTGGTTAGGAGTGTTTGATCGCCCAGTGTGCTTTTACTATTTTTGTATAGTGAGTGTAAAAAAATGTGTACGATGCTGAGTTTTATCAAGTAAACTTATGCCAATAACAAGATTTGTGAATGTAGCTACAAATCGTTAAATATATGTTTCAAAGATATTTTAACCTTATTTTTGATGATATAATAATAGTTAGAGTTGAATTTGGATACCAGTAAATTTGAAATTTCTTTTAGTTATTTTCCAACTTGAGAAATTTTGAAAAATTATCAGTAGAACGATGCAAATATATATAAATAATTTTCATTACCTTTCTTCGCTAAAGATATCCCTAACGCTATTTTTACCAACATATTAAATCTAAATACTAGTCAGAGGTGAAAATAATTGAATGTGTAAACGTGTATAAGGCCGATGCATCCACTCGGATTACAGATACAATACCGCGAGGATCAATATAAGACGACGTTACACGTCTATATACAAAGCCTCAGCGCAGTTTCCGTGAATCTCGCCGCGTATTGGCGCAATATACTCTGAAAATTATGTCCATTAGCTAATAAGCTACCATCTCGGCTATATTACAGAAATGCTGAAAACGATCGTTAATGCATTAATCGGCCGCGATTAAATACAACCTCACACCACAAGGCTATTACACGAGCTGCGAGAGCGCGTCAAGGCGATCCATCCGCACGATTATAACAAGCTCAGCGGCCGCGTTTAAATGCACATATACATATACTTTTTGCACACGTGCGCACAACTTTTCCGCACCTATAGGCGCGAAATTGAAAAGGACGGGTGTATAACACATAATGCCTAATGAACCTTTCATCGCGAAAATTGCACGCTACGTGCACGTCTGCGCACCTCGTATATATATATATATACGTATATAAAGACCATATCGTCGCTAAAACAGCGTATATAATGATCGACGCGCACGCGTGAAGGATTACGGACGCACGGTGGTATACGAGCGTTTCGCCTCCGTGTTTACGTTTATAATACATATAACGTATATGTATAGTATACGCGAGAGAGCGTGCGCAGGCGACATAATAATACGTCGACGGCGCTTCGCGCGATTAAACCACAATCACGTTTTCGCGCTCGCGTACCTATATATATACGTATGTTATACCTATGCCTCGCGCTTATTATTACGAACGCGGCGTGTGCATCGGTATACTGCTGCTGCTGTTCGCCTGTGTGCATGCGATTAAAGTCGGCCCGTAAATGCATAAGCATCGTTCGCGATCGCTTTTACTCGCGGTTACATACACACATATATACATGCGCGCGTGCACGTGTTTAAGAACGGATGGTGTATGTATATTGCGGTAGGCGAGTGCGCATGTAATATCGCACATCAGCTTTGACACTCGCGCCGGAGAGAGAGAGAGAGAAAGAGAGAGAGAAAGACGTCAGGGGCTCGGCGATCTTTCGTCTTCTTGTATGCCATCATTTGCTCTTGCGAGGTCTTGTTCCTTCTCTTGGTTTGCTTATTGCCGCGGACTTTATTACGAGCTCCTGTTGTGCGTGCAATATCGTTGCTCTCGGAAAGTGTGGGTTGAAATTAATGAAAAATTTTATTTGACGACTATGTTAACAAATAATATTCATGTTTAGTAAACAATTCATAATATGTTATTATACATATAAAAAAAATCTTATTTATTATTCCCTGCGACATTTAAATAACGTATACGCATAAGTACTAATTTAACGAAAGCTCTTTAATTTCGTTTAATTAAAAGCTCACAAATCAAAAGCCACCATAATTATCCTCCCCCTGAAAAGGCTCATCGTCTACAACTCTCAATCCAGCATCTCGATCTCCCCTCGCGCAATATTCGTGCAAATTTCATTAGCCGCTGCACCCACACACACACACATACATATATACACATATACACTCAAACAGGCCGTTCTCCGAACGCTTTCGTCTCTTCATTTCCTCCGCCGCCTCTTTCTCTCCTTCTCTCTTATATCTCTTCTCTCTGCCCTCCTCACAAATCGCGATGTCGATACACACGGCAAAGCACGGTGGGCATTATACCGAGTCCCCAGCAGTAATCGCAACATTTATATATACATATATATACACATGTGTATATATATATACCTGTACAGGCACACGTGGCAGCGACGGCAACGTGGCCTACTCCGTGGCGATAATCTTGATGGATCGCCCTGTGCGCGCGCGCGCGCGCGTACTGCAGAATCGTCGGGATGAGAAACAAGTCTGTTTATACATCGCGCGCGCCCGCCGCTAATTCAGTTATGAGCTGCTGTTGCTTCTGCCGCTGCTACTACAGTTGCGGTTGCGCGACGACTTTTGTCACGGCAAGAGAGAGAGAGAGAGAGAGAGACAGACAGAAAAGGGCCGTTTGCTCGTCGGTCTCTTCTTGTCGCTCTTTTTTTCTCAAAGGCGCGCTGGGGATTACATCCGTCGCTTGTTACGCACGCGCGCTCGCGTTCATTCGGATGATTTTGCTTTGGGAACTTTTTTTTCTTTTTGTTGAGAGGATAAGGCTTGTTGCTGCTATGGCAGTTGACGTTGCTTCGAATGACTTTATTCGACCGATTCGACAGAGAGAGAGAGAGAGAGAGAGAGAGAGGACTTGTTGGTTTTGATTATGATTGCCATACTGAGTCAGTGATTATTTTGATGTTTTTTTGCGTTAACGATGATGTATGACCTTTTTTTCTCTTTCAATAACAATCGGGGGTTTGCAAAAATCATCGTATTAAGTAAACATTAAATATTTGTTAATAGAATGTGAATTTTCAAAAAAAGCTCGTTAATGAAAATTTTAATTATAATATTGATTTGTAAAATATTTATGTAAATTATTTATTGAAATAATTTTTACTTCCTCATTTTTCAAAAATTCATCTCAATCGTATATTCATTATAATGAATTAATTATATATCATTGTTTATTACATTCGAATTTTATATAAAAGACAAAAAACAATAATGAAGTTTTTTTTCTCAGCTCCGTCTCTTGTTCGCGAACTCGTTTATAACGTACAGTTACTCATTATCTTACGTAAAATTCCGTTTTTTTTTTGCCAGACGACGAAAAATGAACGAAAAAGGAAGAGAGAATGTTTTGCCGTCGAACACAATGTTTCATAAGCACGAAAACGGAAAGCCACCCGTCGATGACTCATCCCACACGTATATATACACGCAAAACAGCGCACGTCACGTTGCGCATAGAATCGTCGTAGTCGATGAGTTTGTCCACTATTTCGCTATATTTAAATACGCGAGGTAAAGAAATCAGTCGTTTTAATGAAAATTAATCGCAGTCAGTGAGAGAAACTGTAAATCCCAAATCGTGTATATATACGGGGGCAGAGCGCACGAGTATAATAACCGCATTAAAAAGGAATAACAAAATAATAATAATAATAAACGATACGCGTGCGCGGCGAAAAGGAGAAAATAAAGCACAAAGAGCGATATCCCCCGCGCGCGTAAAAGCAAAAAGGAGAAAGGAGGCGAAGAGAGATAACAGTTATTGCATTGCGGTGCATTGTACTTTGTTCTCTCTTTCTCTTTCTCTCTTTCTCTCTCTCTCTCTTGTTCTCTCTCTCTCTCTCTCTCTCTCTCTCGGGAGAGCACAATTTATTCGCGCGCACGCGATCATCACTCCGCCACATTTCGCTTCCTCGAGGAGACGACTCTTTCTCTTTCTTCGTCTATTCCTTTTTTCTCTCCTTTCTCTCTCTCTCTATACCTCTCTCCATCCCGCTCTACGAAGAGTAAAGTTCGTGTGTCGGTGTGCATGAATCGGCGAGCGCGTGGTGTTGGTGCAATCGTAGGAGGATGTCTTCCTATTATATGCTTCGTAACTCTCTACTGTCCCTCTCTCTCTCTCTCTCTCTCTCTCTCTCTGTCTTTCTACTCTCCCTCTCTCTTTCTGCGTTTCTACATGGACTATCACGCCCATTTTAACTATATCCTTTCGGTGCCAGAAGTAATGCGTGCGCGAGCGAGTGCTCCTTCGGTCCTCTCTGCGCGAGTGCGTATATTGCATTAGAATATATAATAGGTGCCAATCGACGCCGGTGGTACACCATATACCTAAATTTACTCCTATTAGATGATAATGGACTTTCGAAGTGTCTTCAGATGAATTAAAATTGTTTTTGTGTTCTTATAAAATTTGCAAAAATTATTATTAAAATGTGCTATAATCTATATTATTATTTCATTTTTGTGATACAATCACAATATTTATATGATATAATTAATATTATTATCGAGAACGGCTTGTACTTTTGAAAACGCACAAAGCAATCTCGCATGAAGAATAATGATAGTTACCATCCAAAAGATCCTAGAGAAAGTGGTATATAGGTGTCAGAAGTGTCTGTTTGAGTTAGAATTTTGACACGCCCAGTTAAGGGTTAGTCATAGATCATTCATAGGCACACATAGCCGACATATTGAGGCGTAGCTACGAAATATGACTCATCATTATTTCGAAAAAAAATCTCGACTATTTGTAAATTGTAACTTACGGCGTGTATTTCGTAAAAGCAAAGTTCATAAATTGCGTCGGTATATAACGAAAATGAAAAAACGCACAAAATTCAATTAATCGTTTCACAATGGTTATATTCATATTCTTATATAATATTATTATTTTTTGTAAGAATCATTCAAGTTCAAGAATAAAAATCGATAATCTTATATAACGGTAGAATTATATTAAACATAGATTAATTTTGTTATACTATATTGATTTCTTCATCGCCCACAATATCATTTCGCCTTTACACACTAATGACACAATTCCACGATGAATATTCGACATCTGCCCCACTACATAAATTAACACTTCCGATCACGAAATTCCAACCCCCCAAATTTTCTGCCACACCCATAGTGCATAGGCTCACATTATAGCAACAGCTATAGTTCCCTCAACTCACTTATTATCATCATCGCGGCCCTCATTAAGTCGCCGTATACGAAATCGCGCAAGGCCAAATTCCGCGAAGCGCCCTCGCTTATTACCACTGCGCCTCGCGCGCAGACGAAATCACCTCCGCCATATACGATCACCCGCGCGCGCGCGCGAGCGGAATGCATCGCGACAAAAGGCGTGCGCGCATGATACGAGGATCAACGAACGATGGACACTTTTTTTTAATCGCATGCAGCGAGGTTCGTTCTCGGAAAGGAGCCGACGCCCGCGCTCGATCCTTATATTAATTCGTGTGCAAGCGAGAGAGCGAGAAGGAAAGAAATTCGCTCGCGCAACGCGCGCGACTGGCTTGGTATGCACGCCGCGAATTGTATATTATATGCGGCCGCGAAAGTCATAACCGCGCGTGCGATATATGCCAGACACACGCGAATGGACTCGCGATCGCTTGATTTAATGACTCGTCTTCGTCTCCTCCTCCTCCTTCTTTTCTGTCCCCCTCTCTTACCCACCCTCTCGCGTTATTTCTTTCTCTCTGCGTTGCAGTGTTGATTCGGTCGTCGTCGTCGTCGTCGCTGCTTCATTGCGTATATAGCATACGTTGGAATGCGCCGTACGAGAGCCAGACGTCGCGACGGTGCCGCCAAAGTCGATGAATCGCGCTATACCGACGTCGGCGACGTGCATTTCGCGCTATTCATACTCCCGCGCGAGACGCACGCGGTTTCCCAAGCCTGAGCCCCCAGGAAATCCGCTCGCGACGCGTCGACTCCATTCGTTTGTTATGGATATGGAGAATGTTTATTCATATTTTTTATAGCAAAGACGCGAGCTGAATTTTTACGCGGGTGCACCGAACTTATATTTCAACCTTTTTGTATATTTTATAATTTTGCGTCACCGGTTCTTATTTTTATTTTAGTTTTTTTTAATTTATTTTCGTATTTTTAATGGAAAAAAATTAAATATTGATGGTCTTATATATATATTATGGAAAAAATTAATTAAAGTTCAGTGGATATAAAACATTCAATTATAATATTAATTGAACTAAATTGGATTGATGTAATATCCTAACATTTTCTAAATAATCTTTTCCTTTTGAATTAGTAACGATTGATATATTCAAAGTCAATTATAAAAAATGATCTTTCATTTGCAACCAACCTCCTTGACAATACAATAATTTCCCTCCAACAAAGCCTATCGTACAATCGCACATAAGCATTATTATCCCCTAGCCAATTAGAACTTTCCACCTGCACCATCGCGCAATCCGCGATCCCGCAAAAATCCTTTCGAGCTCACGCAGCATCAATATATATATATACATATACGTATACGCATACAACTCCTCCTCGAAATCCCTTCTCGCTCTCGGCGAGACAACGATCGAAAAATCGCATCGCCGGGTCTCCGTGCGCGTCCCTCTCGCACATATATATACGCGCGGGGCGAACGCACACGTAATCGAAAGGTGTATCGCGTACTCTCTTCTCTCTCTCTCTCTCTCTAGAGAAGGAGAGAGAAAGAGAGACAGCCTCAGCTAATCCATAAGGCATTTACCGCTGCGCCCGCCGCAGGGCATCGCGCGGGCCATTTTCCATTTTGCATTCCCCTCCGCCCCCGTGCGCGTACTCGCGCTAGCCTACACGCGTAGGTATATAACATAATGCAGAGAGCAAGAGAGAGAAAGAGTCCCCCTTTCGAGCGAAGAAAGGACGAGCGGGCGCGATCGAGAGTGCGCTTTATTTGCTTGCAATATCGATCGGGCAGAGATGGTGAAATGCTCTGTAGTGCGGAGGGGAGCACAGAGAGAGAGAGAGATAGTTCTTTGAGCGAGCCGCGAGCGAGAATATACCGAGATGTAGGTATATATATATATATATAAGAATGATGGTCGGACGGCTCTTGGAGAAAGGGCTTAGATTATTGGATTTAGAGAGAGAGTGAGTGCGCGCGTGGGTGGGAGCTGTTGCGAATGTTGCGCGCTGATGCGAAAATGCAAAAAGATATACGGTATTTTAAATGAGCGTTTCGACGCGAGCACTACGAGAGCTATTTTAGGAAATTGAAATGATGATCGCCGATGCTTTCGTTGATTACGACTTGTATCAGAGTATAAGGAAGTTGTGAACAAAAGTAATAGAGTTTTTACTTGAGATATAAATAAAATTAAAAATATGAGAATTCTAATACTTCTTGGTGAACATTTCAAATACCACCTAATAGATTATTATTATTATTTTCAATAAATCTTTAGAAAATTTGAATACCGATTAAAACCAATATAAGAATGTTAATCTTTGAATTAGTCAACACTATATAGCTTATTATAATAGGCAAAAAAACATAAACCAGAGATACTATATATATGTACGTGGACAGTAATTTCCTTCATTGCATAAAAAATGCGAGAAATTGATTAGCAAAGGAATTAGTCACTTTTAATTCAAGATAAAATTAAATTGAATACTAATGGCCGCGATAAATTACCGAAGAGTGTTGAAATTGTTAACGCTCCGTAGGGTACTACATATTAATTATAAACACTCGACAAAGTAAGATATTACAGCGCGGTCCGATCAAGCTGTTTGATCACGCTGCGCGCCCGCGCCTCTACTCCGTGGCCGTTTCTCCGCGGCGCTAAATAATGAAAGTATACGTATATATACACCCATTCGGTTATGGGTTTAATATCGCGATCCTCGGATTCCTTTGCCGGCGCATAACATTTATAATTTCAGCCCACGGCGCTCACACATACACACGTATACATTCACTTACACATATATACATATACATACACACTTTACCCGTCAATCCGCGTCCGCCCTTTATCCGATTTAATTAACGCGTGCGGGCGCGCGAGCCGCAATCGACGACGAGCACTGGCTATACACACTCTTGCGCGCGCATTCCAATCGTCGGCTATATAGAAACGCGCGCAGAAACGAGATCAAAATCTCTCGAAGGGCTTTCTGCGCACACTGACGAGGTATATATATCTTATCTTTGCGATCTGCGCGTGTTCCTGTCCAAAAAGGACGGAGGATTTCCTCTCCTTCTGGTGCGCGCGCACGTATACTGAAAAACGTCGGCGCGCGCGCACCGTAAAAGAGCCGCGGCGCCCGCGGGAATAGCGAAATCAACGGACACACACACACAGCTGCTGCTACTGCTCCGCTTCCTATATAGGCGAGTCTCTCGTCAATTACGCGATACGTCTCTTTCGCGGAATCGTTAATTTAATTAATTCGAGGAAAAGAGTGCGCGCAAACGAGTGCCGTCGATCGATCGGCGGCTGGGGTCTGCTATACGAGAGAGCTGCTGCCGATCGTCCAAGTCTCTTTCTCTCTCGAACGAACGAGCGAGCTTCTCTGCGCTTCGCTATCTGTCTTGAGGGGCCTCTTCGTAAGAGACGAGCGCCGGACTCCCAGGAGGGCTTGAATTAGAGAGTGCAAAAGGAATACGTGTGTGTGTGTGTGTGTGTATATATATATATATATATATATATATGTATAGGTATATATAGATGGATGCTGACCGCGCGTGCGCGAGGCTATACGGGCTATTTGTTGCGACGACCAATTTTTTCGATTCGGTTTAGCAGGATAAGAAAGCCGGAGGTAGCTCTGACGACTGGATGGAGCGAAATTGAAGGAGTTATGTGTGTTTTTAGAACGAGTCATCGTTAACGGAATGATATTGATTTGCTCGGTCGCGGTGCTCCAAATTTGTACGTGCAATGATTTTGAGGTAAATAGATCAGGCAACACTGCTATTCAGCAGAAAAGTGAAGGTACAAATAGTTTCACTTGTGATAGTGCATAAATCGACAATGTAAAATTAGGATATATATATGGTAATGATGTATTAAAAAAATTCACAGATATTTACATCAGTTTTCGTGTTGATATTATATAAACGTGTATACAAATATTTCAACGTATGTTGATTAGCTTTAAATGAATGAAGATTCATACCCTAAAACTTTGATTTATAACCGTGTCTAAATCTTGGAAGAAAATAACTCACTGCGTCGGGATACCATGTCCAAACAGCATTTAAGTCACATCCTCTCACCTCATTTTTCTCCTCTTTTATTTTCTTCCTTCCTTCTTCTCGTCTAATCCCTGCCTTTCCTCTTGCCATACCTATCCTCACTTCTTTTTCCTTCTCAAGCCCATCCCTTTTTCATCTTCAACATCTTCTTCAACAAGTTTCCTGGGACTCGCATAACACAAAACGAAGACGATAAAAAAGCCAACGTCAGGGACGCGAAAGCGAGACGAAAGGAGAACGAACGCAAGACGAGACAAGAGAGAGAGAGAGAGAGAAATGGAGATTTTTCGGCTTAAGTAGATTTAATTTAACATTCGAGACGGCCGTAAGCGCGCGCGTGTGCGCACACCGCCCGCAGTGATTCATCATCACACCCGCGCATTCTCGTCCCGCCGGCTTTATGAGCCCGTGTTCTCGTTAAGTATTCTAATGGTTAAGCGTGTCCCTTTAATTTAGCCGACGGCGGACGCACGCACGCGTGTATATAACGTGTGCTCCGACGTCTTCATTAATTTGCCCTTGTTTTTCGGTATTCGAGAGAGTGAGAGAGCAAAGAAGTAAGTACACGAGTCTGCGTGCAATGTCGAAATTCTGATGTGTCGACTAGGATGATAATGCTAGTTTTTTTAGTAGTAGTTGTAGAGAATGAATTTTTTACAGCGAGTTTGACTTGTTTTGGATAATAAATTTCTCAATACAGTTATTATAGATGTTATACAATATTGCTTTTGGCTAGGATTAATTGAAAAAAAATTTATTAGAAAGGTAAATCGTCGACTCAGCAATTATGACATACACATTTATTTATATTGTTGTCATGAAATTTCAGCTATTTAGAGCATCATCTTCTTATGAATATTGTCGTGCGATACCATGACGAATATACCTACGTAGCAAGCTAGTTATATTTTTGCTGAGTCGACGGTCTCTCGTCTAAACGACAACGGGAACCTCCTACATCTTTAAAAGCGACTTTTACGCAAGAAAGCGCTGCTTCATGTTACAATAAAACCAATCGATCTCATCTGTTAAATCTTTGAACAAATTAGCTCGACGATTCCCCGAGGATCGGTAACAGACGCGTATGCGTACTTTCTAAACGCAATAAAAGTCTGGTCATCCTTATATAAAATTCAATTTTTCAGCACGTCCGTTCGCTTGTTCATGTATATTATATATGTATATATAAAGTGGCCGCGAAGAAGCGCACGCGCTCGGTAGAGAGTATAATAAAGCCAAAGCTCTTAAAAATCTTCATCGATCAAAGACTAGCCCAACTTCCTTTCTCCTTCCTTATCCCTCTGCCTGCCCCGGGTCGATTTCTCTCCTCCTCCTCCTCCGCGTCTCTCTCTCTCTCTCTCTTCCGCCTCTCGTAATCTCGAGTGTTTCGCTCGTTTTTTCTCTCTCTTTCTCTCTTCGCGAGAAGGCCTTTAAGCTAGGCCCGTCTTCGCCCGTTGAGAGTTGAAATACAAAATGAAATATGAAATAATGGTCCGCGCCTGGCCTGGCTGAAGGCGCACACACCGGGCGCACCCATGTCTACGCCCCCATAGCATCTCGAGCGCGAGAGAGAGAGAGAGAGAGCCGCGTGTACGCACCACAGCGACGTCTGCGTGCCCGAGCTCTTTCTTGCGGCTCTTTCTCCAGAGTATAGAGGTTATATATACTTGTGTTGGAGTGTATATACGTATATATACCTATAGCTTGACGAGCCCTTTTACGCGTGTATGCGTGTGTGCAAGAGAGAACGAGAGGGAGAGAGAGAGCAAGAGAGCTGGCTTTGATGCAACTCTCGTATATTTTAAGTGTGAGTGTGCTTAGGAAAATTGGTGTTTGCGCGTGGGTATATGTTTTAACTTCTCGATGCACACATACTCATACACTCATGCATATATCGTACAGAAAAAGGTATATATGCGGCTATAGTTGTGTATAAATATATATACGCGTACTTCTAAACTAGTTTTTATATATATATATATATATATATATATATAAGTTTGCTATATAGCTATACGGATTAAAGCCGTGTAAAAATCCACCTCCGCAATATACGCACGTGTGCTGCACGCATCTCTATACTATGTATATACGTACTACGGTTCACGTACACACCAACACGCGCGACCCTTCATTCACCCAAGCCTTCATTCTCCCTCTTCGTCTCTCTTTCTCTCTTTTTCCACGTACCCGTGTACTTTCTCCATGCGATCGGCCGTCCTCTTATTCCCCACTCTGTCTCCTTTTCAATTTTTCACAAAGTTTCTCACAGATAGTTGCAGAGAGCAGCTACAGCGTGAGCTTTACATAAGTTTATACCGGCGCAACATAAGTGCGCGCGTGCGCGCGTATATTTTATATACACTGCGGCGTATATGTATGCGCACACCGGGAAGTACGCCATGCCATATCGGTCGCAACAGAGTATCGTGCGCCGGCAAATTGGGTTAGACGCGGTCTTGGAGTTGCGAAATTTCGCAGAACTTTTCGGCTCTGAGGTTGCATATTTGAGGAATTAGCACGTCAAACATTTTTTTTAGGATATTTTGGCGCACTGCTTACGAGTTAAATAAAATGTCGCAACGAATCCGAATGATTATGTGTAATAATGTGTGCTATATAATATATGTATGCGACTGTAAATGTTGTCAAATTATAATGATTATTACAACTGACGTAACAATAGTAGTTCGGAATTTTATTTTATATATATTTATATGAATTTAAAAAAATAACTTATGTATGTAAGCAACGTTAATTATGTTCAGATTATTAGTTTATCAGGAAGAGAATATTACTGACATTGTAAAAGTTCTAAGATGTACACGTATAAACTTCATACTACACAAACACGAAAATTGAATATACCTCGGAAAGTTTATCAATATATGTTTATCTAGCTTTAATGTTCAATAAAATATAATAGGCATTCATGGGTAACGTTAAATTATGCGAGTTTAAAATTTACACCTCTAAAGTTTATATTGTCATCAATAAGTATCCGTAAACAGTTTAATGACTCGGCCATAAAAGATTATTTATCAATCGGAAATTATAAACTCAGCTACAGTTTATGAGCCGCATGTGCGGGCAATTTTTAATTAGACCCTTTTCTCGCGCTCTCGCACCCACAACGATCATTAATATTAATAAAGCCCATTTACATTATTTTCGCATACACCTATTTACTCTTGGACGAGGAGCTTACGCGCGTGCGTTATGGTGTTTTTTCTCTCTTTCTCTCTCTCTCTCTCTTCCTCTTTCTCTTCCTTCACCGACTTATCTCTCTCTTCTCTTCTCTTCTCTTCCTTCGCGCAGTTTCTCTCTCGCTCGCACGCAGTGCCGAGGAGGTCTTACGTACGTATTAGCTCTTATCCGCTCCTTAATGATACTGCGCTCTACCGTGAAGATACCGGCGTGCGCGCGCAACTATGTATGCGAAGAGAGAGAGAGAGAGAGAGAGAGAGAGAGAGAGGGGAAGGGAGGGAAAGAGAGAAAGAGGAAGAGAAAGACGAGGAAGGACGATTAGGTCTTTCTTAAATCGCAAATAGCCTGTACGGAAATTTTTTTATCTCCTCCGGCTCATAAAACGTCTTTCAACTGGGATAGTGCATTTTAGATAGACGAATGAGATGGTCGTCACTAATTTATGTTTTGTGGGAATATCAAATTTTTTGAATATCTTATAACTTTATTTTAAGGAATGTAGTTACTTTATTTTGAAATATTTATATCAACCAAAAGTTAGCTATTGTTCAGTTAACCACATGGCTAGAAATGAACATTGTTTGTATTACAAAATTATGTACCACTCAGACACGTTTTGTTTTTATATAATAATTTTTGCTAAAAGTGTTATCATTTCATTAACATGTAGCCATAAAATATTGTTAATTTTAAACCAGGTTTATTATCACAACAATTTAAGAATTTTATACTTATAAATGAAAAATTAAAATATAATAATATTGAATACCTTGTAAAAGTTTTTCTTTAACTAAGGCATTAACATTTATATATAATGATCTTATATAAATCGATGAAGACTACTGTGGTATTACATAACTTAAACATACTTTATATTTTTTCTTAAACCGTAATAAATTTGTAGTACCAATTTAGTTTCAAAATTAAAGACTCAATCCTACAATTGCTAATAAAAATGCCACTTACATGTCTATTTCTTTTTCACGCTATCAATCTCGCAGGAAGGAAATCGGTAAGAACATCATTGCTAAATACCATCCGCATGTCTTCCTTTATATATACCAAACGAAAATCAACCCATAAATATATACATATACACAATCTGAGGTCTGTCTGCACCCACACAGACGCAGTAAAGCACTCGATATATAAGCAACCCACGACTACATATACGATATACTCACGTGCACCCTCTGACCTTTTTTTTTCCAGGAAAGAAGTGGCGGGGCCTGACGCCACAGGACAGGCGGCCGTTCGTGGAGGAGGCCGAGAGGCTAAGGGTCATACACATGCAGGAGCATCCGAACTACAAGTACAGGCCGCGCAGGCGGAAACACGCGAAGCGGGCACCGGGGGCGCCGGCCTCGCCCCCCTCGGCGACAAATGCCCCGGGCAATAGGCCGAGCCCCGCCGGTACCGCCATTCATCATACCATGTAAGTCCAGATACCCTCGATATATACCTTTTTCTTCTTTTATCTTCTTCTTCTTCTTCTTCTTCTTCTTTTTATCTTCTTTCTTTTCGCGACCGCAGTTGTTTTTCCTCCTCTATCCACTGCTTCTTTTCGTTCTCTACCTCCAAAGGAGCTGCAGTCTCGTTTTGGCTGATGCGTCTTTTTGTGTCGTATATTGCTGCCCTTTATACTCCGGAACAAGGATTTTCACTGATTTGGTAAAAAAAATAATAATTCGTATTCTACTAGAAAAATATATGATTCTCGTTTACGATGTACGTAATATTTTCCCGTTGAAAAATAATAATTTGAATTTTGACTGTATTAAAAAAAAATAGAGCAGAATAACGGATCTTCTTTTTCTCACATAAATTTTCATAATTAATTTTTTATCAAATAGAGCCGTGCTTTTATAGGATAAAGCCACTGAATTCATATATATGTATACAGCATATTTATGAATTTACACTACTCATTAAATTAATTAAAAAGGTCTAATTAAAAAGTATGTAGAAGATTCATATGTCAAACTAATTTCTTGGCAGTATATCAACTGGTGTGCTGATAATGATCTTATTAACGACAGTGGAAACTTTATATGCATGTAAACAATGTAATATACCTTTCTAATTAGGCGTGAGAACTTCTAGGAATGAATATGCATAAAACATATGAGAATGCACATTTCCGATTTTTTTACATATTTATAGCAGATTAGCACCTTGAAGTGAAAGCGCGCCGACAGTAGTTGAAATAATTGATTTTCACTTCTTTCCTTATACATATATACAGCCGCTGATAAAACGTGCAATAAAGTAGGCTAATAAGCGCAGGTCTCGCCTCTAAACTAACTCTGATGTTCTTTCCTGTTGTATAAAAAAATTGCTCTTATTAAAAATAAAAGAAACAAAACGATATTATCCCTTCTCAAAAACAGGATGCAAAAGCAACAGAACTGCAGCCCGCTGAAGGATACGAATAACCCGCTCAACTTTCATCGTTCCAGGTCGAAGATGGACAACTTCCAGGGTATACCTCAGATGCCGTGGGGCGGGCATTCGCCGATCTCCTCGCTCTACCACCAGCAGCAACAGCAGCAACAGAGCATCCAGGACTACAAATCGGAGAACAATTCGCTCTACGGGAGCCCGTACACGCCGATCATTCACACGCCCGACATTTCGCCCGTCGCCAGTCCCGAGCCCGACGGTAAATCTCGCTCGCTCTACCACAGATATATATATATATATATACGTGTATATAACCGTATAACGCTCATATAAGACCGCGCGCGGCTGCGCAAAACACATTGCTGCTCTCTTCGCCCGTGTATACGATAAAATACGTGGGCTTGAGAGAGAGAGAGAGAGTAAGAGAGGGAATTTCGTAAATACGACCCTTCGTTTGTGTGCATTATATTGTTTCGCTTGAAATATTTTTTGAGCTCTACATCAGGATAATGAGATGTTATTAGCAGTAATTTTTTTGTTTATTTTAAGAAAAAATATATTTTTCAAATTTTATGTTTATTATATAATCTTACAGTAGCTAAAATTTACCAAAAGAATTTATATTAAAAAAATGTAATTTAATTTTTAAAGCACAAAAAACATTAATATTACCGTGCAAATCGTAAAAACATTCAGTCAAGTAAAAATTTGCTAAGATTTATAATTATTATCCTTTACACGATAAATAGAAAAAAAGTTTTAACCACTCGCATAATTATATTCAACGCAATCATCGAACTCCGTACAATCCGTAATTCACGTAAATAAATATCCTCATGCCCACGACTATACGCAGTCGCACAATGAAGTCACAAGCGTGCAATTATTTAACGCGAAGCCATAAGCCGATATATGAGAAAGTGACGATGAATCATTTGTACAGGTGACAACACGCATTTGCCGGTGACGCAAAACCCCGATCCTGAGCGCGATCTCATGGAGGGTACGTCTAAGCAGCAGCAGCAGCAACAGCAGCAACAGCAACAGCAACAGCAGCAGCAGCAACACGGCGAACTGTCTGAAGCAGGCAAGCGCTATTCCTACATGAACAGCGACAATCAGCTGCATGTCGGCGGTCCGAGCATATCGTCATGCGCCAACACCGGAGGCGGATACACAGATACTCTTACGTACAAAAAGGTATCAGATTACCGTTCGTGTCCTCTCCTCCCTCCTTCTCCATACATCGTCTCCTCCGGCTTCCTTTGCTCTGATTAATTGCACCGGGAAAATTCAATAACTATCTCAATCTATTTTCGTTGATGCGTCATTGGCATTTGTCCCTTGCATATATTTATTAGAATACTTTCAAAGAAATGCACTTACGTTAATTCGTTTTAATTTGTGCACATAAAAAAAGCTACTTACATCAACCCTATTCAAGTTCATTTATATAATTTCTAATCCTTCTCTTATTATTTTCCATGCCACTTTTTTTTATTTTTCGCTTCTGCAGGCATTCCAAATTATATAGATATATACACACAAACACACACATATATATATATATATATATATACACATACACACACACACACATATATATTCCCAAAGCAATCAAGATAACTACTTTGTTTTGCCGCGCCTAAACGCACTTGCAGCGATGCTTCATTATACAACAAAGTGCAAGTGAGACTTGCCCAGACTATTAAGACACGCGCATAACAAATCCCTCCGACGAAAAGTAAAACCGAAGCCAACCCCCCTCAGGTAGAAACACAAGCGAGCCTTCCACTCCAATCAAGAAGAAAGAGCGTCCGACACAAATATATACACACACGCACGACGCGCGCAGATTCCGAAGTAATTAGCGGACTTCGCAGGAGCCTGTTCGTCGCTCTTATCGTTCCTCCTCCCTTCACACATCTAACCCATCCACCCACACAGACACACGCGCACACATGATCAACTCTGTACAAAGCTCATTCTCAATGTGCTTTATAGGTGAGCTATCTGAACTTCGAGAGGCAGCAGTCGACGAGCATCGCGGTGGGCATCGCGAACGGCATGATGGTGTCGTGTAACAAGCTGCGATCCGGTTTCGACAACGTTGGCAGCGTCACTGGCACCTTCTATCCGCCGGTGGCCTCGCCTCATGATCAGTCGCTTCACTACTCACCTCAGCAGCAACAACAGCAGCAGCAACAGCAGCAGCAGCAACAGTCTAAGTCTTATAACTCTATGCAGCAGCAACAGCAGCAACAGCAGCAGCAGCAGCAGCAACAACAACAACAGCAGCAGCAGCAAGTGCAAGACGCTGGCGGATACGGAAGCGTGCAGTGCGGGAGTAGACAACAACAACAGCAGCAGCAGCAGCAGTCACAGCAGCAGCAACAGCAACAAGGCATGGGAGGACCAATGCGCCCCGCCGAGGGCTGCTCCGGTCAGTCGTTTGTTGTTAGCGATAATTATGACGGTAATTAATTCGTTCACTCGGCTAATTTGTTTCGTGCCGCCCTCCGGGCGGTGGATGTGTTGGATGCGGCCTGCTTTTCTATCTGCTCGCTCAATGCTGAGGGCCAATTAATTGATCGGCGCTATTAATCGCCCAGTAGGAGGCCACTCCAACTTATATCTTTTTTCTTTTTTTTTTGGTTTCTTTCGTAGTAGGACTAATTTGATGCGTCAAAACAAATTTAAATTACATAATTTCAATTTTAATGGACAGTTCGTTAGCTATAATAATAATGGCAGTGCGATGACAATTTTTATTTTTATATAATATTCGTGGTCAGTTCTATGTTTACTCTTTATAAAAAAAATCCGTTAAAACAAATAATAAGTTAACTAGTAATGTTTGATTTCAAGTAGAAACATAACATTGTTATCTTATTTGAAAATTGATATAAAATAGATCCTATATGAGAGAGTTGTTTGTATCATACTTCGAACCTTTACGAAACTCCAGAAGTAACTTCTGATCCTGTAGACTCTTTAACTGTCTTTGTTTGCAAAAGATTAAAAATCAATTATTTCAAAATAATATTAACAATAATTAATATTTGATAAAGTACAAAAATGTATACAAATGATTCTTATAAAAATGTTGTTCGGCAACGATCATTTTAATTTTATAAGATTATACAAGAAAATTATTAGCATTGTGGAAAATTAAGAAGGATTAAAATCACATTATTTACTGTATTTGTAAATACAAATTTATAGAGATAAATAATATGTATTCGAGTGAGTACAGTCTTTCAGATATCCATATCAAATTTTTATCGAGTAAAGAAAGCAAGTTCTGAGAAGTCGTTTAGGTTTTAATTTTTAGAACCATTTAATTAAGCTTACCATGTCATTTAAACAATTTGATTAGATTAATAAAATAATTTTAGCTTAACTTAAAAATTTTCATAACGAAAGGAGTGCAACAAACATTGAAACATCTAACGTCTTCCTTCATTGCTCAATAGGTGTGACGCATCGCTACCAAATGTCTCACCACCCGGATTACCAAACTGACGGCTCGGCCGGTCAGCCGCCACCTCAGCAGCAAGGCCAGCCTATGGGTCACATGGAGCCGCCACCTCCGCCCCACGGCATGCACGACGAGGAGCAGGAGCACGTGATGCAACTCGAGAAGTACTTCAACAAGTACGCGCACCCCTCGAACATCAGCCAGGGCGGTCACTCGAGTCTCACCTCCCAGAACCTCCTCGACAGTAACCACAACTACGCCAGTGACTTGCGCTACTACACGCCTCAGCAGCAACAACAACATGCGCAACAGCAGCAACAGCACGCCCAGCAACAGCAACAGCACCAGATGGATCTGGCGAATGCCCAGTGTATGCTGGACGAGCAGGCGGCCAAGGACCATCAAGCCGCGCAGTGCGGGTCTATGGGCATGAGCCATGAGATGGAACAGTACCATCAAAGTCTCGAGGCTTCCAAGTACCAGGAGCACCAGCAACAGGTGCATCAGCAGCAGCAGCAACAGCAGCAACAGCAGCAGCAACAGGCAGGCCAAGGGCCGAATATAGAACACGTGCCCAAGGCAGCCGAGGACGACTTTAGCGTGATATTGGCTGACGTGCGGAAGACGTGTTACAGTAGCTAGTGTTGTTATTCAGTTTTGATCTTGACTTTTTTTTTATATACGTTCGAGGGCCTCTCTCTGATCTGAATGCCGACTCTTTTTCTCGTTTTATTTCTTAAAGTAGCTTTATTGAAATTTTATTTAATATGCTAAATTATAATTTTACTACTGATAATGTCTCGTATGTAATAAGCGATTTTGTAAATAGTATAAATAGAAAGTCATTTACAAAAGCTTTCGTGTAATGAAACAGCTTTTGTAAATTTAAAAAAAAGTAAAATTAACGTTTAATATTCTCATACCAGTGATAAGTTTTGTTTCAAACGCTAAAATTCTTGTCAAATTCAGATCATAACCCTCGTCTAAATCCTGGTGAATAAAAAAAAAACGATCTGTGAGATTTCGATGGCGTTGCGTACATATATTATGGATATGTATTGACTTCTTATCATCGATGTAAACATGCGAGACTTCGATGATTGTGATTAATCCAAGTTTTGACTCCCATGGATCTCTTTTGGTGCTTAGGTGATATAAATTCTTATGTTTTTTGTACGATTTTCCTTTGTCGACTTTTATAGATTAATTTAATCGTTCTCGAGAGTGTTTAATAAAGAGATAGCACTTTTATAGACGACGCGAGATCGTAAATAAAGAGAATAAGACGACGATGTTGTCGGGCTTGCGTAGCAAGTCACCGCATAGAGTTTGTATTTAAAAAGTTTATTATTATACATGTGCAAATAGATATAGCAGAGAACATTTTAGAAAATTTTAAGTTTTTGACGAAACACAAATGTTCTACTCGAAGCAAGAGAGAATGAGACGTACGAAGGCTAATTAGCAAAAATAACTCGAGCTGGAGCATCAAAACGTTGTACTTATCGAGTATATAAAAGACATTTTTATTTTTAGAGCATTATTAAAAAGCAATTTCGTCACGAATACCTAAGTTTATATGTAAATAACGATGTATGAGTTTTCTCAACATTGGACTGAGGTCTGGGAAATGTCAATTCGATAAATATACAGTAGACATAAAAATCTTAAATCCTGCCTCGGCGCCTTTGTACACGTATAGTACTTAAGACAATAATCACACGAAATTATAAGCGAGGATTAAATAAATATTTTGCAGGACATGAGACATGCATATAGAATTTTGGATGTATCTTATAAATAAATATTATTTTCAAGAATTTATTCTCACTTATTTTAGTAAAATATATATAGAATTTGTCTGTAGGAAAAAAGATGGTCCATTGTACATGATAAATGTTTTATTAAATATTTATAAAAAATATGTATATAAATTACAGTAATGTATGTAAAGCATACATAATGTGTCATGTCATATTATAATAATTTTTTACACAAAGACATTCCAATTTACCCTCATTCTCACATTTTGATGCAAAAGTTTTAGCTAGCTTCGGTACTCACTAATTTTGGACGTAGATTTACAATACCTTTTCATGTCACTCTATTCTACAAATACACATTCTTCCTCCCTATAGCAATTTTACATGAGTATTCATTAAATTTGCATCATCTCAAAGCATTTTTTTAATTGATTAGAATTGTAAATTTCATCTTGCAATTGATACTATCTATCATTAATTTTTTTAATGTTTATTTACAATTCTATATACAAATATTGCTATTCTTGTATATTTAATTATTACATTTGGTGCTCGAATCATATTAACATTCCTCTATAAACAAGTGAGTGATGTTAACAATCCGATAACATTATTTGACTGAAATTGACTTGTACGTATGGGTGATCATTGACCACTTATGTATACTTAGATAAAAAAAGGATAATAGTGCAATGAAGGAATGAACAAGATAAAATTTATCTTAGAACGTGAAAGTAGATTAGTATTTGAAATTCATTTAAATTGGACAGAATTTACAGTCTTCAAATATTTTTCTGTAAATGTCATGATGAATCATTTTATCAAGTCTTATATTTTACAAATTAAATTTTGTATGAAATTCAAGTTAAATTACAAAAGTTAATAAAAGTATTTTCTTGTATTAAACATTACTAATTCCAAAATATTTTCAAAAATAATTTTCAACTTATATTCTAATTTTCACTGGAATGTAAAAAATACAAAATGCTCTTATTTTCAATTTGTATAAAACCATAAAAAAAATCGTGGAATCATTAAACGCATTTACGTGAAAAAGTTTTACAATTTCACAATCACATGTTGCTATATTACGTAATTAATGACTGAAATCTTCAAAAGCTTTTACACAAAATATTTCTCATTTTTATGAAATTTGTGCATTTACTTAAAACTGTTTATGACACACTGGTGATTGTTAGAATTATTTTAATTGATCTATAATTAAGATGTTCTTAAATGTCATTCATCCCATAAACAGTTTTGTTTCATTGTAGAGTAATATGAGAAAATAAAGCATTTCTTACATGTTTTTATTCCACATCTATACGTACTTACTACTTTCTTTCCGTCAGCTTTAGTCTTACAAAACTTCAGTCCACATGGATACCATCCGATACATAATTCTAAAGAACATGTGCAAGGTGCCCAAAGGTTAGCCGTATCTGCGCATTTTGATACTAATGGCTTTGTATTATTAGGTGTTGTTTGAACAGTTGTTGTAGTAGTAAAATTATGAACTGCTGATAGAAGCGCAGCTTCAGAAGAACCTAAGAAAACAAGAATTTCTCAAATGAAAAACCAATATTGGAATAAATTACCTGATATTCACATGAAAAATGATTTACTGTGAATATATGTAATATTTTCATTTTTGGTTAATTTTGAACTTAGACTCACCAGGTCTTTGAGCCCATTGTTTCAAATCTTCATATCTTGTATATGTAGTTTCTGGTGCATCTGAACAAAGATCACTAATGTGCTTAGAAACTACGCTAGATTGTGAAATATCTAAAAACAAGTCCATTGTATAGTTGGCACGACCTTTATCTTCTTCAGCAACTCTAATCGTACCAGGATTTTTTTGTCTTAACTTTGACATTGCATCGGAAGATATAAAATCCATTTTATAAAAATGATTGACAAAACACATAAGTTGAACTTGAGTTTGTCCACGTTCTTCTTCACCTAGAATTAAGGCCTTTATAACTTGAACCTCCTAAAAAATTAAAAAAGTGATATAAGTATTTTCAAATTAATAATATAAAATAAAATCAGAGTCAGTTAGAACACTGACTATTTATTGTATGAAACATCTTTATCGTATTACAGAGAAATGAATAAGAGCTGCTATTAGATTTTATATCTAATTTTCAATCGATTCAAATACTAATATGAATAAATGAAAATTCATTGAGATTAAGTTTATTTATTCGCCATAGGAAGTGTTGAATACTTACATTCTTGAAGTCTACAAGCTGAGTAACCAAAGTTCCATCCCAGCGTAGAAACTCTAAAGTTATCACATCTTCTGTAATATTGGACGTTATAGTTTCTTGTAGAATATCTCCACCCTAAAAGGATAACATGATATTTTTTAGTAAAAACTACATTAACAAATTCTATGAATTCGATAAGTTGGAAAAATGAAATGACGTTAAACCTAACCTCTAATTCAATTAAGCTTAGTTATAATGCAAAAATAATAAGCTAACTTAAAGATATTTGATGTATCAGCAAGAACAGAGGATAAATTAGGTGAACGAACCTGATTCTTAACATTTATGAGTAAATGCGTGGTGCAAATGCCGCAAAAAAATTGCAGCACCACGAAAATTGCCAGTGTCGAAGCTTCGCGAAATCTCATCATCTTCCCGGCGCCATTCACGAGCAACGATAACAGCCACTCCAGCAAAATCTCACTGATTCAACATTCCCCCGCGTCAAATCGCTTGTAAACAAACGATTGTCTGCATTAAATCGCGCCGAACTCACGTCTCTTTCCTCGTCATTCCTCCTCGCGCTACACTGCTGTCCGCTGCCCGTTCACTAGACCGCGAACTAATCGATCAACCTCAGACTGGCCTCGCCAGAAGGGATTTTCAAGTGATCCACGCGCTAGCGCCATCTGCAACGGGTAAATGTCTCGCGATGGCCCCAACGGCGACGACGTCGGCGAAGGTCGATTTCGAGGAGACCAAAAATAAAGCGGCCGAAGGTCATTTTTCAACCGGATGATAAAGCGTGCAATGATATGTCAACTGGATGTAGGACGTGTTTTCGTCTCGATTGCACGAGATTTGTTTTATTGTGAACTTTCTCTTATAAGTAGTGTATAAAAAATGCCGATAAGTTTATTGAGAACTAGTTAGCGCTGCCGTTCGAAGTGAAGTATGATTAGTGATTTTTAGTCGACTGACGATGAGTGTTCCTCGATCGCTGCTCCGGTTTGGCTTTTGCTGGCTTTTGTAACTGCAAATCTTCACTGAAAATTTAAACGTAAGTTCATTATTGTATTTATTATAATCAATATTTGTTTGTTAAACAATTCAAATAAAAAATGAATAAAGAGTCGCAATCGAATTTACTTTGACGTTGACTATAAATATCGATTTTTAAACTAAATAAGAATGTTTAATATGTCAAAGAAGAAAATAATACTGATTAGCAAGATATCAAAAATAATAGTAAAAGGTCCATCTTATTAATCGTTACTTACAATTCGGCTCTAAGCGCTGTCAAAATAGGAGGAGTTTTTGGCCTTATAATCGGTTCGATTTCGGGAACGATAAAATGACAATAAATCGGCACCTATACAAAATTATTTTTATTAACAATTGTTTTTGGATAATTTGATCTTATTTCTTTAACTATAATATGCTAAAATAGTTATATTAATTTTCATTATTAATTACAATGTCTAAAACACTTTTACGTTATAAGCGATATTTTCCAAGTGGAACAATGCGAATCATTATTGATTGTCAGTCAGTTATATTAGTCATGACACTATTTGTAGTAGAAAATATACATACTGATTAACTTTGACAGTTACCGTTATATATTTTCATATTTTTCAATGTTTGAATTATTTCATGGGATTGCACGACCCTCATAAATTATTTTATATATAAGTTATTGCCGTAAAAAAATGTTACCGATATTCTATATATTTACTAAGTATAATTCAATATTTAAATTACAAAAAGATATATGATTCCTGATTAAATATGCCTACACTATAGCAAGATTTTTAAACGAGCTCTTTTAAAGCGGTACTTCCAATTTACTCATAAGTGATTTATTTATTAAATTTTTTCTGTAAATTAATAATAATTATTTGATTTCTTCATTCTGATACAAAACTCCAGATGCACAGTTTATATCAGGATGACCGTGTCAATGTATTCAGTACCGCAGTGAATCAAATTAGATAACAGCTATGCCGGTTTTTCCATCCAACATATTCAACTTTAAGAGGATCATTAGAATCATCAGCATCGCTTTCTATAGCTTTAAAAACATTATTTACAAACAAATTTTTTTATATATTCTAAATGCATTATACTTTTCATATGAACAATACAAAAGAAAAAAAAGAGCAAACCGAATTCAAGAACGTAAAATCCTAATAAATTGTTATCGGGTTCCTCTCAGTGAACTAAATTTCCCCGCAAAAATCGCCTCTATACAATAGCACAATAGCACGCAATCATATATAAGTACCTATACACACAGCACTTAAGCGCACAATCGCATTCAGCCCGAAAAATCCGAGATTCAACTCACGTATGCGAGCGTGTCGTCCAGCTCAATATCCGGCAGCTCGCTATATAGATCCGGAATCCTGAAGTTCTTCCCCAAGATCGGTGACTTGAAACCCGCCGCGCTGTTGAGGCTCTTACCACTGCCGGTGCTACTACCACTTCTACTATTCCTCGTTATGCGCCTCTCACGGCTCGACGCAAACCTCGGCGGCTGCTGTTGGCTCGATTCGCAGCGCCTGGTGGACGTCATTCTCGCGCGGGAGGCGAAGACGTACTCACTCGAGTGAAAACTACCGCCTCCGCCTCTCCTCGAGGGAGAACCGAGAGACTCGATATTTGGTCGATATAGAAGACGACACGACGTGTAACCAACGTCTTTTCCTCTGCTATATTGCGCGCACAAGCGAGCGAGTGAGTGAACGGTAGTTCTTAATAATGTAGGGATGAGAGAACGAGTCGGAGAATTCACCGGATAAAAGATTTCACGCACCTCATGCTGATCGTGAGGTTTCATTTTTAATGGTCCGGTAGGGGAAATTCGAGGCGACACGGGTATAGAGTTGATGCGGTTCGGGTGACGTTGTAACGAGATTTTTAATTGAGTTGGTGGAATGATGGGGTTGAAGGTGACTTTCGTCTGATCATTTTTCCGAACGAAGTGAAACGACTTTTCATCTTCGTTACACTGTAATCGTAGAAGTTGAAAAAGCTCTCGTAATTTATATAGTATAATATCCTATACTTTTGTTGACTTAAATTTACTTTTGAGAAAAGTGTAATATAGTTATGCGAAAAGTGCTTTTGATAATGTTGTCACAAGGATATATATAACGACATACTTAACGTAATATACCTTGTAAAATTAAAATAGTGCATTTTTAATTAAATACAAATAGTTTAAGAATGTGAAGTTTACTTTTTGATTATTGGTGGTTCTTGGTATTAAAAAAATAGGTCGATATAACATTCTCGTTTTCTGTACACTTTCAAAATGGAAAAACATATCTATAAAGGATAAGCAAACACCAAAGGCATACTGTTGATTACGAGAATGTGTTTGGCATCTCGCTAAAAATCTTTGTGATTTACAAACGTATTATTTTCTCAGGTCATATGAAAAATATATTTAAATTCAACGTATTTTGCATCATTTACCATTTGTTTTCCTTTCTGAAGTATTTGCTAAATTTTATGGTAATCGAAATGTTTTTCAAAACAAAATATTTCTTGGTCAATTTTAAAAATACTCGGGAAATTTATATCAAGACTATATATATATATAAACCGTCGAATACAATTCCGGTTCAATCTGTCAAATATGTCAGAAATAAGACAATGATAATTCAATTGCATATGTATCCACGCCTGTAATTTAATCATAACTATAATATTATATACAAGAAATACATAGTATACCTTATGTAAATGTGTACATGCAGATTCATGAACTTTGTTATTTGAGTGCAAAAGTTTATTAACAGGAAAACGAAGATATCTATCTAATCATAATATAATATAGAAAGAATGAAAATAATATCTATAATTTAATAAGATTATTAAGATTTACTGCTTATACATTTTAAACATCATATTTGCACAACTTATGGAAATAACAATAAATGTATCAATTTGAGTATATTAATTTGGAATGCTATATCAAAACCATATATATATAAGTTGAAACTGCATTCTATTGAAATATACGAGAGAATGTTTGTCATCATTACCGCCAGTTGATGGAATGCCTTTATGTATATAGGCGAGTGTAATAACATGCATCTATATAAATCGCTCATATACAGCTTATATAGGTTAAAATTTGAATGCAATATCCGGTGACGCGACGTAACTAGTCTGAAAAATAAATTTCAAAACATTTCTGTATATGAATTCCAATTTTTTCCTACTCGTAAACATAAAAGCTTATAAACCTTACAACCCGAGAATATTCTCTAAATGTCAATCTACTTATTATTGCAATAAATGCACGATAATAGTAGCTCGACCGCCATCAAATCCAATTTTATTACATCCCATTCGATGGTTCATTCTAAAAATAATAAACATCATTACAAACGACACTTTCGACCCTCCAATTTCCGAAAATTTTAAATGTGATAAGAAACCTCGTCCCGGTTATTTTTAATCGCACATAACTGGGGTGTTAGCTCACCGACTCCCGAGCTTTCCTTTTTTAGACTCCCTCGCCCACACCCCTCCTCACACATACATACGCACCTATACATAGACGAAAGGAGGCGCACTAAATCCACCCTCTGAGCGCGCGACGTTCGATTAATCGATTTTCCGACCCCCGCCCATGGGCCAGCGTCCGAGCCACGCTGATAAGAATCCTCGTGCACAACTTGTTTTTTCCCCCCTATTCGTTGACGAAACTTAGAGTATAATGCGCGCTCGGCAATGCGAAAGAGAGAAGGAGATAGAAACAGTTTGTGTGTGTATGTGTGAGAGAGAGAGAGAAACGCCTGCTGGCTGAAAGTATATACGTAGAGAGGGAGGGAGAAAACGAGCGCGCGGGAGTTCCGCCAGTGGAAATATCAATAATTCCATCGGTGTCGAAAATTTTTTTTTTCCTTGTGTGTGGTTGCATGTGTGTTGGTGTAAAGAGGGACTCTTCGCGTGAAAAATTTGTCGCTCGAGATTTCCTACTGAATTAATGATAGAGAAGCAGAGATTTTATTCATACTGAAGGAAGATTTAGGAGTTGGATTGAAGATGCATACGAATTTTATTATTGAAAAGATTAAATTTTGCTCGTTTCTAATTGATGGAAATTCATTGTAAAATAGTATAAACTAAATTTGAAAAAAATTTGTCATCATTTGTACCGATTGCTTTTTACATTATAGTATGTTATAGCATAGTTAGCTCTTGATTTATTATTAAACATATATGTATGATAGTGTGAAAAAGACAGTGACCGAAGTATTTATCTCAGTATCATTTTGCATTGTAAACGGTATGAGGAATGAAGAATAAATATAGTCTATTTTCGATACATTTTACATTTCAATGTTCTTCTCATTAAATATAACAAAATTTTAAGTTGTTTTTATAATTTTTTAATTCTGTACTTTTATTTTGGAAAAAATTCAGCAATAATTATAAGTGGATAGCTTATTTCCCAAAAGCAATGAAGATAATGTAGTTTCGAAAGTTTATAGTGAAAGAACCTTGAACCAAAAAAGTACAAAAGCGGAAGCTTTTCTAAATGGACATTCCGAGTTTATAGCTCAATGTCATATTCAAGAAACTTAAGACAAAAATTACACAAACCACCGAAAATACAAAAAAAATGGCATCTATACCAGAAACTAGAATACCGTATTTCAATATATTTTGGATCCTTAAACATGATTCCAAAGTCAGAATTCGTCCAAAAAATCTGAAAGCCGAAATTTTAGATATCTTAAAACACAAAACAAAAACATTTTTTTAATTTATTTTTTCTACAAAATATTGTAACATAATTTGCATCCTTCAAATGTTGAAATCTTGTGTATAGATTTAGAGTCAAATTGTTTATTACTATTTCAAAATTTATACATTTAGAACTCGGGGAAAAAAATTATAGAAGGATACCAGCGTTACTGCATTATTTTATAGAAAAAATAATTAAAAAAATGTTTTCAATTTATTCTTTAAGACATCTTAATAATTTCACACTCTAGAAATACCAGAGTTCAGACGTGGGGAACTAATGGTAGTTACACCTAGACATAAGTATATTAATTAAAAAAATTATACCTCATTTTTTTAAATTAGATTTATTAATTTCATATGAAAATATCTTAAAAATCCTACAATTGAGAAATGTCAAAAATAGGTATGAAATATCTCAAAATCTAAACGTGATGGAGCAATTCTGATCGTAAGTTCGTATTTGGGAGGCAAATTAAATGAAATCTATTCTCTTACATATACCTCAGTTTGCATTTTGTCGGTCGGAGTAATCATTTTCTTTCATCAATCTAGTTTTAATGAAAGAAAAATTTTAATAAAGGGATGTAAAAAGATTTTCACATATTTACATACGAAGACTTTAATGGCAGCATCGCATATATAATATTTTTCATAGTTCAAATACTATAAAAAAGAAGAAACTTAAATAAAAATTGTGAATAAAAAAATTAATTCAATTAAGAAAATTACCGCCTCGTTAGATAGAGTATAAATACTTCAGCGGATTGCAGTCTAAAAAGCAGTCAATTCATATTCATGTCAACTTATAAAATTAATTGAAGTACTTTCTCTCCCCTTATTTTAGGCGCTAATCATCTTTAAATACATGCTTTTCAAGATTTTCTTTGGAATCCGTCTGCATTCTCGATTCAAAGACTATGTTTTAATCTGCCTTCTCCATTACATCTAAACTAAAATATATATCACATTAATTTACTATTATTAAATTTATTCTGGAATGAGCATCATCTTATTCAGTACCACTTTCTACTACAATAATTCTCGTTTCTTACTCAAACGCCGACCTGCATCGACCACCCGAGACCGAGGAAATCTCCTATCAAAGACGAAACGGCGCAAACTCGATGATCCTATCAAGGAAAAAAATTAATTACCCCATTGCGATGCGGCGCGCGCGCGTCGTGTCCCGTAACCCAGCGGTTTATTAACCCCGAGACCACGAGAGAAAGAAAGAAAGAGAAAGAGAGAGAGCAGCTGGATTCGTCAGAGTCAAAGCGAGCTCTGTCGTCTCAAGCGTAGGCAGCCGTCTCCCCTTGAAGTCAGAAAAAAAGTCGAGTATTCCCCGCTCGACGGGAACAAGAATGAGAAATACCTAGCCGCCACCTTAGCGTAAGAAAAAATTACACTTCCACATCATGCTAGCGTCTAACACCCCCATTCAAGAGAAAAAGAAGCTGCTGGTATGTTTTATTCTTTCGTATGATCAAGTGATCGTGCTTTTTATCTCCTCTCTTTCTGTCCGGGAGTATCCGCTGGTACACATCGTCGTTGTATCGACTTTGTTCTTTTTCTATACCTTTGCGCAATTTTAGTGCTTTCCTTTATTTACGTCCGACTTTTATCTGTCTTAATCCCTCTTTCTATTTATACCTTTCTTCGGTTCATATAAACAGTCCCTTCCTACTTACTCCTTCTCAATATTTTCCCATTTCCATCCAACTTTCATTCACTCTTCTCTACTCTGTTTTCTTTTTCACTCTCATCCTACAATTCCCTTTTTCCCTTATCACTGCCTCGTTCAAACTCTATTTCTAATTTATTTACTTTTCTATTTTACCTTCTCCTTTCTCTCTTTCTCTTTCTCTTCGTAACATCTTTCATCCTTTTCCATCCTCTCATATTCCCGCTCCACCCCTCCTCCTCTCTATCCCTCTCTTACAAACACACGTACAGCAACATCGGGGGTAAAAGCTCGTCGCGGAAAGCTCGCGTAGCCGGTGGCGCCTACAGCCCTTCGACGGCGTGCTCGCGAAGCCACGACGATTCTCGCCGCTCGTGTTCTCTCTCTCCCTCTCTCTTTCTCTCTGCGCAGCCCTGCGTCGTCGCCGTCGTGTGTACACTCCGGCGCACCAGCAGCGGCGGCGGCAGAGAGTACATACACAGAGAGTAAGAGCGAGCGAGAGAGAAGAGAGGGAGAGAGAGAGAAATGGACGGTGGCGCTCGCGCAGACGGTTCGCCCCCAACGACGTGTTTTATCGATTCGAGCGTAGCTCTGCTGCTGCTGCTACTACTGCTGCCACCGCCGCCGCCATGTTCCCCTTGCGCGGAATCCGGTCAGGCGCACTAGCCGCCCGCTTGTATTCGGTTATCTCTCTCTCTCACACGCTCCGAAACGAAGACAGAGTTATACGGAGCAGCGACGTATACACGGGGGCGCGCGTGAGCCAGCGCCGATAGATTTTCCCCCGAGCGCGAGAAAGAGCGAGCTAGACAGAGACAGAGCAGCAGCACACTAGCTCTTTCTCTCCCCCTCGTGCGAGTGTGCGCGTGCGAGCGAGAGCGAGAAGCAGTAGCAGCAGCAGCAGCAGCAGCAGCTTTATATACGTGCGTCTGTGTGTGCCTGTGCTTGCGCGAGAGACGAGGGAGCCCCCCGAGTGAGCGGAGAGACCGAAACGACGTCGTCGTCGCGCGTCCGAGCCTCTCTCTCGCAGCGCGCGCGCGTGTGTGTCCACACGACGGTTCCTCGTCGACGAGGACAAGGAAAGCACGCATATAATATATATATATATATATATACAGTAGTATTTACCCCAAGTGCGCTTACACCCGAAAAGAACGGGCCCCGTGTGTTGTCGTTGTCGTCGTCCTAGCAGTCGGAACAAGAACGAAATGTGCCCGAGGTGGAATTGACGTCGAGGTCGCTGATAGATAGATAGATAGATAGAAGGAGAGAGTGAGAGAGAGGACCAGCGCGCGCGCTCTCTCTCTCCGTGTCTTTTGGGTGTGCGCCGCGCGCGATCGAATAGTACGAGGACACAGTGTGCGCGCGGCCGAGAGAACGGCGAGAGTTTTCTCGGGGCCGAAGAACGGAAAAGCACGTCATAGTGCACGTTCGAGGTGAGGAGGAAGAGGAGAAGAAGTAGAAGAGAAGGAGGAGAATCGTGCAGAGAGGCGGCTAGAACCAGGCTGCCTGTTACAGCTGCGACGGCAGACGTGGTGGACGGCACGGATAATAAATAAATCGTGAGTATCGAGCGCTCGCGAGAGCCGTCGATGTGTGTGTGTGTGTGTATATATAGCGTGCGGGGAAGATTGCGCGTGGGAGGAGGAGGAGGAGGAGGAGGCAGCGTCAACGCAGTCGTGCGCGACGTCGTCGTCGTCTGATTTTTCGGGGACTCGTTTCACTAGTCCTCCGCTAGGGGCGAGAAGGTGCAAGTAGAGAGAGTTGCGATATGCCAGACGCAGCTTGCCTCTTCGGGTTGCTGATTTCGTACCCTCAACTCCAAATTCCTCGTATCTTTATATCTACGCGATTTTTATATTCCTATACAGCAGAAAAACGTTGATTAGTGGATTGTTTACGATTGGTATTGGGACATGAACAGAGTGTGTGAGAGAGAGGGACTACGATGCACGAGAATCGCGCGGCTTCGCGGCACGAAGGCGCGTGACCTCGAAAACGCGTGAAGCGGCCGAGCCAGCACTTCTCTCTCTCTCTCTCTCTCTCCCTCTCTCTTTCTCTGTCCATCGATTTTATCGAGGATTTCGTACGCTGGAGGAAGACAGCGACGGCCACGGAGAATGAGAAGAAGAGAAAGAAGTAGAGGCTGAACGAGAAAGAAAGAGAGCGTGTGTGAGACGATGGCGCCTTATGTGTGTATGTGTGTGTGTGTGTGTGTGTATGTTACTACACACGCGCTCGCGCGCAAGCAATTGGCGCCGCCGCGTTCCTGGACGGCCGCCCGCGAACTCGTGCGCGATCGATCGCGATTTTTTCGTGGGGTGGCCCGAGAGAGAGAGAGAAAGCTCTCACGAGAGCGCGCGCCAGCAAGGCAAAATCGCGCCGCTGTACACACACACACACATACGTATATATAGGGACACACATACAGATGGTAGGGATGAGGGCGCACGAGTCAAGTGCAGCACATTGCGCGAGGGGCCCTCGCGAGGTCGAAGGGGGATGAGCGCGTGTGTTATTCTCTGTATTGGACCACTTTTCTAATTAAAACGTCTCACTCTGTTCGATTAAAGGGACGCAATTCTGTGTGGGTGTATATAGTTATATACGCGCGTGCGTACTGCATCTGCGCGTGGTTCCGGGTAGATAGCGTAGAGAGTATACGTGTAACCTCTATATAATGCGTGACGTCGAAATAACGCGTACATTATACGGAGATGGAGGGGAGGAGAGAAGGGTAGATCTGGTATAGAATCGAAGCTGCAAGTGTAGCGATACGTAGAAGCGAAGGGTTGTGAATACGAGAAGGGACACATAGCGAGAACGTGCGAGGGAGCTTAGCGCGTTAGCCGCTGAAAGGGGGCGTTGTCCTTGACTTTAATTTGTAATCGATAGGTGTAATCAGTGCGCGCGCGACACGCGACAATCGATGATGAGAACGGCCGTCCTGATAACTTGCGATCTGAGGTATATGAGAAAGCATCGACGTTTTGTTTTACACTTATTATAGCATTACGATGCGTGCAGGTTTACTGACTATATGCGCACTACTCTATATGACACGCGTTTATCGAATTGACGTGCCGCTCGCGAGATAAACAGACGAAGACATATAGTGGAGCATACGGAAGAAGTACTGGAGAAAGAGAACATATCGGATATCTGCCTCTTTCGCGAGCGCGCGTGTGACTTGGGGGTTTCGCCACTTTGCGCTCCCTTCGGGAGTGGGAAAAATTCGATAAAATAGTCCGACGGATCGGGAAACGGATTCGGGCCAATCCGCACGAAGAGACGACGAGCTGCTCAGGACCGAAAAGTTTTCTTTTATAATACAATAGTATTCTATTTCGAAGGGGTTCACGGTGCTCGTAGGTTGAAGAAATTTTTCTGTAAATTGAATAGAAAAGTTGATACATTGTAGCTGAGAGTTTTCAGAGTGATAATATACGCGAGAAGAGTGATTCGCGTTGCTGTATATTGTGTGGAGAAAAATTGTTCAGCATCAGCAAATTGATGACCGTACTTGCAATGTATTGATTGAGCTGCTTTTGACTTTGCGCTGAAAATATGGCGAATGAAGTAGCTGTAACTATTAGGTGGCTGTGGCATTTGAAAAATATCGCTGCGTAATAAATAAGAAAAATCGGGTTGGTTGAAACAATTATCAATTTTTGTAGCAAACGAAATTAAACTGTCGATATTTTTATAAACGTATATATTCTAAGAATTATGCTAAATAATGTAACAAGTTATTATAAGTAAACAATATCTACGCCCAAGACATTTTTTAATCTATTCAATCTATTTTTATAAATTTAAAAAAATTTAAATTCCTTGTAGACCATGAATAAAATCTAAAAGTAATTTTTATAGGATATTTTAAGTTTGAATCTAATGTTCTCGTAGTATAAATAGTATTTATATACTGCAACAAAAACTTGTGTTATAGTTCTTCTTTTTTTTTGTATAGTTTCTTCTATAACAAAAACTTCCATTGTATTAGTAATTGCACCGATAACATACAAAATTAGCATACTCTGTGGTTGGAAATTACTAAAGTAAGATAAAAGAAGTATCTAAAAAGGAATTAAAAATTTTTAACAATTTATACGTTGATTTTAATAACATTGTATTTTGATAATTGTAGCATGTTTAATTTAGTAAACGTTTTTGGCTATTAAACTTGTCGTTTAGAAACAGCTCTTGCTGAAAATTAAAGGACTTCAGCCAGGAGCGTACACTAACTAAAGTTTACTATAGTTAACGTCCTATTACTTTTCTGTCTAGGGATCTAAGCCTCATACCAAAGTTTGATGCAGCTGTTACACCAATTATAGGTTTACAAACAAAAGTACAGTCAAATTGAATGGAATTCTTGGGAAAGTAACTTTACCCCAAACAATCCTAACTTGCTAAATCAAGTTAGTCTAGAATTCACGTAATTTTAAAGTTTTCTAAAATCATTATATTTAGTATATTGATTCCTTATTCAAATTTTTTACCTAAAAAAAGAATGTTTAAACAAAAAAGCAATCATTCATTTATACATTAAACAAACTTCTATTTCCTGCGGTACCCGAAATCTCGCAAATAACATAATTTTATACACGCATGAATACCGAGAACCCTAGACCAAGTCCAAAGTAAACGAATAGTCTCTGAATACTCGGAAATCCAGGGTAATTTACATCACAGCGTTCATGCAGCACACCTCGCACTACCCCGAAACCTCGTCGGCAGCCTGTCTACATAGTCACAGGATTGCGGGAAGGGGGGAGAATTTCTCGACAAACGGAATTTTCACTTTCACTTCGTGAAAAAAAGACCTACATACACGTCGGGTGCCCGTTGGAAACCGCGAATTCCCCTTTGACGTGGGTGCCGTGCGCTCACACGAATCCCAGTGCCAATAGCGTATAGTTCGCCCGAGCGCAGGGGTAGCTGAGCCTCCGCGCTCGGGTCAATATACGTGCGCGGCGGTGGCGTACACGTATACACGCGCGCTCCCTCGCTCCAAATTAAAGCGAGTACGGGCAAATTAAGCGAGTGCAAGAGGAGGAGGGAGAAGAAGAAAGCAGCGACGCTGTAGGTGTCGACTCTGCCGTGTTGCGTTTTTGGCGCTAGTATATTATATTGCAGGGCTTTGTGTGCGTGAAAGGGTTGCATAACGGTTGTTATAGCGAATGTATAAACTTTTTTGTGAATTGGATGTATGAAATTTATTGTCACACACTCGGTAATGTTGCTGTAGAGTTCAATTTTATTAACCTCCTTTTTAGTTATTTACCAATATTTTTATATGACCGAAGTCATGTTTCATTATTCAGGATGTATATAAATTTCGAAATTTGTAAATTTTATTCATAATGTTCCGAATTCAAATAAATTAATATTTAGTATCCAAACCTTCTTGATATTAATTACATGGAAATTAATACGTTAGCATAATACATATTTAAGCAATATATTATTTTATGTAAATTTTAAATATGTTTCAATTAAGCATATCGTGAACACTTAATACTTATGCAAACAATTCCAGTGTTATTATATACAGTTGGTACTTGTTACACACAACAATTCTGCAAAATGTAATATACAAATCGTGTTTTCTTCTTGTATGATACGCAGTACATTATAAAAGCTTTTTTTATACTTTCAATACCAATTACCATATTACATGGCTTCAATCCAATTTCCCATTAACCCACCCTGGTAGAAAATTAACCATTTTCGTTGGTTAACATGCTAATCAAATGGAAGCATTTTCGATCTAAATAAATTTTTAAACATTATTCAAAGTAT
>JAYJLV010000011.1:7813784-7877653 GCA_036873485.1 Torymus texanus
GTGACCCAAAGGTTATGCACTCTCCTTATTAGTACAGTAAATGGTTAAGAAAACGAGCGCCTATAACCGTAAACAAACCCGTTTTTGTCTGTAAGTTCAAATCTGAAAATCTAAAAATACTGAAGAAAATAACATAACTAAAATTAAGAACCTTATTGTACTTATACCAAGAAACTATTCGTCTTTAGAAACATTTACTAACTCACTTCCATTTTCTACAAAGTAATTTTCTATCAAAGGCAAAGCAATAGCCCAATCAACAAATTAATCCTACAACATTTCACTGCAAATTGAAGCTTCATTAAGAGCATCAAGATAGCATAAAGCAGCTGTGTATAAGTATGGCAACCCTGCGCGTAAGAGCCCCGCCATCAGACGCTTCATCGGCAGTATACTCGCGCTATATACAACGCACATTAGTAAAGAAATTCAGTGAAGCGCGTGCGCACAATCTACGTATCTATATCTATATGTATATACACCGTTGCACCGAGCGAAACTGCATCATTAAATTCACAGAAACATAACCGAAGGCGCGTAACCCGCCTCCGCACGTATTCTCCGAACATGTACAATGTACCACAGTGGCTAAAGCAAAGCAGCTGTCCTTATTGATCTTCTCCCACCCTTTTTCTCTCCGTCGTTTCTTACGTTTTCAAGTTTTCGAGCGAAGCAGTTTGATATTTCGAAACGAGCAATAGACTGCGTGGACTGCTTCATTATACACACGCTATTAGCAATTAACGGGGGAATCGCTTAATTATTGAAGCCAGAAAGCGTAATCGCTGATCCGATTGATTTTGGAACGGCGCCGTGTAGATAGCCGACATTCTGATAATTCAATGCTAATTACTCGGATGAATATTTTAACTTTAACATAACTTTAGAGAACGAATGTATATAGAAAAATATTATATTACTTATCTATGACTCTTTTATATTTTTTATACTTTAGTTGTAATTTAAAATTATGTAATATTTTCATTTTAGCTTCATATTTATTAACGAAAAAGTCTTTTGTGTAAAATGCTTGTTAAAAATATGCTTTCTATTGTTGTTCTTCAGGAATTTTAATTAATAAAATTGAAAAGTAATTTTGATGTAATGAAAAAATGTACGGAAAGGAAAATTTATATATATATAACAATAATTTTATTAACACGCATTTCTTTATGAAACTAACAGGCATTTTAAATAATAAATAATATTAAACCGTGGATCAGTAAAAACTAAATGTTTATGGATATATATATAGTTTTGTATGCATTTTATACTCCAAAAGTAAGTTAATGCACTATCTGTTTTAAAAGCTTACCAGACTACTGAATAGAATTAACGTAGATGAAGTTTGCGAAGTACTTTAACGCAACAATAATTTATTAATTTTAAGAAAAAGTGAAATATATAAACGTGAAAATTGTTGAAATAACGCAAAAAAGTATGTGTAGAGATCGAGGGCGCGAAAGTGCATTAAATCATTTGGTGTGCGTTCATGGCGACAAATGAAGCAGGAAAGGCACTAAAGATAATAGCAAACTTTATGTATTTAAGCTTACTTTATTTGTCTGCACATTAGTACTTCAAGCAAAATGTTATTCACGTATAAATTAGTCAAAATAACTTGCATACTATGATAAAAGTTTAATAACACTAATTACATGAAATTATTACTTATCTGCAATAAAACTAACTTAACATTGCAGCAATATAATTTTATGAAAAAGTTAAACGTACTTAACTTTATTCGAGCTAAAGTTGTTAAAGGTTTTCAAGTGATTTTTGCTTCCAATTTTTCTTATAAAAGCTTTCAAAGCCTTTTGTGTTTCGGATAGTTATATTGAGATACTTTGATTCAACTTTACTATTCTATTCGCGCTTTTTATTAATTGAAATTCTATCCCGAGTATCGATCTTTTTATTAAATTACAAATGTATAATTGTGGCACTACCAGTTTTTATTTTCAAAAATAATTGCGTATTTCATTTTTACTTGTTAATGTTATTAAATATTAGTTGGATATTTTTATTCTTAGATAAAGCCAAAATAAATAAGTTTTTAATAACTTATAAAACTTATAATGTATCGAAAATTGTAAACAGTAATGGCTTGTAAGTTATTTTATTTTAGATTACTGTTTCTGTGAATCGTGTGAAATTAATTTTAAATGCATGTTATGTTTCAGTAGCATTTCATAAAATATAGTACCTTAATTCATTCGCCAACTGTTTTGAAAGTTTCAATTTATTGCGTTACAATTTGCACATTTAATGACATTTAAATAAAACTTTTAAACACTACAATAGAATTGTAAATCTTCAACATTGGATATTAAACTATTGTTTGAATTATATTTAGAATATATTATTTTTGGTTATTGAAAAGTTATTTGAAGATTATAGTTGAAAATGGGATGATATTTAGTCATTTTTAATAGCACATTACCCAGATGAATTTTTCATGATAGAACAACATCTTTTGATGTTTAGACTACTATCAACTTCATCTACATACTCATTTCTCAATAATGAAAATCTTATTGACTTTTCTACTCACATCCAAATATATTTATATCTACTTATCTTGCACAACCGCAGTGCTTGCATCACTCTCCCAACAAAACATCAAAAATAACGATGAAGTAGTTCGTGCAGCATCGATTTTAACCTGACGCCTCGTCCCATTCATACATCCGTTACAAGCATCATCACGTTCTCCTAACTCGATTACGACTCGCGACTTCTAAATCATCACCTTCTTTTACATAATCTCACCTCATGCTCACCTTTTCCATCTGTTCACCATACCATCCTGGATTCTCTCCTCTCGACACAACATTTTTCGCGCACGCATACACACATTCAAGTAACGACCTGACGTCAGCACGTCGGTTCATCAATGGCGCTCTGGGCGCTCCTTCGATTTCTCTCGCATATACGTGCGTATACACGTTATACGCGTGCGCGTGCGCCAAGATCCAACCTTGCGCGCGCGTGTGTGTGTGTATGTGTGTGTTTGTTTGCGGCTATACGGTTCGCTTTTTCTGCGTCGATTTTTTTTATTTGCTACAATGCCAGAAGTTGGGAGGGGGAAACAGATGCGAGCCTAGGACGCGTAATTATTTTGTCGTAAATATTTCAGAGAATCGAGCTTTTTCTCCGACAATTTCTTTTATTTTTTCGTCTACATTTAGTAGAACTGGGTTATACATACATGGGCTTTCATACGATTGTTGATTTTTGCGATAAGTATATAAACATGGGCAGCTTTTTAGCGAACACGGTAGATATATATTTAGGACCTTGAGTGAGACTTTTATTCTTTACGTAATCTCTGAATTTTATAAGATTTTTGTTTCATAAATTATAGTGGAAAAAGTAATAGTCGCGGTTAAAAATAAGCTTATATACGTTAATTGTTTACGCACGTGTAGTTATAATAAAAAGGGGCATTCACACAATATGCAACAGTCAAATTTATTTCTGTCGTTGACCTCATTGCTATGACCACAAATTGAATTGATCATCATCTAATGAATAGCTTTTTACCTCGGGTTACTACAGTAAAAATATCTATGACATAGACTCTCAAAATATTGAATTTAATGTATATAGTTGATATGCTAATTTTATTCAACTGAAAAATTCTAAACTATTGAAACAATCCTTGAAATAGACACGTTCTCTTTCTCACTCTCGCGTCGATCCTTTATTAAATCTTTTGTTCGCTCTTTACGTATATACCACTCATAAACACTTCACCATTAAGCGAAACGCCCCGTAAACTCCACGCACGCTTAAATCCCGCACAACAATGAAACTTTCATTTGACCATCGGTCGCTGGTTCTCTTAAAGCCTTGGCAATTCTGTGGACTGTGCTTTTTCAACGCTAATATATAGAAAGAAACGCTAAACGAACGAGAAAGAAACGCGCGAATAAATTGCACCTTTCGCCATCGCTTTTTTCAAATTACTGGGCAACGAGAGAACGCAAACGGAAATTATATACACATGGCAAATTTCGTGCGTAAACCCATCCGCACGTGCGGTTCTCTTTTGCTACTCTTTCGTTTCCGCGTTCTTGCTTTCTTTTTCATTAGTATACGTATACAGGGTTGGATCGCAGATTTATATGTACTTTTTCCGCGACGCTCGGAAATTATATGCAAATCGTCTCGCTGGTTTGCCGGGAAAGGAAAAATAAGTGGAAAGGCTGAGTGAAAAAATAACCGTTGAAAAGAAAATTAAAGGTGCTCTTAAGGCGATACTCTAGTATAATCGAAAGAAAATTTAGTCTACTGAGCGGTTGATCATATAACATCAATTCATATAAGGTATAATAATAAGTGGCGTTGATAAGAATATGCTTTTTTATCATGTGATTGTATTAACTATATTAGCAATAATATTATGAATAAGTGCAAGTTGTGTAGTGGCTTAGCCTAATACAAAATTGAAACAAATTATAGTATTGTGAGTCTTTCAAAGTTTAATTAAGGTTCACATATCTTTCATTTTATCTTTACTTCAATTTTATATAAAAATAAATCATTTTCGAATATGTTTAAGCGAGCAGATTCAGTTACTCCCTTAATATGAACATTTTATTTTTAATAAGAATTGTGTTTGAGAATGCAAAACAATCATTTGGAATTCGAAAAATGTATTTTCATACCAAATATAAACTTTAATGATTTTAATAATATAGAACATAATTTTTTTAATATTTTACGTAGTTCAAAACTATAATATAGTACAGTTATATAGTATTATAATCTGCGCTAAAGTTTTATAAAAATATGATTTTCCAATAAGCTATACGTCAATATCTCCATAAATTGATATTAATAGAAAAATAATTGAATGAACTATATAACGCTTACAAAGCTACAGTATATACATATTTACGTTTTTCATTAAAAAAAACTTTCAATAATACATATAACATATAATAAAATCCATAGCTTTTGGTTTACTTTGTTTAGCCGTTTCGTATATATAATGGGTAATAAATAGTATTTCTTCGGAAAACAAGACTGATGAAGCCTCAAAACTGCGTCTACAGCCCCGAGAAGTGAGTAAGGCACGGCCAAGGAAAAACAATAAGGGTTGAGTGTAAACACGTATCGGTCATGAACCAGACACGAAGGGTTGGTATAACGAGACTCATGTGACGACGTCGAGTAACGGTTAAGAATAAACGCGCCGATAACCCTTTCATCGTATAGCCGCGCATCAGTAACGACACTTTACCTTCGTCGATTACACCGTTCGCGCGACGTATACGCACAGCCTTGACTCGTTATAATAAATACCGCGGAATCTATAAATAAAATATCGCGACTCGATGTGACTCTTACTTACTCGTTTGACGTGGAACATACAGAGAGAAACGCGTCAATAAACGAAATTGTTGCGCGAACGGAAATATTTTTTAAGACTGTATGATATACCGTACGGTGTTGCTATCTTGATAATCATGTCTATAATGAAGAAAGATACGAAAGCTAATTCATAGTAGTACTTTTAGAAAATAAATAACGTATGTTATATAAACTATAAGTACATTTTTGATTAATAAAATGAAATTTGTATTTATTCGTAAGCTTATGGTTACTTATTATTTGGAGTATAATGAGTGATATAAAATATCCAGGAATCGAATAGGACAAACTATTTAAAATTAGGTTAATACAGCTTCCTCCGAGGCTAAGTGGCTATTTAGATTGACATTCAATCATATTTTTCTATTTTTCAATACTGACTATAACATTATACTGGATGTCAGTAAAAATAAATCATTTAAAAATGTTATAGCAAGACACTGAATGCATATTGCTCACTCTTTACCACGTCTAAAATAAAGTTGACGAACCTGATAAAATGCTAAATACGGAATTTCTGAATATTCTATTCCGAATACTATTTTTGATCGAGGTTTACCAATGAAACAGCTGTTACATAAGTTATTTAAGAAGATAGTTTCTGTACTGAATGTAATTACTTGATAAATTATAATGAAAACACTATCTCCAAAGTAAGACACCACGCATAAACTATTACTTTACTGCACTTCGAATATTCTATTTTGGAAACCTTCGTGAATCTCAACTTGCACATTCTTCGGTTTAATTTTGGAAGTTCATTCAATAAACATAACAAGATCGATAATCGCCCCAATGCGAGCACAAATAAAATTAGCAAACGTTTCAGCTATGGACTATTATTATCATTTCTTTTTTTCACAAAATTTAATAACACCTTTTCAAATTTTCATCCTTTCAACTGAATATGCTCCAACAGCACAATGAATACTTTAGCTCTAATCTCAGAATACTAAAGCTTCACTCGTGACGTCATTGAAACCACACGCAGGCGCCGCACTGAACTTTGGCTCTTTATAAGCATCCCAGCGACGCTGCTCACAATGTATAGTATATAGCCAAATCGAGCAAACGAGTATATATCTATACGCACGAGGCAACGTATATTGTTATATATTTATAATCCGCTAACGGCAAAAAAACCAGTAACAGCCGGTGGGAGCTAGTCCAACGATGGACCGCTCCTTGTTTAAAATACAAAGCTCACAAGCGCACGCGCTACTTCCTGCCTCCAGCCACATCCGTTTCATTATGGATGACCAGAGTCTCTCCGCGGTAGTCGCATCACGAGTAAAAGCTTGGACGGAAAATTGGGGTGTCGTCGTCCTGAGTAAGACACTGGAAAGAAGTAACCTTCGTGCGCGTGCGCGCTCAATAGAACCAGCGAGGGTTCTCGAGAAGCTGCAAGCGAACGAGCGAGTTCCGGCCTAAATGACCGAACCAAGAATCTTATAACGCTAGGTGCATGTACGTGCCTTTTATATATACTTTAGATGCGTTTTTCAAGCTTTTTATCTGTTTACTTGTGTATCCCTTCGGACGTGGCTTTGCGTGCGTATACGAATGCGGGGGACGTGTTAGAGGGAATGGGGTAGGCCGCAAAGTTAAGGGAGAGAGAGAGAGAGCTAAATTAGAGGGGACAGTTAATCCAATCGCGTGAGCTTTTCATTTCCGCGAGAGTAGAGTGTTGACGTCTCGAGTCGTGGACGCGGGAAGGAATACATTAGGAGTACGGTGCTTGTAAGCTGATGAGAGTATATAAAGTGTTTTAGTTTTATTGGGTGAGATACTATATATATACGTTTCTGTGGGCGATTCTTTCAGTTCTATATATATTGAGACTCTTTTCGTGCACCAGAGTAAATTGTTGCTGTTGCGGAAAACAGGTATAAAATACAACTTTGATCAAAATACAGTATTATTTATACATTGTTGTCCTGTTTTAATTATGGCCTAGTGACGTCAGAAAGAAATCATAATGCAAATAAGAAGAGTTAATTTGAAGTTATGGTTAGAAAAGAAATTGCTTACCACGAATGTACTCAGAATATTTAAATCAATCCAGCACTAAACAGTTGAGCATATAATTAACTTTCTTTAAATGTAGAACTACAAATTTCATCTAAAACTTTTAGAAAAAGAAGTATGTGCTCCACGTCATCTCATAAAGTCAGCATTTGCAAAGTACGCAAACAAACCTGAACAATCACAAGTCTAGAACTTGCTGAAAAACTTTTAAGTGTTGCATGATTATGTAAAATTTTTCATGTGAGCAAATATGGAAATATAAGTTTACGTGTATAAAATAAATATACGAATTTCTGAGAAATTTTCACATTTTTCCAAATTAATTCTAGCGTATTCAAAGTAAAATAAAAGAAATCATACTTTATTAAGAAGAAAAAGTAATCTTTCGCAGGTCAATAAAAGAAAAAACATACACCTTTCTTGAATAATTGGATAAAAAGCCACTGAATTAAAATAAAACGCATAGACTCGTGAGATTATAGATAAAAAAAGTGCGTTCCTAATTGAAGAGACTTTTCACTGTGCGCCACATGGCACGTGCTCTCTCTCCGTACCTTCGCAAGTACTTAATCTTTCTTTCACGATGAGACTACATTTTTCTTGCTCTCGTTCTTTCTTACTTTCCCGCTCCATCTCTCATTCTCTCTCTTATTCTTTTTCACTTCCTTTCTCGACTCACCACCTAATCTCTTTCATTTCCTTGTCTTTACATCTGCCCGTGCTCGCTTACTATAAAATCACATTTACTCTCTCATTTCGCAAAAATCGTCTCATACTCTCCTACAGACCCAATTTGAGACTACCCGCTCTTGTCCCATTTTTCCCATTCACTCTCACTTCACACCCCTAAAAGAAGAAAAAAAAAACCTCTTCTCCGTGAGTCCTCGTTTTTGTTTACCACCGCCCCTTTCTTCTCTCCTCGTGCGCGCGTTCACCACTCGATAACTCGCAGCCTCGCGGGTGTATTCGTCGTCGCTCGCTCGCTCGTTCGCTCTACCTACTCTCCCATTCAGCTCTGCTCTGTCTCGCGTGCGCGTACGTATCGACCCTCTGCCGTTCACTTTCCGCCCAGTAGGAGCAGCAGCAGCAGCGGTAGTGGTGGCAGCGCGCTCGCTTGTGTGCCTGCGCATCTTCCAGAGTAGGATTCTCTCGTGAGGATGGTATATATCTGCGTGTGTGACGAGAAGTCTCGCGTGATCTGGGGGAGTTTTGCTTTTTTTTTTCTTCTTCCTCTGCCACGTGTATATCGGGCACGGATTTTTATTGCACGTCAGACCCGCGTCATCGCTTTTTACAGCCTTTCTTGGATAAATTTATGCGACAGCTTGATCTTTCTTAATAATTTGCACGCTCAAGATTTCACGAAGTCTTACTTTGGAAGCTTCGGGTTTGTACATGGATACGCGTAGGAGAGGGAATACTATAGCTGGCTTGTCGAAGAAATCGTTTGGCCCGATGCCCGTGATTAAACATAGATGCACTCTGTACTACAACGTTGTTGTAATCGTTTAGTGAAGTTGTGATCAACGTTTGAAATTTTAAAACGAGAGAGTTGAGAGTTGTCTTTGAGGTTAATTTTTATTTGACAAATAAATAATGACCGTAAATATTTCACTATTTACCTAATTAAACATTACCATGGATAAAGAAAACCACGCAACGATGGTGAAATTTCTTTTCTATAATAAATACGCAGCACTAAGGATGATAAAACGTATTTATTCTAATCCACCCGCATCTGAGCTACTTAGCGCAGATTAGGAGCAATAAAAATGTCCAACCGCATCGTAACAAACAATTTATTGCCCCCCTCACTAATTCTCAAACCCCATACTTTTTTTAAATTTATGGCCGCTTTTCACCGACTATACTTGTATTTTAGGAAAATATCAAGCCACTTGCGGCTCCATATCTGCTAAAGATAGAAGATGAAGCTTCATAATGGAGAAATGCAATGCGTTATAATAAGTATAGGGTAGTACTCGAGATTTTTCACTCCTAATGGGGAGTAAATTTCCTTTTTGCGTCACACTCTATTGTCTCCCTCTCTCTCTTCGTTCCTCTGTCTCTCTCACGCTTTCTCACTCGCTATTTGCAGCACTGAAAATCCTTCTCTTCTCTTTCGAGCACACGCTGCAATTAGAATCGCGGCGCGAGAACTCTCTGTGCTAAAAGCTCGATGATACGATTATTACTACAAATTGTCTTTGATTATCTGACTTTCAAGATGGCGGTGGAGCACTTCAATCAATTTTATATGTCATCTATTTAAATTCAAAGAAATAATTGAGGTGACATTCTTATTTCAGTGTATCCTAATTTAATGTATACAATTATCATAAAGTTTATGTAAATAGTCTTTCTTTTATTAAAAGGTTCAAATTCCAATATTTTCAAGCTGCGTGTACACATTTTATAATCGATATGACGTAATAATGCGTTTACGTCATACAAAAGTATAATTCCTTTTATTCGCAATTTTAATTTTAGAATATTACGGTAAAGCATGATGTTAAAAGTCTCAAGTTCTTTATTTCCTAAATAATGACAGAAATTTATAAACGTGTGTTATGTGAACAAATTAAAGATGTTTGGTTATAAGAGCATGTACTTAATGTATAGATTAAACAATATGTAAATTATAATTTCCATGCACGTCAGTCTTACTATACTTGACTGATTCTACTGAAAATATATTAATAAATTACAGGGTGTGGTATTCAAACTACCAAATTACTTTTAATTCAATTCTTTTTAACTCCAAACAAATATATTCTTATTCGTCCCTATTGATTTCATTGCTTATTGCTTGTTAAAAATAGAGAATCAATAAAGATTCATACAAAATTTAAAACTTGTTATTTTGAATTTACTCATTCTATATACAATTCCACCCTATACATTTCTTTGTCTAATGCATAAGAAAAAAATTCATGAATATGCTACAACCTAAATCATTGCTAAAACAATATTATAGTAACGGCGAAAACAAATCACCATTAAGCAAATTATTTGACCTACAACTATACTTTTCCCACTGAACTTCACTCCATATATAAACGTCAATATTGTCTTCCACAGCTGCAGTTGGCATCGACAGTCTCGAATATAATAGCCTGACTTTCCCATGACCGTGTCCAAAACTGAAGAAATTGCGTGCTACTTCTTTGCGAGAAAGTGCCGTCATCCGCAGATAAATATACGTAATACAACCAACCTCACCCTCCAAGCCATCGCATTCAGAAAACGTGGCGCCTCGTTTCTTCGCCGTCATTGTCCCCCCACACTCGGTCAGCCATGTGCGTGTGCCAGATACTCATACACACACACACTCTTACGTCAGCTTTATCATTCCCTTTGACCTTCCAGCCTTGGCTCTGCTGCCTCGAAAGTCCTCGCTCGCAAGCTTCGAGAGAAAAAGTTTCTGGCACACGCGCGTGCGACTTCGTGATAGTTTGCGGTGCTGCTGCTGCTGTTGGTAGTGGTGGTGGTGGTGGAACCCTTGGGCGCCGGAGCGCTCGGAATGCTAATTGGAAAATGTGTGCGCGGCGCGCGTTAGCACATACACACGAGCGCGTCGAGAGCTCGAAGCAAGAGAGGGAGAGAGAGTTGATCGATATGCATACCACGCGGGGCGATGCTTAATCGAGTGTTTGACACGGCCGACGATTGAATATTTTATCCTTTCTTTTCGCACCGCCCGACAAATCGCGTATGCGCCGTGTAGCAGTGAGCTGTATGTTTGCTCGGACGCGTCGCGTCTGCACTGATTGGATTTTCGTCGTTAAATTTCAATTACTGACTTTTTTTTCTTTATTCACCGTGTACATATAAACGCGCGGACAGCGTGTATAAGGGGATTAATAAAGATGAGGTGGTCTCGCGTTGTTTTCCGGAAAATTATGCGCGTGTAGAGCATACAGATTTGCGATGGGATGCGAGTTGAGCGAATTGATAGGTCCACGGGTAGAAAAGCTGTCAGTTTGGAGATATAAGCGTTTGGTGGTTGATAAACAAGTCAGTTAGTGGCTAGTCAGTTAATAGATAATGCGAGGATAAAGATTTTTCAACAGGAAACAGTATAGAAAGGAATTTTTTTATTTTACCATCGTTTTGTGAACTAGCAACTAAATTATGAAACAACCGCATTGTTCTCTATTCTTAGTCGAAATCGGTTTATGTTTAAGCCTGATATTTGAAAGCATTTATTCTCTGAGTAATAGAATTTTTAACGAAAAGATTATCGGAGTTACTCTATATTGTGGGGGTTTTCAATTCCTTTGCAATCACATTATTATAAATTATAATGTCAACCTATAATACACGATGAAATTCGTCGTACATATAAAAACTAATGTTTCCTTCCTTTAAAGAAATTCAAGTTCAACTACGAATGCTGCTATATTTTGGCAACGCGATAACTCCTTGGCTCGAACGACTCTCCGCAGATATTCCCCGCTTTAATTCCGTCCAGTGATTTACGACAATACTGCGGCGTTGTACGTGTGAAAAAAAACTACGTTATGTACACCGTGACGAAATACTGCGCCTCGCAGCTCTTTTACGATTCTACAAAAAACAACTTCGCAAAATTTCACGATTTTCATCAGTCTATCGTTTTCTATCCATACACTGTTCTATACGACTTCTCTCCCACTCCTTTGCGTATGACGCAAGAGAGGACAGGAAGATGGACGTATTTACGCGATCGTCGATCGATGTCTCGATGACAACCGCTTCAGTGTAGGACGAGAGAATGTCGGCTCGCGTTGATAATGATATCTCGCGGCTGCAGGAATGGTATGGAGACACAAAGAGAAAACGAGATCGAGAGAAAGAGGGAGAGAGAGAGAGAGAGAGAAAGGGAAGGGGGCAGTGAACGAATCGGGGATATTGTGCAGAGAGAAGAGGTCGGGAGAGTCTGCAGCACACTTCCTGATTATATAATTGCACAAGTATGCGGGGTAGAGAGAGGAAAGGCGAAGGAAATTGAATGAGGGACGGTTATCGATTCGCGTGCAGTAGAGCGCTCCAGAGAGAGAGAGAGAGAGAGAGAGGGAGAGAAAAGTCTAACGTCTTTTCGGTGAACGTCGCGCCACACTGTGTGAGTGGGCGTCTGATTGCATTTATAATATGCCGGATATTGGTTCGTGCGTGTATGTGCGGTGTTGGAGAACGATGGAATTTCTTTTTCATTTGGAACTCTGATGGAAGAATAATATGGTTTAGCTTTGTTCCGCCTTCTCGTCTTACTGTGTGCGACTGTTTCTACTGAAAGTATATAGCAGTATCGTCTTGACATGGTATATTGTATATTTATGGGCATTATGTGTCTGAATTTTTTAAAAATTTCAACTTTGAGCTTTATTACTTTATATATCTTACATACATATTTGTATTTTCTGTTATTATTAACATATAAGCAACCAAATAACACATTTTAAAAATAACCTCTTCACTAGTGTATTTATAGCGATGCTATCAATACGAAATGCAAGGATATTCCTTTTATAAAAAAAAACAAAAAAATAATAAGAATAATAAAAGTCGATAGAATATACTCACGCAACTAAACCACAATGACGCGACAAATTGGTCGATTTTTAAAATTCACGGCGTAAAAATAGACGGCAGTCCAACTGCGAGCGAGTGAATCAAAAGTAAAACAAAGCAGCGAAATCAAAGGATAGCGCGGGCGAACGAGGCGAACGATGAGATAGAGCTCGAGCGAGACACGCGCGCGTAAAGTGCGACGATAGGAGGAGAGAGATAAAACTTATCGCTGCCCCCTGGCGGCTCGCTCGAATTGAACGCAATTTTTTCGTTCCTCTATGTATATACACTACAGACGATATCTCGACGTTGCGCTTTTTCACCTTGTGTTTCTTCCTGGTTCGAACTCCTCCCCCTTCCTCGTCTCCCCTCTCATTCTTTATCGCTTCGCCACCGGTCTTTTGAGGACATTTTTATGGTAGTCCAATCTGGTGTTGGGCTATTTCACATTTGCTTCATTTACCGAGAAAATGCGTTGGTAATTCCAAACAAAAGTTCCAATATACGTTGTTCATTAGGAGTAAATAGAGGTGTATGGATAAAATTAATTATATTCGGTGGTGAACGCGCGTTACGTTTAATTACGTTCGTATTTCACGAACGTATATCGATAAAAGAATATTTCAAGCACTGCAAACGTGATATACGTGCGGAATATGGATGGCCGTTTTCACAATATGTGGCTTCACCTCAATTAAAAATTTACAGCCTTGGGTTGATATGCATAAACCGTGCCTCATATTCTATATATCATCGTAAAATATCACTGTCATCGTTTGTAATATAGATCATTCGTAAATTAAATTAATAATACCCTCCTGATTTCTCATTCAGCATGTTTCGGTGAATTGCAGTATTACTCTTTTTCAATTCACATCAAAGTGCGGCATAAATATCTTAACATATATACAAGCAAACAGAGAGACATCAAAACTATAAACTTTTTGTTTTATTTTTCAATTTCATGTTATAGCCCGATAACACAAATTAAAAAAAAAAAAAGAAATCCTTCGCACAACGGCTTTGTTCCTTTCCATCCACGACGTTAAAGCGAAAATTGCTCGCGCACGAAAGCCCCTCGCTGGTCGCACGCACGCGCTCGCAGCCATCAGCTTTCCCGCAGCCCGTAAAAGCGACCGTTTGAGGAAACTTTACTCCCAGGACGATGCGAACCCCCGTGGCCCGGAAATCGATATTAAACGCGGAAAAATTTCTCCTCCGGCCCCGATAATTAGCCCCAGACGGAGAAGTCGATATAGCCGTGCGCGCGCCATCGGAATAACCGATGCTTGTATGTGTATGTATGTATAATGTACACATATATATACACGTATAAATACCTTTTCCCGGAGAGTCACGCGTCCCCTATAATTCAAGGCTCGCGCGCTAGTCCCGGGCGACGCCTACGTCGGGACATCGTGCTCGAGCGATTTATGTCGTTCACCTGAGTATTATAGCGCGCAGGGCGAGTAAAAGGGAATTCGACCTGTGAGAGTGCACGTGTCGATCGATCGCCATGTTGCTTGGCTCTCTCTCTCTCTCACTCTCTACTCCTCTTTTTCGTCACGTCACCGCAGTGTATATTGTGTGTGTGTAGTGCACCTCGCGCGGATTTGTTTTTTTTCCCTTCGTTTTTTTTTTCATGAGGGTCGAAGCGAGCCGTTTGTTTACGTTGCTCTGCGCGAATCGCCTTCTCTATGCCGCACGCATTTTGATTGCGTTTTTATCGTCGCACGAAGGTGAACGCTGAATTACAAACGATGTTTTTTGATAGCTGGATTAGTTCAGGTTAAAGGAGAAATTGGAATTATGTCTGTGCGAAGATTATGAGGTTTAGTTATGTTATGTTTACAGACAAATTTGCTGCTTGATGTTGTGTTATCGAAGTAAGAGCAGTGTTTTCAACATCGCAATATTATACAAATTTAAATTCATATACGTATACGAATGTTTTAATTTATGCATCGAGATTTATTTAGATAACTCAAATATTCAATGAAATTTGCATTTTTTCGTATATAGCATTGTGTATATATATAGTTGGCGCATTTGAAGCACAGCAAACGAGTTTTCAGAATAGTTTTTACTAAATTGTGAATGGCCATATGACGCATATAGTCAACATAAATGTAAAAGAAGGAAGATTGAATAATTCCAAGTCATAAATGTCAGCTTTTATTTTCTAAATTATTCAACAAAACAGTGAACGTGCGTGATGGAAAAAAGCGACGTGTTATAATTAGAAGTTACGTTTTTAACGATAAAACAAAAACACAATCTTTTTTAGAAGAAAAAAAAACATTTTTCTCACATAGAATTAAGCTAACAATACAAATACTCGAGTATTATTTAGAAACTTACTCTATCATTAAAACGTTAAGGCATATATGAAAGCCAGTATTATATACCACTATATACGAGTCACGTAACCCGACACTCAATTGCTCCCACGTCCATAATACACATCCACCACACTTTTACCCGAAAAACTCTTCCAATTTCGCAACAGTTCGCCCATAGTATACCACACAAAACCACGAAAATCCAGAAATCGTTACAACAGCCACGGGCTTTATGCTCGTTCCCATTCAAACCGCTCCTCCTTTCAATTCACGCCATTAAACCCGAAAATCATCGCGCTTTTCGCAATATACGATTACACACGCATATATAGACGTACATCGCATCATCAGCGCGCGACTCAATATTCGCCTCGGCAGAGAAAAAAACATTAGCGCTTCGCGCACCTGTCCGAGCGCGACTTTTATATTCGCGGGCGTGCGTCAGAGCTCGCGGACCGGTCAGTCAGCACGCATAGCTCGTTTATATATGTATATATGTGTATATATCGGGGCCTTGATCCCGCGCGCCTCCTGCTGCTGCTGCTGCTGCCTCGACGCTTCCGTCACCAAGCATCGTGCACACACATATAACAGAGTAGTAGTTGCGCGCCGACCGCCCGGCGAGCGTGCGCGCGGTTCGCCACTCCTTTGCCACGCGTGTGTCTTGTATAGTTGTACGTCAACGATAAAATATATATAGTGGTTTGTCAACAGTGCGTGGTTATTATAGTGAGTTTTATGAGATTTTTGGGGATGGTGCAAATGATGTATGGTGGTTAGTGGTGCGCTGGGGATGTCATGGAGCGAGAGGAATAAGGAAGTGAGATGGAGTGAGTGATGGTGTTTTGAGGTGGAAATGTAGTGGATCAAGTCTGACGCGTGGCCGATGATATTAGAGGATTAGAGGAGGTACGTGGGCGCGGACACGTTTGCGATTTTTGTTTTTACAGTGGCCGTTAAGATGTTGATCAGATTAGCAGAGTATACGTGCTTTATATTATATGACAAAATGTATACCATGAAATTGATAAAAAGTTAGTTAATTTAAGATTGTTAGAGTAAAATTTTATTTTAAAAGACTGCGTGTGAAAATATGATGTATATGTCTAAAGGTTTAAAAATGTTTACTGCAATATCTTCTATATGAAACGTTTACTCGTAAAAGTTTATTGAATTATTCCATTAAGTTTATAATCCCTAAAATAAAAAAAGCTCGTATATGTGTTTTTATTGTTGCTATCCCATCTATTTTCCAATTGGTCAAGAAAATGCTTCCAATCATTTCGTATTTGTTTGTTTTTAAATTTGACATAAACATACATATTTGTATATATTAGCAAGTATAGTCATCAATAAATACGTATGATTATACATAGACATACATGTACAATAATATGTGGACGTACATATTTGTATATTATCATACTATGTGCTTATAAATACATGTATGTGAATATGAATGAACGGCAACTGCAAAAGTATTATGCATATCCATATATGACCATAATATATTATGTAGTCGTGTATGACTGTACTTGTTTGTATATAAACATGTATTTTTATATAGAAACAAAATCCATCCATGCAAATTGTTACATATGAATATGTATAGTCATATACAAATCTTTTTTTTCTCGATTTTTAATAAAATTATTCAACAAATGAATTATCAATTCATTTAATTATTAAAGACATCTTTTCAACCATTATTTAAACGAGAATTCAGTACAGAGATAAAATAATATATTCAATTATATGCGAATCACATATAAATAAAAAAATATTAACAAAAACAACAAGAGGCAAGTTGTTTTAATGTATACATTTAATTATTTTGCAGAAAATGCCTTCGCTGTTAAATCTCGTGAAGAGGCAGGCGGCGATCCCGCCGAAGCCTGTGGACGAGGCACCGTCGCTCTTAACGACTATTATAAGCCAAAACCTGACGACGTTAAGACCAACCACAAATGGGGAAGATACGGGGGCATCCGGTAAGTTAGACATAAACTTTTGTTTTGAGTAACAAATCATAACTTTTCTTAGTATTTGTTAGAAAGACAAATCTAAACTATTTTAATTGTTCTGTAACATAATTGCCTAATTAAGATTCAATGCTTACTTCATAATTTAAGAGTTATATATAGTTATAATTGATTATCTAAGGTGTGAACAAATAATTTATAATTGTCTGGTATTATAGGCGGGACGACGGAAGCGGAAGGCGCAACCACGCTCGCGCCGAAGACTACGGAGGAAAGCATTGAACAGTCCGTCGAGAAACTCGCTGCGGAAGCGGGTCTGCCCACGTGGGGCCTCGTCGCTATTTTGATAGGTAACGTTTATCGTATTCATTCCTTGACCCTCAGTTTCCTCCTTTTTTTCTATATCTTCATTCCTTTCCCACACTCAAATATATATGCTTTTATTGATTTTGACTCAAGTTTAATTGCCTACTCCTGAAGTCTCGTTTAAATTCCGCCCTTATCGCGAGATTTCATAATGAAAAGGAACGAAGGTAGTTATGTAAGCAATCGATTTGTCAATTTGTTCCATAAACAGTACGGTGAACGCAACGAGATGTTTATAATTTAATTGTGCAAGAGCTGTCACTGTTATGACACTCGTGTTGCCTGCTCTTGAGAGTTTATTTATTTATTTATGTATTTATTTTTGTTTTCTTTTGACAATTAATTCTGAGAAGAGAGGAAGTTATTCGATTTCGCAGACTTAGTGACGTTGAATAGTGAAGATTTATTTAGAAACTCGTCTTCATGAATAATCGATGTAAATGAGCACCATTATTAGATGAATATTTGACACGAAAAATAGCTTTCAAATACAAAGGAAAAAACTTCGTCGTAGAATATTGTAAATTGAAATTTTGAAGCGATAACAGAATGGCAGCTGTTCGTCAAATCTCTCGTGCTTTTGCAGCGCGCGTGAAAAGAGTGACACAATCAACAAATATTATCTATTATTGTCTGCTGTATGAGCTTAGCATGAATTGCTTTTAAATATAAATAATTATTATGTTTCAAGATTAGGCTTTATGATAGATATATAATAATATATTATTTCTACTTTAGCGTATTACATATTACCTTCGTTTCCTTCTTTTTAAACAATACCTTAAAACCAAATTTTTTTTATTATAAAATTTTTAATTTTTATTATTTTTAAAAAATCTATTTATTTCATATTAGTTTAAATATCTTTGAATATAAAATATGGAAAAATAATATTAAAAATGCATAATCGAAAATTTCAATACATATATATATATGTTTTTTCCATATTAAACTGAGAGAAGAATAGTTATATATATACATATATAATCCAAACAAACATCGTTTGAATAACTAATTGAATATATTGTATTAATGATCATGTTTTAACAATTTATGCAAGTATTTTACTGATAATTAAAATGTATATAATTAACTGAACGTATTAAAGTTAAACCTATTCTTTTCTCAGTAATATTATTAATTTTCTTTAATTATTTATGGCTGCTATTTTTGCATATAAACTTTTAAGATAATAAATAAGGCTTAAAATTTATAAAATAGAAATATTGATTTTCAGATAAGAGCGCTGTTATTTTTTATCATAATTTTTCAATTGTATTTTCTTCTCATGCTATTCTTTTAAAAGAAAACGTAGTTTCTAATAAATCATATATAAAAGCTTTTACTTTATTTTACATGAAATCTCGCTTTATACGTTTAAAATTGAAACGTGTATTGCCATTCATTATTTACGTTTACATGTTGCATGTCAAAGCTTACTAAGCTTTTGAAATTTGAAATTTTACTATAATAATTTTACAATACGTTATGTCATTTCATTTCAATAATATTTTTCTAATATTTATATTTAAAAATTTCGCATTTTTTATAGCTTTGCAAGCTTCAAATTTATTATCTTTCTTTTTGCATAGAAAATTTAAAAATTGAATATTAGCTATGACTCATTATTTAGTAATAATATCATAAAGAATTCAAACACGTCATGTTTAGAAAAGGCGCAGGATCAGTAACTTACATAATATACTGACGAAAATAACTAAAATAACGAAATAATAAATACTTTGAAAAATCCTTTATTACAGTTATATGTAAAAGAAGAGTATAGTTAATATACTAATAGAGTAGAAAGCAATGATGAATTCTAAGTAAGTAGATGATTTTCAGGATTAGTACAATATTTTTCCGCAAGCTCGTAGGTAAAACAAAATATAATTTAGTACATTTAAAATATTTTAATGGTTTTATTTATATAAATTTTTTGCACATTTAAATAATATCTAGTATCAGCTTAAATTTTCTCTATTAATAATTCACTTCTTCGCAAAGTAAATGCCAAATAGCAGCTTACGTTTTCAGCTGAAAGTTGAGTTTCAAATGAATATTCCAATACGCGCATAAATTTCTAAACGCATTTTCGATCGCTTGAACTTGAATTATAAAAAAAAGAAAGAAAAATTGTCAAACAAAAGCAAAAAATGAAAAAGAAGAAAAATGGGAAACTCAACTTTCGCCACTTGATATCGCCGCATGGGAGCTTACTAGGGCAGTTGCTTATGAAAAATATGGATGAATTTTCACCTCGGTCTCGCTCGTTCATCCGTCTCCCGTAGCAGTGGCCATCGTCATCCTCGGTGTTTGCGGTTTCTGCATAAGGAGATGCTTCCGCAAGCGGCGTTCAAAGGACGGGAAGAAGGGCCTGAAGGGCGCGGTCGACCTCAAGTCCGTGCAGCTGCTGGGCAGCACGTACAAGGACAAGGTAAGCCCGATCAGTTTCCTCTACGCTTGGTAGTCACGTAGGCGCCCCTCATTACAAGCGAGGTATCCGCTTCGGCATGTTCAGGTACAGCCGGACATGGAGGAGCTGACCGACAATGCCGAGGAACCCGACGAAGGCGAGAGCAAGCAAAGCGAGCAGAAGCTCGGCAGGCTTCTTTACAAGGTGAGTGTGAAGCTCCGGCCTGAGAAACTTCTTTCTCGACCATCTCAATTTTTGTTTTTTAACTCTCGGCACTCGTCGGTCTGAATTTCACATTTCTACGGGTTCACAATTTTCGATAACATCGCGTAAATACTCAATGTGACATTTCAATGTTTTGATTTTATTTGCGCGGCGAAGTAAATATTATTCGTGTATTATTCGTACAACAACTCTAAGCAGGCTTTTGTAATTTTAACTTTCTAAAATGTAGACTTAATTCTTGTAGAAATTGCGCGCGGGTAAAACGTAAATCTGATTAAATCCTCTCATTCACCAGAACATAAAAATTTAGGTACCACAAAAATTTAACTACCCTATCCCAAGGGAAATTTAAGCAGAAATTTAAACTTTATTAAATGAAAGAGAAAAGTACAAGTACGTATGAAAGTACAAGCTTTATTATACTCATAAACTAGTAATGGTTTATCTTACATTTTCTAAATGGATTAAGCATATTGTTTTAATATTTATTTTTAAGTTAAATTTTTAGTAAAAATCGGGATGAATAAAATAAGCTTATTATAATATTAATTTTTTTCATAAAAAAAAAGTATCTTTATAGTCACATAACTAACGGAATAATTTATCTTCGATATAACAAAAATATTTTAAATGTAAAATTAAAATTTCATTGAAAAATAAGCAAGAGTTATTCATACAAATACATTTGTGTTTTTATTAATATACACATTCAAAGGCATGCAATCCATCAGTAACTAAATACACCGATCCGAGAAACTTTTTCTATAACTGCAGTAGTTTTACGTTTCGTAAAACAACTATTTGCTCTGAAAATACAAACAGAGCCGAAGGTCCGCGTGCGCGCTCGGTAATAAACACCTATAGAAAAATCATCAGTGCACCGATCGACCAGAAGACAATTAACGAGTATGAGAAACGAGAAAAAAAAGTCCGTGTTTACACGCTCACACGCGGGTAGTACATTCCCGCGCGCGCGCGCAGCTTCTGCTAGAGAGAGACAAAATAAAATTCTGACGTCGCGGCAAGTCTCAAGTGAATGTCTATTGATCGTCGGAGCTTACTCGCTCCGTCTCTGTCTCTCGACTTCTATCTCCCTCTCTCTCTCTCTCTTTCTCTCGCCCCCTCTCGCGCTCGCTCTTTCGCTATTTCTCTAGCCTCCTTGTGGTGCGCGCTCATGTGAGGAACTGCGCGAGAGCTAGAGCGAGAGGGGAAATAGTAAACCAGAATGAATACGAGGTAACGCAAGAGAGTAAGAGGGAGAGAGAAAGAAAGGGCGCGTGAAGGAGAATCAGAGATGAAGCCAGTAAGAAAGAGAAGGAAATAATTCGTATGCGTAGATGGGTGTGGGTGTCTGTATATGTATATATGCGTGTGTATATTGTTATATGTTTGTGGGGGAAAGAGAAAAAGAGCGACTGAAATGCTCCAATTGTATGAATTGGAGAAATAAAAGGAGGGGACCCGATTAAAAAATCCATACCATGTTCTTACGTGTGTAGGAAAATGGTACAGAATATTAAATGGATTCTTTTGTGTCGCGTAAATTCGATATCAGTTTCTCTACGTAAATATTGTCGGATTAATTTTTTTTATTAAATTACCTTCATCTTGTTAATAGAAATAATAAATGGCGATCTCTTTCGTTTTGTAACTTTTTAGATTAAATTCTGCTAAAAGCATCAGAATTAATTACTATACAATAAACTGCTAAATTATTGCTACCATTAGAGACCCTTTTATACAAAATAACGAAAGTAAATGTATCTCGGGAACGGACCGAACGTATTCTGCTAAATGATGCAGAATCACGGGAAAAGGGGATGAAAAATCAGCCTCTTCTCGGTCATCCGCAAGCTCGTACGTGTGCACATATAGTATATATATATATATATATATATACACGCGTCCGTGTGCGAGAACGAGAGCGAAGATCGATGAGGCAATAAAAGACCAAGCACTAACTGACAATTGTCTCTGTCCCACCCTACTGCCCTCCTGACTCGCAGCTGGAGTACGACTTCAACTCGAACAGCCTGGCGGTGACCGTGAACAAGGCCGAGGAGCTTCCGGCTCTCGACATGGGCGGCACCTCCGATCCCTACGTCAAGGTCTATCTGCTGCCGGACAAGAAGAAGAAGTTCGAAACCAAGGTTCATAGGAAGACGTTGAATCCTGAGTTCAACGAGACTTTCACGTTTAAGGTATGCGAGTCACGTCGTATTATCTACATTGCCTTTCTCGTTCTATCTTTTATTTGCAATTGGCGGAGAAAAAATTTATGAAAATAACTATTAGCTGATTTAGACGATTGAGCAAAAGAATAATACAGTTTTAGGATAATTGCCTTATGTTGAATCCAATGCAGATCACCTCTTAATGATTCGATATTTTCTTTTTTTATACACTGACACATTTTTTCATCTTTCTCGGTTTAGTACCTTGGTACTCATTAGAATTAGTCCCAATTACAACTTTTTCCCGTATGTACGACATTAAGATCCCCTGAATAGTGAAAATCACATCATCAAATGGTCATTGTCCGTTGCACTCTTTGTCAAGGACAGTGCTGACAAATATATCGGGACATTCCATTACTGTCAATGTCATTATAATGCTAGCCTTACAGCACGAATTTTTTAAGTTTAGTCTATTTATAGTATCACTTACAATTAAGTAGCAGAGTAAACAATTTAGTACTTATGCTGCGTGATGTAGTGGAAAGAATCGCATTTGTTTGCTTTGATTGCTGAAAATAAAGAATAGTCTATAATAATAGACTATTATATAAGTTGGTACCGGTTATTTTGAACTTCATCACGGCTAATTTATTTTCAGTGTTAACTATAAATTTAGTTTTCATTAGCGTGCAATAAAGTAAGTAGTATTGCTATGTTTAGACGGAAAATCTAATAGCTTTATAACTGCTGGTTTTAACAGTTAATTAAATGCTATTACTTAGAGAAAGTACATTTTCACATGGAAAGTACAAATCAAATATCAATATCCAATTACAACTAACTTAATCCTATCAAAGTAGAACTCAGTTGTACTATTAATATGACTTATAATACCTCTCGTTAATTATTTTCGTATTCTAATTCTAAAAGTTGTGATAATCATTATAACATAACTATGAAATTATATTATAATTGATGAATTTTATTTATAGAGTGTACCTTACGCTGATGCGATGAACAAGACGTTGGTGTTCGCCATCTTCGATTTCGATAGATTCTCGAAACACGACCAAATCGGCGAAGTAAAGGTTCCGCTTTGCCAGATTGATTTGGCGCAAACAATCGAGGAATGGCGAGAGCTGCAGAGCGTCGAGGGCGAAGGAGCAGGAGTAAGTGTGCATGGAATCTATTAAAACGTCTTTGAAAAAAATTGAACATGACCATTATTTTAGCACAATTATAAACAACAATAATAACCTACTGATTCTTTGTAGGTATTAAATCATGTAGAGCTTTTTTAAAGCATTATTGATTTATAACCTACTAGCTTAATGTTTCCAAATCACTGGATTTATTACAATCTTCTTCATAAAAATATCATTAAATAATTGCAAGGTTGAATATGAAGCTGCAAAAGGATGCTATTGTAAATGATGTATGCATTTCCAGTTTACAAGCAAAGCATGCATAATATATTCTTATGTAATATATTAATTATCTTAAAATGATTAAATTGGAAATTATTATTTAAATATTGCACTTAAAAAAAATGGAGACAGCTGATTCATGTCTTAAGAAGACAGTTTAAGCTTCATCTTTCATAATTAAACATGAATGAATTTTCAAATTTTGTTAAAGTACATGATATGATTGTTTTTCACACGAAAATTCCTAAAATTTGTATTCTTAGTCAACAGATTTAACCACAGTATCACTTTAACCTTGACACTCGATAATAAAACGTTTTATTCTTTCTTATCGAATTTTCTTTATTTAAGGGTTCGTAAAATCTTTTATGCGTGGCAGTTTTTTTCATTTCCCAAGGTTGAAATTAGAATCGCGTTTACTTATAAGTTTCTATTGAAAAATATGTGTATAAAATAATATTACCTACTAATGATAAGTAGAAACATTAAATTATATTTTTAAGAAACTGCCGTACAATTGATACTTATACACTATTTAATTTACAGGATAACAAACTCGGCGACATCTGCTTCTCTCTGCGATACGTGCCGACTGCCGGCAAATTGACCGTCGTCATTCTGGAGGCTAAGAACCTGAAGAAGATGGACGTCGGCGGTCTCTCAGATCCCTACGTCAAGATCGCACTGATGCAGAACGGCAAACGACTGAAGAAAAAGAAGACGTCCATCAAAAAGTGCACTCTTAATCCGTACTACAACGAATCTTTCACCTTTGAAGTACCATTCGAACAGATCCAGGTAAGATGAGAATTATTACTGATTCTATTCGCATAGAGTCAAACCTATTCAATAAATTACTAAATTAATAAATAATAAGCTCTCTAAATAGCGATATACAACTTTTACCGACAATTATAAAGAAGTTTTCAGAATTTAAAAACCTTGACCACTTGTTTACGTAAGATCATCTGTAGAAAATGCATATGAACCATCGATTTTGGCAGAGATTCAGTAAAATACGCATTAAAATGCCACGATTATGTGCAACATGAATAAATATCACCCCTGACTTATTTTTTTAAAGACATTTTACTATTTATAAAACTATATTCGATATAATAAAAATATATTTATTTGAATAATAAACGTTTATTTATCGAATTGTATTATTTCAAATTGATGGTTTAATAAAAAGATAATAGAGCTTTAGATGGCGAAAGAATAAATAACCACGAAAACATTGAATTTAACAGTAACATGGTAGCCAGAGAATATAAACCCTTGATTGTCCTTTACAGAAAGTGAATCTGATGGTCACCGTGGTGGACTACGATCGCATTGGTACGTCCGAGCCCATTGGTAAGGTCGTGCTTGGCTACAACGCGAGCGGCACCGAGCTCCGACATTGGTCGGACATGTTGGCATCGCCGAGACGTCCGATTGCCCAGTGGCACACGCTCAAAGACCCCGAAGACGGAGATAAGAAGGACTAAGATGGTTCCAAATCGTACTAAGGGTAAATAATACTTATTATCCTTTATGCATTATTTTACACGAAAATTGGGTTAAATTACAAGAGAAATGATGGTTCTGTACTAGACTTGTTAACGATAATAAGAGAAATTTAATAAAAAAAAATTCTTTCGCAAAGTATATTTTCTGTGTTACTTATCCTACCTTAGTTATATTCTCTCTAATATTTGATTTAGTTGCCTTGAAAATACAGGATACGAGATTCTTGAAAAAAGACAGAAATCCAATATCTTACTGGCAACTTTTTAAATTTAATAAAATGTTACCACAAAAAAAACCTTGTGGCAGCCTGTCACACGATATCGCAATATTTTGCTACGAAATCAATATACAAATGCGTTAATTTTCGTGAACATAATTTAGTTGATCATTCTATTCTTTTCTTATTAAAAAAACAATTGAATGTTGGCACGCTTCAACAAAAAGAATATGTAAAACACATTTAATGATATTTGAATAGTTGAATAATAAATGTTTGAATAAATAATGTTCCTTTTCTTTTCAGGAAGCAAAACAATGTTGAAGAAGGATTACCAAAAATTGAGAAATAAAAAACAAATACTTCATAGGCATACTAAACGATCTTATGATTAATTGAAGAAACAAGAGAAAAGATAAGAAACAGACAAACAAACAACAATAAAAAAAAATACCAACAAGAAAGAGTTAGCGTTAACGATATGTTCTCATGGAGTGTAGTGTCTTGTATATACACATACTATATCAGCTATACTTCTCTCTGTAGACGTAACGGTTATGAGTTATAATATGATTATTTAAGAAGAAACAAGAGAAAACTAAATAAGAGAAATCGCGACGCGTCCTTTTAACGAAGACACGAACACGCAAAACGCATTGCAAACCTACGCATTCCAAAGAGCTTTTTCATATTTAAGACATATAACTAATTTATTTTCATTTTCGTTTCGATTTAATGACGAATTATAAATATAAATATACGATATTACTTAACGAAACGATAAAAAAAACCTCGTTGTATTGAAAGAAAAAGAACGATGAAAGTTCCCAGTTGTATTTCGTCTGTACAAAATAAAAACTACGGGAAAAAATATAAATAAACTAAGTTCGTTTCTTTTAAACGTCCTTCCTTTCGCTTCATAAATTCATTATACTTCACGTTGTGACGTTCATTTTTATACGCGAAGGAACAATGCTTTTGTCTGCGCTGTCTTCGTTGCAATACATACGATTATTACAAATTGATACAAATTGAAACAAAAAAAAAAATGAAAGAAAGAAAGGATTTAAAAAAAAAAGTAACAGTAGAAACTTACGCTACACTCGCTCCGGGCGTTCGCGTCTTTAAAGCGGTTTCGTCGACAATATATATACATATATACATATATTATATTTGCTTCTCGTATAAGCGAAAACTCGCCGTTACGCTGCGTCGAGCGACGCATCGGCAGGGATCCACGATGAAAAAGTAAACATTCTAAATAACAAAAAAACAAAAATTAATAATGTGACTATAAGCACGCGCATCGTTCGTACGACCAACTAACGTAAAGACGAGGAAAAAGAGAAAAAGCGATTCGTCATTCGAACAGCCGCGGATCGTCGAACGTTATAAATATATATAATATAGATTCCGGAAAGTGAACAAAAAAAATGATAGATAAAAAAAAACTACTGGCCTATATTAGTTGACGCGGAATGAGTCGCGCGAACGATGCCGTCGAGAAGATCTGAAATGCTTAATGAGGAATAGCGATGAGGAGGCGAAAATGTGTGTGTTATAATCCTTTGCGTCGCAGCGCCAAGCGTTCGGCGATCGATCGGCCTGTAAATTTCGCGCGCTCGTGCAAGCTCAGTTGTTGTCTTCTGTCGAAAAAACATAGGATAGAAACGAATGGCACATGGGAGGCATGTAAATAATTTTCAAAACTTTATCGCTAAGAGATTAACGAGTAGAGGACATTTCCTTTTCAACCTTCTTTACCCTCATCGACGCACGTTCGACACACGCGTATAGCCAAGTGCATCGAAGATGTCAAAGCACCAACCAGTAGATAAGTTATATCGATGGGAGAACGGAGGCAAGCGCGATTATAAAAAAAAAAAAACAGGCGACTAGAAAATTTTGAAGATTTTTTTACATGTTTCTATGTATCACGCGTTTCTGCTAGATTTTTTCCAGATAATGTATTAATGAACCGTGGCGTTTTAATGAAGAATTACATATAGTTATTCTTATTATTATGATTATTATAATCGAAACCCTGATTGATATCGACGGCGTATTTACATATACGTATTTATGCGTATTAATCATTACCTATAAAACTTCTTTGTTATTATAAAAAAAAGTCACGAGAGATAAAAAAAGGTTATATATTTAATTGTAAGATGAAAGATAAAACAAAAAAGTGTATACTTTAACGTGTTGCTGGTATTATTGTAAGTTATATGACTTGAGAAAATCTATTATATTGAGAGAAAGGGAGAGAGAAAAAGAGCGCGAAAGTGAGATTATTAACAGAAAAAAAATATTAAAAATAAATAGGGAAACGAGTACCATAGACTCATCCACACACTAATGAAGTAATCGCTTGTTTCGAGAATTGAAGGAAAAAATGATGAATAAAGATTGTATAAGTAATTCAGTTTCGCGAGCTGATCCATATCGTGTCGCTTTACCACACCGTTACATAAAATATATACATATATAAATATAAATAACGCTGCTTGCGACTCGTGCGACGTGTATATTTTCCGACTCTTTGCATAATGTAACTCGCTTTGACACCACGCGCGCGCACACCGCACACGACTAATGAAACACAGCCACGCGCACCGTTCGTGAGTCTCCTTCGTTCGCCGATTGTTTTGTCTCGAGTACCTCTAGCAATTTATTGCGACGTAAGGCGCACTTTGATCTGTGTAAATACTTCCTTCCCCTCCACACCTAACCTAATTAAGAGAAAAATGAAATATGCCCGCCAAGATTAAAGTTTATGTTACGGTTTCGAAAGCGCGCCGATTAATTGTATTGTAACATCGCGCTTATATACACGTTGCTGAGCCACGTCTCTTTCCCTTGTAATTTTTGCGAGTACGTATGTGAAGATCCTTTTTTTATTGACTGAACAATGCCATACCGAGTAGTTATTGTATATTTTTTTAGTTCTCGTTGGAAAATTGAATTGTACTTATCGAATATTTTCCTCTCAAATGATGTTGTAATATATAAATTCAATGCACTGCATTATTATAACGTGCTAGAACTCGTTGCTAGGAAGTACAGTTGAAAGAATAGTGCGAGTATATCATTAGTCAGTCGTAAATAATTGATTTTCAGGAATCTGTCATCGTACACCCCGTTATATAAAGATTAAGAAAAATGGCCTTTCTTCAGCGATGCATTTTCATAAATTCACGCGTAAAAAAGCAGTGATTTCTCATTTCGTGGAGTGGAGATTATATATTGCGATTGGCAACGAGCGAGAGAGAGAGAGAGAGAGATATGATAAACAAGATGGGAACGTCGTGTTGAGAATAAGAGGATGAGAAAACGAAAAGACGATATATTGGTACCTGCAAAGCTTCGTCCGGTGTACATTAGCGTGTTCTTTCGTTCCTTCGATATTCCACCTTACCGTTCATTTCCGAGTTATCGATCGTTATATATTTCTATGATATTATATAAATATACATAAATAATATAATACACATGCGGTATGTAAGATTCCCGAAAAAAAATAATAATAAAGTAATAACAAAAATGCACGCATCAAAGTCAGTAATGATAATGACAAAATATCCCAGAGAAGATCGTTATACGCTAAAATAAACCAAACAAAAACTAAAAAATTAAAATTATGATAAATATATATATGAACAAACCTGCAGATGTTCGATTATTCGAATCTTTCGTCTCATCCGAGTCGAAGTATAGTAGACGCTTGAGTCGTCGTTTCAAATTCTTGCGCGATTCTCGCAATTGTGGAAAAAGAAACAAAAATAAAGCAGAAGAGGGGGCAAAGTCAAAGAGGACGCTATAAAAGCTATAATGCAATCGAAATTCAGCGCGTACGTAATATATACGTGCGTACGCGCATAATTACTATTGCAGACGTGCGAACGAAAGAGAAAGGATCGCGACGAGGAGAAAACGTGTAGTGCCCGCTCACACCGCGAACAAGAAAGAGAGAGAGAGAGAGAGAAAGAAAGAAAGAAAACCGAGGAAATAATAGCGAAACTATGATATTACTACGTAAAAGGCACGTGCACGTATCACCATACACCACACCGCGTATAACATATGCATCACACCACGTATCTCACTCACTCACCAGACACCTCACGGTATAAGCATAGCGAGACTATAACTAGAAAAGATGAAGAAAAAAAAAGTGGACGTATAAGAGACAAAAAAAAAACCGTAGTTGGCAGAATGCAGATCTTAGACTTTTAAGCCGAGCGAATCCACGGGAGCGCTGCTTTCACCGTCCTTTAACCGTTCGACGGTGAAAAAATGAGTTAATAGATCGCGATATTCGCCGGTTGTGAAAGGGTAAAAGAGTGAGAGCGAGAGAGGAAGGGAGAGAGAGAAAGAGTTCAGTTTTCCGCGAGGCTACAAGTGTATAAGCCCGCGCTTTTTTCACGTTGAATATTTATAGATTTGTTGTCGATCATCGCCGAACGGGAGGACGGTGAAATTGAGCGAACCCGATGGATTTTTGATATAGTGAATCGAATCGCGTAATAATTAAACTACTCCATTAAGAATACTCTTGGCAAGATTATCGTGTTCCTTTTTTTTCAAAAGGGAAATAAAAAAAAAAAGTATCTCTTCATCATCAGGACCAATGATTGACCGACTCACACTGCACGAGACGACGTACGAAAAAGAAACGGGACGCGGGAGGGAAGATTTATGCCAGGTTATAGCATGCCGTGCACACGTTATGTCGAGCAGATCAGCATACGCATCTTAAAAGTATATAAGCTTAGTCGTTTCGAGTGAACTCGAGTGCGCAGATGTATAGCAAATGCTATATATTATATATACTCTCATCGCGACATTCACAATTTCCATCTTTGTATCGATCGTAGATCATAGCACATCGAATTACATACATCTCTAAATTAATCGAACCATAGCATAACGCAACAGATTTTATCGAAGACTTAACGAGGACAGCTCGGACAATTACTTGGGAAATATAACACCACAGAGGCTCACGAGACGCCGCGTCGACTACTGTTGAACACACACATACACGAAAAGATATCACCGCATGCGCACGCGCGCGCGTATATAGGGTCATATAATATACGAATCTCGAAAGTGAGGGGAGAAAGGGAAAAGGGAGCAAAGCTAATCCACGTTCGGAGCGAATCGTCATTTACCATTTAAAAGAGGTCACACGCCCATCCCCTCTCGCATTATCATACATATCGCTGATGCATTCATACGAACGCGAGCTGCAAGCACAAGTCGTAAGATAAGGTCGAAGACACACACATACACATACAAGTGCGCGAGGGAAGCTTGACTAAACAAGGAATATAATACATGTACGTGGCTTGCATTCTCTTTAGGGGCGCGTCTACATACCAAAGGTCTGCATAGAAATATATAGAAGTTAGAGCGTCGTCGTACCGTAGAAACCCGAAAAAAACCGTACAGTAGATAGTTAAGCTAATGAATGGAAAGCCTCTGATCGACGGAGGGGAAACGCGCGTTGCAACAGTATAAGGGAATACGGAAAGAAGCTTATATTCTTTGCATTTCGGCATTCGCGGAGCGTACTCGAATATATAGGTACCGGGAGTTTGCTCGACGGACAGACTGTATTTAAATATATCTTGAAGGGGAATCAACGATCTGCCGAGTCTGTTTGGCCGGTCGCCGCGATCGGTATAATAATGCTCGAGAAACGAGAACAATGTAAGAGTTTAATACACCACGTGCCTAAATACAAATATACCTCGATGCCTGTGCACCAATTTTCGTTTGGACGGCTGATGTATAAAGCGATCGTGTGGTAGAAGGAGAAGCAGCAGCAGCAGCAGCAAGATTAACGAGAGTGGCGCGAGACATTGACTAATCGCCGAATTCTCAGGGAACGTAGTAGTCTGAAATTTCTTCTTTTATTGTAACGTATATAACCTCTTGTATATTATACTTTACACGTTTGCGTTTCGCGATTACAAAGTTAATATCGAGAACAACAACATCGAGTGTAAATCGCGCGTTTTTTTACCCTGCGACGGTTCTACGTATATTATTCAAAATAAATTAGAATGGACGTACGTTCATAAGACGTATAATGTTTTAGAGAATTTGCTCTGATAAATTTACTTTGAAAAAAAAAAATTAAGAGTTCGCGAACAGATCAAAGGGTATTATATAGTTTTGCTGTTACGATACGTGAACTTTTAATCGACTGTACTTACTGAGACGAACAATTAATCCAGAACAATATTGACAACAGGTGTCTTGACAATGAATAAAAAAAAATAGAATGAACGTGTAAAATAAGCACTGAAATCACTCGCAATCACGGTTGCTCATAGATAAACGTCACATTTGCGCGTGTAGTAGAGAAATATCCATCGAATCGCCAAAACATCAATCAATCAATCAATCAACCAATCAATCACCGTCATTCATGAACATCGCTAAGGCCTGCCCGATGTCGATAAACTCTCTTTATTTCGAGTACGCTCCAAGTGATTACTTTTGTTTTGCATTTATTTTCTAAAAATATCTGATTTGAGTATAGTACATAATCATAACCCATCATTCGTTGGAAATCAGATTATTTCGAATTCACAAAGTTTAAATAACGAGATGAGGATAGAAGACGAAAAAAATTCAATATAAAATAAAAGCTTTAATATATGGAGTCGAAATAAAAACATTATTCTAAATGTTCGTCTGTGAAACTTAATCGTATACGTACATAAAATAAACAAAAAAAAACAAGTTTGCGCTTCGATCACTGTAAAGTTATATATGAGTCGCGACGATTCTATCTCTGAGTTTCACAAAGCTGCGCTTGAACGGTCCCATAAACACAGCGTTTTCTTGTTGCCTTATTTCAATGTGGCGCATAACATGCATTATAAAACCGTTTTCTCTATGATTGTACTGCGCCTCTCAAAGACTTTAGTTTTCGTTCCAACTTGAAAGACCATCGAAAACCAAAAAAAAAGACCACTGAAATCCGTGAACCGCCAAAAATCCTTTAACGACCAGCTGCGTGTGACTTTTAAACTTTAAACGACTGTTTCCCTCGTCTCTGGCGACGTAACACATATAATATATACAGCTTACGCATACGAAAACATAGACATACATACACACTCGCAATAACCGTAATGACGAAAAGAAAAAACACACACACACACACACCGTCGCGTGTGCGTATGTGACGAGCCGCAGAACAAAAACAAAATGAGTCTCTGAGGGGAGAAAGAGAGTGAGAGAGAGAGAGAGAACGAAGGAGAGAAAGGCGGAGGAGGAAGAGTAAAGAGCGCGAGAGAGTCGTTAATAAATGGAGTGTGCGCACGCGCGCGCGCGCTAAACAATTGTCGTTTTGCCGGCGGGACGACACTTTCTTCTTTTATCGCATACATGCACATGCGGCGAGCGCGCGCACGAATCGTGTAAATAGTAAAGGCCGCGTGTATACGTGTAACGCTTCGTTTCCTTTTTCGTCCAGGGGGGTTGAGAGAAAGAGTACAGCATGACCAAGAGAGAAAGGTAGACAGATAAGCTCCGGAAATGAGGAAGTGGATGACGAGCGCGTTATATATATATGCGTGAAAGGGTAGCACACGTAAACGTTCGCTTTCAGCAAAGTGACACAATAATAATAACTTGAGCTCATTTCTTTCGTTACGTTTGCGCTTCGACGAGTTGTGTGTTTGTGCGCGTATGTGTGTGTAAGCGCCTCTCTCGCAATTATCGTCATAGAGGCGCCTATGCTGCCGGCGTTTTTATTCTTTTCCTAAGCACTCATACACACACATACACATACATACACTCGCCTCACCTGCACTTGTCTTTTGCGTTATGCAGCAGACGAAGGCACATGTGTACGCTCGCGTATAATACTGTATGCGAAAGCGGAGCGAGTTGCAAGAAGAAGAAATAAGATGAATATGCCTCACACGCGACTTTATTTTTTTGCATGGCATCATGAGTGGCCGCTGCTGGCTTTCACTCTTTTATTACTCCGAGAGTAGTGAGAGAGCGGGAGAGGGAGAGGTTGTATCTTGTGCTTGGAATTATAATGTATTTATTATTTATGGGTGTATATTTATAGTTTAACGCTTGTTCGTCTGTGGTTAGTAAAAGGTTAGAGCTTTGCGTTATATAGAGTTCTCATTCGAATATAAGTAAATTATTTTAGTGTTTTGATGTTGAATATTTATTTGACTGTTACACATATAATATACCATTGTTCAAATCCCATCGGTTGTATAATTAATTTATTTCATTGAAGCGTTATGTTTAATTAGGGTATATACATATATATGAGAGAAAGTTTTTTTACTTAAATGTAAATATGAATTTGCATTGTACTTGTAATTACGTGTTTAATTAAAGAGGAACTCTTAATTAATGTATGCAGACGATATAGTATTAAAATTGCGTTGCGCATCTTTTTTTTTCTTTTTTTTTTTTTAATGAAGTGAAATTTTTGCTGACGCTGTGTCATTTTAAACGTCTATTGTGATGTAATTACATTGCTCTGATTTAGCATTACGGTATGAAAAGCTCATTCGTGCATAACATTAAACCTTTATTATGTTTACTTTCCGTGTATGTTCTAACAAAGTTGACCAACGATCTATATACGATAATAAGTAAAAACAAGTTTTTGATTTGATGTTGTCGGAAAGTGAGAAAAAATATATAAAGATATGACAAATTACAAAGTACGTGCGTTATAACTGCACATTGCGTCAACTCGTGTACGCTCGATTTCGCGCGAGACGCGAAAAATCTCGTGGACGTGTGCAATAATTCGCCTTGCCGTTCCTTTCGTGCATTTCCACGCTGCCGTCGCGTGGCAAACTATATATACGCACTCATTCCATGCTTTCGCAATTCCGGAATTTCGCTGTTTCACGGATGTATTAGCTGTGCGTATATGTGAGAGTGGCAGGAAGAGAGAAAAAGAAGTCATGGATAATGCGCGGTGGGTAAAAGAGGCATGCGACGAAAGAAATAGCGACGGGCAGGATTCAAACATTTTTTCTCGTTTCATTCCTAATTATAATAGTGTGTAGCTTTGGCAGACGAAGTCTGTGTTCTTTGCTGTAACATAAGAGGGGAAAATTTTCGCCAAAAGAATGCAAAAATTAATTCAAAATGTAACAAAAAAAAATAAAATAAAAAGCAACGTATTCGTTCCTAGTTATAAACAGCGCAAGAAATCCGAAACGCGTAAACGCTCACATAAAAAACCGCTAACCAACAACAGTCAGTTGTCGCATATGGCGCGGAACGAAGAGCTCGTAATAATTCGCGATCAGCGACGTCCGGCGCACACTTTTACGAAAGAAGTATACATAATGAAAGATTATATTTTCCACTGTACACCAAGCGATCCGAAACAATTCGTACTAACCAAACCAACGGAATCTGAAACAATGTATAATCGACTTGAAACACAACCTCTCTTCCGATGGACGTTTATATTTTTTGCTTTGTTTAATATAATAGAGCGCTCGGCTTTTCACTTTGAAAATACAAATTTACGTCTGAACGTCGACGAGTGGCCACGTTCGAGAAAGTGCCAAGAGAAAAAAGAACGAGAAATTATGGCTCTTCGTTCTTTGGCTCTTTCTCCTTCGATGGCTTTTTTTCGCTAGTGCGCAGAACGGTATAGAACTCCTAACGGATAAAGTGGAAAAGAGAATCGACCTCCCTTATACATACATGAATACATATTAATGAATATTCCTACATGTAATCGGAATTTGAAGGAAAGCGACAAAAAAAAGAGAGAATAATACAAAACAAGAAAGAGACGCCCCCACCTCCCCCCCAAAAGCTTGCCGAGAGACGAAGGATGTGTATCAACCAATCTTGTAATCATTCCATTAAGTACTGTATTAAGGATTAGCGCGAACGATGTATTGTAAATCCATAGAAGTTATTATTATATCATAATTATTATGTAATAAATATTGTTGTTAACATAATGCCTTTACTTTGGCTCTCAAATATTATACAATTATTTCAATTTTACATGTTTCCTTTTATTAACGTATTTTTTTTTTTATATTATAACAACTGACAACAGCTATAATAGCATTAGATTTTGGTATGAAATGCAAAATACATACGAGGCGAATGATGTTTAGAATTATTTTTAATTATGCTAAGACTTATTTACAAAATTTACAACGATAATGAATAATCTTTTTACATATATATTTTGACTTTAATTTTTCTTTTGATTCTTTCATAATGATTACTTATTCATTTAATACGTTGTTATTATTATTATTTTGTATGCATTTTACCCTTCATTCCAAAAGTAACGAAACTAAACTAATATATTATAAAAATCTACAAACTATCATCGCAAACAGTAATATAATATTGTTGCATAATTTATTAAATATATAAAAATACTTAAGATCTACGAGGATAGTTCATGCACGTACGTAATCACCTATTGTTTATACTTATCAAACAACTAACATACAAAATAATAACAAATCTTTAGTCTCGGTGATTTTCTCCCCAAGATGAATCAATCCAAATTCTATATATTTTGTTATCTAATGAATGTGAAAAAGCCACATGAAATCGCAATGAGATAAATATGTTAGATTCGAGATATCACTTTAAATAAAATCACCACAATTTACAAAACGTTTTAGCTCACTTGTTACGTTGAATAAATGGGCAATGAAGGAAGCACTACACAACTGAACACAACATAGCGTGGCCCAAATGCGCGAAACGCTTATACGCAAGACGGGCGCATTTGTATCATATAATATAACGAACTACTTAAACCTACACGTGGTATACGAGTCTACGAGGAAAGTACAAAAAGACAATAATAATAATAATAATAATAATAATAATAATAATAACGATAATGATAATGACGAGAAGGTAGTTCGTCGCTATTCTATGATAATGTTGATTAGTTGCTTCAGCAGGCTTAATACTGGCGGTAGGACGATCGCTTCCGATTTGTCGGGCGCTGCTTTTTTACGGGAAGTCCGCGGGCGTACGGTTTGTGTGCGTTTGTTGATAGATAGAAGATGCCTCTTGCTCTGAAAGCAGAATTTTATTTCATAATTCGAACGTCATAATAGTTAACGAAGCTGAGAGCTAAACAATTTTTTCTATAAAAATATCTAATTTCTTTATTTTTAATTTATATAATTTTAAAAAAAGTGCAATGGTATTTTAAAATTTATTTTGTTAGATGCATACATCCAGGAAATACTGTAAAACAATAATATACTTGAGGAAATAGACAATAAATTACTTACGTATGTGGGGTATCCTCCCCCATTGGTACGTGTTGTTCTTCTGTTGGGTTGCACCATCCTATCAGGTAAGAAAATAGATTTGCGCATGGCGCTGCCCAAAATCCTACTTTTGTCGTGATCGATTCTATGTAATAAGGCGTCACCTTTGTATGGTCGCACGACAGTGTTTCTACAGAATAAACAAATAATAAAGTTTTTTATTTAGTGCACAATGAAAATAAATTTTAATTTCAGACATTTAATTTCTTTTCTTTAGTTTCTATCTCAAATTGATTTAAATTTACTTTATATTTTCAATTACTTTACTCTTCAAAGTCATTTAAGTGGTGTATCCAAATTGATTCGTAATTTAGTTGAAGAACAATCATGACGTATGTAATTTAGAAAAAAAGAATTTTTTTCAATGCTACGACACTTACGGAGAATCGACGAGGTCGCGCATCCGGGCTGGCTTGATCCACCATTCACATAAAAATCGGCATGGCCGTTTGGGCCCCACTGTCCCAGTATTCCAGCTCCCGTGTGGATCACATCGACAAAATGAGCATCGGTCTCGTCTAAGTCCCGCGACCGATTTCCATTCATATAGAAAAATATCGTAGGATCGAGCCCTGTCGTTTTCAACAGCACAAAAAACCATTCCACATGGTCCTTATATTAATTGATTTGCACACGTTACTTTATACGCACCACAACCATTATTCATTTATTTTCTTGCGACACGCGATCGAAATATTTAGCACACGTTTCATAAATCAAGTATAAAGGAAACTTTATGTGAATTTTGTTTTTTGACCTCTTGGAGTATATTCTTATATTTTTTTTTTGTTAAACGATTTGGTCGTTATTTCAATCGCAAGTCGATCCGATAAAAAATCGTTGATATAAAAATAAATCATATATATATGCGAATCGGAATGGATAATTACCGGTGATCCTGCCCAATTTGTCATCGGGCAGATAATTGGCGATGAGGCCAGCTATGTGAGCTCCGACGCTGTAACCCAGCACGTGGATGCTCTCGACCGTGGTGCCGCGCGGATGATCCCTCAGGTACCTTACCAACTGAGCAATACATCGTGAGCAGAAATCAGGCCCCCAGGATATTTGCGAGAGACAGGGCTCCCGTACCAAAGAGCCGTAATCGACGATTATAATATTGTAATCGCCCCGCGTGAAATACGCTGAAATGCACGCGCGGCAACGAGGGCCGCCAATCGGTCAGTCGGGAGATAATATTTGCTTGGATTTAAGCGTTAGTACGATTGAAAGAGACGCCCGAGTACTTGTATGCGTGACTCGGCGCGATTGCGCTCTTGGACTATGATGGATAATGTCGATGAGCAGGTGAGTATATATATATATATATATGCGTTAATCTCGATATGCAGGAATTTATTGTGAAATGATTTTGCCGAGTTATTCAATCGATTTAAATTCAACATTTTTTTTTTTTGCCTTTCTTTTTAGTCGTTGTTCCAGTTATATTTGTTTATTGAGAGCAAATGAAGTTTATAAGAATGATATTCATTCATGACAACGGTAAAGTGAGTATGTAGGATTTGATTTTGTTAACTATGCAGATGTTCAGTATTGCAAAATAATTAGGACTTGGAATTAAATGAACATCGTATATAAGCAAACTTGGTGAATGCGTTTGCGAAAGAGGAATGTGTAGACGTAGTAATGAAAGGAACGAAATTAAAAAAAAAAAAAATTATTTAATTCCAACATTACTAGTAAATACCTTTCCGAAGATCAGTGCTAGGCGCCAAATTCCTCCCTCCGCCGAAGCCATGGATGATAATTTTCGTTGGATGATTCGGATTGAAGTAAGATTTCGTCAAGGAATCTTTCCGCGTCACATCCAAGAGCAAGGGATTCTGCTGCGTCTCCCTGCATTGCGTAAAAGCAATTTAATAAAATAATTATCTTTATATCCACCATAATTGCAAATAAAATATAACGCGAATAAATTTCGAAACATGCTTTTCAAGGACTTGGGACAAAAACGCGAACATCTCTCCGATGGGTATTATAAACGTGTATATACGAGACTCCATTAGCATAATATTGCAATTCTCCTGCAGAAGCGTGACGTATGGTCAACGGGAATACTTCCATTACATAACTCCTAAATTGGGTCAAGTTAGGACCCTCACATCTAGTGTACGCAACCGAATCTCTATGGAAAAAAACCGATCGATCCATTTGGCCTAGCTTGAAATCAACGAAAAACAAACAAGACCGAAAGTAAACAAAAGAATCGATAAAAAACGCGAAGAAGAAGAAGAAGAGGAGACCGACTAGGGTAAAAAAACGTCTGGCAAGAACCGGTATAACACTATGATGCAAACGTCATTAATTCTCGCGCGACTCTGCGGCGATGGTGCGGTGGCAGAGTGCCATTTTTTACCATGCGTACCAACGTCTATGCGCCTTGTCGGGTGCTATACGTATATACAAGCAACGAGCGGAGACGCCGCCACAGCCGTGCGGAGAAAGGTGGCCGTGCCGTATTGGGGTCACTTTCAGTCGAGAGTGTGTATATATACAACGAGATGATCGTGATCTTGAAAGCGAGAGTCTTTGGCGAGTCGCGCCTGACTGTGTACGTCTGATATCTATCTGTATACGCATGTGTGTGTGTCTGTGTATATGAGCTGGCGAGGTCCCTGTCTGAATGCCGGAGGGATTGTTTCGCGAATTTCGCCGAGATGAGAGTTGTATTGATTGACCTAACTATTTATATGTAGCTACAGATTGTATAGCTGACGTTTTAAGCGTAATTCTGCTTTGGAAATACATAATTGTAAGGAAACTGTGATCATGCGAAATTGCATAGAATTTTCAGATACCACTTTCTTCTCGTGTCTATTTTAGTCTCTATGAATAAAACAGTTTTAGATAGTAAAATTTCTTTGAATTACGGTAGATATGCGATAGGAATAATGTTACGTTCTTAACAAATATATGTGATCGCTTATAATGTCTGAAATATTACTTGTTGTCATTATATAGTCAAAGTAACGAATGGAAGTTGATGAACCTTAAAAAGACTTGACTGGAATACGAAAAGAAAATTTTGTAACGATTACCATACTTAGAAGTAGTTTACGTGACAACTTTTTTTTTTCTTTGCGTTTGTAGACATTCTCAATCGTTATGAAATGCATGGCCAGGCATACGAAACTATAGTTATATGCTACATTATATATTGTATGTCACATGAAAAGTCACGTATTATGAGTTATTTATAAAGATTCAATGACCGGTGAGTTTTTTTTCCATAATTACGGCTGATAATGCATTGGAAAAATAATTGAATGTGTCTAAAATGAGTTCATCGATATTTATCGGTAAAACGAAACTATAAATATTGAATTTTAGATTTCGATAAAGTTAGTTTCCTGCTGTTAGGAGGAAACGATATATATAAACTTGATACTTTAAAAGGTTCCAACTTTCACATAATTAGCTATGTATAGAGTTATTAGAACAGATAAAATTGCATTACCTGTTTTTAGAAAATTTGCAGCTAACAAAAATGTTATTCTTTCAAGAATCGACTACAAATTGGTTAAAAAATATATATATGAGGAAGTCTGGTACAAAATCTCATTACATGAAAGTGACGTTTAGACAGAACTGGGTAGTATAAATTCATATATATATTTAAGATTTACTGACGCGTCAGTAATTTTATTTTTCTAACGGTACATGGCATGTGAAAGAAATTTTGCAATGTCAGTTTCAAAATATTTACTTTTTGTGCAACATAGTTCCTTGTTGTTTATATAACAAAACATTTTTCAATTAATTTTTAATGCTATAAATTTAAAACTAACTTTTTAAAAATTTTCAAACATAAAAAGTAGTAATTTTCATATAATATTTTAATCAATTTAAATTCATAACAAATTTGACAGCCTATTATATACAAGACAAGCCACTAAAAATGCAAATTAGATTGTCTTAATATAGTTTACACTACTTCTACACTTGCTTATTTTCTAGTCACGTACACCTCGAATATTTTAATGTGTGTTAATTGTTTGTCATAGTGCAGGTACAGGTACATTTTATGCTTCCTGTATAAACTTGGAATAAACAGTCTTTTGTTTCTAAAATAATTGTCACTTACTATTTCAAAACAAAATAAAGGATGTCCGTAATACATCTTTTACAACGCCATTAAGCATATTATACTAAACCAATGTTATTGAAATTTCATGTTTTTATGTGGAAATAATGTATCTTTTTTTAATTATTTTTTAAACATTTCCAATACAAAACACGATTTAATTTTTAAAACTTTAATTCATTTATTTTTTATTGATTATACTATTAGTTCTTTGTAAATAAAATATTTCATAAAAATTGTTTTGACATTAATGTTACAAGATTCTTATATTAAAGTGGCAATCGTTAAATATCTAAGATCATATCTATATTCACTTATAATAAAATATATTAAACCTACGTTCAATCAATCCACGTAACCAATTTCAAAAACATATAAAGAAAAAAGACTTACAAAAACACATGTATATTAGAAAAAACAATGCAACTCACCTTGTATACAAAAAGAACTGGATCTGTGAGTACGGGCAAGTGTACGGCGGCTTGGCACAGGACGTACTATTGAAAAGATCTTGCCAGGATTTGTTGTTTTGCGCCGTCACATCAACTAAAAGCAAACAGATCCAAACAATTGCAATTTAATTCGCGTTTATATAACCGTGTAATTCGATTGGCGTCTAATGGCGTTACGATAATTCCGAAGAGAAAAAGAGGAGAATAATGAGAGCATTGCACGAGACGATGCAAGAAAATGAGGTAAAGGTCGCGCGCTCTCCTAGCTCTTCGATTAATTTTTTGCTCTTGGCGATCGAGAGCAGAGCGACTGCTACTGCTGCTGCTACTGCTACTCCGCCACGGGTAATTAAACAGTTACGTCTGCGCGGGAGAAAGTTGTCGTAATAGGATTTAAGGCCAATAAAAGCAGGTGGCCTCTGGATATCGAAGCGGTGCTGCTTAATAAACACGATTAGAATTATGGAGGAAGTCGAGCGCGCGGGGAAGATCGACGGCGTTATGAGGTTTAACAGATTATGGCAGCCATGCGTGCTACCGCGCGCTCCGGCGTAATGCAATTCCGCGCTATTAGTTTAGTCTAGAGAAAATTAACGTGTTAACATACGACGTTGTAGTCGTTAGTCTCGACACTATATCTATCACAAAGTATTCTCTATGAATTTCGTCTTAAATATTTTCATTCTGCATACGAATTCCAGTTATTGGTCAAACCACTTTCTCAGTGCAATAACTTTCGAAATCAGCTATTAACAAATATTTTTGCTATAACTGAAAATTCTTATGGAATTCATTTTGAAAGTAGTTGAAAATTATAAAAATTGTCGAATAGAGATGTAAGGAGAATGGCAGTAGTAAAATAAACAATTAAATCTGCTTATTAACATTTTTCTTAGAAGCAAAGAACTCTAAACTATTTATCTAATTTCTTAAAATTATCTGAAAAGTATACATATTTTCTCTTGTTATATTTGCTTTAAGTTCAAAGACATAAATAACAACAAAAACATACCTCGACTCATTAATCTTAATTAAATAATTATGAAAACTAACTGTAAAAATATTTTAAGCAATCTCGCCGTTTTCTGTGCTTTGAGATAAAAACATTTGTGGTTCGAACTAATCGTGGATAATCAATAAACAATAAAAGTGAAAATTGGCATTTAAATGAAAAGCAATGATTAAGGCAAGGAATCTTTTTCATTTGGAATATATAGAATTTTCGCTTGCGAATGTGAATTATTATTTGTTTACAATATAGCGTATGATGCACAAAGAATAAATACAGTAAAATTATTTTTAGCAAAATCAAATTATTTAAGCCCAGTTCCTAAACAGTTATGCAAGAAAAAGTTTGTATAACTATTTCTAATATTTCGACTCTTTTTAATTCGCATTGCACGTTATTCACGTATATAATTTTCACAATTACTCGCTCAGTTTAATGTTAGGTGTGGAATAAAACTTTTTATACAAGAATTCCTTCTTCTCACCCTCGTTACGAATAGTGCGAACCCCATATATGAAAAAGTAATGCTTGTATCATTATATAATAAATAATTGCACGTGTTTTTGTTTTTCCCTAAAAGCACATTTTTCTTTCAAAAATTTTACATAATGCTTTTTTTATTACAATGACAAGTTGCAAAATCACGGAAAAAATTTTTGCGAACCACCTCACAGACTCGAACAGTAGGGTAGCGTTAAATTGACGTCACGATAAATTAATCCTCTTAAAGGCCATTGTTAAATAGCTAAATACTCGAGGCAATGTAAAAGAAAATTGCAATGAAAAGGCAGAAAACGCGCGTGCGTGTAGGAAAGTGAAAGAAGCGGGCTATTTTTCGCAAGGTACTGGCATGACGAAGAAAAGCGAGTGAGTTGAGAAATGCCCGAGTTTACTTGACGGAACTTGAACTTTTATGGAATTTTCACGAGTCAGCGATTGCGAAAGCAGCGATTCTCTAAAGATTCTCTCACACGCAGGTTGAATTGACTTCTTTTTTGCTTCGTCACGAGAGTGATTTTGTTTACATTAATATTAATTCAAAGAGAAAATACGTATATATTTAGCCTCTACATAATAGCGAGGTATTTTTATTTCAAAAGAAAGTGACATTTCATTCCATACGATACTTTAGTCTAAGAGAAATTTACATTCATAACAGATCAGTGAGTTAGCTTGTTGCAATTCAAAATACAATTTAATAACAAATATAACTTTTATTGATTTATTATTGTCCAATATTTAACGAATTACAAATAAAGGAAAATAATATTTGAGTATTAATCATTAATTTTCTTTTCAATGATAGTAATAATTACTTGCTATTACATAAACTATGATTCAGTAATTAATAATGTACACATAGATTATAAATAAGTATTCGAATTAATAATTTTACTCAACTTCGCAAATTAATTGTTAAAGTACAAATAAAAAAACAAAAACGTTCTCTACTATCTCTGTAGAACAATGATTTTTTTACTGATTTTAACTTATACGATTGACTATACGAATATATATCCCTTTCATAAAAAATCAATGCAAACACTACGATATCCAAAAACATGCCAAAAATATAGTCATCACGAAACCACGCATATAAATAAGTCACGCACGTTTGCATAACCACAGTACCGAAAAAGTTCCGCTTGCGATTGCCGAGTTTCCCGATGCGCGCAACTCATGATACAGGAGAGAAAGGCTTTATATCTCGCTCTCGTGAAAAAGCGCAAGAAATAAGGAATTAGGGACACGCGGAAGGAAGCGCGTGCGCAGCGGACATGCACTCATGCGTATACGCGCGTGCACGCTTCTATCGCTAATTGAACAATTGCAAGCACACGTGAATCACGCTCGTTACAAAAACTCACGAATATCGTGCGTGTACAGTTTTCGAACGAAGGGTGGTACAGTACGAGGGTGTGGATCTGGACCGGAAATCCTAGTAGGATGTGATTGCAAAGTTCGTAACAAATTCTTGTGCACTGATTACACCAGAAGTGCTTGCATCGCTGACGATTAATTGATACTGTATTGTCCGGACGCGTGCGGGCTTGTTATGCCTTTGTGTTATTGCATATATGGCTTATTGCGCGACGCAATGAAAGTTGTAATGCTCGCGCTTTGGAAAGGTAATTGCTGTGAAGATGAAATTCAACGGTGAATTCTCTGTTATTGGAAGTTAATTTGGAATGCTTTTGTTGTTCTCATGTGATCGCTATATATATATATATATATATATATATATATATAGTACGTTGTAGGGTTACTGAAACAATATTAGTTAATTTGATACTTTCTATATTAATTTGCGAAACCAGTGTTAGTAACTTCAAACTAATTAATTCTTTACTTACTGAAATCGTAAGAAAAACAATAATTCAGTGACTTTGTTCTACTTTGAGGATTTTTGAGTTTTTTTATGATATTTGCCATTGAGGAAAACACGCGAATCGAGGTACCAACTTAATATTGAGCGAAATTGAAATTCGTTTAACCGTGACCTAGTATCGGCCGGATACGACATACAAGGACTCACCAAATTGAACAATCTGGGCATTTACCATTTACAATTATAGCAAGTTTATAATATAGATGTCAGATCATATTCGACTAACTAATGGACAGAATGAAAAAAAACATCTAATTAGGTGAGAGAGTGTACTTTCTTTTACCGAGCAAGCACGCGTATTTGTGTCTTGTTGAAGTGATAATCAAAGTTAAAATTTTTTACTTTCATTATAGGAATAAACAAACATAACATTAACAGCATTATAAAACTTGCATTATAGACTTGAAATAAATATCTTTCTGATGCCTATATTAGTTTACAATTAACGTATTACTTGAATTTCGATGTTATAAAAATTGATTCAATGATTTTTTACATCAATACGTTCTATGAATGCAATCGTTTAATTTTGTTTTTATATTATAATTGATAAATATGAATAAATTATTTATAACCGAATAAGTCCACTTTTTGTAAAAATCGATTTAACCCCGGATTTTGTATCTTCAAATAGCCATTTTTCATTTACCACCTTCAGTAGTAGAATAAACGCGAACCGTACTATCAGATACGTCCACAGTTCCCGGAATAACCAAATAAGTCCATACTTTTTAGAGTTCTTACTCGGTTTTAACGTATCAAAAAATGTATAATCTGTTGAAATCAGCGTGTAAATATGTGTTTTGAATCTGTCAATTGACTAGTCAAGTATCGCGACTCATCTCATTTCTCCCGATCTTACATATAAGTTTGAACATTAAAATCCGCTTTTCTCGGACACTCGAAAAGTGGACTTATTCGGTTATTCCGGGAAGCGACAGATATACAATGAACATTTTTAAATATATTAAAACATATTTGATTATTATGTAAAAATAAGATGGTTATAGCATTCAAGTATAGGTATATATAATAACTAGTTCAATTTCGCAATATTTACGTTTGCTATAAGCACGTAACACGCATGAAAATTTCCATCGGAAGACACGTGCTCCGAATCATGATTGCATTTTTATTTACTTTAAGTATTATTTAAAGCAGAATTATTGCAATGAAAATTTACTTCAAAAATTTTCTCTTTTACCTTTTCTTATATTTAAATAACACATACAATATTCTTTCAAGATATTACAACAATGGTACATATAGACCACGTTATCGCGACTATTAAAATTCGTAATTAATCGTGGAAGTGATATATAAAAGGAAATACTCAAAAAAAAAATACATGCACTCTAGAAACTTTATTCGCCGAAGTTTCTCGTCTTACCGACCACGACTTTCTCTACTGCCATATGATTCGGTCTCGCGGGCGCCGCTTTAAAATTTGTCGTGTCTCATTCACGCAATATTCTCCCCCCGATAATAAATTTCACAACTGATTCTCATAAAATCGCTCATCATCATAGCCATACTAATGAAGAAACCGCAACGACACGACGACGTCTCCTCAACACTTATACACGTCCAATCAAACAGCGTACTCACAGTGAGAAAAATTTCGCGAGCAATCAGCGTAATAACCCGAGTCGCGTGCTAAGAACGCGGAAAATCCGCGTTGAGCGCGCTCCGCGGTAACCGATTTCCCCGCTGCGTGCGCGCTGGCGACGCGCGAAATTCAAATTATACCGCACCGCCGCGCTCTCTCAATCTACATAATAATAATAAAGCAAAATTGCATAAACTCACCGTAATTTCGGCACAAGACGAGTAGGAAGAGGATCGAAGTGGACACCGCGATACTGACCGCCATCTCCCGCACTCTCCCGTCGACCTATGATGATATAACATTGGATGCACCAGGCGCGCGCTTCACTAACTGGCTCGCGAGCGCGCACTGCTACTGCCGCGGCTGCTCGTGTCACACCTACCGCAGGAGTTCCTATATATGTATGTTATATATAATGCACACACGCGGAAAAGTTCGAAAGGCTTTCTTTCCAACTGAAGCGACGGAGTTGTAGTTCCCTCGTGAAAATAGCAGGCACACACGCGTGTGCGCGCACGTCTGATCGCTCAATGCCGAGTCATCGGCCGGCTGCTTCTACCTGCGCCTTCTGCTCCCGCGTGTGGAGGGAATTTTAGAAAGTAAAACGCCGTGTGCGCGCAAGACCGAGCGAACTCGAGAGTCTCCTCTCCGCGACTCTGATATCGTGCGCGCACGCCGCGCGAGTTTTATACGCGTGTGTGTTTGCGCCAGGAGAGGAGCGTGTCCGCGCAAACGAGAGAGAGAGAGAAAGAGATATCGCCGAGAGTGAGAGCGCTCAACCGGCGTGCAGTTTTAGGTGAGAGAGAGAGAGAGATGCGCGTGAGCAGTGCTGACCGATTCGTTGGGTGAATACTCACACACATACACGTATGCTACTTTACTTTCTTCCGTTCTAGTACGTGTGTATATGTGAGCGAGAAAGAAGTGGGGAAGTTTTCGAGATGGTATGGGGGTTTTTGCACGCCTCGGTGCAGAAGGAAGGGAGATAGCAGGTTGAGTCCAGCAGGTAGGTATTGTTTTGATTCGAGTTAACGGGATCGCAAAACAATGCACTTTTCTGCTTATGACGCACGAACATTTCTCACGATTTTAGTTAATGTCGCGAGGGAATTATGTAATGATTTTCTTCCAACTGTGCTATCATTTTGTATTTTATAATATTTTTAAAACGTAAACTGATGAAATTAAAATTTATGCAACGGTTGGAGTCGTTGCGCATTCCAGGATACTGTTGCTGTATAATAGTCCTTATCAAAAATTACTTTACGTCGTTAAAATTCAGATAAATAGTAATGTAGAATAGAGTTAATCAATTTTTTTTTTTGCAAAGCCAATGCAGACAGGCTATTTCATACTACAAGTTTCAAGTAATTGCAATAAGATAACGAAACGGATAAGTGAGTAAATAGGAAAATATCTACTTAAAGTAAATAGATAGGTTAAAATAACTTTTTTCTGTTATTTCATAAAATCAATCTTTTTTTTTTTTATAAAACACTGAGAGGGTATTGCATTTTAGTCATAGATTCTTATCATATAATTGAAAAATCAAGTTGACAGCAAAATATAAATATCATTTCTTAAAATGCAAAAAAAAAACGCATTAAATCGTGCTTTGTAAACACATATTTGTCATATTATACATTAATATGATGGGTAATAACTTATAATGGGTACATACTGTAGTAAATGATAGTGAATTAGTTTTAAAAGAAATTTTTTGGTTATACTTATTTGACAAAAATGTTGATGATTGTACTTGGCGACTCACGACTCATTACGTCGGAACCACCGTGAAAATTTCATTATGAAGAAAAATTGCTTTGCTTGTTTGGATATAGCTATAACTTGTCGGCTTGGTAAAAGATGGTACCTACTTGCTCTCTGCTTTAAAAATACACCATCCCTCGAAATCTGCTTCAAAATTGTGGCACTCTTCTAGTAAATCGACCAGTTATGCTTCACTTCCTGATTTTGAAAGCTCGTCGCATTCGAATGGCACTTTGGCATTGATTGACGAGGTAAATATTCATCGCAGTTTTAGTATTACAATCAAGATCTTGCTAAGTACCGATTAGAAATAACTGCTTAAGGATTGGTATCTTACTATGTTTATTTTTTATTGCCTACACAGAGAGTATTATATCATCAAAAAGAAATTTTAATTATTTATTGTATTGATATAGAATACCTCTGCTGTTATTCTCCTCATTCTAAATCTCCAAATATAAAAAGAACTTAAATAACATATTAAATTACTACAAGACTGTATAAAAATGTCACATTATATTAAAATTTTCTGTATCGATAGAAATTATAAAATTGAAAACTTGCAGGAACTTTAAAATACTCAGCTAATAATTTTATTTCTAATCCTGATAAGTACCAAAAGTGTTAAACTTCCATATTACAAATTCGATTTTAATTTTGACATAAGCTCAAATTCTAAGTATTTAAGACATAAATTATTTTTATAAAAATGTCTTAATTCGAATTCTTTTCAAAGTAATCATAAATTGAATTAAACAACGAAAATAACACATGGAAAGTGCAAAATCTCAGCAGCCAATTTTAACAATTAATACTTTTTAATCTTTAAACTTGTTTACTTTAAATAGTTTACGTTCAAAATAAAAATTTTTCTCATTTTAGTAAAAAAACCACTGGTAATACATTGACACTTAGACTTCTGTAATTAAATTATTTATTCCTTTCTAATTTTTTTTTAAGACAATAAGTAATTGTATCAAATCAAATTCTCTCAGCAATGCTATACAAAAACATTAAAAAAAATGTTTAACATAGAATATCTTTAATCATAAAAATCGGATTCCTTTGAACAACATTAACGCTATTTTGCTGAAATAATTTTTTTTCTCAAAAAGAAATAAAAACAATACCTTGAAGTTTTAACACAATATTTTCCTTAATAAGTGTAATAATTTTGAGTCGATTAATCAAGTACATATTCTCTTAGAAAGTGCTATTCAAACATATTCAAAACAAATTTTTAACACACTCAGGCTTAAAGCGAAACCAAAAAGATTCATAATTTAAGTATTTTGAATAGTTATGAGTATACTATCGTGCCTTCTAATCAATGTCTTAATTTTTTTACATAAATTACTGTAAAAGTAAAACTATCAGTATATATACTAAATTTATTATTGAAAACTATTCGTGATATTAACTTTCCAATAAATTTTATCATTTAATACTATGGTTGAATGCATTATTTATTAACAGGACATTATTATCAAATCTTATCAATATTCGTGACTTCTGCATGTGACACTTACCTGGTCAGTCTATATAATACTTATATTTTATTGTTTACTTCTGTTTAATATTTTTTAAATTAATAATTATATGATTGACGTAGCAGTCGAATGTCACGCATCATTTTGTCATAATTAATCATTAAACTTATAAAATTATTTTATTTTACAAAAAATTAACAAGAAAAACTCATAATACTTAATCACTTACAAAAATAAGTTAATGGGGAAAAATAATCAATCCGATGAGTGCAAAGAAAATAATCGACTCCCCTTATAAAAACTAGCATTATTCACGAGTTTATATCGAATATACTATTACAATTAAGTATGCATCTAACAGAAGCACAATATAATTAAAATTGCAAAGAGTTATGCTAGTTTCAATACAGACCAATAATAAGTACTAGGCTTCGATATATGCACTGAAACGGCTTAGTGTTCATCGCAAACTTAAAGGGGTTACTTTTCGTAGGGGGTTGACATATAGTCTAATAACAGATTAACGATATTAGAAAAGGTCTGGCTTAACTTAATAAAATTCAAGATGATAATAATTATGGAAATTTTAATTTTTAAAACATTCTAATTTCTGTGTATACCATAACGTCAGAAGAATCAACCGTAGAAAGATACCAACCTCTAACCCAAATCTAAGGGTATCCAGTGTTATCTTTTTTTTTGACCCGCTGAACATCGGAGTTCAGCGAATTAAAATATATGTAAAAAATACCTCTTGGCTTATAGTATTACTAGCGACACAGTGACATAGCGAGTGCATAGCGTCTCTATAGATTCCTATACCAATACATCAAATAAACAAAATTGCTGGCTGGTGGAACAGTTCTGAGATCGGATTCGTATTCAGTGAGTCAAAAAACATAGAAATATATTTGCCGGTACTATGGTACAGAGACTGTTTTGGTATGCCCGCAGTGTTATTTGTTTATTTTATCTCATGCTATATCAATAAAGTAGACAAAAAATCGAATTCAGTAGGTTGAACAATCTTCTGGGTACCCTAAGATTTGCATTAGAGACTACGATTTGTACAAAAATCGTTTGCTAAATAATATTAGTATAGTCAACTAAAAAATCTAAAAAGTTTGTATCTTTTTACAAGCTTGTTTGAATTAGTTACATTCTTACATGCTCCGCAGAGTTGGCACGTTTTTTTCTTTTAGCTGACAATAAGAGGAAAGGCTAATCTTAAATGTTAGACTACAATCGAATTCCTTCAAGACTCTTATATTCCTAATAAAATAGAAGTACTCTTACTCGACTAGATTAACTAATATAGGATAAAAAAAATTAAACGATTAGTTTTCACGTTTTTATGAAATAACATTAATATAACATTGTTATTATATTTAATGTATTACCGTAAGATATTGGCCCGATCAATGACCCATACTTTAAAAATAACTGAATTTATAAATATTATTATTAAAAAAAATTCTTTTAAAATTGTGTATTGCCAAAGAGAAATCTTAATATTGTTAATAAACGTATTACGATAATCGTACAAAATAACTTTGTAATTTAAAATAACTGAATGATTCCTTACGCAACCAAATACTCTGTTCAGATTGAAGTTATTTATTATGTAATTATAGTATTTAAAGGAAGAGCTTTCGGAGAAAGGTATAATATAATCATAATATATACATATATACTGCATTTCAGTATAAATTTAATTATAACCCATTTTGGTATACAAACATTTAACTACTTTGTTTAATACGTAAACTATAATAATAATTATTCCAAATTACTTTACTATATAATTTTAATTTATCAGCACATACAAATAATTTATCATTTGTCAAATAATTCTGGAAATATCGTTTACATAGGTAAGGCATAGAATTACATCAATATATGAAATAATTTTTTGTTTCTTATTTTATACAATTTAAATATATCTGTGGCTTCCCAGAATAATCGAATAAGTCAACTTTTTTTTAAATTTGAGATAATCCCGGATTTTTTATCTTACAATAGGTCTTTTTCATTTACCACTTTCAGTAGTAGCAAAAATATAGCCCTAAAGCCACAATTCACCCGAAACGTAACCAAATAAGTCCATTTTTCAAATTTTTTCCCGGAATAACCGAATAAGTCCATCATTTTTTTCGTCACACTTTCAAATTATAAAAATTTTAAAATTTTACAATGTAAGTACAAGACAAATGCAATACAAATGGTCGTAAATTTAATAGAAATGTCACAAAAATAGAAATTTCTTGAATATGTTAGAAGAGTTCATTGAACAATTGCTAATTTTGTAATTTATTGACCCGTTTCATAATTAAATTAAAGAATACGCTCTAAAACAAGCGCGAACCGCACTATCAGATAAATCCAGAGTTCCCAGAATAACCAGATAAGTCCATACTTTTTAGTTCTTACTCGTTTTTAACACATCAGAAAATGTATAATCTGTTCAAACCATTGTGTAAATATGTGTTTTGAATGTGTCAATTGACTAGTCAAGTATCGCGATTCATCTCGTTTCTCCCGATCTTTATATAAGTTTGAACATTAAAACCCGGTTTTCTCGAAAACTCGAAAAGTGGACTTATTCGGTTATTCTGGGAAACCAAAGATATAGATTCATTTTTACCATCTTGACTGTACTATTGAAAAAATTTTATAAAAATATTTTACGTAAATAATATATGGTTTTATTTATACATATTTTTTAAGGAAATTTGATGATAGCACATCAATTTTTTAATGAAAATTTTAAATAGTTTTGCAGAACGTTTAATTATAAAATAAAACAATGATAGTATCTCGAACTCTACTATAAACAAACACTTGCGAAAGTTTATTGTTTGAATTTGCAATCAAAGCATTGTTTAGTCTACTTCCGAAGGTATCAATCAATTAATAAGTGTTTTGCTATTTCAGCGAAAGAGAAACGTAAAGAAAACCAAGAAGGTCTATTTCACTTTACGAGGAAAAAAAAATGCCTGTCCGTCGCGGACGGTAGTGGCCGTCGATTTCCATTTCATTAGACGCATGCGCACATGGAGAGCCGCTATAATCAACCGGCGAAAAACGAAAAGCAAATATCTCACGCTCGACGCAAGGATATAAGCAGACACACGCACACAATAAATTGTCGACGCAAGCAAATTCGTCAACGGCATGACTTCGCGCTACTTATTCACTCGCCTTTTCGTTATCGCGACCAACGAACGAGTATCTCCGGACGAGACAATATTAGCGTGATTTTCGGTCCGATCCAGTGCACATGTGTGTCACTGCCGCGACCGAACACGAGAGTCTCTCTTTCTCTCATCCAAGGTTCATCTCCATACGACTCCTCCGCCTTGGTGAAACGCAAGAAGCGCACTGTATATCGTCTATAACACAGGCGCACTTACGTATTATACATATGCGAGGCCGTTTTTCGGTTAATCACTTCCAAGGCTTCGAGAGTAGCGAATCCGGTTTACGAGGCGACTGCGCGTAATGCGTAGTGCACGCGCACGCGATAGGTATGCGATGCGTGATTTTCGGAAGAAGGAACGTGTCGGTTGCCGAAAAGTGTGTAAAATCGCTGGTTCCTTGATTTTTTTTTTGAGGAAAATGAAAGACACAGAGATTGACGAACTCTTACAACTCGAACGTGATTTTTTCGAACTCAGATAATTGAAAAGAAGGAGAAATGCATAATGACTCAAGAGTCCTATCTATATACTTATTTATATATTACGAAATGAAAGCCCGTCAGAGAATATGTTTCTAAAATAAGCTTTTATCTACAAACAATTTATGTTGCTCACAATTGGAATTTTAAACAAAATTATAAAAAGCTAATATCGCATTCACAACAAAATTATATTTATTAAAATAAGAAGGCAAAATGAAAATTTCTGCTGCTAACTAAAGTTTGAAAAAACCTAACCTTAACTAAATAATTTTTGTTCAAGATTAAAAAAAATCCTAAAAATAGTCATAACTTCCAGTATCAATTATTGCATATAAGAAATCTAATTTTTTGTAAATACAACAATTTTTTGTGTTTGATAGAGCATATTATTTCTTTGTTGAGATATCAAATTAAAATCAATAAGAAAATAAAGCAGTCTTGGAAAACAAAAATAGTACATATAAATGTGTCGCGGTAAGGTCACTGATTATTGATCCGTTTCCGGGTATACAAAACTATAATTTCCGCTCAAATTTAAGCAGAACATTATAATTAAAGTTTTGACTTCCTGAAAAAGAATGATTGGTGGCATTGGTGAATTTTAAAGGTTTCTGAAATAAAACAAAACATCTCGAAAAGATTCGCCGACACTTTATTGTCAATAGCCATCGGTAGTTCTTGTACTATTACATAATACACTCAAGTTATAATATACATACATATTTTACATGATCGGTGATATAATAATTATTAACAAACCAGACATTACCGGCAAGTAACAATGTAACTTTGATCGCTTTTTTGCATAATATTTTCTTTTTCTTCTATAGAATTCTGCTCACTACTGATTATTTCGAGTAATATACTTTCGTTTCATTCTGTTTGATCCAACAAAAGCTTTCCTATATCCTTGTTCATAATTTCAACGCAATGTAATGCGTAGGTGTCTATTTATTCTTTGCTTACTTTTATTCCAACATCAACATGACTACATTCCATACAATATCCTTATAATCCATTAATTGTCTAGTTTTATAAGACTTGTATAGCGGTTATATTGCCTAATAAGAAAAAAAGAACCGATTTATAGTGATCTTTTACTTTTCGTTTTCTATCATCTTTTTTATTTACTTATTACGTTTTCAACATTTTCGTGAAATCGAAAACACACACGTGCACGCCCACCTAAGGAGATTCAAAGATCCAGCGTGAAAAAGGCCAAAAGCTCCGTGTAACCGGATACATGTGACATTGTCTCAAATTTGATTGTATTTTTTTTTTACAGAAAAAAAGAAATCTACGACTTGTTTTTCTAATCGTTAAAGGGCAGTCTTTAACAAGATTAATTTTTGCTAGGTTGGTGAAACTTTACTCGGCTCATTTGATATATGTTACTTAACTGTGTTCTTCAGTGAAACTCTTAAGCCTTTTCCGTGCTTTCGTTGACAATATTTCAACAACTATAGTTCAAAACGTTTACAGGAGATAAGAAAGAAATGAATGCACAACTTTTAGAATCTGACAATGAGATCTCGCAATGGCGCTCGTAAGTATACTCGCAACATGCAATCATACAATGAAAAAAATATACCTAAAATCAATTAAATCAAATTTTTTCGGCAGAATTTCGTACTCTAACACTTAAGAATTAAACTTAATATTTAAGGTAAATATATAATATTTATTACTTTGAAGAGGGAGTTTACGTAATAGATATTTAATTGCTTTTAGTATATTTTTTTCGAATATTCAAGTGCTGGATTGTTCTACTTTAGTACATCACAATCCGCGAAGAGAAATAAAAAATTAAAATTAATTTAATCCAAAAACAAATATTTTCGTAAAAAGTAGAAAAATCCATACTTGAAAATTTTCTAAACTTTCGGAATACAATATAGTTATAATATTCTTATAATATATGACTTTCATTTGTTTATTTTACTTTCATTATTGTCGATATAATAATTGATAAACTTTTGTAAATACACAACTTTCGTATTCTTTACCAGCAGCATTAACGTTATAACTTTCATTTTATGTATCACGCTGGAAAAATTTACAAGCTGCAACATCTAAGAATGTGTATTTATAAGATGTATAATCATATCATATATACACATATTGATAAATATATGTATATACAGTACATGAATTATTAAAACGATGATGAATATATCGCACTTTATTCACTTTCGTTCAATCACAATCCGACGATACAATTATGAATCCTTTAAATTATACATAACCATTATAGACTAAATGAGTCGATTCATTTTGTGTGTATATATATATCACTATCAACAAACTTAAAAATACTATTATAATAAACAATAACGTAACATTAATAACTACTTAAACATTCTTTGGTTTACCATTCAAAGTTCTATTTTGTCTAATATATCTTTTAAATATACCCATACATGTATATTATTGCCATAAAATAAACATAAATACAAGAGATTTCTGATGCTAAAAATCGACTATTTCTCTATTTATTGCAACAAAAATACAATAATTTTATTTTAATACGAAATAGTCTACTGATAAGAAGCTGAGTTTACACTTGTCAACACCCATTGATACGCATCAATACTTTTGTTATTTACAAAGTATAATATTCATGTGAAGTACACAAAGGTTTATATAATAATTGCTAAATAAAATAAATGCAATGACGGAAGAAATGTTTGTTGACCTCAGTTAGCACTGTTATGTGAGTGTCAAAGTATGTATATAGTGGATGTATGAGTTTATACGTCTAACTTCCGTTTTTGCGCAAGCTGCATGATTCAATATTACGATCTGGCTCGACCGGGCGACACAAGAGAGAAAAATACATTCGACGTCGCTACCGTGTATAATCAAGCTACAATATAATAGCGTTTCAAAAAATATCTCTGCAGCCTGAAACGGAGAGAAAGGAAAACGCAAGCGCGCGCATCGCGATACATTGGCGCGTGCATCATTCGAGTGTATATAATTATTAACGGTGAAAATAATTGTCGATACGCGAACTCAAATTTTTCAACCCCTCCGCAGAGTATATTTACGAGAAGAGGAAGAAGAAAATTCAAAAGTTCCTCCTGACGAGTACACGTACGTAAAGTTTTTCACAGCGCCCGATAATTGTTTTATTCATTTTCCTTTTGTCATAAATTATTTATTATTGTCGTAAATTATTATTGAAGTTTACGATATAGGTATTATCATATATATAATATACTTTGCTTTATATAAATATCTCAGAATTATTGTTCGAACAGCATTAGAACGTATCCTAAACGTTATATTTATTATCATTGTATTTCTTTCTTTTATTATACGTTATTATACCAATCAATTTAAGAAAATCATTTAAATCGCAGCATTCTTTTAAGGTTTTCTAATAAATCTGTACACTATTCTATAAATGATATTTATCGATAGAAATTATATTTAGAAAAATTAAATTTTATAACATAATTTGTTCACAGGTAAATAATAACTATGAACATTTATTCTAGCTATCTGTTATAAATTATTTCATAAATGAGAACGTAGTCACGGTATTAAAAATTGAAAAATGACTCTAGCGATAAGTGATTCTTTAATGCAACGTTTTAGAGTACAAGCTTTCAACCGTTTATCCTTCTCACGTTCTGTATCACGCATCGCGATTTAAGACTTATTAGGCCAGTCACTACTTTAATGCAAGGATGAGTGCACACTCGTGGAACATTCATTTGAGGGATCCAACGCGAAATGCGCTTGCTTTCTTTGACTCATTTTACTAGGTATATGCTCAATTACCAAAGATAAATCGCTATTTCAATTTCCTTAAACTTCACTAAATAGTTTTATCTTACATTGGATTATTGACTATTATGCTTCCATTGTGTGAAATCGTCTTCAAACCTATAAACTAATTAAATTAGCGTTGAGAAATGAACAAATAAATGAAAATTTTTATTTACCAGTATCTATTAAAAGTATTATTGTTAGACGAATAATATCTAAATCAATGATTTTAGTTTTTTAATTATAAATAAATTCCACGTTTCTATGAATAAGGATTGATCCCTCAAATGACTTTCTCTTATAACTAAATGTAAATTCGCTACTATAGGATAGAAGTAATATTGCAACAAACATAGCATTTAAATGTACCAAAGTCAAGGAACTTTATCAATAAATATCTGCAAAAATTAACAATTAGTAGGCTATGTCGCAAAAACCATCTTTCTTTCTCTCTTTCTACATGATAGTTTTGATATATGACAGTTTCATAGAACACATATACATCTCTCTCTCTCTCTCTCTCTCTCCCTCTCTCTCGCTCTCTTGCTACCTCTCTCTTTCGTTCTCTCTTGAAACTATATATACTCTCGTTCGTATTTACAATAAATATATCGCTCTAAAGCTAAAAAGTACAATGTATATCGAAACAGTCTGCTGTGAACGTCAGAAAATTATGGTCATTATTGTCGCCTTTACCTAAAAGTTGTCAAATCGAAAAATTGCCATCAGTTTATGTATGTCTTTATAAACGAAGCATATCGAATGTAAACCGTCCTTTTCATTCAATAAAAATTGTTTAAGTTCTGTTGTTTAATTTATTTATTTTAATACAACACTTTCTTTGTTGATACGTCATGTATGTACGTCTGTAACTGTTCTTTATCATCTTTGCAGACGCAAATAATTTGCTTAACTAAATATACAAATAATGAAAAATGAATATGAAATTTGAGCAGCGACTTATCATCAAATGTGTCATAAAATCACGAGACACGTCTTTTTTCTACTTTGGTATTGCCGGCATTGACACTGATTATATAGCACAACACAATATCTCGAGCTGCGGCCTAAGAACCGAGCGTTTTACCTCTTTATCATTTATTTTCGTTAATACAATATAATTACGTCACCAGTATAATTTAATATATACCACCTTTGTATTATCCATCCCATACGGTAAATTATTTATTCTCTTTATAATATATGTATATATCAATAATTCAGTAATAAATATTCAATCTTCGCTCACGATTTTTTTCTTTAAAAAGGTCTCGCGTAAATTGACTAATTTCGTAAGTATTACATTTTTTTTTATTTTCTTTGCTCTCGCACTTCACCACATCCCTTTACTGTGATTCAAACAACGAAAACTACGCAGGGTTGCTCAGAATGTTTTGTTTTCTGCTCTACTCTAAATACTTTCATCATGTTTACATACTTTCATAGAATTATTCATCTTTTTAACTGCTTTTATTTTGCTCTAGTAAATATCGTTGTTACGATAAGTACAAAGAGCGGTTACTTTCATTTAAATACTTTCAGGCGTTTAGTAAGTTGTCGTTTCACTTTTCTAAACATTTTATTTTTATAACTTAGCTTAAATTCTCTCTAGATTCAATAAATCCCCTTCAAGAAAAAACTTGGCAAAAATGCGCTTTAAAAAAATCTACAAAAATGCGCGAAGCATTTTTCCTACATATCTTCATTGCAGGTTATAACGTTTATATATGTATAACCTTATTATTTTTCCATTTTTTGATTTTTTTGATATCTGAACGTACATCTACAGAACGTTCGCGCTTACAACATTTTCGTTCAAGTTTCTCGAAAGGGGTATCTTTCGTAACATCAAGACCATCTTCTGTCTGTGTGCGTGTGTATATATGTGTTCATATAAATTTTATATGTTTTCTTACTCCAAACTCAACCCTTGAATTGTGAAATGACATTTGTGATTCTCTATTAGTTTTAAAATGTCTGCAAATTATTCGCATGATTTTAACTTTTCCCATTCATCTTAGTTTTTGTTTGATCTATTATAGTTGTCCCATAACGTATTTTTATTGCTACGTTTTATACTTTCCAATTGATTTCCCATTCGCACGCGAGGAGAAATACCTAAAAGTTGCAGCCAACGGTGCTGCCTGGTCTATCCAGCGGTGACTACATCGATTCGCCCCATTTTGCTTTATCATTCCTTTTATTGTCGTACATTATTAACTTTTTTAATATGAAATTTAGTTTCCTCCTTTTTTATTTTCTCAACATAAAATGAATCAAAAGATTTTTAATATCGCAAGTTTTTTATACGTGCATTATTGTCAATCCAATGAAGGCAAAATAATGTCCTTCTTTTGGATTCATGTGCCATTTTATAAACTTTTTTTAACCATCTTTCGTGTGCTGTGTTCGGTTATTCAGTAGTTATTGTCTCCGAACATTTTGTTAACATGTGCTTCTTATTGTAAATAATTCTTTAATTTAAACTCTTTTTATCAAATTTTACTCGCAACTTCAAAATTATTATCCTTTGTCATTTTTTATATTATCGTGCGATTTTTAAAAAGTGCAATTTGTATAATCTCTAACTTATTTCAATTTTTTATAAAATATAAAATTCATCGTTTTGATCAGGCTCTTTGGGAGCACTTCGTTATAATATTGCCATTTCTTTTGAAAGTATAAAATCATGTTTAAAATAAGGTAAAACACAGGAAAGAAAATTACTTAATTTACAAAATCTTTTATACTTCTATTTCGTGTTATATGAGTCCATTATTTTGAGCATTATACTTTCATTTTATTGTTAAATACTTTTTACTTTCATTTGAATTGTTACTTTCATTTATCTTTGTCATTAAAATTTTCATTTGTCATTATTGTCATCACAGACTCAGTACGTGACTTCTTTGAATATTATTTAAAGTTCGCTCGCAAAAAAATATTTATCTGGTCAAGTTACATAAGCGCACATAAACTTTCATATTACTCGTAATTTGATATATTACACCATCGGAAGATAAGTTATATTTCTTCCTCTTAGTAGCTCTGTTATCTGCCCTCTTAGGTATTCAATATCGTGTACCAATTATCTTCCTCGCTTAATTAGGTATATTTAAAGTTTTATTGTCATTATTTCTGGAAATACTTTTTATCAATATACCTAATTTTTGGGCGAATTTTATTAAATTAGAAAATATTTAGTAATCTGGACGAAGACTATAATCCAATTTTTCATTTCTAGTTTATGTTTTATAACCAATTAAATTTTGAAACGTTCATTAGAGGAGTATTAAGTTCTATTTTAACTTTAAAGCCTCTATATCGATAGATTAATATTTCACCACTTTGTGACATTTGTCAAAATGAATAATTATCGATTCTATATCTATGTCCTCCTATCTCGAAAATCAAGATCTTTATGTCCACTTTATAATAATAGAATCGTCAAGTTTTTAATTCAAGTTTCGTTGATAAAATTCTATTTCTAAAACTTGAATACAGATTCAATTTTTAAAAATAAATCAAATTGGATTATAGAAATCATGATTTACGTTTTTAAGTTCTTGCGTCACTGATGAATAATATCTTACGTTTTATGATTTCAAAATGGATATATCCTTTATCTTTCACTTCCGATAATCTATATTCTTTATAACTGTTCTTATTCCATCACTCTCTTTCTAAAAATAGCGTGACATAATAATTTTGTCAAATACAAAGAGCTTGATTATAGCAAAACTTGTTATATCCGAACTTTTTCAGTGACACAAGAGATCTTTCTACTATTAAACTTATTTTCATGAAAACGTTAAGTAGGACATTAAAGTCACTTGTAAAACAAAAAGCTTGGTCCAGATTACCAATGTCTTACATAGAAGTCGACTCTTTACTGCCACTGTTGCTGATCCTGCATTACGTCGTGGGTGTAATCGTCCGTCGCTGGTGGTTGAACGTAACTTGCATTGACTGAGCCTGTGGCAAAAGGATTCGTCGAAGTGAAGGGATTGGAACTGCTCTGAGTGGCGCCATAGCTTACGGCTTGGCCAGGATCGATTGGCATTTGCTGTTGCTGATATTCGTTTGGCGGTGGTTGGTACTGCTGCTGTACTGGAGCTTGATAAGCTGGTTGCTGGTACGGTGCTGGCTGTTGCTGATAAGGCGGTTGATACGGTGGTGCTGGATCTTGCTGATACGGTGCTGGCTGTTGTTGGTAAGGTGGCTGTTGATACGGTGGTTGAGGTTGACCGTCGTAATATTGATTTTCGCCTGATAGTTGTTTCTATAACATTTTTCAGAATGATCATATTATTACTTATTTTTCTAAGCACCTTTAAAAGGAATGGATTCAGCAAAATTTAGTATAATAATAACTTTCGTAAAGCTGCAGCAATACACTTTATATACGATTAATACTGAAATTAACAAAATCAATTCGTTAAATAATACTTACAATGAATTGAGTCTGCATGACCTTAGGTGGCGGTGGAACTGGTGGCTTGGTCTGACCTAAATCATCTAATGGGTTCCAGCTTGCCTTTTCTTCTGCTGTGGGATCTGCCCATGGTTGTAGCTCACCTGAGCAGAATATCGCATAGAAAGTGACACCGACAAAATGCACACAGGCAGCCATAATAAAGACGTTGCGCCAGCTATAAGCATCCTTGTGCCTTGTTATATTGTCGACAAAGATAGGCACCAAAAGACCAGCAATTGTTCCGATGCCATTCGACATACCCATGAGGATACTAGCGTAACGCGGCGCAATGTCCAGATGATTAACGTTGAAGCCTGAAATAGCAAAACCACTGCAGGCCACACCTATGGTCAAAGCTAGAGTCGCCGCTGCTCCGTTTCTATGGGTTGTGCAATTAGCCACAACAAGGAAGAAGAGTGCTTCCATGCCGAAACCACCGCAATTGAAGAGCTTGCGCACGTTTGTCGTAGACATAATGCCGCGCTTACGAAGGTGATCCGCCAGCAAACCGCCACAAGGTACGATCATCGTCATCAGCAAATGAGGTAATGAGCCCAACACTCCGGTCTACATTTTAATAACAATGTTATTATTTTATCAAAGCCATTGTTTCAATTTGAAAAAAATTTTTACTAGACATAGAGATATTATGATATTTAAATGAGCTTACCTCAACAACAGGCATGCCAAAGGCCTCGTGCATAAAACGAGCTTGAAACAGCACGAGCAAATAGAAATTCCAGGATCTGCAGAAGTTAGCCACGATAATGGCATACACAGGCATCGAAGTGAGGAACTTACGCCAAGGCGTCGTCGAAAATGTCGGCATCGGCAAATTGGCCTGACCCTGGCCTAACGAATCTTCTATATAACGTAATTCCCTTGCTGAGATACTTGGATGTTTCGAAGGTTTTTCGAACGATAGCCAGAGCCAAAAACAGTACCAGATAAGCCCGAAAATACCTACGAATATTTTTATTTTTTACAATTAATATTATATTATTTGCACAAATATTATGAATACTTTTTGAAATGTCAAATGTACCGTAAAAGTAAAATGAGGCTGTCCATCCCAACCAGCTACTTAGCACACCAGATAACGGCATTCCTATTACAACAGCAGCGTATGAACCACAAAATGCAAGCGTTGCTAAACGAGATCTCTCAAGAGGTGGAGCCCAAAATTTCCATATTCCGTGACACGCAGGATACGTGACACCCTAAAACATTTCATTTTTTTTTAAGTATGCTTTCAAAGTATTACGGATTAGTAATGTAATGGAAAAGTTAAATTTTCTTGTTACTCACTTCAACTAAGCCTTTGCAGACTTGGACGAACATGTAGACGATGGGACTCATAGTAATAGCTCCGGGCACGAGGAGATTGAGAAAGGACGAGACAACGATGGCAAGACCAAATATCCGATTGGCAGGATACAGTGAAGCGAGGAAACCGCCGGGCACCTGCGTAACTAGGTAACCCCAGAAGAAGGACGAGTCGACGGCACTCTGCGTTGCGATCGTCCAATTGAACACGTTGTCAGAATCGTTGCTCATCTTCAACTTGGCCATGCCCATGTTGCACCTCATACCAAATGAAATAATGAAACCTAGACGAAAAATCGTAAAATGTGTTATTTGCGTGTGAACTTATAAATAATATCAATTATGTTATTATTTATGAATAATTAAGATTCAACTGATAACTTTATTTTTAAATGAATTATCTAATCTTATTAGAAAGTACCGTAAAACACTAAAAATATGTAATTTAACTAGTTCTATATAAAAATCCTTATACATTTTTTTATTTAGTCGTGTTTCAGTGACTCCATTTTGAAATTAATTCAACCTAGTGATCATGACCTGAATTGCGAAATGACATGCACCACTGGCCAAAAAATTTAGCAACATTTGTTTCTATATTAGGCAATATCAATCAGTAACGTCATCCTGGCATTGCATATTATGCATTATAGAAAGTTACTCATTAATATTAAAATTACTTGACAATTTTAAAGGTAGCACGTCATCTAACAAACATGATGATTTCATAACGCCGGCTCGGACGAAAACAATCCCACATGAATATTGGCCACGAAAAGAATCTCACCTAGAAAAAGCCACGGAAACT
>JAYJLV010000011.1:7885128-7900416 GCA_036873485.1 Torymus texanus
CAGGGTCGACTCCACTTGCTTTTGGAGTCGAAGGGGAAAGGGCGAGGAAGCCTCTCCACACGGGAGACTCACGCACAATTATTTGTTTATACGCGGATTATTTTATTTTATTTTGGTTATGTCTTATTTTCGTTTCACATGCTCTACCGTCGATATAATTATTTATTATTTAACCGTAATTAATTGTTTGTATCTATAATTATTTCCCATAATTATAAATCCTTTCACGCTCTCCCAAACTCTACCGACTGAGCTTACGTCAAATTTAGTTTTCAAAGTAAAATCAGAGTAAAATAACTTTTCTCAAAGACAAACTTGAATGAAAGAAGCCATAAAAGAATCCACTTAGAATTCATCATAAATACAACGAAATACAATACTTGTTTATCATAAACGAAATTACTTTATCAATTGCGAATGATAATCACATTGCATAAAATATAATTCACTTTATCAATTACGAGAAGAACTTGTAATTAATAAGTATAGTACTTCTGTTTGCATACATTATACCTAATTTATAAAGTAAAATTTAAGTTTTTTTTTAAATTTTAATAAATAAATAGAAATACATATAAAGCAATGGTTTAGCAAAACTAAAAATTTGTAATATTTCATAGAACACATGTAAAGGAAACGATTTTTCGCCATTTTCTTGATCTATTTTCTATCCAATTTTATGAAACATGAATTTCGTAAAACTTATAAGATTTCGTAAATCGCGTTTCAGCAATCGGAATTGTGAAGTCTGACATTTGACACTAATATAACCATACTCAATTCGCAATAAGTATATAGACGACATTTGAATATGTATCCTAGAAACTTTCGAACCAGGAACTGTCTATCATGTAGAATTTCCTTAAAGATTTATAATAAAATAAAATAAGTAATTAATTTATCAATTGCATAAAAATCTTTATATAAGAAGCTTGGCTCTTCATGTAACAAAAAAATAAAAATACACTCAAACTAAAGTATATATCCTCAAACACACACACAACAGTTTCACAAGTAAATAGACACGCCTATTAATTTATATCCGCCGGTAAACGAAACTTAATTAATAAGAAACTGCGAGAGCGGAAAACGAGGCTACAGTCAAACATAAAGCGAAAGAAGAGTGGAATACCTATAATTTGTCTGTCTAGAGAAACCAGCCGTTGAAATTGAAATTCCCCTCCTGTTCCTTTGGCAGTGAACTCTCACCGCCACGCGCAAGGGGAAAGAGAAATAAGAAGGACAGAGAGGGAAAGAGAGTAGGACCTCTCGCTTTCAAAGCGTCAGCAATGTGACTCTTCAAGGTATTTTCCGCGACGAGTGCGATACGACTTCTCGCACCCGCGCTAATGGGGGCCGAGTATACAGCATAGTCCGCGTGATATATAAAGCTCGGCCGTGATTTGATGTCCTGAGTTGAGGCACGTTCCCATTCCCTTCAATAAAGATCGGGTGATGATTCAATTATCGTTCTTTATGCGCTTTCTTGTTTAACGCGATACTTGCAAGTGTATTATACCAAAGTAAACGTGGATTTCATGGTTTAGTAAAATAAAATCAGAATCATTAATTTTTCTTCTCAAACATTGTAATGTCCAACCAATACAAAATCCGTTATTTTCAATAACAGCATCATAAAACAATTGTATATACTTCCTATCTAGATGTTAAAGTACGAAATAAATTACAATACATCAACATGTTGTGAATAACAGTTTGAACTTTACGCTGACCCCGCGAAAAGCTCGCTCGCTTTTTCCCTTCATCTTTCACGGTATAACATCCCAGCAAGAACTTCGATCCGTCATAGTCGAGACATGTTTTTCAGCAATGGCGCATGTCACAACGCCGTCGAGTACAATTAGGTACGACTCGCGCGTGACATTTTTTTGACCCTCGACTCGAAAAAGCACTTCGCTAATCAGCGACAGACGCCCATTAATCGCATTATTCCGGCCCATCTCCACGCGGGCATTAAACAAGCCATTAACGCAACTTCCTGGAAATCTCATTTGCAGTCGCGAGCGTGCAACCTCGCTTAACTCGCTCTCTATCTCTATGGCCTGCTATATATACCTGCGCCATCATGGCTCAAGCTGCAGAGTAGACTGTATACAGTAGGACTAATTCCGAGACCTTCAACCCCATCGACGAGAAAATCTCGATCTAGTCGGAGAGAATAGTAATTCGTTTTATGAATAGAATGACCGATTAGTGGGACAGATTATATTGACTTTCGCATGAATTAAACAGTCTCGTTTTATATAGTGATCTTGAAAGTCTTTTTCATTTAAAACCTCGGTAAAATGAGGATTAATTAAATTATCAGTTTTAAAAACCATTTTCAATTCATTCTGGTAGTGCATAAAAATAAATTTAGACAAAGAAACTTTATTCTCCCCTTAAAAATACACTTTTAACTCAATTTGATGGAATGACAGTTTCTGGATAAATATACTGAACGTTATAAAACATTTTAAAAATTTTCAACTAAATATTTTTTAACTCAATTTCCACGGTATCTATATTAACACAATAAAACTTAAAAAGGCCAAATAACACTCTATGCAGAACTTTATTTTAAAAAATTACCTAATTGAATTTCATCATAAACCACGAACGTGCGCCAACGGTATATATACCCGCGCATCACCGGCGAACTTTGGAGTTTTCGGCGGTTGCTATATAGCTTTATAACCGAGCCGCTTTTGTGCGTACTTGTGTATATATACATATATACCCAGGGTAGAAAGGACTCGGGTGCCGTCGCTTTGATCATGGAAAGCTGGGACGCGGTCGAGGGCTTCAAAGTGTCGTCCTCTCTCTCTTCCCCCATTTATATATACTGCTCCCGTCGGTGGCGAGCCACATTCGTTTTCATCAAGTTAGCTCCTCACATAATTTTAAACTGTTTGCCAGCGAATAATTTGATTTTACGAGTATTTTTCAAATTGTACGGAGAAAATATATTATTTGACGCACATGAAAACGAGAAAAAGTCGGAGATTTTTAAACCGATAGTGGCTTTTTGCGCGAAAGAATTCACTTGTAAATGATTCTGTAAACGGAAACGATCCGTAACTTGTGAGAGGGGAGCAACGGAATTGCGGGTTCTGGATTAGAAGTCCATAACTTTGGAAAATCGATAATCGCAATCCGAGATGTCTTAAATTAAAGCCCACTGAATCTGCTTTCATTTCCTCCCACTACGTTTCGCATCAATTGCTGTGCGAAGTTGCGCTATTTCTAACAGTTGAGATATTTTTAACTTTCGGTGGGGTGCGGCCTATATCCCAGGATTTAGATTCCAAGTTGTAAAGCGGAAATTCTATTATTTCAGCTAAATAATCGTTTTGCAAAACTTTGGCTGAATCCAGGATTAAAATATGTAGCAGTACTCTATTCTAAATAATAAGTATAATCAGTACAAGTTGCACTCCTAAAAACAATACTACAATGTCAGTAGTGGCACTGCTTAGTGTGGAATTTTCAGTAGTACAACCTTATCTTTGCTCGGTCTTAACGGGGTCAAAATTTCATCATTTAAAATAATGTAAACTCTTATAAAGAATGAAGATTTGATTATCAATAGAATAAACACAACAATGAGATACTGAAAATGCTATTTTTATAGCTGAAAACCATTATACCATCGGAAATTTTTTTTTTTTCCCTTGTACGAAAAAATAACCTAAACGCTTATAGAGGTCGAGACATTATCCAACCAAAGGGGACGATCTCTGCGAGGGTTTTTCCGCACGATAACACGTTAAAAGAGATGGTAGGATGGATAAAGTAAGTTCATCAAATGTGAAAATAGTACAGCAGGGCTTTGCGTTAATCACGTGGTAGGTACATAATCCAGCAGTAATGGCAAGACCAATTATTGCAATCTCAGGGAATTAAATATATTAAGAATCTCTCCTTTTTTTATAACATACCGAAAACATAAATGTTTGTATTTTTATAAGTAGATATAGATTATTGAAGTTTTTATAACGTACGGATATTTTTTGTCTTTTCAAAGGATACAAAAAAAATGCATTCACGTTCATGGCGATATAGCTACTGTTTTAATGGTGCTTATACAATTGGTATTAGCAATGACATTATTTAATTTACTCTAATTTACGATTTAATAGAAAAATAATTACTCCGTCTACTCGATTGATATTAAGGACACTAAAAGGTTTTTTTTTTTAAATTCAAGTAAAGAACATGTTTTATCACTTGTAGTAAAAAAACAGGCATGATGAGACAAGTAAATGAAATGTTTAAATTTAATCATTGTGTAATTTTGAAATCAATATTAAGAACAGAAATGTACGAATATTCTACTAAAAACCTTTGATGCACCTATACCCAAATCTCATATTTTTCAATCTTATCTGCAAACCATCCTGTCGCAACCCTATTATCTAAACCCTTTCTAAAACAACATCTCCTAAAACCATTCCGAACCCTAACTAATCCCTGTACCAGCACTTTCTCAACTTCCCTAATACACCCGTTCCACTACACATAATATCCTCCAACGGTCGACGGCATACACGACGAATTCGCTTTAAAAACAAAAAGACATGCATGCACTCATCCATACCTATACGCGCAAGAGATTTGCACACGCATCGTTCTCGATATCGCCGCAGAAAAATTTATGCGCGCAGGTCACATGCTTTAGTCGTATGCATATATATACGCGACGATCAATACTCGCGCGAGATCTGCGCGCGCAAGTAGTACATGCGCGGTCTTGCCCTGCGCGTCGCCCGGCACCTCGCATTACAGCCGTCTGCTGACGTGATAAGAAGCTCATCGCTCGCGAGAGTACCCTTCCTTCCTTCTGACAGCTGCAATGTAAGTTGTGCCATGCATTGCATATACGAGACTGTTGTGTGATTACTTTTTCGGGGTGGGCTCAGAGTTGTCATTCTTGGTTTTCGATTTCTCGCGAGTAAATGTCGTAAGGGGAGTAGTTCTGGATAAATGAGAATTCGCGCGGTGAAAAGAGGGATGGAGCGTCGACGGTGTGACGCATATGTTCGCTGGCTGTCTTGTTTTGGTCACTAGTTGAATGGATATCTGATTGTCTGGTTTTGATTTCGAACTGATTGAATCAGTGTAAAGTTACGGTTGGTGCCATATGATTGTGATTTTTCGTTCATATAAATGATCTTTTTTTTTAATTTTATTAGATTTATTTTATACAGTTTCTTTCATTACTTTAATTAGATGTAATCGATTCGCAGAATAACAGATTTCAGTTAATTGATCTAATAATATTTTAAAATAATTCTATGAAGTGCAATCCTTAAAAACATTGACAGAGATAATAAGTCAATGAAATGCAAATAAAATGATTCTTTAAGGAAAAATATTATTATAAAGCTGTTAACAAATAAATCATTTTACATGCCTGTAATTAAATTATCCTAAATTAATCAAACAACTAAAATTTCATTTTCTATTGCAGATCCCACAAAAGTCAACAAAATGTATCTTAATATTCTCCTACTCGGTGCGGTCGTTAGTGCGCAAGCTTCGATGTATAGCATGCCAGAGTTAAAGGTGAGTCTTTGTATATCACATCGATCAATATTTTATTAGCCATAATCAAATTTTTGATTTAACAACAAATTTTCTTAGTAGTTATCACAATGAATGTAAAAGATTGCACTAACGATGTATAATTTATTTGGATTCATACAATTTAACTGTTTCCAACTATAAAACAGATATTTATTTAATTATTTAATTATACTTATACGGGTAAATAGCCCTTAAGAAAACAATGCAGATATAAAATTTACAATACATTAATCAACACAAATTATCAATAGTTAGTGGTAAAAGATTTGAGAAATGTTTAAACATTCTTGATAGAAAATAGTTTTTTTTTAAATGAACATCCAATATCTCTTACAGCCGGACCACTTCGTGAGTGACATGCTATTACGGGAGCTGCTCGAGCGCATGGGCAGCGAGCTGGTGGACCAAGCAGCAGACGCGGCCTACCTGGACAGCCGCGAGTCTTTACGCGGCCTGCCCGACAAAGAGATACCCCTGGAGATGCCACTCGACTACGACGGCATCGACGCGCTCAATCCGAAGACGAGTATCCGCGACCAGGAGTACCTGCAGCACAGCACTCTCTGGAGCAACCAACAACTCAACAACTACAAGACGAACGACCGGCATCGAATCAAACCCTCCGCTGCCGCCACCGCAGCAGCAGCAGCAGCAGCGGCTGCCAAGGCCAAGGACGAGAAGGCGGAGAACCAGTTGCCGGCTTACTGTACGCCGCCCAACCCCTGTCCCGTTGGCTACACCAGTAAGTATAATATGCGAGTATAGGGTTGTTTGTTTATTTTCGTCTCAGTGGGTATTAATTTTTTGCGTGAAGTGTACCGTAGTTTTCCATTTTTTAATTACCCATGTGTAAATTTAATACAAAGTTATTTCCTTATTGTCGAAGTTTACTCCATCTATCTTACGGGAAAATAGCACAAAAGGATAGTCTGATCAAATTACTTATTCAAAATTGATAACGATTTTATAATTGAATATTGAGTAGTAGAAAACGTTGAAGATTTCAAATATATAAAAAATATATTACAGTTTAATATAAATATTATATACATTGAATTTATTAAATACAAAAATTAAATACTTATATTTAAAGAATTTTTTCAAATAGTTATATTCAATTTTCAAACTATCGTGTATTCAACAGATGAAAACCATTGCATCGTCAACTTCGAAAATACAGCAGCATTTAGTCGCGATTACCAAAGCGCTCAAGATTGTATGTGTGATTCTGAACACATGTTGGAGTGTCCTTCTGAGTCTGAAGTAGACGCTAATGACATACCGGGTATGCCAATCACAAATGCCGACTTTGACCAAATCGTGGAACGATTTCAGGTAATTTAGATAAGCTAAAGTGTAACTCATTCTAAAAATGTTTCATTGAGTTTTAATATATTCAAAATATTTTGTTTTAGAGTAAAGCATAGAATTTTTTCTTTATATTATTCATTTTCTTGCAGGATCCTGAAAATCCCTTCTTCCGTGGAGAGAAATTGCCTATTGCTGCAAAGAAAGGAATCAATGTTGGCGGCTTTTAAATTTTAATACACAAATTACTGTCATCAAAATTTTAATATAAATAAAATAAAAATAGTTATAATAACAACATAAAGCAAGAACCTGTTAAAAACAGAGGAGCTTAAAGAAAACTGTAAAAGTTTCTCAGGATTCTTGAAATACAATACAAGAGTATGATGTACGGAAGACATGACCAAGAGAAAGAAAAAATAATGCTATATGTAAAGAGAAATAATGAGAAATGTTGATCTTTATCTGAAATATTTATGTCCAGATCACTCAAAAGCTATAACATTTAATCAAGTTTCTCAAATTTTCATATTAATATTACACAATGTGTAATAATGAACCAATTCTTGATTACAAACTCTATCATTATGTTTGCTAGTTTGGCTTTATTTTTATAGTATATTAAAAATTTATATTTGATTTTACAGTATAATGTTTAAGAATATACATATATATTTTTAATTGAAATAAAGTGAAATTGTATTAATATATCAACAAACTTATTTATTTTATTAGAAAATTCATCATTATTTACAAATGCATATAAATACGAGATTAAATATTTGTGCTTATTCGTATCTCTATAAATAGAGAGCACATAACAATGTTTTGAATACTACTGTTTTCTAAAACTTTTCAATATAGGAAATATGTTCATCAATGCATCCTTCAGTTCTTGTCGATTTTTGGCGCCTGCAATGTAAAATAATATTCAATTATAATACAATATCAACATCGAATATGGATTTAATATTAAAATATACTTATTTAACCATCATACCTGTCAAAACAATTTTTCCATTTACAAAAATAAGTAATACTACTCGTGGTAAGACCATTCTGTAAATTAAACCTGGATATAATTCAGGTTCATAACTAGAGAATTGTCCATGCATGTGATTTAAGTTTTCCAGTTTAATAGGAAACTTTAAATCAGCTGTTGCCACAATATTTTGAATTTTAAAATCTGTGAACTTCACCTAAACAATTTCACAGATTACATTATCTGCATTCACATATGAAATCACTAATAAAAAAATTTTGACACAATAACACAACTTACAGGGAATCCAATTTTTTGAACAATTCTAGCAAACTTCTTGGAAGCCAAAAATGAGTCCTCCTCACATCTTGCTCCAGTACAGACAAGTTTCCCAGAGCGAAATATCAATGCAGTGGCTTTGGGATTGCGAATCCTCATGATTAGGCCAGTAAACCTCGCAGGATTGTACTCTGAATTTCTTGTTCTGGTATTGATGTAAGTTAAATTCAATTCACATTTTAAATTCACTGTGGACACGACGTTCCTAAACAATTACAATAAACAATACGTCAATAAAGATTTTGCTTTCTTCTTCAATGAAACACAAACAAAAAAACAACGCACGTCTGACGCAATCGGCGACGACGCTACACGTGCTCCATTACACTTACTGCAAACAAGGATCTACTAATTCTTTGCTTCCTCCGCTCGCCGGGGCCATCGGCGTCATCGACGCCTGCGGATTCCCCAATTGCGAGGTGCTTGGTCGTGGTACGTTCGTCTGAAAAAAAGAAAACACAGGCAGGTGTTACAAACACATCAGATACTAAGTAAAACCTAACCTCACAGCATAACCATCTTCTACTCTACGTACCGTAAGCGGCGGAGCCATCGATCCCTCGTCGACATTTTTGGCTGGGCTCGAGAGCAGCCTCTTCAGCTCGTTATCGCTCTGCGATCCCATTTCGCCGGCGTCACGTTTGCATTTGGTTTAATCTGGACAGCCGTCTGGAGAACAGCAACTCCGATGTACGCGCCATATGCCGAAAGGAATCAACCATCACGTCGAATACTCCAGCAGCCGATATTTTGAAGCGTTCCGAAAGCCATCCGAATGGCGTCTATATTCAGCTGGGTTGCCCATTACTCATCATCTGAAAATGTTTACATTTTCAGAAATTTTTACCAAACAGGATATAATTTTAGAAATAGTTATTCGAAATATTTATTTCATATTTGGTTTCTATATCATATATGAGAGCATTGAGAAATTAAGGGCGACTACAAACAACACAAAAAATCAGCATTGGAAAAACAGCATTGTACTTTACCTTCAAGTTTTGTCTTTGTTGTGTTGAATAAAAGGAGGTATACTTTCCGTAATATTTGGACCAATTTTTATTCTAGGCATATTGACTAATGATGTGAAAGAAAATTGAATCACCAGAACAATAGTACACGATTTAATCAGTATGTCTTTATTTGACAATCCTCCACTTCGACATTGTCAATGTTAACTTTCACTTGCCAATCTCGTCATACTAAAAACTTAGTCTGCGACTCTGCGTTCCGAAACATTATCAAAGTTGGTAGCCACGAAGAAAAGGGACAGCAATATACATTGGCGGCCAATGAAAAAAATTTCTTTTGATGTGAATTCGTTGCTGCTAGCAACAATACGTACGGCCGCTAAGCTTTACTAAAATGTCACATTATTGTAACCGGTTAACTGAGTTTTCTTCGTAACATTTTTTTTAAAACAAATGAGTGTGCAACGATGACAATGAATTCGTTACCCGTTGGAAATGAGAACAGCTCAAATGTGGTAATTTTTGATATTTCCAAAAATGAAAAGAAACTAAACGAGGAGTACAAGGCTCTACAAAGAAAGTTAAAGCCAAAATGGAAATTTATCGAGTAAGAAAAAATAATACTTTAATGAATTAAATTAAAAACAATACATCTTGATTTAATTAATCGTTCATATCCACTTTTCGTGCGTATAGGAATACAGAAGTGATAACGCAAGAATTTCTTTCGTCTGGAAAGATTCTCATGTTGGCTGGTCCACAAAACAAATTCACGGAATTAGAAATGAACTCGATCAGAGGTTTCATCAATTCAGGGGGAAATGCTCTAGTCATGCTGGGAGAGGGTGGAGAAAAAAAGTTTAATACAAACATCAATTTTTTATTGGAGGAGTTTGGTATAATGGTAAACAACGGTAAGTTTTTTTATATTGTCCAAACATGATGTTAAAAGAAGGAAAAATTAATGTGAGAATTATTTATAGATTGTATTGTAAGAATGAACTACAACCAAAGTTTACATCCAAAAGAATGTACAGTTAGTAAAGGATTATCTAATAAATCGGTATTTTCGAAAAACCGCGAAGATCGAGAGTAAGTATAATTTTATATATGTTTCAAAACAAATTCAAGTGTTTTACAGATTTGTTAAAAATTGTTTTATTCTCAATTGATAATTGTCTAATCATTTGTAAAACTTTAACAGCTGGAAATTTTTATACCCCTATGGGGCAACACTAAATGTTGTAAAGCCGTCGATAGTTGCACTATCAAGCGGTACGATTACGGTACCCACAAATCGACCAATATGCGCTTATTATTCTTCAAAATCGACTTCAGGAAAATTGGTAGTGTTAGGTTCATCAAAAATATTAACAGATGCCTACATAGATAAGGAGAATAATGATGCATTACGGGATATGATTTTTGGATTTTTCGAATCCGACCCAATTGAAACTTCTGAAATGCAAGGCGATGATGCCGATGTAATAATAATTATCACATTTTCATTTAAAATTTAACGGAATATTTAAAAAAAAAATTACATTCATTATTAAATTAATTGTCTTCTTCATTTCTTAGTACTGGGAGTACAACTTTGTACCGGACATTACGCAACAAGCAGAGAAGCCGAAAGTTTGCACTCAAGACTTGGATAGCGTCGACATGCCAAGGGAATATACGAAACTTTTCAAACACGACTTATACTCAATAAATCTAGACATGGTCCCAGCCGCACTGAAAGCTTACAATGAGCTTAACGTGAAGCATGAACCTCTAAGTTTAATTGCACCGAACTTTGAGACACCATTGCCACAGACCCAGGCATCTGTAAGCATTCGTCATTTCTATTTCAGTATACATTTATCTGCATTTGCAGAAAATTGATGTAAAGAAAATGTTATGTAAAACATAAAAAAAAGATAATTTTTAAATTTTACAGGAATTTTCTTAAATGTTTTAAATTTATAATAATATTTCATATTTAAGTAGTAATCAATATGTTAAATCTATAGTAATGTCATTGTATTTTTTCAGGTGTTTCCTCCTACTTTTCAAGAACTTCCACCTCCAGCTTTGGAATTATACGATTTAGATGAAGCATTTAGTTCTAACCTTCTGAAAATTTCACAATTGACAAACAAATATATGTCCGATACCGATTCATCAAGCGAAAAAGAACTCGATTATTATATACGTGAATTTGGTGCAATGATGCGAATTAATAATATGGAAACTCTTACTGCTAAAAGTGTTTTAAATCATGTTTTCTTAAAGATAAGTAGTTATAAGTCACCACGGCATTGAAGCTGTAGTGTGATATAATTTCAACTTGCACAGAGTTTGTTGAATATTTTATGTTTTCACTTTTAATAAAAATGTTAAATTTTAAATGACATGATTTTTCTATATTTATTTCAATTGTTTCTTAAAGAATATAAGTATATTTCTGTGGCTTCCCAGAATAACCGAAAGAGTTCACCTTTTTTTATAATCGAGATAACCCCGGATTTTGTATCTTACAAATTACAATGGGCCTTATTCAAAACGTAAACAGATAAGTCCATTATTCAAATTTTGTGCCCGGAATAATCGGATAAATCCATCATTTTTTTTGTTTATTGTAGTTATAATTTATTTTATCTATTCAAATTGAATGTGAATATTTTGGCTAATATATATTCATCTGTTTATTTAAAAAATTCCTATACAATTTTAAATTATAAACATTTTAAAATTTTACAATATTAGTACAATTCAAATACAAATGGTCGTAAATTTAATAGAAATGTCACAAAAGAGAAACTTCTTGAATAAGTTAGAAGAGTTCATTGAACAATTGTTAATTTTGTAATTTATTGAGCCGTTTCATAATTAAATTAAAGAATACGCTTTAAAACAAAAGCAAAGCACATTATCATATAAGTCCATAGTTTCCGGCATAACCAGATAAGTCCATACTTTTTTGAGTTCTTACTGGTTTTTAACACATCAAAAAATTTATAACCTGCTCAAACCATCGTGTCAATATGTGTTTTGAATGTGTCAATTGACTAGTCAAGTATCGCGACTCATCTCGCTTCTCCCGATCTTCCATATAAGTTTGAACATTAAAACCGTTTTTCTCGGAAATTCGAAAAATGGACTTATTCGGTTATTCCGGGAAGCCAAAGATTTAATACAATGAATCCCTTTTAGGATTGCTACATTGCTACTTACAAAATTTAGCAAAAGAGCATAAACATCAGTTGATTTATTAATTTCAGGCGCGCATCCCACGCTCAAAATTGCGCTACCTAGTTTTATAATATCTATTATGCATTTAAATTTAAAAATATGCGCGCTGAGAAATTATATACAAATCTGTTTTATCAAAAGGTCGGCTTCTGCCATCTACTGGGCTATTCTCAAAGCTCTTATGTATATCTTTAGTTTCCGAGTTTCCGTGCAAATTTGCAAAACATAAAGGTTATTCGTTATTTAGATAAATTTGGCAATTGGCACATCAAAAACATTTTCATTTGTTTAAAAACACTATACCTTTCTCAGAATATTAATATGATTCTCTTATGATAAATATTTAATATTTTGTATATCATAAATTGTTGAAGAAAATGTCAGTTTTTTTTGTAAATACGTAAGTACCGACCGGACTTTTATAATCAACAAGTTTGGTTATGTTTTCTTGAGTTTGTTTTTTTAAAAATTTATTTTCTTAGAAAAACTTAATGATTTTTTCAGATTTTAATTTTGTTCATCAAAGGGCTTAAATTTCATTATGGAGTTCTTTGTTAAATCGTGTGTATCATTTAACTTATGATTTTGTTTTGCACATAAAACATTTTTGTTAACAATACTAAAAATTTCTTTTCTTTTATTTTAGAAGTCAGGATAGTGAAGTTGAAGGAGACTCCAATGGCGATTTACAAATCGCATCACCTGGAAGCTCGGAAGCTCAGCAGGCTTTGACACAATTTTGGCCAAAAGTCACAGATGAAATTAAAAAAATTACCACTGTGCGTTAACCAAAAAGTTAATTATAATTCTAAAAATCACTCAATATGATACATAGCATTAATATAACAATATCTAAATATGTTTACAGATGGACCTTAAAACACAATCTTTACCACTAGCAAGGATAAAAAAAATTATGAAACTAGATGGTGATGTGAAAATGATAAGTGCAGAAGCTCCGATGTTATTTTCTAAAGCAGCAGAAATATTTATTCATGAACTGACACTTAGAGCGTGGGTCCACACAGAAGATAATAAAAGACGAACTCTCCAAAGAAATGATATTGCCATGGCGATAACTAAATATGATCAATTTGATTTTCTTATTGATATTGTTCCAAGAGATGAACTAAAACAGAGTAAAGCTCAATCAGATGGAGGTGTACGAACTGCAATGAATTCAGATCAAGTGCATTATTATTTCCAGTTGGCACAACAACAAGCGTCTGCTAATCAAACTGTGCAAAGTAATGGTTCCTCGACACAGCCTATTCAAATTGTGCAACCTGCTTCTGGACAAATTCAAGCTATAAATATAGGCAGTCCTGTTGAACAGGTGAGTTTATTTTACTTATTACTCTCCCAGTGAATTTTGGAGTTTATTTAGAATGATATTATTATCATCATGGATTGTGTCGGGTTGAATCAGTTAATCTAAAAAATTAAACAATTTCATTTTACTTAATAACACGTTTGTAAATTAATATAATTATTGTTTAAATACATTTAATTTATAATAACAACTATATTTCTTTAAATTAAATATTTTAAATTTCAATGCATTTATAAGGAAATACATTTTTTACTTTTGTTTGTAGGAAACAAATACGAGTCCAACTCAAACAATCACAGTAAGTCCTCAACAAAGTACAGGACAACAAGTTATACAGTTGCAACAACCTCAACAATCTTCAAACGCAGCATCGGGAGGTATACAGATAGTGCAACAAATTGTTACACCTAATGGAGAAATTCAACAAATTCCAGTTAGTACTAAATAAATTTCAAACCTATAAATTAACATAAATAATATTATTTTATTATTTATATTTATTTTAGATCCAATTAACACCCCAACAATTACAAATGATTCGAATGCAAGTTCAAGGAGGAAACAATCAACCAATTATAATTCAGGCTGCTCCAATTCAGACTCAACCTCAACTCATCCAAGTATCACAAGGTGGTCAAGCTCCAGTTTATTTGCAAACGAGTGGAGGAGATACTGAATAGCTTTAATTTTTAGGTTATTAGACAATCATTTCCTTTTATTTATATAAGTTCACTTAAAAAAAAAAAATTAGGTATTCATCATATTAAATATTTCATAAAATAATATATGTTACATATTATATACTGATGACCTGAAATGTTGGTCAGTGTTCATATAAGCAATTCATTTTCATTCTTAAAATAACTATAAATAAATATTTTTATAAATCAATCCACGTTTTTTCCAAAGAAGGTTTAAATACATTTAAAAATTATTTTTATTACGTTTATATTAACATTTTCTTTTTGCAATAGATATTCTGTAAAAGAAAGTTTGAGACAATATTTTCAATGACATAACGCTTGGAAAATCATATGAGAGACTGTGAATAATCAAATCTCGGTTTATTTATTTCTTATATTATTTTATATTGTTATCATTTTATATGTGGTTTAAAAAAAAAGTAATTAAAGTTTTTAATTATTATTTATCCTGTTTTCTTTGAAAAACTTCACGTTATCGTTCTAAATGAAATATTATTGTTTCTTGTTAAAACCATTAATTAATTTATTCTACTCTGTAAACCATAAGAAACTGGATTGTTGGCAAACGGTTTTGGAAACTACATTTTAAATGAAATTTACGGTTTAAAGATGTTAAAAAACTTTTTATTGAATGATAGGCTCCAATACTTATATATCTTCCAAATAGTTTTGCAGAAAATTTATGACCTTTGAAAAAATTGAAAAATTTTTACTTTAAATTTTAATTTTAAATCTTAAAATAATTTCTGAAATGATTAAAAGAAAGATTTTTCTCATATTGAACCGAAAAATTAATGTAATACACTTTTGGTGGAACAAATTTTA
>JAYJLV010000011.1:7912395-7943663 GCA_036873485.1 Torymus texanus
AACTCAAGCCGTTGATTTCATTGTTCTATAATATTTAATTATTTTTTTACTTCATTATTAAAATCATCCTCTTAATTATATAAAAAATGAACTTAATTGTCCTCATTTCATAAACTTTTTCTATTAAGCAGTATAACGTATACATTTTTTACCTTTTCAAACAATTTTTACCATTTTTATAATGGTCACTGGACGTATTTACAAATCTTGTTCAATGTTTCCAGAAGCAGAAGTTAAAAATGAAGTGCAGGATTGTCCAGAAACAGAAAGCGTGCCAGGAGGCGAACTATACATTGACGAAAACGCAGAGGAGAAAGATCAAGAATATCCGGATTCGATTGAAAAGGCCGACTACGGCTCTCTATATGGAGCCAACGCTTACTATAATACGTAAATTTACATTTATAATATTAATCGTAACTTTTATACTATAAAACCTACAAAAATATAATAGTATTTTATATCACAACAAAGTTTCACTGACTCAATTATATCTCGTCTCACATATGTTCAGCGTATATACATACATTCGTGCACTAATATTTTCTCCTTATTATTCAAAGCTTGTACAGCTCACCATCCTACGGAAGCACAACCGTCTCAAAGGGCTCGACGTCCTTGCAGAGTTCTTATCTAGGTGCCTATACGACGCCAAGCTCGATGACGCAATATTCCTCCTACGCCGGTTACAACAGCGGTTCGGCGACATTTCCCACAGTTCCGCAAAACATATCTTCAGCCTCACAGGTAAACTTTCGTCTTAATTTTTATAGTACTCTTATAAAAATTAGTAAAGCGATAGAACGATATTCATATTTTATAAAATAATTTACAGAAGCTCGACTATACGGCCTATAGTACCTCGATATACGGAAATGACAGGGTACCTTTACAGTATTCAGGATATTATCCGGTGCCCGGTTACCACACAACGCCAACCTCGTTTAATATTAGTAATTTAAATTTTGTTGGTAAGGAATCGAACAATTTTTATTCTGTCTTCTTTCGTCCTACATAAACTCATATTAAAAATATTTTTGCAATAGCTAACATTATGGAAATCTCAGTTTTATGAAATTATTAATAGCGATACCTTTGTAGATTCAACGAAATCGGCGTTGACGTTGGATACGACTACTCACGACACAAGCGATCTAACCGCGAGGGAAACCGCGAATGTTGAAGGTAATAAAACACAACTGCAATTCTATGATTCTAACGCACATGCAAACGATTATTCATTACTGATAAAATCTACAGACTGATATAAATCTAATACTTGAGACGTTTAAAGTTTCTACGTATCAAAATATCTCATGTTTGTCTACGATTGTTCGATTTACAATTATTCCTAGTTATATTTTACTGCAATTTGTTTTGTCAACGTACGTATATATTTTTACTTATTGCAAATTTTTTATTAGATTATTTGATTAAAACTAATCGGGTTGACATTAGATACATGAAAATTTCATTTCGATTTAAATGATACTTTGCAAAATAAATTTGCGCAACTATAATTAATAAGCCGCTACCACGCGCCAAACGTTAGAGCAATTTTCGGCTTGCGCAAGACGTCGCTAACCCCATGTTCAGGCGTTTGCGCGAATGCATTATATATCGCTCGCTCGGCAATATTCACCGGTTCTTTGCCTCGCGCTTGCAACGAGTTACGCGGACACGCTAAACGCTTTCGTCGCGTATATCCGATTCCAAGCGGTCGAGTAGTCGACTCCAAGGTGGTGAACGACGACAACCACGCGCACGCCGCATAGGGAAATAATGTGCGGGCCAATCGAGGGTGGCGACTCAAGGGTTCTTGATGATGATACAGGGAATACTGCGAAGCCTTGCAAACGTGGCCGTCGGCAGAGCGGAAGCGGAAACAGTATCGGCCCAGCGGACACGAGGGAGAGCGGACCCGAGCGGATATTCATCTGGGACCTCGACGAAACCATAGTCGTGTTCCAGACGCTGCTTAACGGCCACTTCGCCACGACGTACAACAAGGATCCGACGATACTCGCCCAGCTCGCTTACAGGATGGAGGAGATTATCTTCTATCTCGCGGACACGCATTTCTTCTTCAATGACATCGAGGTGAGTGGATCGCCGCACGCTATATATACGTATTTTCTCTCTTTCTATATCTTTAACTTATGTAGCTTTAACTACAACTCTGCTTCTTCGTTGCTGCCTCTTGGTTCAACCCAAATTCAGCTGAATAAGTTGAATAATGTTTATAACAAAGCATGTCTCTGAATTTTAGTACGATTACATTGTTGCTTTTCAACGGTCAAAAAATTTTATTTAGAAATATCAAATATTAGCCGATATATACCAGATAAATCCTTCTGTCAAATTGACAAATACGTCGGAGCAAAAAAATACAACGTATATAACGTACTTTTCACTAAAAATTCTTTCCATCTCCAAAATCTCTATCGACCGGAACTGCACGCGACAATCCGCAGCGCAGTGACGATGGGAAAGAAAAGATAAGCCACGATTAACCCGAAAATGTTTTATTTGGTAAAAAATATACAGAGTTTGCGCTCGCAGGATTGCGACCAGGCGCACATCGACGACGTGTCGTCTGACGACAATGGGCAGGACCTGTCCTCGTACAACTTCGCAGCCGACGGCTTCCACTGCGAGGCAGCGAGCAACGGCATCTGTCTGCCCTCAGGCGTACGCGGCGGTGTCGACTGGATGCGAAAGCTGGCCTTTCGCTATCGCAAGATTAAGGAGACCTACTGCAACTATCGGAACAACGTGGGCGGCCTCCTTGGCGCCGCTAAGCGTGAGCACTGGCTGAGCCTCAGGGCTGAGATCGAGCAGCAGACCGAGAACTGGCTCACTGTCGCCGTCAAGTGTCTCAGTATGATCAGCAAGCGCAGCCACTGTGTCAACATACTCGTCACCTCGGATCAGCTCATACCCTCGCTCGCCAAGGTCCTGCTGTTTGGCCTCGGCGGACTCTTCCCCATAGAGAACATCTATTCGGCGTCGAAAACCGGTTGGTGGCTCGTCTTACACTCGCCCAGTGTCTTCGACCCCTTTCGCTCTCTCTTTTTTTTTCATTTTCGCGGACTTCTTCGTATGTATTTTTTCTCGTGGTTCATGTTAGGCTTGGATTTATCGCGGTGTTCTTGAGGTAGTCCTAACATAAAATCAATTGTCAGATAAAAGTCCGATTATTTTATTTGAGAGAGGAAATTGATGTAGGGTTCGGGCTCTATTAACGATTGCCGTACCACTTCGCTGACACCTGCTTACTTTGCTTAAAATAAATTTAACGATTTTATTTGATCGCCCGGGCTGATTTTATTTTTTGTATATTTTATACGGCTTAAAATCAATGATATACGATATGAAATAAAGAAAATTGTTTATTTAGCTTTACTGCAACAGTTTTAAGCAGTCAAATTATTGAATCAAACAATAATTAAAGTTAATAATTTCTGTATTCTTCATTTGCATAACAAAAACTTAATGAATCCTTTAGTAATATTACTAATAACAAACTCGTTTATTAAACAATTATTCCTAACAACTAATCTCTATAGGCCTTGAGTAAAGCGATGATAAAACTCACACTTTTAATTATTATTTCTAGGCAAAGAAAGCTGCTTTGGCAGGATCATGGCGAAATTCGGACGGACGCGCATCTATGTAGTGATAGGCGATGGCCTGGATGAGGAGGCCGCAGCCCGGGCGCACAAATTTCCCTTTTGGAGGATAAAGAGCCACTCGGATATGCAAGCGCTTTACAACGCTCTCGAAATGAACTTCCTCTAACGCGCGCTTGTCGAGTTGACGTCGACACGTGGTCGCCGTCCACCTGTGGATTTAGTTGCAATTTCATGTATTACGACTTGGTGAATTTGAAGTACAAAAGTTTACTGTCGTTCTTTCTCTTACTTTCAAGCGTCCGCCCTAGCTAAATAATCTTCAACTGTTTAAGTATGTGTAAAGCGCGAAAAGTCGATTATTTTGATGAATTTTAAGACTTTGATAATAGGGTTGTATATAAAAAATAATCGAAACTTGCTTAACGGTTGAAAGGTGATTTAAATATTTATAAAAATTAATTCCAGTATTTGCATGAAACTTTGGAAACATTTATTATTCATATTGCGATATTTTTAATAAGGTTAAATAAACTCATTTCATTTGCTAGGGAGTATTATGTATGATCGACTATTGTGCGTACTAACTATTGACGATCAATCAAATTTATTCATTTATGTTAGATGTGTGCATTCCAATCTCGAACTTACAGATGTTCATAAATTGAAGCTCAAAATGATCCAAAGAGCACTGAATTTTACTAATTAAAACAACTTGTCCTATGTAATGACATTCCTATAATTATTTAATACAATATATGTCGATAAGTTAGTGTGTAAGAAGGCGATTGCGCTAAACGAGTTTGCAAGCTCTTTACGTGCAAAGGCAGATGAGGCCAAAAAGAAAAAAATTAAACTATGGATCACCATGATGGTCGATTTTTGACCGATTCAGGGTCTATAAAAGTGATAAAGACACAGCTGAAATTAAAATGGAGATTTATATAGTACGGGGGTTTTCTAAATGAATGATACAAGATATTAGCGAGCTTCTATACTTACATATGTGTATGAAATAAGCGAAAAAGAAAGTAAAAATGAAAGTAAAGATATGTAAGTAAAAGTACTTTGAACCAAGCGAATTATCGCGAAGTATTGTGTACTTAAGGAGATAGCGAAAAAAGCATTTAATTGAATCGTTTCATTTTTCAGTGCAATCATGCGCTATGTTATTACCTAGATTTCTCTGTGATTTTATAAGATATTTTGATTTTGCAATTATTTCTTTTTGGCAATTAGAAGCAAATACTATTATCCAATAATAATTTTAAAATTATTAATGGAAATATAACATTTACTTTTGTAGTTGGCAGTGCAGCATTCCGTATAATGTATAATAAAATTTTGTATTGACTAATGTAGAAATGATTTAGTGATTCTGATATATTTTTTAATCTCAAATATACTTGTAAAGAATGATCGTATTTTAACAGTTGGTAGAATAATTTGAAACGCTAGCTTTTAATTAATGAGTCCAAATGAATGTTATTTTTTGAAATAACAAACATGCGTTTGCATCGTGAGAAAAATATCAGAAATTTTCACTAAACTCTTAAGAAAATTTACAAAAGTTTGTCAACTATCTTTTCCAAAATGGAACATTCAATATTCCATGGAATGTAAAATGACCAATTTCATTATAAAACTAAAAAATTCAAGTTACTATAGTAATATATTGTGGCAAATAAACTAGTCAACATTTTAATAATTAAAAAAATTTATAAGGGCCTAAATCGTTTTGAATATAATTTTTACATTTGAAATCATAGGTTTTGGTAACAAATTTATTGGAAAATTAAATTTTAATAATAAGATAATTACAATAGTATTTTAATAATTTTATTGTTAGTTACTAGTAGGCATTCCACGTACAAACAAAAAATTGAAATTCTACTGTTGTTGGTCAAAAACTTTGAATAATGTTTTAGGTATTATTACTATAATTTAGTTAGAAATAATAGCATCTTTTATTAAGAATGTTTGTATGCTATAATCTGTACAACTGATAATGAAAGTTACAAAATGTGTGTGATCTAAGAAAACAAAATTTCAACTGTTGCAAGCAAAATTCAAAATAAAAATAATTTTGTTTGGATCAATTAAGCCTTGAATTATTTAAGAAAAAAAAAACAAGACATTTTATTTATTTGGTAATGGGAAATGTTTTATTTGAAAAATTTTTTTTATCACATTTAAGTAAATGACACGATGTCTTACATGAATAAATTCGTATAAAAGTAATTCTCTATTTCGTTACTTACTACAATGCAGGTTGAGTGTAGTATCAACATGTATAAAGATTAACATTCTTGCAATGCACGCATTGCAAGTTAAAAATTATTTTAAAAATCTCACAAATTAAGCTGCAATAGCATATGTTGGTGCTGTCATAACTCCGCAATTGTTGTTCTTTTGAGCCATCAATATATAGCCATCATTACCCCAGTAGTTAGACCACGAATTTTTAACTAACCAAAATCCTTTACCATTCATAACTCCATATCCGACAGCCAAAACAGCATGATCTAATGCATTTTCAGTATTTCCTAAAGTAAGACCATTTTTGTATTATATATATACATATATAATTATGAGTAATAATGTTAACATTATTATTTCAATATGTTTATATTGTTCATCATATGTGCTTACCACAAGATGGTTCATAATATACTCCATTAGAATAAAATGAGAATGTTTTATGAGAAGCATCAATAGCTACTGACACAGGTCCATTTTTAAAAATTGCAATCTTCAATGCATCCACATCTCCAGATTTAACATTGACAAAGCCTTTCAACTTTGCAACTTGTGTGACATTACTAACGTGGCAATATCCATCCTATACAAAAATATTGAATTTTCACTCTTGTATTGTGATTATTAGATAAAGTAAAAAATAATTATTTACCTGACCAAGATAACCACCATATTCTTCTTCAGTAGGTAAACCTCCATGCTTAATAATCCATTGGTAGGAACGGAAATCTTCACCTCCATCACAACCATTATTACCAAAGCCCCAGGAACAATCAATAAGAGCCTAATACAAAAGAGTTAATTGAGTAAAATTTTAATTTAAGTAAATTAATTACATTGACAATATTTATTTTTACCTGTTGAGAAAGCCTCACTAATTTTTTATACTTCATGTAATAAGCACCTTCTACAGCTCCAGTTGTACCAAAACTCCAGCAAGAACCACAAACAGATTGATCTAAAAAGTTGAATGATTAATAAATATTTTCATTTTCCTTTGCAATATAAATATTTGAATTAAAAGAATTACCTTTAACAGGTGTTACAGCACCATACAACCTCCAATCAAAATTTTCAGGAACATCATTTTTCTCTTTTTCAACATCATGGGGGAAAAGCATGCCTCCATTGTATCCATGTTTAGTGTATTGTTTACCACGCAATACTTTTAACTCTGCATCAGTGCGATCAGCCAGATGATTAACATCTAATTGAAATCCTAAATTGGCGCGATTCAAGGAATGAATGAACCTAAGAAATGAGAATTTTATATTAATCTTAGTAAAATTTATACATATATTTGTTCAACAACTACAAAATTTAAATATATAACCTCATATTCTGTCTGAAGTGCTCTTTGCGTTGTTTGTATTCTAAATCATGTGCATAATTCTTATTGTGATTATATTTGAACAGTTCAAAAGCAACATCAACATGTTGGTGATGGTTGTGAACGAATTCTTGCATTGGATTGAAAAGATAAATATGTCTGTCTCCAGGACCAGGGAAACTAACACAGCTTGTATCTATGAAATAAATGATTTTAAAATATGGGATAAAAGGAACACCAACATATTAAGTTATAAAACATTAAAAAACAAAGGGCATAAGGAAAGTGATATTTTTGAATGGACACTTACTTTGTTCTAATTGGAATACATCAGGACTTGGTGTTTCAAAGGAATACCAATCATACTCCAAATAATAATGATCATAATGAGATCCCAATAATGTATTGAATCCTCGCATTTCATACCTTACTGGAATAGCTTCTTTCATTTGAGGTGTTGTAGGTGATTTCTATATAAAGAGAAAGTTAAATTATTATATGATTTACGTCTAGTTATTAATTATTATTTTAGTATATCTCAAAATATATACTACCTTGTAGCGAATCCACAGAGTATACTTATTTGTCTTTTCTCCAATTGTTTCAACAAGACGCCATTTCTCGCAAGACAATCCATTAACCATTTCTTCTCCAATACACTGAAAATATTATATATGTGCTTGTACCACTTGTATTATAAAAATTCTGTATTTACTAAAAAAATTATAAGAATTCTTTACCTCCATACCAGTTGTATCAGGTATGATAGTTTGTGGTAGAATTTTCATTTGACCAGTGCCATTTACTTGAAGACAAGTTTGCTCATTCATTTGTGACTCTGTTGTTACTGGAGCTATTTTTATACTACTTCCATAAGGTCCAGCACTTGACAGTTGATACGTTTTGACCATACCTATATTTTGCAAGTAAATTTGAATAAAAAAGTTAGATTAATTTAACAGAAAATATTTGCATTATTTTTATAATAAATTCAATGTCTTGGATAGTACTATAAATAGTGAAATTACCTCCATAGTAATCAATCCTGCTGGAGCCACTTTTAGCATCATACCAAGCATAAAATGGCTCTCGAATTTCAGCATAGGGAATATAAAGAGTTCCTTTTGCTGTATATCCTCTACTAAATACTGGGGACTTTACTGGGCTTGCAGAACAAAGTCCTAAAAGCATTTTATTTAATTAATAAATTTGCATTATATGGAGAAAAGGAAACTTGTGAATCAAAAATGATAAGAAAATATTCTTAACAATATCAAAGATTATTGAATCAGCATAAAATTCTTTAATGTTTGTCTTAGTATAATATTCATGTAAGTTGATCAAGCTAAGAGTCATTTTGTAAATATCAAATAACTTACCACATAGCAGCACAATGCAGTTAAAAGTCATGAAAAACATTTTGATTTGGCTTCTGAAAAAGAAATATTAGTTAGTCACATAAAAAATGAACTAATTTGATAACTTGATTGACCTCACAATAATAACTATTTTGCAGCTATCACTTCAAAAGAAAACAGACACCCAATGATAATGATAAATGTATACTCATGTTTCATGTTTTGAAATACTTTATCACCACATTTTTTTGCAGAGTTACCGAATTAATGAATTTAAAATTATTTTTATTCAGAACAATAATGTATCATAAATAAAAATAATTATATTTATAAAATATAAAATTATTCGACATTCGGGATAAATAAATAAACTTTTGTTTTTTGAAACTTTGATTACAGATTATCGCGGTCGCTTTGATTTAAGAGTTGAAAATTAGTTTTGAATCACTTGCGAAATGAATTTAAAATAATCATTCCGAATAAAAACGTCACAAATGCATCGAAAGACTACACGTAGCCATACGCGTATTAGCCGAAGCCAAGCTTACAACCTTGGACAACAAAGGAAATCGACACATCACGAAAAGGATGTTTTAAAGAATGACATTCAATTTTTGAAGATATAAATGTTAGTCACGATAGCATTAAACAAGCCCAAATATAAACGCGAAATTTCCCAAGACAGTGCGTAGAAACAAAAGAAAAAATTCGCGAGCAGAAGAAATGTTCGAAAATATATTTGATCCACTTGTTACTCACCTCCAACAAGTCGACGGAGAAGCTCGACTGTTGCAGGCGTCGGTTGATGCTTTGATACGACGCGAGAACGGAGTTCTCAAACAATAAATAGACTGTACTGCGCGCGATATATCCCAAGCGCTGCACCAGCAAACAACAATAATCACATATACCTATTCGTGCGCGAGAGAGACGCGTGTGCGTGTCGGCGTGTGTATTGGTGATAAGTATTCGACTTTCGAGACGTTCGAGGTTTCGAGAGCGGAGCATAATGACCTAAAGCGATCGCTCGCGCGCTCGCGGAGTGGAAGCACAGTGAAGTTTGGTATATCAGTCAATAGTGTCATAGCCGCGCCAAATTCTAAAAAATGACTTTTACAAATGATATCGAAAAAATATTTTTAAAAATAACTAATTCATTATAAGAAATAAATAATTTGAGATATCAAAATTTAAATAAAATATTTTTTTCATATAATATTTTTTATGATTATGATTATTAATGATAATTAAGGGTTAAAATATTTATATATATATAATACCGATTCAAAAATTTTTTATTTTATTTAAAAACCACAAAATTTTTTTTTCTGCTACTTGCATACTTATCTGTGCGGGTAGGCGTAAAATGAGATTACAGATAATATATTCGTTGGAATACAAATAAAACTTCTGCCAGAATAAGCGTGTAGCACGTTACAATAACAAAAAAAAATAAAATAAAATAAAATTTATAGGAATTTAGAAAAATGAAAACATTTTATATTATCGTTTTAACAATAAAATTTTTAACAACAAAAAGCCATTTATTAAAAAGAAAATATCTATACGTTAATCTAGATTTTAATTACGATTTTGCCATGTTTTTGTATAACATATAAATACTATTTAATTGTACAATAATGATAATCTATATTCAAAATAAGATGTTTAAATTAAATAATTTAATTAGCACGTGTAATATGTAATGTTTTTTATTATAACGTATCGCAATGTTTGTTTATATTTTGGTAACCTTTGTATCCATACATACACTCTATCCGTCATAATAATTCTTGATAAGTGCTTAATAATATGATATATTTAAGAATATCATATAAGAGAAAAATTTTATTTTCTACTGTATATAATTATTACTATAGTCCTTATATTTTATAAATGTTATATATAGCAATATAGTAATATCAAAATGTAAAAGCACACGTCTATTAACTGTAATATTTTAATTTAAATCTTAAAATGTATCATTCGTTTCGTATTTAATTTTATTTTTCTTATTTATTATATAATGATTTCTATTGTATAATACGATAAAAAAAGAACATTAAATTTTTTATAAAGATATATTTAAGGGTAAATTATTATTATTATTATTATTTGTGCAATAATTCTAGATCTCTTTTAAAAAAATCGTTGTTGAAAAATTTAGTTTTTTTGTGAAAACAGAATCGGTAGAATAGAGATCTTGCAAATTCATCTTCAGAGTCGATAACGCAGAAAACGTATGATCTCGAATGTACCGGAACGTTGCCCTGTAGAAATCCAGTGTTACTGTATTCACATTAAAGGGTTATCATTTATTGAATAAAATAAAATAGATACTTCTACATATAACATGCGATATTTCTACACAAGAATCCTACTCTCCTTCTGTGTTTCTTGCAAATAAAATTTATATATATTTTTTTTTGTACTACTTGCGGCTTCTGCGAGCGAATAGTCTAGTAATATCTAGTATCATTTGACAAGAGATTTCTTAAAATCTTTTATTGAAATACCTATTTGTTAAATTCCTTAATTATAAATAAGATAAATAGGCAGGGTGTAGTACTTTATACACAGTACATCGTTTGTGAATTTACATCATATTATGATAAGATGTGTATGTAGTTATTTTTCTTGATACTTAATACAATAAAATCTCGTTTTGTTAGAAAAAATTTTATTTTATAATAAATTCGTACATAAACATCACTATCTGATGAGAATCAAATGCAATATATTATAATTATAGAGAATATATTGCCATCTAAAAAGTATACCTATATAGATCTTTCCAGACGCTTCTCGTATTTCTCGAACGTTCCGCGCTCATAGCAGGCGATGGATATAAAAGCAACGCTACAGGCGCCATCAGCTCAGTGATAAACAAGCCTACGAATCGTAAGCATCTCTTGAAACTAATTCAAGCTTTAAACTTTCAACGGGCAAACTATCCTTGACCACTACTTACACTGTTAATTTGTACAATTGAAGTCAGTGAGTGTCTTAAATATAATAATCAACAAGTAAGCAAAAATGTCGCTGGTACCATTGCTGTTCTCTCACTGGTGGGAGGATCTGGATAGACCGCACCATGTTCACGACCAGCATTTTGGACTGGGTCTGCACCCGGAACAACTTCTGTCACCCCGGTATATTGAAGCTTATGTACAGCCAAATCAAAGGTATGATACCCACTATGTCAGACCCTGGACTGAAATTCTCCAAAGCAACAAAGATCGCGGCATGTCCACCATCGAGTCCGACAAGGATAAGTTCCAAGTTACGCTGGACGTACAACAGTTCAAGCCCGAAGAGATCGACGTCAAGGTGGTAGACAAATACGTCGTGGTCAAAGCCAAGCACGAGGAGAAGGCTGATGAACACGGCTGGATTTCCCGTGAGTTCACTAGGAAATACCTTATCCCGGAACAGTGTGATATCGATCACGTGCAGTCCAAATTGTCTGTCGATGGTGTACTTACGATCATTGCCCCCAGAAAGGATAAGACACTGGCTAATGAAAATGAAAGGGTCATCAAAATCCAGCATACTGGAAAGCCTGCATTGAAGCCAAAGGAAACAGAGAATAAGAAAGTAGAAGATAAAAAGAAGTGAAGTGTTTATCTTATAGACATTCCTTTAACTATATAACTTTCATTATTCACTTTTTTCTTCTTTTGCAAACCATCTATTTTAAAAATTTAAAGGCTGAATTAAAGGTTCACAAAACTGCCATTGTTACACTTGTTGTACCTGTGATATACTATTTAGGAAAAAATTGTTTTATGTATTTGAAAAATAGTATTTCTTTTCTACTATCATAACACAAAATAAGAAATAATTATAAGATTCTTTTTGTAATACACAAGCTTTAGTAGTGTACAATAGATTAAGATAAATAAATATCACATTTAATTTTTATGTAAAATCTATTTATTAAAACCTTGTCCTCATATTTTTAATTAAGTTTCAATTTTTAAGTTTTGTAAAAATAATTTATTATTTTATTGATTCCAATGATATTATTTTGAAAAGAGTAATCATAATAATATAAGACTACATTAACAAAATAAATTATTCCAAACTTTCAAATAATATTTAAGAATTCTAATGAAAAGCAAGCAGTTTTCTCATACTAAACTTTGGAAATAGTCAGCTTGATTCTTGAAAGTTCAATTTACAATGTTGCTTTAAATGATATAAATATAGTAATTATATTTTGTTTTTTAAATAATTACATTGTTTTCATTATTAGAGGAAAATATATCATTTGTATCCAGAACAGTATTCTTTAATTTTTACCTTCAGAATATTCTGATATACTCTACAATATTCTAGAACATTATAAATTTCTCATAAATTTTCTATGCAGTTAATTTATTACTTCTGAAATGTATATAGGTAAGTAATAGCAAATTATCAAAAGTGTCTCGGAGCCCCTAAAATATAATTGACTCACTTTCTTTTTGCAAAACATTTTTTGAAATTGAAAAAAATATGTTCTTTTTAACATAAAATGTAATATTTTTTATTATCTTTTTGTTTAAATGTTATATTATAAATTTATATAAATAGTATTTTCAGTAAAATACATAAAATTTATAACCATAATTTTATGAAAATAGTTTACAATTAGAATAATTTAAAATATTTATTTATTTTTGATAATTATAAACTCAAAATTATATAAGTTTAAAAAACAGTTTTTCTAAATTTAGAGAATTGTCAAAAACGTATATCTAATGAAAAAAAAAAAATACATAGGAAGTAATGTTTAACAGGATTAATTTAATGTGACCCACATGTAACTCATCAATGTTTTAATACTTTTAATTATTACAAAACGAAAAATTCATGGACTTTTTTTAATTATACATTTTACATTGAGCATGTTATTAGCAATGATTACAACTAAAGAATTATAACTAAAATTTCTTGGCTTCATTTTATAATTTGATAAAATAATGTGATTTTCATAATATTTTACCAGAAACAACAAAGATTGACAAAAGTTAATACCTATGTTTAAGAAATATTATGTAGTAAAGATTTGTTAACCAATAATATTGTTAAAATCTATCTTGATATTCTATTTGACCATAATACAATGAAAGTTAAGTTAAAAAAGCCAAGTATTACACAATCAAATGAATCACTTATTAATTGAAATAAATGTCAGTTTTAAAAGCTATAATTTTTTCAAAGAACACAATGAAGAGTAAGTAAAGGTCTATTCAAATGGAATACTTAAATCAATAAAACCATTTTATTAAGAAAAAGTTCATATTTATTTAACTCTTAAAAATAAATTTAATTCTAATATACACACTGTAAGTTACATTCTACCATTTGACTTGATCACATCCGACGATTATCACAAATTGAATTATAACATTAAAGTAAGAAAAAAATTTTTAAAACTTAAATACTTTGACTTTCAAACAATTACAATAAGTTTGTTTTATGTATAAAAAAAATGATAAGATCAATACAATCTTTGTCGATCAGTGTTGGTGGACGAGATACAACAGTCTTAAATTTTACTGACTTTGAGCCATCTGCTTATTTTCTTGCTCAAGTTGCTGCTGCTCCTCTTTTTTATTTTCTATTGCAGGTTTATTAATTCTTTCGATCTTTAATACTTTTTCTTTTTTGGCTTCAAGAGATTCCGGTTTTCTTGGAGCAGTAATTGTGAGAATTCCATCGCTTGAAAGAGTACTCTGAGCCTTTTCTGGATCACATTGCTCTGGGATCATGTACTTCCGTACAAAGTGCCTTGAGATTATACCGTGGTCATCTTGTTTCTCTTCATGTTTTCCTATAAAGTTTACATTTTAATAATTATTGAAACAGTAAGATTTTACTGAAAGTACAAATTTACTTTTACATTTTTTACATATAAGTAAATAACGTAAATAATTCTTGAAAGTTTTAAAATTATTTTATTAAAACTATTTTATTAACAAATTTTATTACGAAAATATTATTGAAAAACAATGCAACATTTTTTTACATTATGTATGATGCAACTACTCTTATTGCGTAGCTATTTTATCGCAATGTACACCATAACGTTCTAGGACGTTTTCCTTTTTTCTTCATAATTATAATTATATCCAGCTTAAGAATGACGAAGTTATATAATAAAAATTCTTACCTTCGACGACAATGAAGTTGTCGACGATTTTAACATTTATCTCCTCGGGCTTGAATTGCTGCACGTCCAGCGCGACATTAAATTTGCTCTTATCGTCTTTGATGACGGACCAGCCACGATCGTCCTCATGCTCGCGAAGAAGTTCTATCAATGCGGGTCTGAAGTAATTTGGGATCCGGGGCTGGTCGAACGAGCGGAAGAAGGACTCTGGATGTACACCAATCCCGAAGTGCTGGTCAAGGAGCCGATGTGGCCGCTCCATCTGTTCCCACATCTGCGACATAATCTTTGGAATCAATGACACTCTCGATCTCATGTTGTCTGTTTTGTAGAGCAAACTCCTTCTTTGGTGAAAAAAACGCTTTTGAAAAAGCTCAAGAGAAATAATCAGTTGCTTTCAGATGCGCGCTTGATGCTTTCGCTTTACTGCGTGATCGTATACTGAGGGATGTACGGAGCCGGCCGGCTTTTATAATACCCGCGAGCAACGCGCGGCGCATGCTTCTGGGCGCATCGAGTTGGATCTCGAATATTCTGCGCCCTACGTTTGTTTTCTGGAAATTTACCGCATACCCTCGTATCATATAAGTAATGAATATTTTCCAAAAATAAACAGATCTCGTTACAAATCATCGAATTTTTATATTTTCCTGATTTTTATTCATTATTCAAGTACTTATATGCTATTGATTTCTTGCTGTGTTTCTTACGTAATAAGTACGTTACCTCGCGCGGCTATTTCTATACGCCCTGTAATTAAAAATTGAAGAAACGGCTTATTTTGGTTTTTTAAAACGTTAAGTAAACATTGTCAATATTCTAGTCATATTTCAAACATTTACATGTCTCCTTATCGCAAATGATTGTATAGTTTACAATGAAAATCACTGATAAAATAAATCAACTGAAATAAAATTAAAAAAAGTCATATAATTAAAAATAATTTGTTTTCTTCTTTTTATAAGTTGTTAAACAAATTAATAATTGCATTAATTAGCTGGTTTGGCTTAATTTTTTATTCAATAATTTTATATAATAGGTGAAATACCTGATGAGTGAATAATATATATTTTACATTAAGTTTTTTGATAAGTGTATATAAATAAAATGCAAAATAAAAAAGTTATTTAACTCACACTTTATAAATGCCGGACGTCTAAGAACATTGACCTTTGTGCAAGCTCTTCTACTACATGTGCACTCTGTAGCATATGCAGTACATCTATATAGATGCTAAATACAACCTGGTTTATAGCGCTGAGAACGAGCAGGTAGATATTGCAAGACTTTATAGAGCGCAAACGACATGCTTCGCGCCAATTTTTAAACTTACGTTGCTGCGCGTGCACAGCTTGACAATTTAACGTTTTTTAAATTAACGTCCTTGAGTGCGAGAATTGACGAAAAACTTATAAACATTATATTATTGTATTAATATATTAAGGGTAGTTTTGTTTTTAATTTTATGAGAAAAGTGAGTTTTGAATTGTTTCTTAAAAAGATGATAGATATATTAGAAATATTTTTTTTAATAAGATTTGTAAATAAATTATTTTTTTTATAATTCTTGAAATTTGTAGACTTTTCTAGAATGATCTTGAATAATTAAAAAAACTTCTAGAATGTTCGAGAAAGATCCAAAAATATTTTTAAATATTATAAATCTACTTTTATTAATTTGCAAAACTTTCATTTAGAAAAATTTTCAATTATTAAGTTAAAATTATATCGCATAGAAGAGTTTACTTACTTTTACCTATCCCACAAATGAAAAAATTGTAAAAGTGTAGTTCAAAAACAATTAAAAAAAATTTTTTTAAATTTGTACGAAAAATAACGACGGTTGCTATTGCGCAGCTCCAAATGTTCTCCCTTTAAAAGTTTGACCTATATTCAGATAAATTTTGGCCGTTACCGTAGACCCACTAGCAGCCCTTTTTCATTGAAATCAAGGGCGGGTTTTGAGTATGCGCCTTTTTGAATAAATTAACCTATTGTATAGAATTTACTTGGAAGAGCAGCTGGCGGATAAAAAAAAACACATACAATACGTGCACGCACTATAGATGCCTCCAGAGACTTCGCGAAGATTCACACATACGTTTGCCAACGTAGATACATCGTTTTTAAAAGTTTCATAATTTTTTGTAATATCTTACTTTTTTTGTATCTTTTAGGAAATACTGAATTATTTTTGGAACTTTGATTGCGTATGAATGATAATATACTTGTAAATCAATGTTATATATACACAAATAAAAAATTTATGTACGTTTTTCAAAAATTTGACATTATTTAAAGTAGAGATTCAGTATAATTACTATAAAAAAAAACTTAAACTTCGAATGTAAGTATACCGATAATGTTTTTATATGCCGGAAATCTAGAATGTTTTCGGTTGACTGATTTCAGTTTACATTATATATTTAAGAGCAAGGTGAGATAATGTCGATAATGCATGAATCATGTTTTTCATATAGTTTTCTACATACTGATACGATAATGTATATTAAAATATCCACCAAAATGTCCATAATATTTTTCATAATGTTAATTCCGGAAGTATTATGAAAATAAATCAATTATAATAAAAAATAATACTAAAACTGTTATCGTTTGAAATAAAAAAATGTTATTTCCAGAATTTTCTAGAATTTTCTTTCAATTCAAATACGAGTAATAACAAAAATGCATGGAGTTTTTTTAGTACTAATGTGCGAAAATATAATAAATAAGAATTTAGACAAATAAAAATAATATTCTATAAAAATTCTCATTAATACGAAATGCCATTCAACAGCAATGTTTAAAATTATATATTACATAATATAATTTTGATTTTCATAAAAATGAAGTGATGAATTCTCCTGAAAAACATTATGTCCTTCCATTCGACCGAACTAATAATAGAAACTACAGTTCGTGACCATGAGCCTGTATCCTCTCAAGATTGCAAATCCCACCCGTGACCAGCATATAGCAAAAAGGCCCTACGCAGTACGCTCATCCGCTGTATACACTATATATCTAACCGGTTCCCCCACGAAAAGTCTATATACTTTAGCTCTCTTTCTCCCCACTGAACAAAAAAACAATAATTCTAAAAATACACGTCGCCGAATCACTTACGTGGTCCGTGCGATAGCTGTTGCGCGCATATTACGTGTCTTATAAACAAGCTTTTTGGAGGGTAGTCGCAAATCGTACACATACACAGACTCATTGTGTGTGTACACCGGAGTCGGTTGCCATAGGATACGTGTCACTTCTCGAAAGCTCCCCGTGGCTATCGCCGCTGCTGCCACCGGCATATATCTTTTCTCCATTCTATACCTTTCGTAGCAGCGTATAAGTGCATCCCCACCAATTGCGCGGATAACCAGCAGCAGCAGCCTCCTCTGGTCTCGCGGCACGAGGCGGGCGCCGGGTATATAGGGCCTGTGCGTCGGCTCTTTGCGCCAGTAGCATAAAGTACACCACGCGATATCGAAGAGAATATATTTCTCATCGCTAAGCAACTGTTCAACTCTGTTTATTACAACTTATATACACAGATTGTCGGTAACGATTCAACAGCTTGTTTGTCTTCTAGTCACGTCGAACGTAATATAATTTATTGAAGAGCGAAGAATAGAAAGATGGTTTCACCGTTGCTACCGTTGCTGCTCTCAGCTGCCTACTTCAATGATTTGGAGAGGCCGAGTTCACGTCTACTCCTCGACCAGGACTTTGGCGTCGGGCTTCGTCCGGAGCAGATAATGCTGTCACGCTATGGTTTCTCCGTACCGTCTATGCAGTATTATCGTCCGTGGGCTGATTTGCTCCGCCAAGACAGCAACGGCGGTGGCATCTCCAGCATCAGCCTCGACAAAGATGGCTTCAAGGTCATCCTCGACGTGCAGCAATTCAAGCCCGAGGAGATCGAGCTGAAGGTCGTAGACAAGTACCTCGTCGTATCAGCCAAACACGAGGAGAAGAAAGACGAGCATGGACTCATCTCCCGGCAGTTCGTGCGCCGCTACGTCATTCCCGAGAACGTCGAGGCGGATAAAATCACATCCGAGGTCTCGTCGGATGGTGTGCTGACGATTCAAGCGCCCGTCAAGGAGATCCCCGAGGATGACAAGAACGTAAGAAAGATCAAGATCGAGTACACGGGCAAGCCGGCACTCAAGCATAACAAGGAGGAAGAAAAGAAGGAGGACGGCGCCGCATCGACTACAGAACCGGCCTCGACGACGAGCGCGACCGACAGCTCGACCGCCAGTTCGACCACTACCGAGGATTCGAAGACTACTCCGGAAAAATGATTGAAAACTGATTTTTAATCGAAACTCTCTTGATTTAATTATTTATTACAATTTTCTGAGGCATTTTATTTTGTTAAGTATACGTATGGTTAATACTCACGACTGAAGCTATTTAATTGTATTAGATTTATGATATATAATACGTATAACAGCGGCGAGAGAGTATGTAACGCGAATGAGATGTTCCGTACGAGTGTTCCAAACACATTCTTGCATTTTTGTTGTGCGTATGGTGGTTGAATGAAAGAAATATTTTATACAACTTGTTCTTGACAATATAGTAATGTAGTATGAATCTTCTTGTGCCACTATTTCCATTATGAACGATATTGAATGAAATGTCTGTTTCACTGTTGTGTATTTGTTTCACTTTGTACGCTTTGATAGAAAAAAACGATATAATAAATAAAAACGAAAGATAATTTGTAAAACATTAAAAGGTGAGTTTTAATTTTATATTATATCCCTTTCGATACCTGTTCCTAATAATTTTCTATACTAACATGTTTTTACAAACTCTATTCTAATTTCATAAAAAAATTTTAGTTACTTGAATAGTTGAAAAACTTTTTAAAAATTGATTTCATTCTAAATTATAAAGCAATAAATTTTTAAGCAGATAACTAATGATTGTATATAATTAGCATTTTTAAAAGATCAATTCATTCGTAATAAAACGTTCACATTGTCAAAGTACTGTTAAAATAAAATTTGTTTTTATGAGTCAATTTTCTACATATCTATACCAAAACATGATTTTAAATTTTATGCAAATAACTAATAATTGCATATACTTATAGCATTCCGCAAAAAATCTATTCATTCGTAGTAAAACGTTTGCATTATCAAAGTACTGTAGAAATAAAATCTGCTTTTTATGACTCCATTTCGTATTTTAGAACTGAAAAACAGTTTTAACTTGTATGCAGCTAACTAATAATTGTTTATAATTAACATTTAAAAAAATCTATACATTCGTAGTAAAACGATTGCACTATCAAAGTGCTGTTAAAATAAAATCTGCTCTTTATAACTCCGTTTCCTGTGTATGTATCAAAACACAGTTCTAAAAATAAACTTGATCAATCTAAATCACGGTTGAATGAGTCACGCTTTGGCGTCAGACAGTCCTCGCCCACAAAAGTAAGCTAAACACCTGCATTGCATAAGCCAAAAATTGTCGACACGTATAAGTATTTTACAAAGAATTTCTGTATATGCCTTATACTACTGCGTACGTTTAAAATCCGCAGGGTTGCCACAGTGCGTGCAACTGCGCTCAATCGGTTGCCGTCCCTCCCTGATAGAATACACCGCGGGACCGGATAGGTGTACCCGGCTTGTACCTATATGTACATGTATACGTATAGATATACGCATCACGTGCACCTAGCACTTTCTCGTTTACTCTCGCATATTCCGGAACGCTCGGTGCGCAGCGCGCTCTATCCCTTCCCCCTGCGCGCGAGCGCTACTGCGAGACTGCCAGGCAAGGGGAACCTTCCCGAATTCGCGCATGTATACATTGTGTGCGTGTATGTATATGAAAGCCGGCCGGCGTCTCGCACGAACAGTTGACTATCGTGCATGTGTGTCAGCCCTTCGAGTGTATATATAGATAAGCTCGGTTGCTAAGCTCCACAGTCGCTTCGTAGACGCCGAAGAGTAACGAACGTGCACTTAACGTTTTCTTATCACAAGTCAAAGCTCTTTTTAACTAGAGGAAGATGTCTCTCTTACCGCTGCTGTTCTCCAACTGGTGGGAGGAGCTGGACCGGCCGCACCACGTCCAAGATCAGCACTTCGGACTGGGCCTGCACCCGGAGCACCTGAACGTCCTCCCCACGGACATCTTCGAGCCACGGCCTCCGCATTCTAGAAGTATCGTACGCCATGCTCCGGCTCACCGGGCAGCCACCACTCATAGCCACTATTATCGACCCTGGGGTGAGCTGATGCGCCGCCAGAGTGGCGGTGGTCTGTCCACGGTGCAGAACGATAAAGATAACTTCCAGGTCGTCCTCGACGTACAACAATTCGCGCCGGAGGAAATCAATGTCAAGGTCAGTATGTATGCCTGTAAATTTGTGTATTGGCTAAGGGCGAGACGTGCGCGGCCATTGCCACTGTCAACGCTTCCTTTGTTCGCGACGCATGAGCGGACATTTTTTAAAATAATATGCGCCGTGAATTATGCTTTTGTCAACCGCGGTTTTCCAAGCTAAAATGTTCATTGTATTTTATTACTAAGTTTTTTTTTTCAATCGAAACATCTGCTATTAAGTTGTAAAATTGTATACGTAAACAATTAAAGTGCCGATCGTTGAATAAAGAAACAATTATTGTTCACTCGTAATACTACTACTAAGTGGAATTTTGAAATTTATAATTGTGTTGTAAGTTATCAAAAGAAGAAATTGAGTTCTATAGAATATTACCGTTAGTATTCCAAGTAAACCGATAGCTTCGTTGCAAAATGGCGACGAAACGAACATCTTGTAGCTTTTCTTATTGAACGGTACTCACAGCTTATATTGTAGAATTTAATTAAATAGCTAAATTTTCCGTCGATCAAATCGTCATTTCGTTGCAGACACTTATAACAATGTCGTTGAAAAATTGTAACTACCATGTTGTATGTATCTAGAGCTAATTTTATTAAAATGTTCATTGTTGTAAAAACGTTTTGCAAATTTAATTTCAAAATTTTAATATTAAAATATAGTTTACGTTGTCGTTACTGTAAGATTATATATGAACTATTTATTTTACTGAAAAAATCATTATCAAATGTTACAGGTAGTTGACAAGTATGTTGTGGTTGAAGGAAACCACGAAGAAAAGCAGGATGAGCATGGCTGGATCACCAGAAAGTTTACTCGTCGTTACCTGATTCCGGATCAGTGTGACCTTGACAAGGTTGATTCCAAATTGTCATCTGATGGAGTTCTGACCATCGTCGTTGCTCGTAAAGAACAACCAAAGATTGAAGGCAGCGAACGTGTCGTCAGTATTCAACATACTGGTAAACCAGCTATTCGTTCAAAGGCCGAGGAGGAGAAGCCAGTTGAACAGAAGTAAACAACAGTTGATCTGTACTTCTGATTTTTTTTTACAATATCATTCAATGCATTTAAAGCGATTAATAAATAAACAAAATTAGAAGCTTTCAAAAATTAGTAGATTAAGTTTTTTTTTTTCTTTTTTGAAAGTTAATTTAAATTATATCTCAAATAGTGTTAATGTACCTCTAAATTTAGTCTAAAAAAAAAAATCATAACAATGTAATGTACTGTGTACTATGACTGATATTTATGTCTCTATGGAAAACTAATTTTAAAAAATTTTAATAAACTAGTTTCTTTTTTTAATTTTGTATTTATATTTCTTATACCTCCCACATATATACCAAATAAATTTAATTTATTTTCATTCATTATTAAAATCTATGAAAAATTTTCTAAAGTTTATTTCAAATGTTTTCAAATTTTCAAAAACGTTTCATTTTCGTAAATTAGTTTTTTGCCATTTTAGTCAGCTCTATAGATATCGGTAATATAAAATATATGTCATTCATTTTAATTTATTAAATATTTGTATAAAAAAAAGTTTATAAAGTTTGCCTCGAATGGGTTCAAATTTTCAAAATTCTTTTATTTTCGTAAATTAGTTCTTATTGCAATTGAAGTCAGTTCCATAGACATGAGTAAATTTGTAAAAGAAATTGAGCTTGCAAAGTAGTTTTATCATTGTAATATTCATTTCATTACAATAAAAAGTTACATAATTCATAAGAAATTAGAGCATCAATCTAGCCTATATCATCGGCTTATCGAATCAACGAAGTTGCCGGTATATATATATATAGAAAAGCATAACAATTCCACGCAACACTGTGTTGTGTATATGCGCGTAGTCTTTGACCGCGGCGTTAACCTTGTACGCCAGACGCCCAACTAGACACTCCTCGGTGTCGCTGGAGTGTTCTCTCTCACTCTCGACGTTTCCACATCTCGCTCTTTCTAGCTCTCCCTCGATTCCACGAGATCCTTCGCGCTTGCGCAGCATCTTTCTGACACTGTCTCGCTTTCCAGCGCGCAAGCACACGCGACAGCAGCGCCGCATGTGCCGGCAGAGCCGGTCCTTCCTAGAATCTTTTCACTGTATAACTGGCTGTATCAGTCCCCCACTCTGGGCCTCCATATAAAAGCAAAGCGCACCGCCGGCAGCGCAGTCTATTTCGAATTCAGAGCCGTTTCAGTGAAGAACTACCCTTCTCGCGGAGCGAGACTGGACTGTATACGCTATAGATATACACCTCTTTTTTGCGAATAGATAAGAGTGAGAGAGCAAGCAAGCGACGCTTCCAGTGATTTCGCGCATAGTAACAGTTAACAAAGCCAGTACTGAAGCCAGTGACGCTTCTTTTGGCATTTTCTACTATCATTGCTGTACGCTAATAAGGTAAATATTACACGATTTAGACATTTGAGCGAAAGTATAACTTTTTTAAAATCAGTGATTAGTTTATATTGATAAGTTATAGAATAAAATTGTTTGAATTTCGCCAAGAAATATTTAAATGTTAATTTAGGTCATTGATTTATTTTATAATAACTTCTTTCTAGAAGATTAAATTATTAGTTAAGTTTATGAACAAATTATAAGAAATTTGCACTAAAAAAAATATTTTTTAAAATAGATTATTATACTGTTAATGAAAGAAACAATCTAAATTTTTTACAGGAACTGCAAAATAAAAAACAATGTCGCTAGTACCACTATTGTTCTCTGACTGGTGGGAGGATTTGGACAGACCACACCAGCTCTTTGATCAACACTTTGGCTTGACAGTGGATCCAGATGATCTGGTTGGACGTATAGCACCACGAACTGAAATGCTTCTCTACAAACCTGGCAGACACCGACATAGAGCTGCCTCCCGCTATCATCCATACAGTCTTCTTAGAAGAGGAAACAGAGGAGCTTCAACAGTTTCTCCTGACAAAGATAAATTTTGTGTGACATTAGATGTCCAGCAGTTCCATCCAGAAGAGATCAATGTAAAGGTTGTTGATAACCATGTCCTTATAGATGCTAAGCATGAGGAGAAGGAAGATGAACATGGATGGATTACAAGGCAATTCACTCGCAAGTACTTAATTCCCACTCAATGTGATATTGAACATGTTGAGTCACATCTATCATCTGATGGTATTTTAACCATCACAGCACCAAAGAAGGAGCTTCCAAAACCAGATTCTAATGAGAAGATTATTAAAATCCAATTAACTGGAGAACCAGCTATTACACCACAGCCAAGTAGTTCTGCTATTGCAGAAGGATCTCAATCAAGGGAAGCTAATCAGCAGCGTCAAGCAGGTCAACGAGGAAAGAAATCTACTGTAAAAGCTGCTTAAATTTTTGTTATGACTTAAAAATATTCCTCTCATTTTACTGTATTAATTTTCTTCATTTTTAAAATATAGACTCAAAGTCTAATCATTTTGTTCATCCACACTTATTTCTTGTGATTCATTAACATTTTGTTTATAAGTTCATTACACATTGTGATCATATTTATTTTGCAAACTAGTTGTATTTCAGTTATTATAAGATTTCATTAGATCATTCATATAACTTACCATTTATCTCAAAGATATAGAAAGATATTTGTATCTTGGAGAAAATTATTTATCCGAGTGCAAATGTTAGTTCTTAAGTTTTGTACGCTGATGGATGTCTCTGTATACATGAGAAAAATGTGTAATTTGTGAGAATAATGAATAAACAAGTCTTTTAATAAAAAAAGTAAAATTTTCGTTTTCTATTACCTTACTCACTAATCACCTAATCACTTAAATAAATATGAAAAAGATAAATTTATATAAAAATTAATAAAATTTTGTAAATTACAATTCATTTAATAGTTATTTGCCAATATTTACTAATCTGGGTTTTAATGTATTATAAATAATTTTTTAAAAAGACAGCTATTATTTACATGTTTTGTATTTCTTTTTGAAATTTTTAAACATTCTTTTGTCAGGTTACAATTAAACATTTTTTTACAATAATAGAGATACTATATAATTTTTTAGTTTCATTTATAATAATTTTGTTTGAAAATATACATAAGCTAAGTTTAAGTATTGTAAAATCGTAAATATTCAGAAAAATATAGGAAATTTTTGTTTATATTATTGAAAAATTTTTATTTAAATTATTTATTTAAACATAATTTCAATAGTTGTTGATTAATTCAATAATACAGCAGTCAGTTCTTTTTTCCTCAGCTATATGGATCTAAATTAAATACAAACATTTTTATTACAAAGAAAATATTATTTTTTAATATAATTTATACTCAACTTAAAAAGTTAGAATTAGAAAAAAATTAATAGAATCTGGTAAATTCTATGTAGCTATTTATAGAACTTAGACGTTTTATCAGTCCCCATCATGTTTACAGAACCATTTAAATCAATAAATGAATTTGGAAAAGTATAAATTATATACATTTTTTTACAGACGTTTTAATCATTGCTAATCAAGTTAATTAAATTTAGAAAAGCACACCAATTATCTCGATAATTTGGTTTAAAATAAAATCTGTATACAATTAAATAAAATAAAATTGCATTTTTTGCTATTCTCGACACACATAAGCATACGCTCACGAACGCGCTAGTAACAAAGTTAAATGTAATTAAAAGGCTAATTTCGTGTTGTATAAAAATCCATAATTTAACTATAAATTATAATAATTAACTATATTAATATTAATTTACGCTAATTAACATATATTTTTAGTTAACATATATGTACCACTTTTATATCAGTTGTTTTTTGTACAAAAAAGGTAAAATTAATTAGTCAAAGATGGAAATTCAAATTTGTAAAATTAGAAAAAAGCATCAAAATAAAAAATTTGTACATTCTGATTTGAAGTTATCTATTTATTTTGTAAAATTTTGAAAAATTTTAATATAATAATATTGTTTACTATTTTAAAAAAGTACACATTTATTTTCTACAAATTTTGAGAACCTAATGGAATATTCGGACTTTTTCTAAAAGTTTCCAGAACGATGTGTTTATAGGTATCGATGATCCCTATCTGAAACCATTTTTCAATAGCTATAGCAAATACTCTAAGCACAATTATAACAGAAAAATCTATAGAATCGTCTCCTTCAACCTATCGTATGTCGTAGCTCCTCTTTATCCCCCACCTTAAAGACGCGCATCTACTATTAAACGCGTTTCATTACTTTATACCTCCCGTGTACATAACAGAGTTACGCTTTGTATGATCACTGCGGGATAGAAATACACATGCTGTAATAGAAGTGTGATACCGTGGCGGCCGCGTATATAGCGAGAAGCTTGGCGAAACGCGAAGCTCTTTCCGGCAAGTTCTTTGCTGCACGCTTGGGGTGCCGCGCACAATGACCCCCAGGTTGACGGTTTGCTCACCGAGCATTGCACTCAGTGCACTATATACGCACGAGTATATATATATACACAGTACGTGCGTATAGTGTATACTTACGCTAGGTGAGATGTGCATCGATTCTGCTCGTCGTGCGCAAGTCTAGAGGATTTGGCGTGCCGACATGGCAGATAATGTTCCCTTGCCTGCGTGCAGTCTTCGTGCTGGTAAAAAATAAACATTTTATATGCCGTGTGTGTAATCCACGGACCGCACTATAGCAGCTGGTTTGTTTTTTTACCGGCCTGCTATTGTGCCAGGTTATATATGCGCGCACGTATATAGCTATACAGTCGTTGCAACGAGAGGCGCTAATATCTTCGCGAACGTTTCGCAATTTTTTTCTTCATTTCTGTTGTCTCAATGTAGTTTTTAGCGTAGTTTTCAGTGATTTACTGAATGGAAAAGTTAACTGCAATACATGATTCAATGAGGGTTCAAACATTTTTATTTATATATACTTACGTTTACTGATTAAAATACGAGTTTGCTGATAAAAATAAGATTTCATATTTTTATCAAATAAAATGTTATTTCATATTATATTTACTCAAGTATCTACTTCATTTATTCATTTTCCTTAATATTTATCAAATGATTTATTAAGATGATGTTTATTATGTTATAAATGCTCGATATTATAAAACAACAAAGTTATCAGTGACAAAAACAACAATCTAGAGATATTGTCAGAGCATTTTATTCATTGACCATTGCTCCAAAACGCAATATACTCAATATTGGCGGATTGGCGGACGAAGTATACGGCGAAATTTAAGACCTTATTTTCGTTACTAAAGGGGATATGACATTCACGCGGTGTTGATATTTGTGGCACATACACGTATCGTAGGTATGTCGTCTGGCAATTTCGAGAAAGCGTTTCTTGATATTTTTTTATGTTGATATACAAATAGGTAACTGATAATGGAATTTCTTATTTTGTTTTTTTTTTTCAATTTATTGCTCAGGAAAGTAACTTTAACATCACAAAATATCCTTGTTTTATTCAAATGAATTTAAATTATGTTTACTTCGACGGAAATGTAAGATAAAATAGCTGTGCTATTTTAAGAACAGATCGGACGAATTTCGATTGCATTTTCGAGTAAAAATATCCTCTACGTGTAAAAAAAGTTTCCGAACGTCTGGTACTAAGATATAAACTTTTGTTTCCATATATTTACAATCTTTATACAAGTGCTCATTCTGTTGATTTTATATAGCGTTTACAAACACAAAATACTTTTATTTTTAAAATGAAGACTAGCTTATATTTACAGTAAAGTTTTGCGAGTAAAAGTTAATTGCGAGCTGCAAAAATCATAATACAGAATTTAAAAGAATTAAGATCCAGTTATAGTCATCATAATTGAGTCTATATCGTGTAATTGACATTGTACAAACTGTACAATGAAATAATGATGCATAGCCGCAGTACCTATAGATACACACACACACACAGACAGACACAAACGTATTTTGCAAAAAAGGAAGTACAAGTATACTGCCTGTGCTGGGGCGTGGCTGAATAAAGGCGAAAACGTATGGTGCATATATCTTATCTCCACTGCTATTTTTAAGTTCGCATAACAACAAAACGAATGAACCAGAACCCATCAGCGCGAACCCCCAATAAAGAGCAAATGCAACCTCTTGGTGAATAACTGTTATTATAGTATATGTATATATTCCTAGAAAAAGAAATATACACCATTTCCTCACCACGAAACAAATTTATCCTCGTTACTCTCTATTTACAACTTCAAAAATATAAACTGCTTGCATGCTTAATTTCGTAATTGCCTATCAACAAGTTCGGTCCTCGAGAAAAAAGAAAAATAAAGCAAATCGTCTAAAAACGTTTGTAGAACCGTTTTAGCAGTCGCGCGCACGCGTCGTCGTGTATATTTTCAAAGCAGGGCGTCCTCTACTATACTCATACATATATATATATATCTATATAGCGCTGTTCTGCTGTTTTGTCAAGTACGTCGTGTATTCGTTTACGAAAATTTATTTACTGCAAGCGAAATAGGTCTTTCAAATACTTATTGGTGATAAAAGTACGAGATTCCATCGTTGGAAGGATTCTTAAACAAGTGAAACTTCGCGAAACTTCGAGTAGCTTCTAGTGCAGAAGAAACAAGAAACTATATAGCGACATGCGAGCTGCGGAGAGGTTTCTCGAAACCGGCCGGCGAGCGCCTATAAATACGGGACCGCGCAGGCGCTTGGCAACAGTTGATTCTGAGCAAGCGAAGCAAAAGCATCGAGTGCGAATATATACTTACTCTACATTCACTTCTATAGTGTCAATTGTGTTTTTCATTGTCTTCAAGTGATATAAGAGGTGAGCAATTTGTTTACTAATTTTATTAATTAATTCTACATAATTTTTATTCTAGTTTTATTTTTAGTGTACCGAATAAAGTTTTTCTCACGCTTCCTTTGTTTTCAATATTGGTATTTGTGACTTTAATTTTATTTGCTACTACAATAAATTTCGTCATTCAATTTTTACAGTCTTTTTCCTTGTTCATCTTTTCTCGCGTATTAAGATTTTTAAACGATTCTTTATCTCCCCGTTTGTTAAAATGTTAATATTTACAACAAAAAAATCTGTTCTTTTTCAGATTAATAAATCCAAGATGAGTTTACCATTGGTATTCAGTAACTGGTGGCAGGATCTTGACCGTCCTCACCGCCTCCTGGACCAGGACTTTGGTCTTGGCCTGGTGCCTGACCAGCTGGTTACGGCGAACATTTTCGATCCTTACTTCGCAACTCTTCCGAGAAAACGCAACCTGTTATACTACAGACCATGGGGCGAACTTATGCGCCAAGCTGAGGGTGGCGGCACTTCTACCGTCAAAGCCGATAAGGACAAGTTCCAGGTCATCCTTGATGTACAGCAATTCAAACCTGAAGAGATCAACGTTAAAGTCGTCGACAAGTTTGTCGTCGTTGAAGGTAATTTTAAAGAATTTTAAGAATTAATTCATATTGAAGAATGTTTTTACAATAATTAGTATTATTGATATTTTTCTTTTTAATAATTTCGTACGAGTGCAATTCATTGTTGAGTTCAAAGTAAATATTTCTTTTTTAAATTCAAAGTTTCTTGGATAATAAATTTTGAAAATAATTTGGAATTAATATCTAAGTACTAAATGAGAACTGTTTTTCTTTTATTACAGGCAAACATGAAGAGAAAAAAGATGAGCATGGAACCATTTCTCGTCATTTTGTCCGGAAATACATGATTCCAGAACAATGTGACGTCGACCAAGTTTCATCTAGTCTCTCCTCAGATGGAGTCTTAAGTATTACAGCTCCAAGAAAGGAACTGCCACAGATCACGGGTGAGAAGGTTGTGAAAATTGAACAAACTGGCAAACCTGCCATCAGAGAATCCGGTGAGAAGAAAATTGAACAGAAGGTTGATGAGCAGAAGGCTGAGCAGAAGGAAGAAAAGTGCGAGAAGAAGAAATAAGTTAATTTAAGTCTTATTTTAAGTTCAAGTCATACATTTTAAGTGTTTTTTTTTTTTTTTTTTAAGTTCTTTCCTTAATATGTTCCTTTTCTCTTTTAACCTTACATTAACCTCTATTAAGACTGTAATGTAAATTATAAAAGTTAATTATTTGTATAGTTATCTTTTTATAATAAAATTTTAAAAAATTTCGTTGATCGAACAAAAAAATTTTTTATTTCAAAGACCTCTATTCCTTATTCCAAGTATTAACCATCTAATTTAAAGAAATATTTTAAAATAGCTTGATTTAAATTTTCAAAAGAAAAAGTTATAATTCTAAATAATTAAAATATGTCAACATTTAATAATTCAACAATTTTTTTGTCTTTAATAATTACAAATATTTTCATCTTACGATTAAATTTAATAAAATGATTTGTGAAGGTGATTGCATTATATTTTAAGAAAATTTATTTCTCGAGATGTTGATTTACATACATAATTACAATACAATTTAGTTTCCAAATGCTTCTATTTACAAGCGTTAATTACAGTAATTATTTATATCATACAGCAAGCACTGTTAAAATTATACCTTTTGAAACAAGATAAAATAATATATTTAACAAAAAAAAATGTTACAACGTAATAGTTTAATATCAGCTATCTTTGAGAACTTCCTTTAATATTGATCCTGTATTTCGCGCTGGAACAAAATCTGGGAATGTTGGAAGTGTCACATTTGTTAACAAAAGTGTTGATTGTGTTGAAGAAGATGAATGCTGTCTACTATGACCAGGTCTGCTGATTGACTAAAAATAGATTTATACATATTAATTAAATACTTAGATTTATATTAAAAGTAATATTTCATGTAAATAAATTTATATTAAATTACTCACTGAATTTGATATTGGTAAAGCTGGCAATTGTGGTTTTGGTTGAGACTCGTTCTCCAAAAATTTGATAAATGCCGTTGATAATGAAGTCTCCTGTTCCTATAATTGTAATATTAAATTCGTTTTATTAAGCTGTTTAATAAATGTTACCTTACTCAAAATTTAATTTTACATTAAAAAATTTTGAGCAAAAATAAAATTTATTCTTCAATTTTTTACTCGAATGTTCGTGTAGATGTTATTAAGAGATGGTGAAAATAATGATCACGACGTTGAATTACAGCATTGTTTGACGTATATTATATGTAACAAAACATTTTTTATAGCCCTGATGATGACACTAAAAA
>JAYJLV010000011.1:7950637-7976811 GCA_036873485.1 Torymus texanus
ATATTCGGCTCTCTTGCTTTCCTCTGCAGGTCAAAGGCTAGACTGTTGTTTTAGTTAGCCCCTCTACTGCAGCTAGGTTTATCGTGTTTTCCGAAAATGGCTCGCGTTACTCTCTTTGCCCTCTCATATAAATCACTCCCTACAATCATGTCAAAGTTGTCAATTTTAATTATTTTTTGCAGATTTTGCCAATTTTGATTAATTTATAACTCCTCAGGGAAACATTTTTGACGATAGACATCGGGATAGTTTTTTTTTCATAACATATTTGACAGTTTTTCAATAAAAATACTTTCAAAGCTGTACGTATAGGCTTTCACTTACATATAGGTATATGCAAATGAAACATTAAAATTTAGAAAATTAAAAGTCCGATCCGGACTATCTGCCAAAAAATTCATTGTACAAAAGTATCCGTGTAAGTCCTAGAATGATTAACGATCATTTTTGGATCTAAAAAATTCATTCACTTTTTAATACAAAAAAAAGTCTTACGCGGGTCTGAAAAAATTATAGTTAAGTGCTACGGAAAATTACAAGATAAATAAGATACATAAGATTTAGTTTAAAAAACTGTTAATAATGAATTTCATTTCAAAATTCAGCATTTTAATTAATTTTTATCTTAATTTTTTTAGATCAAAAACCTATCGATAAGACCTGAGTAAGACTTCTTTTTCAAATTAAAAACTGGATGAATTTTTTTAGATCAAAAAACGATCGATTGTCATTAATCAAAGTGCTGAATTTTAAGATGAAATTCATCATTAATTTTTTCAATATTAACGGATTTTTTAGTTCTAAAAAGAAGAAATATTCCAAAAAATCTTACATACACTGTTTTTCTTGTAATTTTACGTAGAATTCATCTATATTTTTTTTAGACTTATATAAGACTTTTTTAAAAATTAAAAACTGGATGAATTATTTGATAGAGATAATCCCGATCGGCCATTTAATTTTTTAAATTTTAATGTTTCGTTTGCATATATGCAAGTGAAAGCTTACATGTATGTAAGCTATATGTACGGCTTTAAAAATATTTTTATTAAAAAACTGAGAAAATTTTACAAAAAAATAACTATTTCTATGTTTATCGTGAAAAATGCTTCCTTGAGGAGTTTTAAGTTAATCAAAATCGACAAAAAATGCTAAAATTGTGAACTTTGACATGATACAGTTCAAAAACATTAATTTTAAAAAACCGAAATAATTCACCAGCAAGTAGAATGTTTTTACAAAGTTTCAAGAAAATCTATTTTCGGACCTCCCGATTTGACAGAGAATCCGCCATATATCCATATAGTAAAGATCAAATTATCTAGAATATTGTTGGGTTTAAAGTTTACATGTCTTGAATTGTAATTCAATATAAAATGTATTACCATCATGGACGTTAGTACTGATCAGTAGGTAAATAATATTACGTATAAAAATATCAAAAATAATTTTTAAATCAACAAAATCCAAGAAAACAAAAGTAAACAAAATAATCTTCAGCCTTTTAAAAATTCCGATTTCAAATTATTGTTACTTAAATTTTCCGAATTGGAACTTGATACTTTTTGAAAAGATGTGTGTTAATGCCGGTTTACGAACGTATCGGATAAGGAAGCGAGATTCAGAACCCATGTCCTTATCAGGAGTTTCTAAGATCTCAAGCTATTTAAATTTTTTTAGATAACGATTATTACTTTTGTTATTCTTATACATCTGCAACTGATAACTAAGTTCAATTTTTTTTTATTTGAAATGCTCTTATTTTCTTTTTTAATTTTAAGAATTAAAATCAAATTATTAAAAGAACAGTTATTGAGGATAGATTTATGTTGTTCCTTAAGATCCTCTTTATCCTGAAACATAGTCTTTTATAAAAAAAAACTTCTGCGTAACTTTTTTTGGAGACCGGTTTATAGATTTTGATGGGGTGAAGTACAAATTACTTGTAATATACCCACCTATGCCATGAAGCTCTGGATTTTCAAAAATTTTTTTTTTAAATATGTTTTTTACATAAAAAAGCATAAAAATTGAAAAAATTAAAAAACATACTTAATGAAAACATTTTCAAAATCCAGAGCTTCATATCATAGGTGGGTGTATTACAAGTAATTTGCGCTTTACCCCCTCAAAATCCATCAACCGGTCTCCAGAAAAAGTTACACAGAATTTTTTTTTTAAAAAGAACTATGTTTCGAGATGAAAAGGATCAAAGAACCTCTACCTTCGCTTATTTTGTCAATTTCTCAGTATTAGGGTCCGTGACGGTACAATAACAATACCCATAAACTATGTAACGAATTTTTAAAAAGCAACGTTACACTTACAAACAAATTAAAAAGAAGCATAAATAGACGGTGTTACCTGCTGCGTGTCGTTTTGGAAGGTCAGAAAGCAGACCCAGCCAAATATCGCTTTGAAAGCCGCGGCGGCAATATGGCTGTAATCCAGCATCCAGTTGAATTTGCTGCGATCGATCATGTTGCCTTCGAGCGTAGGCAGGAATATCTGCGACGTGTAACTGAAGACGATAACGCCAAGTGAGATCGGGAATGTTTCCATATCGATGCTCCACTTGACCTTCGACCAGCCCCAGTCGCCTATTTCCAAAATACAATAACCAAGTATGATCGCATTGATGAACAAGTGCGCCATCGTGCACCAGAAGCTCAACACCGAGACGTGGTGGAGCGATTTGAGAAAGGCCAGCGGTATCAGAAATATACCGATCAGCTGGAAAATAAATTGAACAATCAATGGTTACATATACCGTTCGAATGCATAAATGTAAAGGGAATAAACTTCGTTTTAATTATTTCTAAACTTTATTTGCGAGGTCAAGACCTTCAGCTGGTTTAATTATATAGAAGCTATACATACGCTCAGGATTTTAGTATCTTTCATGAACTTTTTATTTTGTAAAATTATGTATTTCATCAATTAGCATAAATATGGTAAATAAATAACAACATTGTGTTCACCAGGAGTGTGTCAGGAATTCGGATCACGAATTCGGCTCAAAATGTAGAATATGTTTTTGGATGTAAAAATATGAAGAAAACTGTAATATTAGACCCTAATGCTCCATAAAACTCATGTTTTGGATATTTAGCTTTATTTTGAAAAATAATCTTGGAAAAAGCCTGTTCTTGAAACCGTAATTATTTAATATATCTTACAAAGTCTTAAAGATTCGTTAAAAAACTCATTATGATTTTCTCAGAATTAAAAAAAAAAGGAAATTAAAAAAATATTGATTCTTTCTAAAGTTATAAAACTTTAAAATTAAGCAATGAAAATGCATGCACCGTTGAAATTAACTGTTCGATTTCATGCATATTTGGTTCATTTTCGTTGTTAACATTATTTTGTAACATTATGGATACACGAACGAATATACAAAGCTCGAAATAAGCAAGGCGTTCGATTACAATATGACGCCGATTAGCAGAAAGCCGAGCGGTGGCGGCTGTGGCTTGTTGGTAGCGTCGTCGACTCGCGAGTCAGAGCCATCGTTCGGCTTTCTGCTAATCGGCGTCATATTGTAATCGGACACGCCTTGCTTATTTCGTGCTTTGTATAACATTTGTTTGTGTATTCACACGTAACATAAGGAATCAATATTTTTTTATTCTGAAAAAAATGAAAAAAATGAAAGCTCGTTTTCTCTAGTTTTATTTTCCTTTTCTGAACTTATGTTTAAGACTTTCCAAGATTAAATGATTACGGTTTCAAGAACAGACTTTTTCCAAGATTTTTTTCGAAATAAAGTTAAAAATATCCGAAACATGAGTTTTCTGGAGCGTTAGTGTCTTATAATACAGCTTTCTTCATGTTTCTACATCCAAAAATAATATTCTAAAATTTGAACCGAATTTGTGATCCGGATCCCTAACACTGTCATATATATATAAAATAAATATACACATTTTCCATAAAATTTAGTCCATACATTACTTTTTATCGATTCATTTTACGTTTTATATACTTATAAAAACGAAAGATCTCACCATCATCCAGCTCCTCGTATCGATTGCCCCTTCAGGAAACGAGCCGATCATAAGATCGCCACAGACGACGACGTACAATATACATGTCATCAGCAGTTCGATGATCTGAGCGATGTTAACGACGCGTGCACCGACCCGCGGCCCAAAACAATCCTTGGCGATGGCGACGTAGGAGTCTCGTACGCGTATCCTCTGGCCCGTCGTCGGGTCGAGCTCGTACAAACATTCGACTAGGATTTTGCCCGTGTAGCAGCAGATATGAGCCACCAGAACCATCGCAAAGATCGCCCAGTAGCCGCCGCGCAACACCGCGAACGGCAGCGACACGATGAACATACCCTGCGGGGATCGGACATTGCGCGGAGAACAACACCGCAGTTAAACCATGTTTCTCGTATGGATGGTATATTGTTTAATATGTATAGAATATATATATATATATATATATATATAGTTAAATTCACGATGATTAATTTATATGCAGAATATATATGCGATTAAAGGTTGCGACATATCGATGTAAAAATATATAAGCACATTGTTGTATTGGAACCCTTATTATATGTATAAGAGTTTTATAAGATACCAGGATAAAAAGAATAATGATAAGAAAGCTAATTGATATTGATTTTTCATGATAACTCTTGATAATTTTGTCATATCTATCCTGATTCCTTAAATTATTTTAAAAACTATAGATTTTTTAACTTCTATAAATGATTCAAGGTAGTTCGATTTATGCAATTATTTATGTTTTCTCATATTTATTGGTAGAAGTAGATACTTCTACAGCTAAGTTAAATTATAAAATTTAAGAGCTACCTTAATCAGCTTAAAAAAAGAAACATTATTTGAAAGAGACAAGTCAATCATAAACTAGACTTTCAAGACAATAGCATTTATAAAAAATTTAACCCAAAATTTGCGTTAACTTACAAAATTGGTTTAAAAAAAAGCAATAACAATATAGCTATGTCGACTTAAAAGTTATTCGTGACTAATATTATCTTCTTATATATTAATCTATTTTACTAATTATGTAAAATCATTACTCAGTGAAAAAAATAAATAAATTCACTTTAACACGAATAGAATGAATATGCTAGCAAGCAAAAATGTTCATTAAATTAATATACATAATTTACTTTAGCCATGTACATACATACAAAATATAATTTTACACCTGCGAATGATTATAATTGAAACTATCTAAAATGCGTAAGTAGCATTTAAAATCTTTGAAAAAACTATACTTATTTATTTATACATATTTACTTATTTATAAAAATAATATTTAATATTGTTTTGTAAATTTGTTAAATTGAAAGCTATAAACAATGCAAAATGCATGCATAAAATAGATACACGTGAAACCCATGTTGCGACGTTGAACAGGTGTCAACTTCGAAAAGTTTTTGAAATTACATATAACTATGAAATTTTAGTAGTAGCATATTTCCTAATTAAAAAGAACGGCTAAATTTATACATAGGTTTCACTGTACTTAAAATTCAATTGATATATAAAACATGTACAAAAGGTTTACTTGCCGTTTGGATGTAGGATTTCTGACTCTAAGAGAAAATCTGCGTAATCCGTAGATAATTACTTAGAGCACTTATACATCAAAATTCGTATGTAAAAAAAAACATTTTTATTGTACAATAATCAGTTTAAATTAAATCTGCTCTAAGTAATATATCATCGGATTACGAAGATATACTCTTGAAGTCGGGAACCTCATATCCTGTAGAAATCCTGCTTCATACTTTAAGAATTTTTCTATTAATAATCTTATCTATATCTTATTTTTGCAATAAATGAAATTGATTTTTTTTTTCTGCTATAAGATTGTATCAAATTCATCTACAATATCAATGATACTGCAATAAGTGACACTTTATTAGACCATTTATCTTCTATGTCAATCGTGTCATATGTGTAAATATAGAACAATAATATCGGCTGACGTAATTCCATACCTGAATTGCATTAGTGACATTCCATGCAGCCTGCCATTCATTGATCTTAACGCCCGGAGCAAATTCGCCACCCCCTTCATCGAACTCACTAAATCCGCTACTAACACTTCCAGTTCTTATTTTGTCCCTGAAAAAAGTAAGTTAATTTTTTTTTTGTTCAAATTTTCTCCATAACATACGTATCCTAATTAACGATTTGCTTGTCGTGCTTGATATACTTAATTTCAAGCATCTTCTTCATTAGATAAGAACTAATTAACAACGCTCAGTAATTTAATTCACATTATATACTCCTGTCAGCGAATAGAAAAAATTAATCACTTCATTTGTAATCTTACTATCTTTTCCCTCAAATATTTAAAAAAAAAAAAAGAAAAATAATGTATATTTTAGAAAAATAAAATTAAAAAAAGAAATCTATACTCGAATACCAATATTTATGTTTTTCCTTACCCGCTCCTCTGGTAGCTGAACGAATCCTCAGCCATAGTGACGTGCTTCTGGTCCCCATATGAGTTACCTTGCTCTCCATTATTAAGCATTGTCATCTCTGCCCCATCGGCGCCTTCGCGAAATTCATCTTTATCGTAACCGGAAGCAGATGGCCCACCAGGCCCAGGACCTCTTATAAGCTCCATACAAGGGCTGTTCTCCGGCCACTTGGCCTTGACCGTCTCCCATAGGACGTTCATCGTCGCGCCGAGCGACGGTATGAAGTGGCCCTTGAAGTGCGCCATCGCTTATCGATAGACACCTGCGGTGGAAGGGTGTATACATGTATATATAATATGGACGTGCGATTGATTTGGGGGTTTCTCCTGATGAATGGGGTGGTAGGTTCTCGTTTGGGGGGAGAGATCGATTGCGGGGTTGAGAAAAATATATAGATGGTATTAGAATATGTAGATTAACAATTGTTGATTGGATATAACAATTAGTTTACGCAATGTTTGATATATAGTATCGACATATGTAATGTACGCGCGTAATGATTTTATATTGACGGTATACCTTTATATTTGAAATGTCAATGTATATGTAGGAGAAATAAACCTACTTATTTTCTGCTATTTTTACTATATATCGATAAAAGTTTTGGTTTTCTCGCCTCGTTATGAAAGTTTATTTTTACTTATGGGCTTCGTTCGTGCATATGAGGTTCTGTAAAATAAGCGAAACTATAAACAATATAGTTTATAATTATGACAACTATATTAAGAACTAGTTTGTCTATTGTTCCTCTTTTGCAAAGTCTCCATTGTACTCGCGAAACTTGATTGATTTTTTACGTTATGACATATATACTATTGCGTGTAAATTGAAGCAGGTGGCAAGTTGTTTCCATGAGATAAACTTTAGAGCTTTTGTATTGCCATAACGCAATATAGGGAGCATTTAATTTCACAGTTTACAGATAATAAAGCAGTAAAGTATTAAATTGCATTCTCCTCAGTTTCATTGTGTTCTCAGATATACGATTCTTTCTTCTTTTTTTTTTTTAGCTTTCGCGAATGAGTATCTTCACTATAATATAAGTAATTAATAATACACGCTACAATCACGTTTCATATAAATTTCCTACTAACCAATGAATAAGTTACTGGAAAATCCATTTTCTCAGCCTCCAATAGGAACGTAAAAAAATGTTTCTCAAGTGCGCGGGCTCTACAACGCTAAATGCCCAAAATGATCAATAAAAGACGAATGTATATATGTGTATGTATGTGTAAGAGAAAGAGAAGGCGAGCAACAATAGCTACAAACTGGCCAGCACGAATAGAATCGCAAGCTCGAAACGACTGGCAAAATTTCGATTGTAAAACCAACAAAAAGTGGGATAATACCACCCCCAATGGATAATACAGGCAACGTATCTAAAATATACGTAGCGACGTGCTCGAATGTGATATGGCCTTTTTTTTACATCCCCCCTTCCCTTTCCGTAGCTAGAAAAAATCGACGAGGTTGTCGCGTGCATTAAAGTATCTCGCTTAGCCCTATACTGAACGCGCGAAGTTCTATACATAATGAAACTATCGCATGTATATAATAGTTTTCACTCTGATTATACTAATTTCATTTACCTCATCTTCAATTGCTATATACACACGAAAAAAAGCATACATCGTACATATATATACATATATATATATTAGAACTAAAGATTCTCATTTATCAAAGTCTACGTGTGTGTATGCGCGCGCTTGTGTGTCGTCTTCGTTCGACTCGCGCGATCGACCGGATTCTCCCCCGTCGAGTATAGTAGTAAAAGTCGCGCTCCGGCCGTACGCGCCGCGTCAATCGCTCGCTAGGTTGCCTTTCTCTCTCTATCTCTATACATATATACACATATATATATATATATATATATAATCCACGATATATGTATACCACTTTTGCAACTAATCTTCAAAAATGTATACATATATATATTAGCTGTGCATTTCGGCTTTACGTATATTGATGCACCCACGCATGCTTGCGTATAATACGCGCGCAACGCTCTCTCTCTCTCTCTCTCTCTCTCTCTCTCTCGGTATATAGTTAAAAGCTCGATAAAGAATGAGGAGTTGGAGGGTAAAAAAAAGGCGTATAATACGTGTAATATATTGGTCCAGAAACTCACAGGCTCCTTTCTTTTTCGTGCTGGGAAAGGGGAACGATATAAATCGATCAGGCCGAAGCTTGCTGCTATCACTGCTAGTATACTTGCTACTGATGCTCGGCTAAGGGTAGTTTCTGATCGTGCTGCGCTACACTGCTACGAGCTTCCTTCATGAAAGCCTGCTGCACGTACAGCGGTATATAACTTGATATTATACAGCAAAGATGAAGCTCTCTTTTTTCTCTCACAAGATTGATGATCCTTTCTTCTTCTATATATTCTTCAATTTCTACCCATTTCTCTTTATCTCACTATTATATAGATTAGCACGCTATACGTATGTATGTATAATAATTCTATGGCCAAGGTATTGTTGTTCCGTTGTTATAAGATCAGCTACCGTAAAGGAGGAGGACTCAAGGATGTCACTTTAATCGCGGCATTCGCGGGGGGTGGCTTTACTACTGCTGTTTCTGCTGCTCGTTGGCACACTCTCTATATCTGGCAGGCTGCAACGGGGGCTGCTGCGACGCGCGCGCGTGCACGGACTCGGGAGCACCGCGGGTCGGAATGGCAGGCTAAAAGCGCGCAGCATCCAGCAATGAGAGAGAGAGAGAGAGAGCGTGCGGCATCCCCTTGGCGATCGATGCACGCTAAGGGGGTGGTGAAAGTTAAAGTAAGTGTGCGCCCGCGCACACGCGCAGCATCTGTACGGAAATTGATGCGCGCGCGTGTTAGGAATTGGGTGATGTATATAGAGATGACGCGGGAAGCTGGAGGTTTTTTAGGGAAAGCGTTGCGGGTGTGTTTGAATTTTAGATGATCGCTGCGATGTGTTATATGAGAGTTTTTGGGTTTTGTTTTTTCGAGGTGGAGGAAGGTGGAAGGAATTTTTTAAGTATAGTAGTGTAAGATGGTTTTTTTGGGTATATTCTTTAATGATTCTCGATAAAGGATCAAATTATAAGATTGACAATGATAATAATTATTGTTTACCGAAAGAATAACGCCAGTTTGGTGCGATTCTCAAGGAACATATAACATTTTGTCTAAATTGTATGATATATAAATAAGTCTCCGGTACATATAACCATTTTTTTTATTTTTGTGTTTTTTTTTATTTTTTTATCTTTTTACAAAAGTACAAATCGTGCACGCAAAATGCATACGAAAAGGCGCGTTTATTATCGTACTCCATAGGAACGTGTGAGTCCTAAAAAAGGCTTTTGATGTTGAACTGACAATTTTCGCGATATAACTGTGCATTTTTATAGCTAAACTTTAAATTGTCACAGCATAAAAAAATCAATATTTGTTAATAAAAAAAAAAAAAAAAAAAAAAAAAATAAATGAAAGCTCATTTTTTCTAATTTGTATTTTTCAAATTTTATTCAGGCCCTCTACAATTGAATCGTTAACATTCCAAAAAGAGACTTTTTTCAAAATAAACTAAAAATGTTTAGAACTTTGTTTTTGAAGCGTTGTATAGAATCTGATATTGTATAATATATCCCAAACACTTGAGGACACTCTCCTAGTCAATTGGAAAACCGTGTGTAGCCCTACTGAAAAAGCCTGAGTGGAATCCATTTCAGAAAAATCTGTGGAAAAAATCTGAGATCCATGTAGGTTCCATGTCGGATAATGTAGAAGATTGCTAAGAGGTCCAATTGGGATTCACGTAATTCCCACCTAGATCCCGCAAGGATCCCATATGACTAACTTAACAATAATTTCAAATAAGCTATATTTCTATTTATTATTTTGTAATATAATTATATTCGTGAAAATGTTAGGAACTGATTTTATTTTATTATTTTGTGAAATAATATCAATAGATTGTTTCATCAAAACTATTACAGCCAGTTTTATTTAACTAATTATAAATAAAGGAAGTTTATTAAAAAATTAAACTTAAAGTTATTCACGATTTAAAAAAAAATAATTATAAATAAATAGCTCTAGTTTGGTCCTGAATCATTTCACGAAAAACAAATAAATATGAACTTTGGAAAAAAGAAAATGAAACTATAGAGCGTCAGAGCTTTTTCAGAATTAAAAAATATTGATTCGTTCAAAAGTTCCATGAGTTTAAAGTTGATATTAAAATTCACAAAACTATATACTTAAACATTTGCGGATTCAATTTTTTACCCTTTGCCACTATTTTTCGTTAATTTTAAGTTGAACTTCAAACTCATAGAATTCTTGAACAAATTAACATTTTTTTAATTCTGAAAAAGCTCTGAAAATCTCTCGTGCTCTAGTTTTATTTTCTTTTTCCAAAGTTCATAATTAGTTATTTTTTGTGTAATCGTCGGCAAAAAATGATATCATCAAATTAATCATGTTCCAATTTTTGTTCTACATTCAGAAACGCCTAAAGAACAAGAAAAAATTTATTTGGAGTGTGCCTTCAATTAGTATATTGTGTACCTATGGCGTGAAGTGGGCCTTTTTAGATCGAGTCGAAGGTGAGCTAGTACGAGTCGAAGGTAATATAAGTGCGTTTTGCGAACCGAAGACGAGTACTGCAAACACACGAGATCAAAAGGCCCACTAGCCCTAAGTGCACACCATGTTTTTTGTGACACATGTATTGATTTTCGGAGTTTTTGAAGCTAAAAAGCGAGCCTTAATTGATTGTTTGTAGCTGTATCAAAATTTAGATTAAATAATTAAAAATTAATTCAATTTTCTTGCTTTTCTTAAAATTGAATTCATCTTCAAATAAAAAAGCCATGAATAATATGCATGCACAAAGTTATGGGAGATTAAGTTTAATTGTTGCAATTTTACGTAGTTTTAGGCAGCGAGCGCAAATGTAAATCGTGCATATGTTACAAAAAATTTTTTTATCTTTTTCGAAAGGGATTTATTCTTTAAGAGGAAAATAATGTTGAGAATAGCTCCTATATAGCATTATAGAGAATAATTCTTTGAATGGTTCAAGACATACAATATTTGTATATGATGACAGAAAACATGGTTTGCAATTCGCGTACAACTAACCGGATTTTCCGCACTTGTAAAATGTATTATTTCAATATAATATACACAACGATTTAAGTGTATAAAATTAAATTTCCTAAACAATTACAAACGTGTTTCTATTTCTTGTATTTATTTGGTATAGATAATAATAAGAATGAAATTAAACACGAAACGATTGGAGACTGATACTGTGAAAATCTTTTTACAATCTGTATAGTAAACTTCTCAACTTATATTCATGTATTTAGGTGAGATTATTAGGAAATTATGTTTATGTATAGAGGAAAAACGTCAGTGAACATGGCAGTAAGCAATAATATTAGATATTATATAGCATACTGAATTCGATCGTAATTATGCACTATCCTGTATAATTATGCATAGGAAACTCATACAAGGGATACTTTTAAAATATAAAATACCATGCTTTTTTTATATCAGTAGGTTCAAATTATAAAACAAATAATTTAATAAATAAAAAACTTCTTTATTTATCTCCTAACTTATATTACATTTCACAATAATAGTTGATGAATAGTAAGAATAAATTTCAATTCTTAACGCAACCCCACAATAGGCTTTTATTCAATCATTTTATATCTTTCACTTCTATTTTAAATTTTCTGAACGAAATAATTATCTGAATTTTGTTAATTTGACATTTTCGTTTTACAGAGTTAGCGTCGTACGATTTAACGAACATTCTATGTAGAATCATTAGGGCCTGCCGAGAAACGACAACTAATTAAATAAATTAATACACTAACAATACGATAATCATAGCAGTAACGTATCATTTCAACAACATAAATTTTCTTCACCGCACCGTTGAACGCTTTGTAATAACTATTTTACATATAGCACAATGAACAAATTTAAAATACAAAGTACATATATATTTCGCATAGATTTGGCATTTCCCCTTTCTCTATTTATAATAATATATCCTCTTCCATAATATTTATATGCCATTGCTGACAAACATAAAAGTAAAGACCCCGAGAAATTACTAAATAATTATATTTTTTTTTATGTAATTGTCAGTCTTCTGTTCTTTCCCATTTACCGCGCAGATAACAGAATATACGCTACACGATAAGAAAGAATGCTAACATAAATGCCAATGTAAAGGAGCGTGTTTACCTGGAATAGCTTTGTACATATAGGTGAGACATGGAAAAACTATGAAAACAAAATGCTGAGATACCAAAGTTTGAACGAAAAACAAAACAATCAAAATAAATAAAATTAAAATACAATATTTCATAATATAATAAGATGAATATTAATTTACAATTTTATTTTAATAAATTCTTGAATATTAACGAAAAGTCTCCAGTAACTTGACTCCTACATATATTATTGGTCTGTTTTCATATTGCATCGCCTCGGGTTATGAATGGAGAATTGAGGTGAGACACAGCAGAAAAGTTTTATTTTCATTCTCTTATGTGAGAATGAAAAATTTTAGATACGCCTACTATTTGGCAGAGGCGTTCACTATTTCGTTTACACTCACACTTCTTTGTACAAGCGTGCTATATAATCTATACGTTGAACATATACTGAATAAAATATTTACGATTTTGGTAAATCAAAGAAAATTTTTATAGCAATATTGTAAAGTTTCCAAAAAAAGCTCAACACTTCGCTGTGACAACCTTTCAATTAGTGATGAGCTATTTTATGGATTCACGTGCTTTCCGATTTGGTAAATGCTCAATATTGTGTTAATGAATTTTCTTTGAATTGAAAATTAATTAATAGATACAAAGTAAATTACAAAAACACTGTTCTTTTCGCAACAGTTCAGGATCACACAACTTTAATAAGATAAAAATTAACATTTATAATTTGTCATTTTGACATATAACCTAATAGAAACAATTTTTTGTAAGTGATTTTGCTTTTCATTTCATAGATAAAAAACTTGCGATAGTAAATTTATTAAATAGAAATAAATTGCAAAATGCTAGAATTGATAAATATAAGGAAGAATATGAGAAACGGCTTAGCTATTTGTTTCTCTCGGCGCTTGGTGAGTTTCACTGATCACCGTAGAATTATTTTCAGCTGATGCAACGCTATCTTGCATCGATATCGACTCGGTGCTTTTAGCGGCGGTCATCTGTTTCGGTTTAGCCTCTACGCGGTTGAATTTTGGATTGGGATCCACAAGATTTGGACTTGTAGCGGAATGTGCAGGAATACTAGAATGTGCAGGCACTGGCCGTTGACAAGAGTGGAGCATTACCTCGGGTCCTCCGCCGTACGTATTTACAAAGAACTGCCAAAGCTCTTCTGGTATAGGTCCATAATCAGAACCTGCAGAACATAAATTCATATCTGATAGGATATGTTCGAGTTTAATATAAAAAACAATTTAAAAAAAGAAATAAAATTGCAAGCATTTAATTTAATGTATTAATTAAGTTGAATATTACTCACCAACTTTCAAAACCGTTTGGCCGCCTTTATTTACAACAATGGAGCTATTATCTATTTGACCAGGAGGCTGTGTTTCCTTACTCTTCACAAAACTCTGCCATTGCCTAAACCAAGACATTGATAAAGCGTAGAGCGCTGTTGGATTATCGGGTCGATTCAATTGATTGAAAACTTCGAATTCATAGAGACGACGTTTTACCATCGTCTCGTGTTTTTCTTCGCAAATATGACACTCATATAAATGTGTACACGCTGGTCCACCACCAAATCTATAAATATTAATTAATTGTAATAATTTACAAAATATTGTTAAATTGAAATTTAAAAGCACCCTTAGATATATAATAAAGATAAAACACTCACTCTAGAAACAAAAAATCCCAAACAGCTTGCGGTATAGGCGTACAAATATTGTCTACAAATTCAGCCCTCACAGGATTTACGCCTCCGTGTGGGCACAGGAAATCAGAGTTATCTATCGGTCCCGGCTCCGCAAATGTGTTGAATCTGTTGATCCATTGCCTTGATACAAAGAAATTTAAATCCGACGGCTCCTTAGATGAGATATCCAGCAATTCGACCGTTTTTTCACGCAACTGTATCATTTCCTGTGACCACTTGCGATAGAACAGTACGTAAGCTCCACAGTCCTTTACCGTCTCGTGCGATACCGGCGTGACGCATTGGTCGTCAAACTCGAACCATTGATTTGTGATGGGATTAAGAGCGTAGCAAACGTAATGCCCACCACCTGCAGTACCATGATGACAGATCACCGATATGAGATCGTATTTGGTGACCTTGGAAACGCAGTCCTTGTGCAAAAAAGGTCGCATCTCAAGGCCCTCAAGAGGAAAAGATACATAGCTGGTGATCTTTGAGCTGAACATGAGTTCGTGCCGAAATCTCTTGAGATGAACGCAGAGCACCTCCGGAAGTTCGAGGACTTTGGAGAATTTGATACCATTGCGTAGCTTGTTGCACTTTTCGCAGCTGTACATGTTGTCGCCCTTGAGCTCGTCCGCGCTGAAAAAGGCTGAAAGACAATCGTGCAGGCTGACCACGGGACCATAGATCCATGACCGCATCCACTGCCAAAACAAAGAAAACCAGCCTAATTGATGATTATTGACATAAACAACGTCGGAACATGGGCCTGCCTTCTGAGGTGTAAGCGATCCTTGATGTAACATGTCGATGTGATCTCTGCTGGGGATGGGCAACGACAAATCTTGAAAAGTCTCTATTCTAGTGGACAATCGATTGCACGTAAGACATTGAACGCTGCTTAGTAGTTTACCATCGAATATATCGCTGATGATGCTCCGAGTCTTCATCTGCTTTTTCGAACGATGCTTGACAGGCGAGCTCTGCGATGATCTTTGCTGTTGAGAATAACTAACGTCGACGGGACCTTTTTTTGCGCTACGGTTTGTAAATTTATTTCTTAATTTATCGGGTTGGCTTACTCTTGAATATCGCCGCTTCATTCCTCGCTCGCCTTCGTCGCTAAGTGAACTTTGTTCACTTACTCCAGAATCACACGTCTCGTATTCAGCGTCTGACTGACTTGAACCGGTGCCATCAACTTCAGTTTCTTCTTCATCTGATGAAGGTTCGCTAACTTTTAATCGCAATAAGCCTTCACGATCATCTTCTTTATGTTCTTTTAACTCTTCATGGAGTTGATCCATGAAACACCTTAGGAACTCTTGCGTATCGTGCTGATGGTAACCTATAATAAAATGTAAATAAAATTATTTAAATTTTAAATTGCAAATAGCTAATAAAACATAAAAATAAAAAAAATTATTGTTAAGTGAATTTATTATTCCAATAATATATTTAGGCATAACATTTGTTAATTTTTTGATAAATCATTAATCAGTACAGTTAATAAAATTAATTGTGTACCTCTAAACATTGGATGAACTGTTCTTATTCCAGTTAAAATAGCATGTGGTCCGACATGGCCTCTGGTACGTCTATCCCACATTTCCTTAATAAGATTCAGATAACTTAAACTTAATCCAGGTTTACGGTCTCCAACAATGTAGTTAACCATGTGACCACAATCCAAAAAGTATTGTGTCAGTGGTGCAACATTCGATAATGCTTGTAAAGCTGAATTCATGTAGCAAGTATTGCCGATATTTTGTAAACCAACTAATCCTCTAGGTTTTCCTGAAAAATCTCTGCCTTCATCCGAATCTGTACTATCTGGTGAATCTTCAGATTTATCCAAAAAAGAATCACCTCTTTCTGGATTATTAATTCTACCAGCATTACTTTCATCCATGAATCTGAATTTAAAAATAATACAATCTTAGTATAATGAAAAATTTGTGAAAAATAAAATAACAATTTAAAAATTATATAACACAAAATGAAAACAATAGTTTAAATACTTACTTTTTTACTAATCGCAGATGGAAATCGTAATGTTCATTCTTGCAATCAACATTGACTGAAGCATCTCCTGAGTACTTATTGCTGAACCCTTTAAAATCAAGTTGATTGGGTGATACAGAAGGAGTTGGCACATGTACTGTGTGAATCTCCTTTTGACAGGAATAACACCAGATTCTATTTGATGACAGATTCATGTGTGCTGAATGCATTGGATAATCTTTGTTGTGAATTGTACTGTGATCCATGTGTTGTTCAGGGCACCCTACGTATTCACATTTCGGGTATAAACATAACCAAAGATTTGGGCCTGTATTGTCGCACTCAAGACACTTATCAAAGGTCTCATTGCCAGAAATCACATCTTCAACAATAGCTAAATCACCAAGACTGGAAACATGTGGACAGTTTGTTGCAACAAGAGGCATTTTTGTATTTTTCCTGAAAACATGAAAAATCACACAAAAATTATATTATTGTAAAAGAAAATTGTAGGATTATTTTTGGAAATACTAAATATTTTTAAAATATACTTTATCAATATCAATCTCTGGATTTTCAAAATAATTAAAAAAAAAAAAAATATTAATTACTGTTAATAAATTTTATGAAATGTAAATCAATTGATAAAAAAAATAATTTAAAGCAATACCTATGGATTAAATGATCTTGATGAAAATAAAAGAATTTTAAGAAACAAAAATAAAAACTGTTCTGCTCATGTACATTATGTAAGTAATCAGTTTGCAAATAGAATAGGTACTGCTTAGATAGTATATAAAATAGTGACTTTCTAAATTTAAAAAATGGCTCAGAATGTAAGTATCATGTGCTTTACAAATATTTTTTTTCATAAAATTATTTTTTATATACTTTATAAAAATGTTCTCTTATAAAACTAATTTTTTGCAAATATTTTTCTAATATTTATAAGTATTTAACTATGATTTATATAATTTAGTTATTAATAAATTAACTAATAATTCAACTATAATTATTATGAACTTATTGAATTTAAAAAGTAAATATAATAATTAAATTAAAGCAATACCTATTACCATGACTCTGATAATAAGAAAATGAATGAGTAAAACTGAACTGTAACAAAAGTAAAACAAGTATCAAATTACAAGTTATACAAAAGAACTGTATATGATTCAAACAGATGCAAATAAATAAACTCAACCAAGACTTAGCAATTGCTATAATAGTATTAAAACGATGACACATACTGAGATTAAATTTGTCGAGTAGCAACACTAAGTCACATCCAAGGTATCACTTTTTCATTTTCTTGGCATAAGATGTTAAAGAGCCATCGGCAGTAACACTCATGTGGTCACAAATGTCAATTAGCTTAATCGAGTAGTGGAAATTTTTGTGGCTCGAGAGCCTAGTACTGTGCTTATGCATGAGTGACACAATGTATAAGCAGTTCTGTGATCCAGCACTTTTAATATTGATTAGCTTATTCGACTCGACACTCTCGACGAGCACTTCCTCGACGAGCCATGCGCTGTCGCAGGCCAGAACATCAGTCCAGCGCTATATATGTACTTATATATATACGCGAGTCGTCCACTGCCGTGCTCCGTTTACCTGATAGCTTGTCCTTGTCGTCGTTGTCGTGGGCCGTGCCTTCCTCGGGGCGAGGAGAGAAACGTATGCCTATATATCGCTCTCTCTCTCTGTCCTATTGTTTGAACTGTACGCGTCACGCGTGTGTGGAGGCTCGCCTGCTAACTATACTGACACGACAACGTTTTTAACGCTTTCTCTGTCTCTCTTTCGCTCCGATGCGTGCACGCGCCGCCGTGTCACACAACTCGATTCTCTCGTGGCGCGTATTCTCATCGGGGTCGCGTGTTGATGTTCGCTCTAGTATACACACACCTTTTGATTCTCTTTGCTTTATCTCGTTCTCGTAGCTGCTCCTCCTCCTACATCAGAACTTCCTTCTCGACGGTATACTCTAACCTGCCCGTGCCATTATCGCCTGCTGTTCTTTTATAAATGCACGATCATACGCGTTACCTATATATCGCATATCATGCACTCGCGGGGACGAGGGACACGCGCAATTGAAAATTACATATCGAATGAGAGACCGTCGTAGTGCGCGTGTGCGTATACTTAGGTATGTCGTATGTGTGATGGAGTCAGTGGCAGCAGTATAGCAGCACGAAATCCGCTGATCACCAAAACGCTCGTGCCATACTATATCTATATATAGAATGAGTATGTGTATATATATATATATATATATACACACAGTTTGAAGAGAATTTTGGCCTTTTTTTGTTTCCCAAGTGACTGTATTTTTCGTACGCGCGCATGTGCCGATGATGGCCGAATTTGGTCGAACAGATTGGCGGCAACTTCAAATAAATAATCTTATGCCGATCGTATTATTATTAAAGTAATTTTTATGATGTAATGTACATAGTAATTTTTTATATCTAAATATATTAACTGAAAAATGTGCTTTATAATAACGATTGTCAGACCGAACTTATAAAATAAAATTGGACTACTCCAGGTCTTATGTATATTTCAGTACATTTTTGTATGAAAAAATAAAACATACATTTTACAAAATATCTATATAACGAATAATTTTTCTTGAAACAAATGAAATGAAATGTTTACTGATCTAAAAATATTTCGGAGCAGCAAGTGTTAGCAACTGATGTTTACTAACAATGGTTCAAAGTGAAAGCCATTCAATAAAAAAAATGATTCCGGTATAATTCTTGATTTAACTTTTCACGCTTGTATAGTAGACGTCCCAAAAATCGGTCACAAATTCACAAATTTGGATAATCCGACGCCGACGCCCATCGTCAGTGACGTCTAACGTGTTTTGTCGTGTCGTAAAACCACAAATTGTTGAGGAGACAGACAGATCTCAGAACAGGGCTAGACTATACTCTTGCGGTTCGCGTTGTACTTGCGGACTGCGGAGGTGTGCGGCGTCGTTGAAACGTGAGTCGAAAACCGCCGTGCTCTCTTGCGTCAGCTGTGCGAGTTCAGTCAAGATTGCACATGGATTATTGACGAATTTTTGCCGAATCCCTGGGATCTAACGTAGTTTTTTATAAGCGCAGCCGAACGGCTAAATCACAGTTGTAAGTTTGAAATAATTTTCGCCTCGACGGCTTCCGTATTACCGACGCTTTTCCCGTTTCAAGCGTCCTAACCTATAAACTTAACCAACTCGCGTTTATACATATGCTTTATATTTTGAAGGAATTTTTTGGCCTCGTGCTTATTCGATAGATACTTCAACTGTAGTGCTTTTACTTCACGTTTGCGAAATTTGGTGTAATTAGTGTTATTTTTAAAAATTCTGGAAAGAAAAATGTGGCTAATGTTAATGTTTTGTGAACTTTTAGATCTAAATAGATTTCTAAGACATAGGTAGCAATAGAAATTTGGGAATAAAAATTAGTTTTAATGTGATTTTTAGTTTTAGAAATATTTCTGTTTTTAGCATACTGTTTACATTGTTTATGAACTTCATGAACTAATTTATTGTACAGGAGTATTTAGTTTTTATTTTATATTAATGAAATTCTTTTACTTTTTAATATTGCTTTTTTTTGTAACAATGGGATTTGCCATTCTATTAGTTCAATATTAATTTGTTATTACTTGTACTAACATTATTATATTACTAAGTTCAAAAATTCATAGTTACTATGAATACTAATATTAAAAATTATTTGTTTGCAGGCAAAAATGGTGTTGTCGTGTAGATTTTATAAAGAAAAATACCCTGAAGTAGAGGATGTTGTTATGGTCAATGTCCGCAGTATAGCTGAAATGGGTGCATATGTGCACCTACTTGAATATAACAATATAGAGGGTATGATTCTGCTTTCAGAATTGTCAAGGAGACGTATTCGTTCAATTAACAAATTAATTAGGGTAGGAAAAACAGAACCTGTTGTTGTCATTCGAGTTGACAAAGAAAAAGGTACAGTAATATTTAATTATAAATTTTATTAATTTATGCATATTATATTAGGTGCACCTCTAATAATATTTCTTTATATTTTCAAGGTTACATTGATTTAAGTAAAAGAAGAGTGTCTGCTGAAGATGTTGAAAAATGTACAGAGCGATATGCAAAAGCAAAAGCAGTGAATTCTATTTTAAGACATGTGGCAGAACTGTTACACTATGAAACTGATGAGCAGTTGGAAGAGCTTTATCAGAAAACTGCATGGCACTTTGAAGAAAAATACAAGAAACAGAAAGCATCAGCTTATGATTTCTTTAAACAAGCAGTACTGTAAGTAAAAGTACAAAATTACTATCCTTTTGTTCTCTTACCTTATTCCCTTATCGTCTTATCTTTCATACCTTAAAATTAATTATTATTTCTTGTTTTACAGAGATCCTTCAATCCTAGCAGAGTGTGATCTTGATGAACGCACAAAAGAGGTTTTGTTAAACAATATCAAACGAAAATTGACTTCTCAAGCTGTTAAGATTAGAGCAGATGTTGAGGTTGCTTGTTACGGATATGAAGGAATTGATGCTGTAAAAACTGCGTTGAAGGCTGGTTTAGCTTTATCTACAGAGGAGCTTCCTATTAAAATTAATTTAATAGCACCTCCTCTTTATGTCATGACAACGTCTACACCAGAAAAAACAGATGGGTTGAAAGCATTGGGTGATGCCATTGAAGTTATTAAGGAAAAAATTACGTCATTGGGTGGTGTATTTAATGTGCAAATGGCTGTAAGTAGATATTTTTATAAAATTATTTAGATTAATTGTATTGAATATGCGAACAATATTTTAAATTACAACAATTTTTAGTCATATTAGAGAGAGAGAGAGAGAGAGAGAGAGAGAGAGAGAGTGTGCATGAAGAATATTTTAAAATATTTTTCAATCACATTTCATATGAGAGAATTAATGTTTTCCTTAGTTTTGTACATTTTGTCAAGTACAATTTTTCAAAGTTTCTAATAATGGATATTTTCTTTATAGCCAAAGGTTGTAACAGCAACAGATGATGCTGAACTCGCTAAACAAATGGAGAGAGCTGAACTTGAAAATGCAGAAGTTGCTGGTGATGATGACGAAGAAGAAAATGAAGGCATGGGTAACTTCAGTGGCGATGAAGGAAATGATGAAAACAATGATAAAGATGAATCTGCGGAGGAAGATTAAGTTTATTGATATAAGACCTAACACATTTCCAGAAAGTTAATTGAAAATAGTCAAAAGACACCAGACTACTTTTCCAATTGCAAATATTACATTTTATAATGTATTATTACATTTTACAATGTATTTTACAAATAAATGAAAAAAAAATATCTAGATCTTCTTTATATAAAAATTTATTTTATAAAGATCAAATATTTACTAAGTTACTTTAAAATAAAATGGTTTTAAACATTTTTATTTATTTTTTTATTTGTGTTTATTTCCTAAAAAAGATTAACATGTAAATTGAGTCTATATTTAATACTGTAACAAGGGGGATTTGACAAAATAGATATGGAAACATGCATTTATACCGGGAATGAACAAATTCAATAAAGAATTGTGTATTTTATATAGTCTTATTGCATATATCCGAAAACACAAGCACGCAATAATAAAAAAGTGGTCTGTCTTTTTTACTAGACTACCTACCACACCCCTTGTATTTTGGCCTTCCTAACATAAATCCAGTGTCAAAATTGCTTCATGATATTAGGATTTTGAGATACAAAAAAATAAAGCTTAGCATTGATATTTATCCATTTTGTCAAAAAAATAATTTTGTACTTTTTCCCAAGTTACAAATCCATTTTGAAGCATTCTTTCATGTATTTTCTTCTAGATATCTCTGTGTTACTTATGAAAAAAATATTATTAAATTTAATTGTTAGACACATTTCACAAAGATTTTAAAGTAACAGATATTTCAAAGAAAAAAAATCGTGAAAAGACGATTTCAAATGGATGTGAAGTGGATGAGAAATACAGTATACTGCTGGCAAGTATAAAAAGTAAAAATTTTAGGCTTTGTTTTTGAAAATTTCTTAAAAATTTTATACTTTATAGCAAAATCTCTCAAAATTCTGTTAAGAGATTCATATTAAGGAGACCAAAATTCTTGGAGTATGATGGTCCAGTCCAAAAGACAGACTATACCCTTCCATTTTTACATGTCTGTAATTTATATTTATAATTCATAATAGTTAAATATTCACACAATTAAAATATATATGAATATGTTGCTTGGGTTAATAAATAAATTATAAAGCTTTTTTTCATATTTTTTTTTATTAAAATACAAGTTTCATTTTGAAAATTTATTAGAATGAAACTTATTCGTTGGCAATTGTGACCTCCACTTCTACACCAGGTTCGATACTGATGCTGGTAATTTTCTTAACAATTTCAGAAGGTGAGAAAAGATCAATAACTCTCTTATGAATACGCATTTGGAAACGATCCCAAGTTTTTGATCCTTCACCACAAGGAGTTTTACGTGTGGTGATTCGTAAGATCTTAGTAGGTATACGTACAGGGCCTTTTACTTTTAGTTTTTGTTTCTTAGCACTTCCCAATAATTCAGAGCAAACTGTAACAAAAAAAATTATTTGTTAACATTTTAGATCAATGAAACTTTAAAAGAATAAAAATTTTTATTATGCCTTTTTCCAAAGATCGAACATTGCATGAAGTAAGGGTGATCCTAATACGATGTACCTGAGCAACCTCCTGCCCGGGTTTTTCTGGATTTTCGGTCTTCGTACTTGCCTGTTGGAAAAAAAGTATTAAATTATGTTTAAATATTATAGACTTACTAATTAAATTTTTGTATATATTTGTATCACAATCTGTTTACGATAAAACATAACCTACAAATGTTTTTACTATACATTTTAATTGCCACTAATAGTTTTAATACATAAAAACGTATTATTTATATGTATTTTAAAAAATTCTTAGATATTTACCATGATTAAAACAAACCTCTGGTCGAGATAATCAATTAATTTTCGAGAAAAAATTGATCAGCGCTGAACCAGTAGGTTTCGCGTGATCCTGCACGTGTTGAAGAGAATAAGATATAAGATTTAGGTTATGTTACTGAAAACACAAATTCTGTAAAGTGACCGGTGGCGCCACTAAGTACATGAAAAAGTTATAACGGTCAAACTTTGAACTTTTCGAGAATCCAAAAATGACGAAAACGATACCAGAATCTGGTATTGTATACCAGATTCATGACGATTGACGGATACATTTAAGATTTAAATGACTTCCGGTTTTATATTAGGGGACGCTGGGGCCTGCGGGGGTGTGACTGAGGCTGCTGTGAGCGACAAGTAGCGCCACTAAATGCATGAGAAAATAAACGAAGTGGCAATAATTCGAACCAGTGAAGAATTTATGTATATACTTTTAAACTTTTAAAGTTTATCATTTTTAAATATCTCAACACCTTAAGTTATAAAATAGAATTTTTCTATGCTTAAGTACTATTGCAAAATAATACATAATGCAGAAAATATATTTTACATGGGCACTATGTATTCAAGTTAGTAAGAGAATATATAACATAATATTATATCATTATTAAATGTAGAGTAGAAGGTAGGAATGTAAATAAAGCTATCACAGGTATTTTAAAATTTTTTTTTATTGTAATTTTTTATAATTGTATGGATAAAAATTATTCACTTTAGTCATTGGCAATTGTAACTTCAACTTCTACACCAGGTTCGATACTGATACTTGTAATTTGTTTGACAACTTCCGATGGTGAGTACAGATCAATAACCCTCTTGTGAATTCTCATCTGGAATCGATCCCAGGTTTTAGAACCCTCACCACAAGGCGTTTTACGAGTTGTGATCCTGAGAATCTTGGTGGGCATTCGCACAGGTCCCTTAACCTTAAGCTTCTGCTTCTTTCCTCTCTGAATCAGTTCGGAGCACACTACAAATGAAAAAATACATAAAATCAATTGCTTGAAAAAATACATTGTTATTTTTTCTAAAAAATAATTTAATTTACCTTTCTCAAGTGAGCGAACATTGCGAGAAGTCAGAGTAATTCTGATTCTGTGGATGGGGGCAGTCTCCTGGACTGGCTTTTCGGGGTTATCAACTTTCAAAGTGGCCTGAAATAAAATAATATATTTAATGTTTTAACTAACATGTATAGTAAATAATATTCACCATTGCAACTATATTTATCATCAAAACAGTTTTTATAAATATTACATGGTATGTTACATCTATTTATGATGTGACATAACCTAAATCTTTAGGAATGGAATATTCGAAGAATTTCACTTATTTATACACAAATTATTTTTGTATTTAATGTATTATAATTAATAAATATTGTAATTACCATAGTTAAAGCGTTTTGTTTTTATTCGAGCTGCTTAACCGAAAAAAATTAGTATCACCGCTGAGCCAGTGTCATCACACGATGCCACATGGGACGAAATGGAAGAGTCGCCGCTTCGCAAAATACGTCTTCCGGTAAATTCGAAATCTCATTTACCCTCTGGAAAATGCCTTTCTATTTTAGACTACCTTACACATATTGTGCATTGGTCCTATAGGTATACAAACTAGAAAGTGTCAAAATTCAAAATCTTGGCTAATTTATTTATTTATTGTATTTTATAATGTTATTAAAAATTAATGCCCTATTTATTTTTTTCTGAATAGTTTATTCTTATACTTCAATAAGTTCCGTCATTTTAAGGATATACTGGCTATAAGACAAAAATAGTGCTAAGTTGCTGAAAATTTGGCTTTTGATTTTAAATCTAATAATTAAAAAGCTGTAGTGCAAAATTTTAGTTGCTTATCGAGGATCGTTATGGAAATACGGCTATCTGCTATGTGAATTTAACATTAGTCTTATGAAAATCCCTCAAAAAAGATCTTTAATTAAAAAAAAACATAGATATAATGTCATAGCTTTGAAACGTTGAAACTTCATGTAGTAGTCAATGTATGTTAGATAAACAAGTTCCATTATTTAAAAAATCTATACTTTGAGAATATTCTTTGAAATATAACAACAACTATTAGACATACAGTAATACCAAAAGTGAAACAAATTAGCATTACAATAATGTTCTAAAATCGATGTAAAACCTTTTTTACGGTTTTAAAAAAAATTTTCCATAATTGTACAGTGTTAATATCACTATTTTTGATGAATTATAAGACTAAACATTACTTTCTCTCTACAAAACACTTGTTTTACCGCTATTTTCGTACTGCTGTCAAATTTGACGCCCTTTCAAAAAGTATTTAACCTTTAGACTGCCGGAAAGCCGATATATCTTGACCTGTGATATGAACTTTGTATATAGTTGATACATGATACGAGACACTAATTTGGCCACTTTTCGAAGGTTCGAATCCCGGCAGCCTAAAGGTTAATAAAGTTCATAGAATCAGATCAACATAGGCTGCTAGAACAGCAAAAATTTTCTTTCACAGGTTTGATCATGATTTATGTAAGTTTTAAAATGTAGTTTCGGTTTATTATTATTCTAAATTAATTTTTATTATTGAAATTCAAGAATGGAAGTCAATAAATTAGCTTTTTACGTAGTAATTAACTATGACAGCAGTCTCTTGTATTGTATTTTTGTTTTAAAAAAGTTTTTATGTTTTTCTAATACTTATTTTATCAACCAATCTATTAGGTATATCAAAATATTTTTCTTTAGTA
>JAYJLV010000011.1:7989710-7999710 GCA_036873485.1 Torymus texanus
TGCGAGAGAGTTCCAATTTAATTTCTCGTCTGAGTTACGGACAGTCCGAGAGAGAGAGAGAGCGAGAGAGAGAGAGAGCGAGAGCGAGAGAGAGAGAGCGAGAGAGAGAGAGAGAGAGAGAGAGAGAGAGAGGTTGGAAGCATACCTGGACGTGAGCGCGTCGCTCCACTCGGTCTCTACCATGATCCGTGGCTCGGAGTCCACGTCGTTCTCCGATATCGCCGAGGTCGTTATTTGGCTGCTACCTCGGAACCAATTGACGGTACCGAGGCTGTGTGGCCCTTGCGACATGACGCAGGTGAGCGTAAGCGAGCTGCCCGTCTTCACGATGATGTCCGTGGCGCCCATTATCCTCGCTCGTGCCTCTGAAACACACACACACACATATGTTAGCATAGATATATATGTATGTATATGTATAGGAGAAGCGATCCATCTGTCAGGGCTTTTGTCGCCGAAGCGGACGTATATATCGACAGCAGGAGGGTCGACGCGTTGAGGGATATGTCTTGGTATAGATATAGGGGGAGAGACTGCGATGTCCTCGATTTACAGGGGATACTACTGCTACTACTGCTGTCAGAGTTCTTAGAATAGTATACTATGCGCAAGAGGGGAAGAGGGAGAGTTAAGCGAGATATTTTCGGTTTGTACACGCGCGAAAAAGGCATGCTTGTGGTGTCGGGGTTATGGTTCGCGCGTATAGTTGTTAACATAGGGGGGGGGGGGTTGGATTATTTTACTGCCGGGGTGAGAAAATGTGTTTCCTTTTTTTCCGACACTTACTTTGTAGTAAGTGGTATTTGGGTACAAGCTTTTAGTGATCTCTGTGTTCGGTTTATGTGGATATTGAACTTACAATTTTTTTCTTATTTTCTTGTTTTGTACATAACATCGTGTTGCAGAATGTGTTGGAAGGGATTTATAAATTTTTATGAAAAAAAATTCTTGCCGAAGTTTTTTTTATCGAATTTGTTGACAAGTTTACGTATACGAAAAGAGCGATGTGTATATATATATATATATATATACATATATATACGTTACAAGGAATTTGATGAAGATTGTATGACTTGGTAAAAGTATTTTAATAAATCTTTGATGCAACTTTTATTAAGACATTCTCGTCGTTGTGTGTGTGTGTGTGTGGGTATAGCAAAGGAGGGAAGGAGGGTGTGTGCAGTATAGGGGAATTTTCTTTTGAACACTGACATGAAGCCGCAAAGAGCGAGTTCTGAAAGTGATAAATAATGCGATGTTTGCGATCAAAAAAGCATTAATTTTCGTTAAATCTTTCAGATGCAATAATGCTGAAGCATTGATGGTTTTATATTTCCAGCATAATATAAAATATTATTGGATGATATATAATACGCTTTTTTTTATTATTCAAAATCTATTCTTCCTTTCGTCTTATTTTATTATTGATTGATTTTTATTAACGATAGTAACGTTGAATAAAATTTTTGTAGAACAAATTTAAAACATTCATTTATTAGGATAATATGAAAGTTATAATTAATTGAATAATAAATTACCAATGTAGTGTTTAAAAATGCCGATTGGATATTTGCTTGATACTTTATAACATATCCGTTTGCATAAGCATTTGAATACTTATTAATTTTTTACAGTTCATATATATTGCAGGAAAATTATACTGCAGAAAACTGTATAATTATCGAATTCTATCTCGTATTTGCATTCAAGAGATAAGTTTTCATTTCAAAGTACAATGAATTCACTGATATCCAATTCAATTTGTTTTTATCATCGCGCGCGCGTGCGCGTATGCGAAAACTGCATAGTTTCATGACCGTTTTTCAATGGCATAAAAAATGAATCGATAATTTTCAATCTGCCGAGCTTGCGCGACATTATTCAAATTAATACAGAAGTAAATGCGTATAGAAACTTTTATCGCAGAATATACCATACCTATATACGCGCGAGTAACATTGAATACTAAGCATTACGAATCGTATATAATATTTGTCGTTATTTTATTGGTGATATTTTTCCACATTACGCTCTTTTACGTGATTAATAATATTCAATCAAACAAATGACAACCCGCATTTTAACTATACAGAGAAAAGAAAAACTTTACTATTAGTGAATGGACATTTGGATATGGACAAATGAATGTTCACTTATAATTAAAGAAATTCGTCAAAGTTAAGTCACGATTCGTTTAAAAACAACTCAAACTTAACTGTCAATGAATTTCTTTAACTATTAATAAGTATTCCTTTGTCCATAAAATGTCAATTAGTTAATGACATTTCTTTAAATGTAAACATTCCTTTTTCTCTGTGTATTACTGAGCTTTTATATTGACAAATCACCCTCGAAACTTTAATCCCAACTTCACTATAACACGACAGCACTCGAACAAACATCAAGAACCACAACTCAGGCGATCTCGAAAAGTCTCGGCGCGCTATTTAGTCGCGCGAATGGAGATCTTGCGCCCCGAAGGCTTTTCTTTTTATCGCCGTGCGCTCTCTTCAATCTTTCCCCACCTCTCCGGGACGAAAGCTCGGAAGAGTCACGCAGCTACTGTATCGTTGACTCTTATCGCTTCTCACGTATAGAGTTGCAAACAAAATCTCCTCTCCACCGAAGAACCTCTTCGCTCTTTCTCACTTTCTCTTTCGTACAACCTATATACATCGCGATACATGCGCATACGCGCAAAAAGCTACGATATAACGCGAGTTATTGGCCTGGAAGAGGTTAAGCGTGCTCTTGGTAGTACACCGAGTAAGTAGGTAATTACAATTGTAAGTAAGAGTAGATTCCTCCTCATCTATAAATTGCCTTTCTGCTTTTCAAGTAAGTGAAAAGGAGAGGGAGAGAGAGAGGAAAGGGGAAGGGATATGTCACGCTATTCCACTTCGCAAAGCGCAGCATCTTTAACGAGAAAATGTACCGTCATTAACGAACCATTCAGCTCGCGTTTGTCGTCGTCGTCGTTGTCGTCGCACGCTCATAAACCTTCCACAGGCGAGCGCACGCTTATAAAGACGAGCTTCCTTCTCTCGCGAGAGGTTTTACAAGTACTCTGTGTGCTCGTCTTGTATATTGAGAGTTCTTGGCTATGAGAGTTCTGTTGCAGCTTTGTTTTGTTTTTTCGAAGGCTGCGGACAAGTGCCGATACTAAGTATTTGGGAAGGAGAGAAATTGATTCTTCGGAGCAGTAGTACACGAGGCTTTTTTCCATCTTGTTTTTCTTCGTGTGGTGTGGAAAAGAGAGAGAGAGAGAGCGAGAGAGAAAGAAAGAGAAGGATAGAGAAGAAGAGCTCTGCTGTATTTAATGAAAGTTCCCGTGAGAGGAGACTTTAATGTCTTTTATGATCACGACTGTAATAGATATAGTGGGGAAATGGCTTTTTCTTTCTTTCTCTCGAGACCGTGAGATCGTGCTCGGCTCGCCGTTGATTGTTTGAAATGGTCTTGTTGCATTTATGAAATATAATGGATGAGTGGATTGTAATGATCTGATGTTTATAAACGATCGTGTTTCGTATAAATTGTAATTAAGAGAAAAGGCCTTTCGTATAATATTATCGTCAGTTTAAAAAATATGGTGTTTTATGGTAATGTCCGACAACAGAACATATAAAAATGTCGATATAAGTAAATAATTTTACGTAAATCCTTTAACATTTCTAACATCTCACTGTTCACTGCGGAACTAACTCACGACTGCGTTATAGATTCAGTTACGAACGCAAACACATTGATTACTTGATCGTGAAATTGCGGTTCACCTCCTACGTGAGTGCGTGCATGAGCGAGAGTGCAAAGTTCAAATGAAAAAGGAGGATGAGTCGCAAAGTTTTTAAGACGAGAGGAGAGAGAGAGATAGAGAGACGGCTGACGTTCGCAATCGAAATAATTGACCTAAAAAGTCCACTCGATCGCACACGCGTGGGTTCTCCCACTCGAGAAACTGAGCATTCGATCGACTTAATTCTCAATTTCATTAGCGGCAAGAATGAGTCGTGATATCGTGCTTTTAAATGCTTATAGCGAGTGCACGCGCAACGTAATTTGACTTCTTCCTAGAAGAATATAACCTCTTTTCATTGCTCGGATCGTTTCCGCCAGGGTCGCTAGAGGACGCATAGTGCTCGGTGGTTTGGCAAATATTTAAAGAGCGAAATCTCGATATTCTGGTGGGCTGATAGAGTTAAAAATTAGGTCGATCGAATGAGAGAGAGAGAGAGAGGATGAGTCTTTTTACGTTACGCGTGCGGTGATATTCCGCGAAAAGTTTTTAGGGCGATTATTTCTGCAGATGTGAGCATGATCGTCTTTTTAGCTCTCGAACTTTGATAATCTTTTTTGAGCTATTTTTTTGCAAACGAATCTCTTGATATTAATTAAAATTGTCTGAGAAATATGTTATAGTTCGGAATTGTGTGGCTTTACTTAGAAAATGAACAGCTTTTAATAAAGTGAAAGACATTTCCAGGAGTATTTGATTTACGACATTTTTAATGTCGTTGTGTTATAGAAACAGGCGGTAATTAAAATTCTCGAAATAGCTTTCAAAGCATCTCAGTAGTAAGAAACAGTAGATTATGAGCTAATAACGGTAGGTTCATTATCACTTGAAGGTAATTATATTTAAACTATTTATGAATATATTTTGTCACAAGAGAATTCACTGTAAATACTTTTAAATTTTTACGAAATAAAATTAAACTTAAATTGATTTTCTCAAAAACATTCCTTTACCAATTAACATTCGTATATATACCAATTTGCATGCATCTCCACACGTGATTTCGTTTTAATCTAATTCATTTTCAAATTCCGCATGTTTTCCCGTCCATTTGATTTTGTGGAATTCCAATACTACAATTTATTTTAATTATTTTCCTGCCAAGTATTTCTTCCTCAACAGCTACTAGCACATCATTTGTGCACTTATCTGTCGCAAAATATAATTGAATTTTGCAAATCGAATTTTAATTACAATCAATCTATACGAAATAACGCAACTGAACAATAATGTATCGGGGAGATTTAAAATTAATTCCCAGCACCGAGTATAAATCACGTAAAAATAATACAATCGTAATAAAGCTTCATTGATTAACATACTCGAAAACTACACACCCCTAGAAACAATAAACACTCAGTGGTGACATCGTTCTGGTATTCGTGAATTTACGTGTACGGAGTTGCGGAAGTACTTAAATTTTTACAGCTTCCACTAAACATAACAGCCACATGTATATATATACTACAATGCATATTCCCAAACTTTTTCCCTCGCGTCCATATATACATACATACAACCACGTAGTTGCTCTCTTTGCTTCATTACGATGCTGGAAAATAGTCACAAAGACTTTTTTCGTTCATAAACCCGCAGAAAAATTTTAAATATCAACGCGGTCCTCCTTCGCCCGTCAAGACAATATCTACTTCATACGTATACCGTATAACCAAATAAGAAAGACTACACGCTGCCAAGTAAAAAAACTTGCCGGTCGTCGACCCGTGTGCCTGGAAAACAGGCGTTTTCTGTGAGAGCTGACTTTTTGATACGGCAAGCTTTTAAAAGCAGCTTGATCCGCGACCGTACAACGGCTGCTTTGGACTGCACCTGCGCCCGTTCCGAGAGGACGAGGAGAGCTAACAGGAAGAAAAAAAAAAGTATAGTCGTGTCCTTAAAGTTCTCCTTTTTGGTATACTCTCGACCTCGCGAAAGGTTGGCATTGTCGTAGTTTTTTTTTGTGGCCGAGGGTTGGCACGTGGAGGGCAAGTGCGTGAAGATGACACGTTTTTAATAAGTTTTGTTGCTCGTTTTTAGAGCATACAGGGGGAGGGGGGAGGCGGTATATGAAGTTTTGTTGGCTGCTGAAGTTGAGTGCTTAATTTTCTTGGGATTGCGGTTTATGTGTTTTGGACAGGTTTTCGGGAGAAATTTATGCACGTGGAATTGCTCGTTTAATAGAGTAAAATTTGCAGAGGAAAAAGTACGGTGTTCAGTGTTTTTACATTTTTTAAAAGCTTCTGTTAGAATAGAGTATTAAGTGTGATCATTTATTTTATAGTAGTAATGTGAGTTAAAATAATAAGAAAAGTTCTTTAAAAGATGTATTTTACTAGTGAATAACGTGGTTTCTATATCGAGCAATATTTTCTGGCATCTAGAAAATCCTATGAAAAACCAACCACAACGTCATAAAGATTCATTTATCATTCCGTGTCTTTCAAAAATGTTAGGTGTCATAGTACAAACTGGTATGAAATGTAATTTATTGCAGGATTTATAAAAGTAATGTCCGCTCAAATTGACCCCATAAAAGAATCATATCTCGGTTTCTTTGTGTATTGTTACATCAAAATCATAACATATATAAAAACAAATAAATGTTAACATAACATTTTAAATAATTTTACATTAAAAACGTAAAACTAACTATAAACCTTTATTCCAACATTTCTCAGATCGAAACATTACCGAGCCAAACGTAAAGTATATATAACGTTAAACCCTTACAAACACAGAAAGACGTCTTGTTCCCAAGAGGTTGTTTCTCCTTTTCCCGCTAAGAGTATTCCCCCACGCGCGCCCTTAAAAGTCGCCGCAACTTTTGAACTTCTACAGCGACGCTTACATGTCTACATTCATCGTGGAGACAACGTTTTTTTGACAAAATTCGTGCTTTTGACCCCGCACATTTTCATGTGAAATTAGCTTGGTGAATACAGCTACAGGTCTTTGTAAGGTAAAGTACCCAGTGTAGGGACAAAATCAAAATTCTGACCTATGTCAAGACAGCGGTAAAAAGATGACTATTATAGATAAATTAAAGAACGAAACCTGTATTCCTATATATTATTATTATTTATGATGTTAAGTATTTAGACAAACGTATATTATGTTGATTTAATGCTTCCATTTATTAAAATATTAATCAAAAGTTTTTGAGGTTAGGTGTGCACCGAGTATGCATAGTCCAGATACTAAGAGATCCTCGAGTTCCATAAGCTAGTGTCGGGACACGTTTAAATTACATTGTCCCAACACCTGAAGTCTGTCTCGAGATTGGGATCAACTTATTACGGCTTGTCCCGTTATAGCGGACTTGTTTATTTTTTTATACTTAGTTGTTTAATATAAAATGTCATTTAACAGTCTATGTTTTTGCATAAATTGTCAAAATAAGTGCCAAATCGAAGATATACTTTAATATTTTGAAGGACTTCGCTCGTATGTAATAATTAATGTCGCCTAAACATATTCCCATATAAAAAAGTGTCCCGAGACTGGGTACTTTATCTTATTTACGAGGAATACCATTTTTTTTTATTCAGTATAATCGATCAAGCGGCAGGAGATGTAAGCTGGTGTAATCCCTCTTTTTTTTAGTGACGGTGGGTTTGGAGGTCGCGCTTTTAATTTTCAGCGGAGCATTTTTCATCTAAAGTCAATGTCGGCGGGATATTTGCATTTTCTTTGTCGTCTAAATATGGAAGTTGAGGGGAGTCGACAGCTTTTTGTATTATTAAAGACGGCAGTATATAGGCTCATTAAGTACTTATAGCTTATTCAAATCGAATAAATAACATCTCTAATATTAATTAATTAATGAAATTGTTTTATTCAAACGTACATAAATATTTTCTCAATATTATATATAACATGTAAAGAAATAGAAAAAAACTAAACGGAGCTACAAACTACCTGGAGAAATCAAACCTTCTATATTTCTAGACCCTACAAACTGTAATGAAATTCACGAACATATTTTTAATATGAAAGAGAAGACTGGAGGAATAGATGGTATAAATACAAAAATCCTAAAAACATTAAGTCACCATATATTATTTCGACTAGAACATATTATCAACTTATGTATAGAAAAAGCAATATGGCCTAAACAATTAAAAATTGCAGTAGTAGTACCAATATTTATATCAGGAGATAAAAATTTAACTACAAATTATAGACCAATATTATTAATTTCGAACATGGCCAAACTGTTAGAAAAAATAATACAATCTCGTCTGGTGTGCTTTCTAAATAAACATAAAGTTTTGATATAGATAATCAATTTGGTTTCCAAAGAAAGAAGAGTACAAGGGATGCACTATTTATGGAGTCAAAAAGTATTACAAGACATAAAAGTCTTAGCATACCTAGAATCAATATAAGTTGATAAATTTCAAAAATAGTGAAATCGTGGAAATTAAGATGTTTAACGATTTACCTAAGGAAATAAAAATGCTTAATCTTAGTAAAAAGCATAAAAGTAAAAATTATCAATTGGTATAAGGACAAAGGAAAAAAAAATCTATAAATTATAATTGTTTTTTTTTCTCTTCATTACCGCGAACAGCCAACTTGGCCCAGTAAGCGGGGCCTTCCACCACATCTGTGTGGAAGTTGTGCCCGAACCTATTACCTCACATTTCTCTATTTTTTCATTCCTCTATTATCCCTCTCTGGGAAGCTTCTCCGGTGACACACCATGCCGGTTAAGCCGGCACTCTCTGACCCTGCGGGGCCATCGGGTTCGCTTCCCAGTGGTGACCGCTCCGGAGAAGGTCCATATTTCAGGAGCCAGCTCCTTGCCGGTAAGGCCGGCAATCCCTGCCTATTGCATACGCTCGGTCACCCCACAGATTCCTGCCTTACCTATAAAGCCCTAACCACTGTTTCGCATTCGCCCAAGCATGTCCTGTGAGGTAGGGAAAACCCGGAATTACTCTGATGGAAAATTCCGGGGAAAAAACCTACCTCGAAACAGCCGGAGTCCAGGGTACTTTTCCCGTTGAAAAAACACTTGGAAAAAAAATCCGAGTGTGACTTCACCGGGAATCGAATCCACGACCCCTTGAACGGCCGAGTTTCCGCTAGCTAAGGCGTGGCCCTTAACCAACTGAGCCACGGACCGCTCCTATTAATTATAATTGTTATTTTGTAGTAAAATTTTGTTATGAAAAATTATAATTGTTATTCTTTACGTTATGGCACGAACCAACCAAATATTAATAGTTCTTAAGTTAGTTTTTAGTTTTTAGTTTTTTAGTCCTTAGTTTTAGTTTTAGTAACCGGACCTAGAGCACAGGTGATCTTATTACCTCTTCTAGAATTTAGTTTTGTCATCTATACCATGTATATCTTGATATAACTATTTGTAATTGTACTCTGGTAATAAAATAAATAAATAAATTATATACCTAATTTTCTTTCCTAGATATCCAAAAGATAAAAGAACACCATTCATCAGTGCCTAATTATAACAGATACCATCACGACCATCAGCCATACCAATCACGCACTAACGAAAATAATAAATTCAAAGATCGTCCGGGACTTTTCGCAAACCTACCAATTAATTGAGACAAAAAAATCCACATCCCTCGCGAAAAATTAATAAACCAACTCTCCACCCTCATCGCATTCCAAGTAGCACGCAACTTTCCGTTTGTCTTCCAATAAAGCGATAACCTCACCAGCAACAGCAACAGTAGCAGCTTGGCGGTTCCTGCCTCTCTCTCTCTTTCTCTCTCTCTCTCTCTCTCTCTCTCTCTCTCTCGCATCCAGCAGATTGATTGTTTAAGCGGCCTTCCTTTGCTTTATCACTGTCCATTTAGCTGGGCACGAGGTCACCCCCTACTATTCGCTTCGCGAGAAAGAGACACGAACGGCCCAATAAGAGCCGAGAATACGGCGTCTAACCATTACAAACGCATCGGCATTTTCGCGTCCATTTGTCATTGGACTCGCCAGTCCATAAATCACTCTCTCTCTCTCTCTCTCTTCCACCCCCAACGCTTAAACCCCCGGGGCGCGTATCCGCTTTCCAGCATCGCGTGTGCGCGTATATGTATACGTTACGTAAATGCGAAACGCGTGCGCTCTCTCTCTCTCCCTCACATACACACACACACTATAAATCCGATTAAGCTTTCGCTTCCCGACACGTCGACCCGCTGGATAATAGCAATTTGCTATACGGACGGT
>JAYJLV010000011.1:8011103-8057762 GCA_036873485.1 Torymus texanus
CAAATATTGTACGAACTATTAATACTTTAAATCAAATTTTGTATCCAGTATTGCGCTCGTCACCAAAAATAAATAAGACAATTTGACGTCGCGCTATACGAAGATGGCAACTGGGCTGTACGATAGGAAAGGCAATAACTCACCGGTTACCAAAACTTTTTTTAACAAAAAATTTTCGTTAATTAAAATTTATAAATTTTTCGTAATTTATTTTTTCAAATAACCACAATACTTCATCCTTTAATTTAAAAAAAGTAGATCTACTGATGATGTAACTGTATATAATTATTCAGTTACGCGAAGTCTATCTTTATAAAAATTCCACAGTGCACGATACAATCATCCTTTTAAGTTTGTTTATTACCAGCAACAATTTGACTCGGTGACTCATTCGCCATCCCAAACGATCTCACAAAATCTTTTCCTTAATAAATCCGTATGCACATATTCTCTCCTGTCGCAGAGAGCGACAGCCAAATCCGGAGAACATCCTCCGCTTCCTCCGCGCCCGGATCTCTCGATCAAATCCACTGCTCTCTAATATCCCCTCTCTCCGCTACTTCCACCTCAGCTCTCGCTCTACCCGGCTGTAACTATTGCATTAAGAATTGAAATTTTCCGAAGCTTCGCGTACATTCCTCTCTCTCTCTCTCTCTCTCTCTCTCTTTCTCTTTCTATAGCTGCGAGTCGCCCGTATACGTGCGATTGGATTCCCATGGGTTTCATATTCCGAAATGGAACGGGGATTTCCATGCTTATCGATTTCGCTCGACTGCAGCGCATAGCAAGCTCGCGTTTCCTCCCAGCGTCTTAATCGATCAGCTTGAAGCTCTTCTCTCTCTCTCTCTCTCACTCTCGAATAAAGAAAGAGAGAGAGAGAGAGAGAGAAGAAGAAAGTTTCAATTTTTCCGCAGCTGCTGCTGTGATCGGCGCCCGCAGGATTGACTGCTGCTCTCGAGGAACCGCCGCGTACGTACACTTCAGCTATGTGGGAGGGGAGAAGAAGGCGGCTCGTTTATTTTCAGCATAAATTTTCGGGGGCAAAGTGGAATTTTATTCGGCTGGCGGCGGCGGTAGATGGTAGCCACGCGCGAGCGCGAACAAATCTGCGACTCGATTCCCATTTAAAAGACAATTTCGGGGTCAAAAGGTCGTCGCGTGCTGCACTATGCAAGAGATAGAGAGAAAAGGAGGGAGAGAGAGAGAGCGAGAGAGGGAGAAAGCTATAGAAGGATTGAGATTATGGAGAGAGAAGTCCGTTGGGATAGAAATGCAACAGCGAGGAGGTTTATTTTTGTTGCGTTGTTTACGCGGGAGTGGAATGAACGAGAGGTTGCCGATACGGAATGGAGGAAGTGCGTGCGTGTGTATCTGTGTATGTTGTGGAAGTCAACAGGCGGATATAGGTTCAGATTAGAAGGTATGATGATTTAGATTTATTATTCATCTTGTTTGTACAGCGATATTATTGTCGACGTAATATATATACTCAACTGTTATTGGTAATGCGTGCAATGATTCTTTTTGTATAACGTATAAAACTTTTAGTTATGGTTTATAGATTAAATCATTTTTATTTCGGTTGTTTTATTTTTTTTAACTGAAATATACTTCTATATGGTATAGAAAAATATTTAACTATAGGCGAGAAACGTAATATAAAAAAGGAGCATTGCAAATTTTATGAATTTTAAAATTTATAGCCATGAAAATAGCTAGGGATATAACGATATTTATAGAATTTTCAATAATATTCATTGAAACAATACGTTTCTCCACAATATTCTGCGTATAAATAGAAACAGAGGCATGAAATGACCGTACAAAATTTTCCAGCTAACTGTTTGTTTTCGAAATAGTTCACGATATACATTATTCGGTTGGAAAAATGGCAAAAAATTATTTCCATTCTATCATTGATTCCCTTAAAATGAATTACTCCCGTTAACTCGATTTCCCCTGCAAACAATAAGAACTTCCTGTGCCACTTCTAATAATCCGTCTCTTCGTTTTTAAAAAGTCATTCCTAATTCAATTTTAAAAACTCGCTTTCCTCTCGTTTCCCCTACTTTCAGGCATTCGCTCAGCTTCTTTAATCGAAACGTCCACTCCCTTCGAAGACACCATTTGCTACTCTATTCATTCTTTTTCCCCCTTCGTGCTAATTACAACCAATCAATGGACTACTTCTTATTTGTCGGTACACGCGTATATATACGCGTACGCATAGAATACAACGGGGTAACAAAGAAAGGCGCAAAGTATCGAGACCCATAGCCTGGATCTTGAACGAGCACAAAGTGGAATTCGTGATTAAATGTAAATGACGGCCGCGGCCTTAGATCCGAACAAGGCGAGACCGTAAGACCAATTGAAAACTCATTGTTTCAGGCGACGACGACGGTCCGCTACGCTTTTCCCTTTTAATGGCGAATTTTTAGAGCAAGTCAACGAATTGTATTTGCATGTAATTGCATGTATATATATATATTTGTCCCCTTCTCTCGTCTCGTTCTTACCCTTCGCCAGCGTTGCGCGACGCAATTTGCACCTTAATTCCTCGGCAGCTCGGGAGAAGAAAATTTAATATTCGCTAAAGGATGAAAGTCGGCGCTGCTATCGTTGGGACGATGTCGGCTCGAAAAATGGAAGTGAGAAGGCAGACGGTGGTGGTGAAAAAAAAAAAATATAACGCGAGGGTAGCAAAAGGAAATACAGTAGAGCGCACGCGGCAGTCAAGAGCCAGGGAATCTTCTTTCTCGCTTTCTTGCGCCGGCGCGCGAGAGGCTGACTTCCGACACTATTTTCCAACGGCTGAAGAAACAGGTTAAGTCCTCGCTTCGGCGACGGCCCCCCAGTGTAGACGAAAAAAACTCGGCCGACTATTCCCTCGTAAATAAAATCTTAATTGTCTACCTCTCTCTTGCTCGTTCGCTTGCTCGCTCACGCTTTTTACGTGAGAACGGCGTCGACGCGATTCTTTCACTCGTTCTCCGCCACTCTCGCGTATATATACAAAGTGACAATAGCGCGGCTTTTCGCGACGTTTTTTTTTTGTGTTTTGTTGATTCAAACGCTTTGCAATCTCTCTCTCTCTCGCTAGCTTTTTTCCTGTGTATACCAGTTCCAAAAGCTTCTGTCTCTTTCTCCGTCGGATTTTTTTTCCTCTCTCTCTACTGGCTTTCTCTTGCTCGCCTCGTAGTTGTAGATACATGTGTATGTATATATACATAGATAGATAGAGATAGAGAGAGAGAGAGAGAGAGAGAGAGAGAGAACGCGAGCGCAAGAGTGAGGGAGAGAAAGAGAGAGAGAGAGAGAGAGAGCGTGGCCACTTGAATGACACTCACGAACTGCTCTTAATTGCAGTGCTTCGGACGAATTTCAGTAAAGCACTGGACTAGACAGTTTTAATCAAGATTTAGATTTATTCGAAATATTAAAATACCTTTTGTTTTTCGAAGTCTTCATAGGCACATTATTACTTTTATTATATTACCACTTTATCAGTGCTTGTCAATTATATCAGAGTTTACCTTTTAGCTTCTCATATCTTCATATAAGAAATTAATTATTAACAATTTTATTATATACGACCTCTTTGGTATATTTATTTTCTAATATTAAATTTATTTTGTAAATATATGATTATGAAATGTCGGTATCTCGGATTATAATTGCAGTTTATTCTACGTTATTGGCTTAGCACTGGTCATAGCGACTCATTATATGGAGATTGCGCGAATGGAGCTACTCTGGGATTGTGGACATATTGACACATCGTATACACCTTTTCGTGTTTACTGTATATACGAAGGTACTCCACGACGCTCCTTAACGCCTTAGTAAATATATTATGCTTCCCCATTGCTGGCCATCGATAAACAGTTAAGAAAAGCATACATCTTCAATAAAATTTAGATTAGTAATTTATATGTATATAAATATTTTTGCCCTTTTACTCGCAAGTCCATATAATAATTGATTTGTGGTTAACAATATCATCAACAAAACTATAAAACTGGCAATGCAGCTCTTGAACTATAATACATCTTTCTAAGCTACAACAACAAATTTTAAACTAGTTAAATAAAAAACAATGTTTTAATTAAGTGAAACAAACACAAGATATATACATATCAATCCTTATAGCGAAAATGACATCGTGCGTATTTCAAAATGGTATATAAAAGTCGGGCGTGGCACTACTGTGAACGAACGAGCAAACCGACAAATCTCTCGGCGTAGGTTTATACCAGGAGCGTACGAAAACGTTGGCTTTATTTGCATCAGCGAGATATATTCGCCGCAACTCGAGTTTGTCTTTGAATTTGCCTCGATTGATCGTTTCGCAACGTGTACAATGAAAACGCATTTCAGTCTCTCCATTATCCCGAATATATCCTCGAAGATCCGATTTGATGTATATCGTTATAAAATCAGCAATATAAACACTCACAACACAATTGTAAATAATAATGGCATAAAAAATCATTGATAACCGCGCTTTTTGTTTTAGTTAATGTTTATTGAGTTCCCCTCCTAGTACCCAATACTTTGTATTCAACAATTTGGTAATATCAATAACTGTGATATAACTCTACCAATAATTGTTCAACAACCGTGGCATTGGTCGAACAAAAATACCAAAACTATATATATATATATATATATATATATATATATATAACAACTATCTGGCATTCTTTCACGATACCTGGTGAATCCAGATATACGCATATTGCGTTACGACATTCTCCGACATTCCCATTCGCATCTCTTTCCTCTTCAAATAATCGATCGGATATTCAATAACCGGGGTGTGCCGCTAAAAATTCAAAATCCACATTCTACCGCCAATAAAAGCAGCATAGCCGCCGGCATCGTGATCGTATCATATTCCAGCCATTATAGCATCGCTATACCTCTGGAAAAATTCGGCATTTGTATTCACGAAAAAAAGGTACCCTTTAAAATTCTCTCTGTGTTTATTGCATTTTTCATACTCTTCTCCTACACACACACACGTATTATACGTGTATGGTATAGGGTTGGGTTCGCCTAATCACCAAGGTTGGTATGTCTGCCGTGTATGAAAAACACGCAGGCTCCAAACAACAACGGCCAGTGTGTCCGCGTTCTCTCGTCTCTTCCCGTTTTTGTAATTTAGATTAATTCGCGCGCTAACGAGCGGTGGGTTGGTACGCTGCAGGCTCGGTACGGCTGAGGCTCTTGGCGAGCGCTAATCTCACGCCGTGGATAAAGGTCCACGAGATCTGTTTTTGCTCGTTCTTCATTCTATATAAAGTGCTGTTTTGTCTTGATACTTTTTTTTTGTAAAGGGAAGGGAGAGCGTTAGCTTTTGAGATAGTGAAGTGATAGGGTAATGTTTATTAGTCTTTGTGGGTGAATTTTTGAGTTTATAATGTGGTATGTCTTTATAGGGAAGGCATAGTTTATTTTATGTATACCAAAAATGAAATTGTAGTTTTAGTTTTATTATATTGATCGGAGTAGGGAAACATTAATGGATGGAAACCTTAACACTTTAGTAAATGGGCAAGTTTTGTAAGATGACAAATTACCTCGTCTGACTAGACACATCCTTTAACTACTTCATGTAACAATTACTACTTTCTTAACTAACCTTGCTTTAGTTAGGGCTTATGTTTCTAAACCAGTTTATATATTGTTCAAGTTAACTTTGGCCAACTGTTTATGACTGTATATATTTTTTACTTTATATATATTGTTATTCAATAGTACGTGAAAAAACAAAATAGTCTTTTACTGTTCTAAACAAGTTCTAAGCATTTTCAGAAAATACTTTCAATTTTTTTTCATCACATATTTTAATGTAAAATATTATACATTAATTACTTTATGAGTAATAAAAATAACTATAATGTAACGAATATACCCACAAATATAGGTACCGCAGCGGTAACGAGTCAGCGTAATAACGAGCGATGCACTCGATACAGCATTTCGGTATTAATTCGTATTAATCGTTTATCCCAAAGAATAATATTAAAAAAACTAAATAAATAACTAAATGTTCTTTCATTTATATACCTCACCACTACATATACCTCCATTCATAGTAAAAACAACATCAATCGAACGCCAACACGACCAATACACATTCGTACCAAAATCATACGAGTTCAACCCGTCACCCAAAATATATATATTCAACGCAAGACGTATCTCGTCGACCCTTCCTCCTCCTTTTTCCGTCTTCAGTTCTCTTATGCATACGTCCGTACCTTCTACGTTCATTTGCTTTGTCTTTCTATATACTCGGTATTCTCCATGTATATCGCCGAGTTTGTATTAAACGCGATCTGGAAGGTATATAATCCATTTCAACGGTGTGATACGCGGCCGCGAGGACGACGGGTAGCACCATTCAATTTGAATATCATCGATCGACCGCCGGTCTCGCGGCCGTACGCCCGCGACTCGAATATTATATAGATTGCGCGAGAGAGTGAGAGAGAGAGAGAGGCTGGCCTAGCTCCAATACCTAAGAGCTGTAATCGAGAAGTTCATAGTTCGAGTCAGTGTTTCTCAATTCCTTCCTCTTCCCATCTCTGCCCGCGTATATAGTAGCTCACCTTTCTCTATCGATTGAGAGAGAGAGAGAGAGAGAGAGAGAGAGAGAGAGAAGTTGCCGCTCTATTTGTCCCTTCTTCTCTCCTTCGTTCACTTTATTACTCTCACTTGCGGTGGTGCGTGGTCCTAGCTGTGTATGTAGGTATATAGCTTTGAGCGCGCGCCTCGTTCATTTTCACGAACGCTTCGTTTTGTATGTGTGAGAGTCTCGTATAGTAGGAGTAGTAGTAGTAGTGGTAGTAGCGGTGGTGACGGTAGCTGGTTATGGTGCATTGCCGTAAGTGGTCGCTGAGTGGGTTTGGTTTCGAAGTTACTTGCAGCAGGTATAAGGGTGTGTGCGCACGTATCACGAGATTGTGGAAATCTATTTATCGTGGTAGTGATATTGACTTGGCGATCGAAGTGGATGATCCGGTTTGTTCAATTTTATTCCTTTCATAAGGGCATTTGTAAGTAATAATTCCTCATGCTTTGTGGATATTCTTTTATTGTTATCTAATCAGTACTAAATTTGAAAAAATAGAATAAAAATATAATTTGAATAATCCAGTGACTACGTGTCTGACTATAACAAGAGTATTCTACTTTTAATTTTGTTTTAATTAAATTCTTAATTCATAATATTTCCGAAGCGCATATGTCAGCTATAAATCTAATTTATTGTTATCTTAATTATTATTTTTATTTTTAGAAGAATTTAACAATGTTTATAATGTACTCTTGTACATAAAAATACATATGTATGTAAATTACTAACATTAACTTACGTTTTATCATAGCAAAAACGCTACTACTCCAATATAACCTATTTTAGCTTGAAAATACTTTACCGTCACTTCTCAAATAAACAATTAACTTTCGCCACAACACGATTAAATCATACACCGCCGTCTAGCGACGTAAACACGGCGCAGAAAAAAAAACAGAACAAATCCGAAAGAACGACGAAAACAAGCGCCGCGCCGCATTAATAACAAAAACAAAGCGGAGCATTCAGATTGCCCGGTCGCGTCATGAATACAAAATCCAAACTTATAAATCCAGAAAGACGCCGTCGTCGTCGCCGCCGCCGCCGCCGCTGCCTTCATAAACTCGCTAAATTGCTTGGGTACATAATGCGCCGTAACGTCGTGGCGGCGGCTGCTGCTGCTGCTGCTGCTGCTGCTGCTACGTAAACGACAATATCATCCTAGGCGCGCGCCCCTCGTATCTCACGCGCATCTCCATCTGCTACGTTTCCTTAATTTCTACTCCCATTCGCTTAGGTCACGTGCTCTCTAGACACACAGATATATATACGTATACATGAACGCACTTTTGAAACTGTAGCTCGTAGCCTCGTTTCGTTTGTGTATATCTCTAGCTACTGCGCAGCACGAATTCTACTGGATGATAACAAAAATAATGAAAAAGAAGATTGGTTTGATATATAGCTCACTAGTCAATCTTGACGTATTTTTACGTACTCAACTTTAATACGATTTTAAATGTGTTCTATCATTCCAGAATTTTGAGATATCTTTGTAACAAGGTTATTATCATTTTTTTTAATCGTTAGATTGGTAATATTAGAGTCTATCCTATATACTATAGAATCCATTTTGAATCATCTGAACATATTTTTCATTTCTTTACAGAATTTAACTGTACAATAACTAAGATATGACAATTTTAGTTAAATATATTTCATGAACAAAAAAATCCTATATATTCATACAATTTAAAATGAAGCTAACAAGTCATTACTACTCTCAAGTACCAAAAACTTTTTAGGATTAGCAGTATTTCAAACTGATCCTAATACGACGTGTTTCCATACGAAACGAAATCTCTTTGCTTACATCGTTATCTACGCGCGTCAGCAGCATATGTAACGATGAATACCATTATTACACGATCTTGACTCATTCGTGCATTAAATATGCATATACCTTGTCAGCAAGTGCGTTCTCTCCTACGAGCAGGTATGTAATGACGCTCTAACGTTCATTTCTGATTCATTGCAAGACCGTAGCATTTCAATTAATCTTGTTCCTACTCCATGCCTCATGTGTGCGTAAAGGAAATGAATTTTAACGCCTGACGCGTATAAGTATATACACTTTCTACCTTCGCGTTCGTCTTGCTTTTTTCTTTTTGACCCGTCGCTCGCTTATCCCGCGACGAGATGCCTTCGTTGATTGATTGTGAAAAAATGTATCGTGGCAGGGGTTCCTTCCTAAGTACGTTACGTGGAGTACACACTTTGAGGATTTTTACGGAGAATACAAGGGTTCGCGTGCTTTGTCTTATACTGACTGTATTTTTTTAGGATACAATCTGTCTTTCTTGATGAAATAATATTTTAAAGAGCCTGCTTTAATTATTTTTAATGGAAAAAAAAGAATTTTTTTAATATACGCTTAAGTAATCATTCATGATTTTTATATCTAACTAAGTATTATATAATATTTTTTTTTCTTAATTCGTTGCAAAGAGATCGAAATAGTTGAAAGTAATAAAAATTATCATATCCCTGTAATCATACACCAGAATAAAAATGTAAGATTGTAATGAATGTTTAAGATAGAGTAACGAAGGGGGTTGAGAAACGTTTTACATCTTACATTCAAGATTTAGAGAATAATGAAACAATTACTTAAAAAAAGACAAATCCTTTTTTTAATTCCCGGAAAAAATACTCATCTGGAAACTTCTCTCCACTTCCCTCCTCCCAAATCCTTCCTGCGCAAATTCCTCATAAACAAACCACTTCCACTTCCCTAGCCATCTCCGCGCTCACGAGCAACCGACAAGAAGTAAAATCCCGCTCTATTCTCTCTCCCTTACTCCCTACCTCTCTCTCTCTTACCCAAGCGACCCGTTGGCCCACTCGCACATAAAAACTTGCTCGCAAGTTTCACGAGTGAGCAAACAAGACGACGCGTGCGAGTGAGTGAGTGAGTGAGAGAGAGAGAGAGAGAGAGAGAGGGAGTTTGCTCGTCGCAGCATCACGCGTGCGCACGTCTAGCGCAATGAGTAACGTTTCGCGCGACAAACGACGTTCGTTCCGCGCTCAATTGTGCGTCCAACTTTCGTCGTAGCAACGACGGCAGTGGCGACGCGCAAGTTTTTTTTTTTAGTATACAAGAGTCACACAAGAAACAATGGCGGAAGGAGGAACTGCGGCGTGCGAGCGGGAGAGTAAAAGAATGCGCTCACAGTACGCGAGCGAGTAATATTTTATACGCGAGTTTAGGGGGTTGAAATGGAGGTCGAGAGGAGCCGGAAGATAGATAGTTTTGGAAAAATTTAGTAAGAAGAGAGAACGCCGGCTGTGTGGGTCGAGGTACGCTGGGGTGGTTGGATATTGTCATTGTAGAATTGCGGTGGCCTGGTGGTTGCTAAATGGAGTAATTAAGTGGGCATCGTTAGTAATTTAATTAATTCGTATTATGAATTAAAAATATGTGGATTTTTTTCTTAATATTTATGACGCAGCAGTGATGGTGCTTTTAAATGAAATTTATATGCATTTTGTTTTTATAAACAATAAAGCTTTATAAAAATATTCAAAATATTAATCTAAATAAATGCGTTAAAATTGGAATGTCCGTAAATATATGTTTTAAAAAAATTCAAAAATATTAAATTTTCATCCATTTCTGATGAACCATTGGAAAAATTTTAATCCTATATCAGTTCGATTTTCGATATTTACCTTTATATTTACTCATATCAAATCGTATTTATACTCAACTGCTCTTTTAACCGCGCAACATAGCTGTTTGCAAAGCGCACCGTTGCATTACTTAACTGGAAAGACACAGAATCCCCAATAATATTTCGTTTGCTTCGCCAACAACACACATATATAGACGTAGAGAGAAACCAGGCAAAGTACATTCCATTTGCTGTTAATCGTGCCAATACCGTGTATTTCCTTCCCCCGCTCCCTCTCTCTTTACGCTCGTGGATAAATAGAAAGATAGATGGACAACGATCCACATATACGTGATGCTATACTTTCTACCTATGCGCGCGCGAAAGAGAAAAATACTCAAATATCTTTCCTCGCGCCCGCTGCGTGACCAAACTTCCGTATAACATTCCCGCGTAAAACGGTGTGTGCCCTCAAGGCAGTTGCGTCCGTATATACCTTTATACGTATAACGTAATATCATGCGGCGTGCGTGCACGCAAACAGACGGACCGACGCGGTTGTCACGAGTCCTGCAATAGAGTACTAGCAGATTGTATCGACAGTATGAAAAGGACACGGTTCTCACTCGCGCGTGCAGGTGGGTGGACTTTTACGGGAGAGTGAGTTTCGTACGAGAGTGAAGTGGGAATGGAAATTTGTATAAGCAGCGAAAGCGTTATTGAGTTGTGTAGTTTCGTTGTGACGTTTCATTTTTTTTTAGGCCGTAGATAAAATTTTATCGTGGTTTTTTTTTCTATAAAAATTATAGTGGTTATGTATAATACAACTATAAGTCATATTAGCATATTTGTTGGGTAGGTAATGTAGTAAAAGGAAAAGATAATCAATTACTCAAATATACATTCGTTTAATTTAAAAGTTGATTGATCAGAGAGCTGATATATCTACATAAGCAACACTTCGCTATGCGCCTGGTGCACGCATGCAACACGCGATATATCCCAAGGCACCTGGCACGAAAAGCATGTTTTTCTCCATCATTTTATGTTTTATGACCCGGCCGTATATCTGTACACGAGAAGGCTACGTTTTTTGCAGTATACTTTACGCGGCTCGGATGCGCTCTTACGCCGGAGTTATGCGATTTGACGCATCTACCTGAGGGACATCAAGGATAAGGAGGCCGCTGCCTGTGTAGTTACATATGCAAACATCGCGAAGTATAAAATCTCTCTCCCACTCTTCGTCTCTCTCTCTCTCTCATAAATATTGCATTTATGCAGACGTGCAAAGGAAAAGTTTGTCACCTCAATGTAACATTGTAAGAAGTGTACGGTTTTCTTTTTTCGTTGTAGCTGGAGGTGAAATTTCTACCGTAAGTAGTAGTAGTAGTAATCAGAATCAAGTCAGACGTCGTAGGCAGTATGTTATTGTGAAAAATAAAAATTCTTTACTAATTACCGCATTCTTGGGAACGACGAAAATACTTGTATTACTTATGTATTTTGTAAAGTATTATTTTAGAGAAAATTTTAAGATTTATGATAGCGAAGAAAATATTTTTCGGTACGTTCATATAACGAGGAATATCTACACTAAATAGAGCTTCACAAAGTTATATATTATTGAAGAGAACCAGTACTATGCTATCCGATTACGTGGCTAGTCCAAGAGGACATTGGAGCCTCAAACAAACTGGTAACTATATAGTGGTATATATTATTTAAAAAAAGAAAGTTAAAATTAATCTGACTAATGATTAATATTAAATTTAAATAAAACTAGCTACAGTACTTTCCGCAATAACTAACAAAAAGTGCAATTTAATAAGCTTCACAATATCTTCGGTTTATTGGTGGTAGAACAAAAACCCGAAAATCATATTAAGGTAGAGGTGAAATACTAACTTTCTGTGGATTGAAAATTTTTTTAAAATTATTTTTTCTATTTTTATAGTACTTCCAACTATTAGCAATTTTTCAAAATTCACAAATTATCTTCAATCACCTGTAGTTTTTCTCTAAATGATGCTAGATAATGAACTCAAATGGGAATCGATAGATCTTACAAAAATCTCACATTTATTGACATGGACTTTTTCGCTAGGATGCTTTTTGAAAAAGTTATGAGCGATAGAATATTACCATTTACGGAAAAGTATATAACAACAAAAATAACAACAATAACGATAATAGTAATAATACCAATCTTATTTTATCCAAAGATTGTTTGGAAAATTACCTATAAATTTTAGTAAAATTTTTATTTATTTTCACGTTAACGTAAAAATTTTATTCTAACTGCTCATCAACTCCTTCATTCCTATTTAAAATGGATTTTAAAGTCTATAAATATGGTTTCTATATGATGTAATTATAAACTCAAGTTTATTTGTTAGAAAACTATAAATTTTTGTTTATAAAAAATAAAATGACTAAAATAAAATTATTATTGTTGTTTTCATTTTTGTTGTTATTATTATTGGTGTTGTTATTGTTACTGTTGCTCTTGTGGTTGTTATATCGTTGTCGTTATAGTCGCATTGTTTTTATGATGATTTTATTCCCCTTCTTACACGTATATATACTTTTCCATACTGATTTATATACTTTTCCGTAAGCGAATATTCAATCTGTCACGGACTCAGCTGCTCGACTTTTCATCCACGCCCTAACGCGTCAGCATAACGATAAGAATAAGATGTGCGCGAGGTCTTCGAGTAAACCTTGCGACATTAGCTCCGTTGGTAGAGTGCTGGATTAGAATCCGCGGGTCCGTGTATTCGTGTCCCAGTTGTCGCATATTTTTTACGCGATTTATTCATTTTCATTCACTTTGTCTTCTCCTCGTACGTAACAAATCGCAGATAACTTTTTAAAAAACATCCTAGTGAAAAAAGTCTTTAGCAATAAATTTGAGATTTTTGTAAAGTCTATCGATTCCCGTTTGAGTTCATTATCTAGCATCACTTAGAGAAAACCTACATGTGATTGAAGATAATTTGTGAATTATGAAAAATTGCAAATATTTTGAAAACTATAAAAAATAGAAAAGAAACTTTAAAAAATTTGCAACCCACAGAAAGTTAGTATTTCACCTCTACTTTAATATACTTTTTTGGTTTTTATTCTACGACCAATACAACTGAAGACATTACTGTTTAACGAACGACCGTTTTTACAAAAAAATTTCACGAATTTATGATCGGTACTTTATATATTCCTCATTATAGGATAATTTAAGTAATATTTCAAAGCTCGCTATTGAGCTTACCTTTGTTCTTTGACACCGCTTCTTTCGAAATTTCTCCGCAATCAAATTAAAAAGTTGTTGTAACTGATTTAATTCAGTCAAAAAATTAAGAGCCAATCATTATACACTATTCCTCTGTCTATTCTCAGATAAAATCTCCCGCCCTATATTTTCAATAAAAAATATTAACTACTCGCTTCATATAGTAAACGTGTTTTTTAACATCCTTTCCTCAATCCCTTTCATCCCTTTTCGTACCCGGCCAAAAGAACATCACCTAGTTGTATATAATTTCGCTACCACAATAGCCAACGAATCTGTCGAGTTCCTGTAAATCATTGTTCATCGCACAAAGCGTATATATACACGCGCTTGTGAGCATACGTTGCCAGAACCGTGTCGTTGTTTCGTCACACCTCGCTGAAAGTGTCTGTCAAGCCCGTTTATTACGTATCTTCATCGTCCTCCTCGTTTGCACGTCACCTTGGCCCGTTCAGCTATGGTTGTCTTCAAAGGTACTCTAAGCGACATAGAAATACAGAGGCACGAGATTGTTCTCAATTATGTTGCATATTCAGCTGCTTTGAGCGAGTTGAAGCTCGGGTTTTGCTCTCTTTTTCGAGTATGCAAACGCGCGGATGCGTATCAAAGGATATACATAGAGTCGTCACGCTAACAGGTGACGCGTGCTCATGCGTGCATGTATTCAATTTTGGAAAATATAGGATATAACTCGTGTATACGTGTCGTTAGTGGGATGTCGGCGTTTTTTTCATCGTGTTATATAGGCAGGTAAACATCCGTGCGCCCGTACAGTTGTATGTATATAAGCGGATGGTTTAGGAGTACCACCGAATATTTTGTATGTGTATGTACATGTACGCGAGATTGTGGCAAGTTATATCCGTGCCAGAACGAAGTTTGTTTGCTCTATTTCTCTGTGTTTTTTTTCGGTTTCTTAATTTAAGAGATTCGAGCTTGGAAGCGGGTGATTTGTACGTATATACACAACCTTCGTCCTGATATGTTATTCAATTTCGTCGCCGCCAGAGTGTAGAAATGTATGTGTGTGTGTACAAGTATATTTTTTGGGGTTAGGCCTATACAGGAGAAAGAAAAAGGAATATTCCGTCAATGTTTACCCGGACATTGAGGCGATAAGAATAAATTTGAATTTTCTTATTTATCGAACGCGTGGTTTACGGTTGTTATGGAGCTTAATAATATAGGCTACACATTCAAAAAACACGATATTTCTTTGCATTTAAATTAAACATATTTTTAGCGCTCAAATATTTATCTTTTCGTGCGTTCTTCATCGTGATTTAAACTCCACTTCGAATAATATATTTTCTAGTATACCTAAAATCATAATCAGTTTTTTTCACATATTAATAAAATCAACAAAACACTAGCTACGCCAAAAATATAATACCTAATTCCCAAAACAAAAGCAACCTCAGCTATTTCCCTCGCAAAACTGTTCACGGAATCCCAACGCGCAAGACGAAGACGAACCCCATTTCAGCTGTGTGTATATATATATATATATACTCCTCTTTGTCTCTTTCTCAAGAGATACGCATCGTCGCGATAAAAAGCGTCATTTGTTTACCTCCCTCCAACTCGTCCCTCGTAATTAAGAGTTTGCTTCGTCTCTCGCCGATATAGCGTATATATACACAACTGCTCTAAACGCATTAATCCGATCGACGAGGTCGAGAAAAAGTTTTAATTTGCGAAAGCAGCGCGAACGAACGAACGCCCGGGGTATCGTTAAATAACATATTGTCCCACTTAGTAAACGCTTTGCTTATTCTCCGCTTTAGAAGACTGATGAGCTTTTTTCGAGAGATAGAGAGAGAGCGCGAATAAACCGTTTTCTTTCTTTAATTCTTTATGGCTTATTTTTCTCTCTCTCTCTCTCTCCTTCTCTCTTTTTTGTTTCGAGTCTCTATGTGTGTATACACATAGCTTCTTCTTTATCCAAGAGACTTTCCTCTCTCGTGCACACGCATACTCGTCGCCCACTCGAAGCTCCATTTGTATCAGGGCTTTTTGCGCATTCAAGATTGCCTGAATTGCGAAAACAGCTTTCGCGCAGAAAAACGCAGATTTGCGACTAGAGGCCGGAATAGCGAATAAAGTGTGAAGCCGTCTCCTCCATCCCTCCTTCTCCCACTTCTAGTTCCATCTCTTCGCCTTGCCCTTTCTCCGATTCCCATAACAGTTGTCCCAGTTCCTCCACGCCGTTTTCCTCCCCCTCTTCTCTCTTCCTCTCACTCTCTTCTATCTCCCTCGGCCATACATTCGCGGACTAGACTCTGTCGTCGCAATCCTCTCGCCTATTCAATCCCTCCCTCCTCTCTCTCGGTTCCGCGGCTTCTTTGTCTCACCCCGCCGCTTTGTCCTATCGCGTGGCGCTCTTTTCCGACCGTCCTATATTTTTCCCCAGCCGCCTATTTTTCGGCGAGACACCGTGTGTGGATACGCTTTCATTTCCTTCGTCCGTCTACGTCGTCAAAAGTCGCGGCATGGCTTGTAAGGTCACAAGGCGCCGCCGGGCTTCTTCGTTTTCTCTTTCTTTTGCTGTCGTCGTGTCTATGTGATATGTAATATCGGCTGCGACGAGAGTGAGAAAGAGAAAAAAGCGACTTATGTCCGAGCAAAGTCCGTGTAATCTCCTTTGTAGAGAGTCGCACTTAGCGGCTCTTTTCTTCCTTGATTATTATTAGAAAGAAACTGAAAGGAAGAAAGAAAGAACTGAAAGGGAGTATATATGTATAGACGTGACCTTGAAGCATGTCAGATTTTCGGGGATTCAACGGGTGTGAGTTTTCGACTTTTGACAGCCTTGGGATTTTGCGGTTTGTCTCTGTATTGGTCTCCTTCCACGATTCCCCCTGTTCTCGAACTTCTTTTGGTAGGATGAGAGAGAGAGAGAGAGAGAGAGAGAGAGAGAGAGCGTGTGAGAAGATGTAATTTTGCCAGGGCGGATGCGGCGGACGCTGTTAATGGGGAGAATGGATATCAGATTAGGCGGGGAAAGCCAAGGATATTGGGTTATTCGGTAAAGTTTTAGGTCGGACGCGCGTGAGCGTTTGTGTAGCTGTTTCAGTGTATAGGAGCTTTTGGAGTGAGATAAAACTTGAAATAATTGAATAAAGAAATAGAAAGAATTCAATTTTTCGATTAAAGGATATATTAGGATATATCTTTATCTATCAATAGAATTAGCTTCGTAATAAAGTTAAATGCCTTACGATATTTGTCCGAGTAATGTACTGTAATGAACTATTTTTACAGGTGTATTACAGACATTTCTCAATGGATGTATATAGTCAGTGGTTGACGAGCAAAATTCACGAAACTTCAGTCAGTGAATTCCGAACTACAATCTTCGAATACTTCAGCTTTCGTTGCACGTAAGACCGAGCGCGTAAAGTTCGCTGCGCAAGCAGCTTTTTCGCAAAATCAACAGATATGTGACGCATAAAGCTTGTTTCCTGGCTTTACATCGTCCTTTTGAAAATGTTATGAATAGTTTTCTGAAATTTTCGTTTGGTGATGTAGGTGTATAAAATAAATGACCTATATAAAATTTTTATACTGATAAGACTCACTATCATATAGATCCAATTAATGGTTGACATTATATTTAAGCATTGTTTTATTACCTCATTAAAATTAGAATCATTACGCTGAAAGTGTCACTTAAAAAGAAAAAGCAATAATTAAAAAGAAAAAACCAGTCTTGACATCTGTCCCGTTATAATTGCTACTAAGCTCTTCATAAAACCTTAAACATCTCAATATTCCCGATCTAAATGACACGACAAACCCAAACCTCAATCTCACCGAGTGTACTTTCATATAACCCAGATACACTTTTTCAAAACTCAAAAAACCGATCAAAAGTTCTCATCTCACTCGAAATCCTTCCTACAGCCAACCGTCACTTGAACCGCCTTTCCATAATCCTCTCTCCCACCCGCGTCATCTTCAGCTCGTTTGCACAACAGCGTTAATCCACCGAGCTCGAGCTGATTTATCGATTAACTTCTCACTTCACCTCTTCCAATACACTCTCTCCTCTCTTACTTTACTGCTGCGCCCGGCATTTTTCCAATTGCTGCTGCTGCTGCTGCAGGCTGTAGCTCGTTACGCGCTCCAGTAATAATTTTGAGACCACGCGCGATAAATTCTTTCCCGCAAAAACGAGCCGTCGCGTACGCGGAATGTTAATTTACCCTTCCTGGCTTCGATTCGCAATGCGCATGCCCATAACTCCCCAGCGATGGCAGAACCGAGAGCTATATAGCTAGTCATAGCACCTGTGCGGTACAGAAAAGAGAGAGAGAGTTCGGTATAGCGTGAAATTAGCGCAAGCGAGGATAAATAAAAAGCTGTCTCGCCGTACGCGCTTGTGGTTTTCCAGGGATATGTATGTATATACAATCCAGTTGCATGGAAAATAACACGAGATGCGTGTGCGTATAACAGTATGGTAGCGAAAGTGCAAGCTATACCAGGAATTTTCCAAGCGGACATAGTGGCTTTTCGCTCTCTCGCTGCTGATTTATCGCGTATCTTTTATCGCGAGCGCGTTCCTTCCACTGGATGCGAGCGTGGCAGAGATATAAATGTCGTTTTGGCGAGATTCCTATTTTTTCCCCCTTCTCTCTCTCTCTCTGGCTCTCGTGTTTCTACGCGAGCTATACTAGCTCGACTATAACTCGTAGAGAGCTGTGAGAGCAAGCAAGCAAGCAAGCACACGACTGTCTTGTCGTACTATACTACAGGGTCTGCGGTGTGTGCGGAGGTACAGAGCCGCATCAAACGTTTTACGACTTTTTCCTTTGTTCAAGCCGAGGGGTGGAAGTGATTCGGTAGAAAATGCTTGTGGTCTCGGGTTTTATCAGTGATTAATCTGGATGTTTTTTTTTCTCCGTTTTGTCTTTTATTGTAGATAGGGTGGTAATTTTAGTTGCAGTAGAACGTGAAGATAACGTGTATTCCATATTTTTTTTGTAGCAATACTTTTGTTTTCATTTAAATATAATTTTGAAATTGTTGTCAAAATTTTTGTAATGTAAGATTTACTTTTAAAGCTTAGAAATGAAAAAATTTTAATATAATTCATAATTTTGTTTAAAGTTATACATATTTAATTCAAAAACATATGTTTCTTTGTTAAAGTTTTATTAATAACAGTTTTTTTCCGGCATAATACATATTATTAATCTAAAGTAGTAGGTTATTAATTTTAAAAATATGTTTAATGTATTTAAATCTTTTTTTAAAATAGTTGACCAAATATAGCGAAATTTTTAGTAATTTTTTACTGTCAACGTCGCCCACTTATTCAATAATTTCTCGAACTTTTCTCCTTCTAAAAATAAAAAACTTTTTATTTTCCAAAAATATTTGAGTTATTTCGAAGGTTTTACGTCACAAAACTATAAAAATACTAACATTCGAACTTGCGATCACAGTTATAAAACCACGAATAAACGTTATTTTTTTTTTTGAGAAACTGTTCATACGAAATAATAGCTTTTTTCCAGCCACGTGATGACGTGTGTTTTCGGTGCAAACGCCAACAAGAAAAAGAAAAAGCCGACCGCACGATGTAAGCAAACTCAAACCCCCATATAGGCGCAAGAACAAGCGAACATAAACCCCCTTTATCTCTTAGTATTTTCCCGCCAAAATCTAGTCCAAATTTTCGGCCGTCCGCTCAGTAGTGGGAGAATCAGAGGTGTGCGTCTAGTGTGGCAAATGGATTAGGGAAATCTTTATTTAAGCCCGCGCAAATTGTAATCGCAAGAGTAAATGTTGTTACAAGATTATGGGCAGAATTGTCGTGTGCGTATGCATAAAATATATAGAAAATTATATTTTCGCGGTAGAAATTCTGAATATTTTTCAATGATATTTGATCGCATACAGAAATAGATTTAATATATTTATGTATGACAAGTTTCTTCAAACGTAATCACCATGGTAGAAATGTTCACCAATGGTTGATGAACTGTTTGTTAGTTTTTAAATTGAAAATGTCATACCATGATTACGTTGCTATTAATGACGAAAAATAATTATTTATATATGTGAAAATATTATATTATAATTGCTTAAAAATGTATAATCATGGTTTTAAATAGAAATGCACCCATTTCCTTAACAAGCTAACCAACAAAATTTATTTATTTTTTATCAAGTTACTTTATTAATGAATTCCATTTTTTATAGTAGTCTTTAATTAAAAAAACATCTTACTAATTTCTTAAATTCAATCGCTACCCAGTTTATTGAAATATCTCTATACTATACTATAAACCGATCCCAAGGCAAAATTCAATCTACTACATTCAACGATAAAATCCCAATTAATTATTTCGACCCAATCTTTAATCCAATAAAATGCCTCCTCATTTCAATCCTTTACCGTCTTCCTGGAAACCGACATAAAAATTTCATCGCGCACTGTAACGACGACGATCCACCAAAACACCCAAGACCTCCAATGTGCTTCTCGTTACACTATATATACCTTGCACATTCCCTTCCACACATTCATTTCCTCGTCTTACAGACCCATCCTCATTCCTCCATCCCTTCCATTATCGTCAGTCTCCTAACGAAGCGAAATTCCACTTCGTTTACGCTAAATTTCCAGCACCGTCCGTGCGGAAATTCACCTCTCCGCGTCTTCTTTTTCCATATAGGCATCTATGTACATGTATAGCATTTAAACGAAAATTTTCGGGGTCATCGGCTACAACACACAACAGCTATCGTCGTCGTATTGCTATACAAACCAATGACATGTCGCGCGCGCGCGCGATTGTTTTGTTCTCTCACCGGTATACCCACGCGCGTTGCCCTGATTACTCGTCGTCGTCGGTTATCCTCCCCCTTTCACGTATGTATATATATATATATATACGTATACATATATATAGCCATTGTGCTTGCCATTGAAGCATCGCAGTATATATATATATATATATATATATACGCATTCCAGATTCTGAAATCAGCTGGCGCGCAATGTAACGCTGAGTGGAATGTAACGTACCGGTATGTATATATCTATATATACATGTGGGGGTGTATATAATATGTACGCGATCGATCGAGTTTCGAGTATACGAGAGTGAGAAAGGAGTGCGGTATATGGGGGAGTCGCGAGAGGCCTCGTCAGCGCGACTGCAGCACCTTTTAATATTAATCACGTACGTACGTATACAGCCGAGGCAGTAATTAATGGTCCCCTCATTAATGCAATTAATAACTGAAGCAGGGGCGCCAACGGTGGTGACGGTGACGACGACGGCAGGCAGTATAGCAACGCGAGCGAGATTTCTCTCTCTCTCTCTCTCTCTCTCTCTGTTGCGAGTACTCTGCTCACGTCTTATCTCTTCGTCTATTCCACTCGAAACTGTCTGCAGTCTCGCGATGTTAGCTTAGCGCTACACGAGCAGCCCCTTTTACGCTCTACTCGTCGTCTGCCCCGGACATTTTATCGTGTATATGGAAAAATGCGCAGAGTACATTCGCGAGATTATATTATGGAGGGGAACAGGCGACAGAGAAGGAAGAGGGAGTTTTTGTCCGGAGCGTGTGCGCGAACGCGGCGTCCTGTGAGAGATAGGAGGAGAGAAAAGAGAGTTGAGAGTCTCTCTCTCTCTCTCTCTCTGCCTAGCGTTCACGCATACACGCGCTCTCTTTGAAATGAATTTTTAATTAATTTTGCGTCTAGTCGTATGGAAATACAGTGTATAGTGAAAGTTGAAAGAAATTTTCATTTTTTAGTTTTTTTTCAGAAGGGGTTTAATTAATGAATTGTTAAATATTGTTTGGCCGATATTTCGTTTTTGTTTTTAGCAATTTTTAAAATAATACATATTATATTAAGCTATTTTTAATCAAATTTTTGTTTGCAATTCGAAACGTGAATAACGTATTTATTCGTATTATTCTATTTAGCTTTAAGTGTAATTAATAATTAATTATAATTTATCATCAATTTACCAATACTTTTTTGAACAAATTTCTATTATTTAAAAATGTTCCTGAACTGTAATTTAAATGAAGATATACTTCTGCCGCGTCTTTGAAAGAGTGAAGTTTTATACAATTCTATACGAAGTCCTTACATGGAGCACTAATTCATTACATTAACACGTCGGAGTGAAAATCCAATAAACCTTCCGCATAGTTCAACGCGCTTTATTTTGTATAATTGGCAATTTCAATATATTTAAATAACTTAAATTAGTTTCGTCAAAGGTGGAGGCGCCCTTTGCATCGTCTCTCTCTCTCTCTCTCTCTCGCTTTCTCTCTTTCTCGGTTGGATACGCAGAATAATCGTATTGCGAGTAGAGCGCGCGCGTGCGACGAATCAGAAGTTTTTGGTAAATAAATATATAAGAGCGCGTCGGAAAATTTCTATTAAAACTTATACCTGTGCTTTTCTAAACTCGCTTTGCATTTTGAAAAGTTGCTTACTTCCACTCCCTCTTTCTCTCTATCTCTCTAGCTCTATCTCAAGTTGCACAATAGGCATTTAAAATTCTGAAAGTAATGCAAATTGTCACTGCTAACGCCCGAAACTCACTTCGTCTCCATCCGTGTGCTATTTTTAATTAAAGCATTTCGGACAATTAACGCGACAGTGAAATTGCAAAACTTGTATTTATGGCAAAGAATAAAAAAAATATAATACAAATACTTCTCGAGTTCTTAGTCTACTTTAAAACTTTTATTTCGCTTGTTGACTGTGACGGCTGTGTATAAATATTTCAAAGTGTCAGCGTAGCGTTCTCTGCTATACATGTTTTAATGACATAATGTGAATAATTGCGCATGCGTTCTCGAGAAATCAGTAATATAATTACTATATGTATGAATGTGCACATATGTGCCTCCACCATCATATTTCATTTTAAGTCGATGTTTTTTTTTAAAGTCGAAAAAGTCCATGCGCGTGGACGAGGGATGGCTAAAAATGCGTATAAACAAGATTTCACGCGCTGTTTTAAAACTGCTTGATAAAGGTATATAAGTCTAGGGAGGTCGAGGCGAGCTAGCGAACGACTGCTGGCGCATAAATCCGTGCTAAAACGCACATAACGAGGAACAGTAAAAAGCGCGTCGTCGCGTGTTACTCGTTATCCGTTAATTCTGTTTTCACATTTTTTCTTCCTTATGCTATACGGTACGAGCTCTTTTGTTATAAGGGGATGAGTCACACGCGAGGGAGAACAACGAGAAGGTGAGAAAGTGCTTTCTGAATATTTGCCTGCGCGTATAGTTTTTCAATTGTTCGTTGAGCTGAAATTACGCTTGAAAGTGCAGTCTACTTTATAAAATGAAATTTAGAAGAGATATTGGATGTGAACTTATCCACTTACATACTACATTTTGCATTGCACGAACTTACATAGTGTAAATCGTAGATTTTCATTCATTTATTAAGTATTTTTTTTGATGAATTACGCGATAATAGTATATCAATATTGAAAATCATTCAAATACAAATTTCTTATTAAATCCTGTATAAATTCATAAATGTTCGAAATACTGCGAGTCAATAATTATGACCAATATTTTTATTTAACACATATAGCCGTTTTTAACTGGTTTAAATATTTTCTATTGAACAAACAAATAAACAATATAAAAAAAAAAGAAAAAAAATTCCGCATTGCCAACAAATTTTTTTTTCCCAAGTCGGTGCATAAGTTACTCTCTCTTTCTTTTCTCGACTTTCAAAAAGCGCAATAAACCTGAAAAAAAACGTCATTCAACTTCAAGCTCTCACCCGACTCATCTTAACGCACTCCGCACACTTGGATGTATTTTCTCCACTCGCGTCCTTCCATTCCGTCTCTCTCTCTCTCTCTCTCTCTCTCTCTCTCTCTCTCTCTTTCTCTCTCTCTCACACACACACAGTTTTCGTCAACGTGTCCAGTATGGCCCTACGGATTTCGCGCAAGACTTTCGTCAAAGAATATCCCTCTTTCTCTCCCTCCGCGCTTCTTGCGCACGCTCGGAAAAGCGCATTGTTTGGTCGGCTCGACGTTCAATATCAGACTCGCGTCGCTAAAGAAGCGCGATGCGAGTAAAGTGCGCTTGACCGGTGAGCCACAGAGTTCTCTTTCTCTCTCTCTCTCTCTCTCTCTCTCTCTCTCTCTCTCTCTTCACTGAAAGCACTCGTTAAGCGTAGAAAGCAAAAGCAGCAGCGAGAGAAAGAGAAAGGGTCAAAGGAAGAGAAGGAAAAGATAGACTTCCGTCTCTCTCTCTTGGAAAAACTGTGTAGAAAAGGGCACAGTGTATAAAGGAAAAGCTGACTGCGGCATTCGTATAGAGCGCGACGGGAGTAGGGATGGGCGGGGGTGATAACACCGTAAAAGGGAGGCAATGAAGTGTTAAAATGACTCGGAAAAAGGAGAGAGTGAGTGAGAGAGAGAGAGAGAGAAACTAGGGACAATCGGCCTGGCGAGCAGAGACTTAAAAGGAGACAATTTTTATCTCTACCGGTGAGAAACGAAAGAGAACGGAAAGAAGAGAGGGGGGAGGGGGAAGTATATAGTGACAGCGAGGATCGTTATGTAGGCCATAGTTTATTTAAAACATTGCCTTCTTTGCGCGGCACCCGTGGTGCGCGCACGAGAGTGTAGGAGAGAAAGAGCGCACGTCGTGATAATCCCCTTCGGGTCAGCTAGCGTATACTCGTGAGGGAAAGAGAGAAAATTTAATTATACTCCTCGGGAGGGTGGTGGGACGCGCGCATTATACGCAAATAAGGCGAGAGAGAGAGAGAGGGAGAAAGAGAGACAGTCGTATGTTTGCCTTTGAAACGGGGCCGCTCGAGGACTCGAAAGAAAACGAACGATGTAAAATTTACAAAGAGAGAGAGAGAGAGAGAGAGAGAGAGAGAGAGAGAGAGAAACAGACGCTGTAATAACGAAGTTAGGTGGAGGAGGAGGAGGAGGTGAGCTGGTGCATTCGTATTTATACGCTTCTTGTCGCGTCGTAAGCTGCTAGGTGGAACGGCAGGCGACGTGGGTCTGTGATAATGTTATACTACGAAAAAATGTGCTACAACTGTGCACAGGCGATATTATTCCCTTTTGTTCGAGTTCTTGCATGGCTAGAATGGAATAATGATTGATCGTTGGGTAGGAGAAATTTATGTAAAAACTCGTGGAATATTTCCTCTCTTTTCAAAGACTTTCTCTCCTCTTATTTCTACATTCGGGTAATGAAAGATGGAGTGAAGTATGAATTATTCAAATAGTTACTCGAAAATTCGAATATTTTAGTTCTATTACAGATTCATTTTGACGAGACTAAGTCGATTACATTTGCAAGAGTATATACGATATTATATTTGATTGTCGTTTATCGCTCGGAGACAAAAAGGTACCAATCGTGTAATATTCTAAAAACTTGTACCTATACGCGTTTGAAAGTGTTATTCTAACTTTCTACAACTCTCTGAAAAACTAAAAAAAAAAAAAAATTGAACCAATAAAAAGTTCTTAACACTTTTTCCGGTTTCACAGTTTAAAATTCGCACTCTCGCATTCCCGGAAACTTTAACAATCCTGAATCGATCCACAGAAAATTTCTCAGGAAGTTCCGCGTTACGTGACATTCACGCATTTCAAAAATTCCCATGTATAAAATCGTCCACGGTTACATTCTACTTTCCACACCATGTCATTGACCCAATTATGCAGCCTCTGAACCAAAATCACAGTATATGTATGTGTAACTAAGAAACTTCAAAAAAAATTTTTCCTCTTTGAAATTCGCATACTCCACCTTTAAGAAAACCAAACTAAGAAAAAGCATTAAACTCGGATACTACATACCGCAATGGTATAAGAAACATCAAAATGTTCCTCTTCTATCGATACGAAAAATCCGATATAAAACCTAAGCTGATCTCACTTCATCGTCTCTCTCTTTTTTTTTTGTATTTCGCAAAAAAAAAACCACATTTCCGAAAGTTACGGCCCGTTAAAGCTCCCTTTGTAACGTCACTTCTTTACAGCTCCTTAAGGGCGTGTCGGTGCGGCTTGCCCGACGTCGCAAAAATTTTACAGCTCCTTCCCCTCCTTATATATATATATACTGCCTTCTCCGTGTCCTATCTATATACCTCGATTTTAAAACACGCGCTCTTACGCTGACAGAAATTTTCTAAAGCCCGACAAAGAAATGTCAGGTTGACATTGAAGAGCCTGTTAAACGAGGTTCCCCATCTTACTAATGTCCTGACAAAGCGAGCTCTATATCGTCGTAAATAATGTATTCGCGCGGTAATGCTACATCACGAAAGCAAGCCGTTAAACTCATTATTCAAACCATTGGCATTAATGTTCAAGTAAACCCCTTTCGTTACATCCTTTATATAAAAAAATTACAACGTATCATTTAATTTTATCGGGTGAACGCCCAATACTCCCATTATTCTCAAAAAAAATAAACTTTTACAGTTTATAAAGATTTCCACTACACATGGTCGTATAGTTTATTGCGGTCCAATTCAGCTCACATCAGCACCGTAAATCGCTTTTTTTCGAAAAGAAAAAAAAAACGATCGAATCATTTGCAGCTTCTCTGCGCAAAAGGCAATTTTCTCCTTTTCTCACCCACTTCGAATTAACCCAATAACGCGTATAACAGGCACGACTCGTGTGCGCATTGTGCGCACATAGGTCAACAAGTCTATACGTTCGATGAAAATACAGCATGTGCACCGCGAAGACGCAGAGACGCTGCACGAAGCACACACACATACGATCCTATTTCTGTGAGAATCGCGCTTGCTCACGAGTAACAACCAACTCTCTTAAAAGCCATTCCGGCACTTGTTCAGCCCCCTCTACAAATTGTTACAGACGTCTTTACAAGATCGCTTCCGGAGAAAGGCACTCCGGCAGCGAATTTCCTCTCTCTCTCTCTCTGGCCGATAACTCGCCCAAGGCGAACTACCTCAGCTATATACGGTGAGCGCGTGGCTGGCTGGCTATTATCGATTGGGAATTACTGAGCGCGAGTGCGTTTCTTTGATTTTCTTTACTTTTTTTTTCTTTCTTTTTGCTAGAACGCACGCGCGTGCGCGTCGTTAAGCCGCCAACGACGGGGCGATGGTTATTTCTGTGTATGCGCCTTTTACGGTCTGTAATATGTCCTTCTGCTATACGGTTCTTTTCCTCCCCTTTTATTTTTATTTTACTCGGAAAACTATTACGAGATTGTAAAGGTGCAACATGTTTACAAGGAGGCTGGGGAACATGGGGTAGGGTCGAAAGTTAAGAACTGGACGAGGTATTAATTAATTTTGACTTTATAATTATTAATAATTTCTACAGCTGGTATAGCCTGAGTTTTTAATAATTGGAAAGAGAGCTTGTATATATATATATATATATAACGGGCGGTGGTTTCTTTTTCGAACAGCGTTGTATACTTTTTCGCTTATTTTGACGTCGGCCGATTATTATTATTAACGCGTGGTTCTTTTGTCTCGAGATTCCTTTTCGCGTGCTTACTCGCAACGAAATATTATAGCGGAAAGTGTACGGAATAAGCGAGAGCATATAATATGAGTTAATTTTCTTCCGTTTCACAATGTTCACTCTCTTCGCCGTTATTTTTCTTTTGTTTCCGTTCCTTACAAAAACAGATTTTCCTCTTTCACGAGAGAACTCGCACCAATTAAATTCCATGGTTAAAATGTCCCTGACTCGAAAGTCTCTCACCAATTTTTGGTGTGTATATATATATATATATATAACTTTGTACCGCGCTTTTCACCTTGTTACACTATTTTTTAGCGGCCGCACGTTGTGTACTTCAAAACTTTTAATTATTTTTCGCGCTAAATTAAAAACCGCTCAAAAAATGTTACCTTTCCATATTTTACAGGTGATAAATATATACGTCAAAAAGGGGGAGAAAGTTACATACCTTGCCCTTTCGAACGTCACCCCGAGTACATACTCCTCGCGCGTTCATTTGCCTTAGTTTACATTAAAGTGCATAATTCCTTGGGAAGGTGTCGCTGCCGTGAATTTTCGAGTTGGACCGTCAAGAGGGTGGCTGGTAAGTTAACGAGCGTCTCGACTCTCTCTCTCTCTCTCTCTCTCTCTCTCTCTCTCTCTCGTTTTAGTTCTACTTGGGTACGGCCTGGATTTGCGCGCGAGACGTTTTATTAGGACGATTCGTTCAAATTTGACTGTCCGGACGACGGTGACGACGATGACGACGGCGGAAGGAGTCTAGGTTATACGAGGTTCACGCGCATGATTGCCCTAATTGGTAATATATCAAAGTGCTTGCACTATTTTTAGGTTGGTAAGGCTGAAATGGAGCTCTAATTGGAGCTGTAACATGTACGTGGTATAAAAGGAAGAATTTAATGCGTAATTTGACTATAGAGATTTGTAGAGCAAAGAAGAGTTTTTGCATAAAATAATTAACGGGTTTATTTATCTATGCAATTATCGTGTGTTTCAATCGATGGGAAACAATGAAATGTTATATTTATATAATCGAAAAGTTTATTTTATTATATATTCGTTTCGAATATTGGTTATCAATTTTTTTTTTTAATTTTATGGTATTTAGAAAAATACTAGATTTATCCACGTATTTACTTTTATAGCCAACTCATTTAGTTACAGTTGGAACAACCATCCATTAAAAAATGAAATATTATACCTATATTGTTTTTAAATCAATACAATTTTAGAAAAAATGAGATTTTCTATGTATTAAAATAAGAAATAATCATTTTCTTCTTAATGACCGACATGTCAAATTCGATAATATATAGAACATAGATAAAACAAGAAAAATTATACATCTAAATTGTCCATCAAATTTCGTTCCCCTCCATATAAAACACTCCTAACGTATCTAGAAAATAAAAGAACACTTTTCAACCTTCAAATCCCGCACCCAAAAGTAAAATCCATCCACGCATTATCCACATACCTAAGATACATATATCTTCATCATAAACCAACTTATCTCACTTCATCCCACTTCAGGCTCACCTCTCCACCATCATCCACGCGTTCAGTTTCGCAGCCCCTCCAGCTTTCATATATATCTACTCTTCCTCCATCACATAATCACTCGCTCGTACTAAAATTCTCTCTCTCTCTCTCTCTCTCTCTGCCATCTCTTCCCAGCAAAGTCAAGTTTGAACGAATTAGTTTAATACTAGTAGCGAGCTGCGCTCTGCGACGTTTGAGCATTACACACCGAAGCCACCGCTGCTACTGCTGCAGGCGTAATTCTTGGAGAATGTCGTTAATTAATAAAGAGCCCTGCTGTCGGCTAGTTTCGAAGCGCTATGTGTCTATATATATAAAAGTGAGCGAGTGAGAGAGTTGGAGAATATAAGCTAGAGAAGGAGAAGCAAAGGTACATCCAGCCTGATACGGTATGAACGTGACCTTAATACGAAATCCATGCGAAATCGATATTATTATTGGGCTCGGTGCGCAAATTGAAATGGAAAATCCGTTCGCTCGGATGTACGGGTGGGTGAGTTGAGGAAAGGAAAATGAGGAAGGGGTAGGATTGAGGAAAAGGATGCGTGAGCCACGTAATTCACGTGGCTTGCGCGCGTGCGCGGAGGCAATGTCTGACCGGAGCTTGATTCATTCTACTTTAGACGAATGGTTAAATAAATCTCTTCGGCTTTAATCCGGAGTCAGCTGCTCCCTTTATCTGTCTGCTCTTTATTATTGCAATGAGGTAATGAATATTGGGCCATTTCGTTGATTAAAAGTATACTTTGCATTTTGCGTCGCTAGAGAGATTGATTACTGAAAATTCGTTTTAATTCGTGCGAACACGTATATTTCAAGTGGATTAAAAAAAATAATATATCGGTTAGAATAGAGGTATAAGTGAATTTCAATTAATTTCACAATTGAAGCTCAATGAAATTTGGGTGAACTAGTCGTTTCTATATTGTTCGAGAGAATTTAAAAAATTGATTTTAATTAATTATTGATTTTACAAGAGTGTTTAGTTAATAAAAATTCGAATTTCGTAAACGAAAATACTTCAGAATGAAATTATATTTTCAAATAAAATTTATGTACAAAATAAAGAGTAATTAAATTAAACGAATTGTTTGTTTCTCCAGTTACAAATCCTGCTTCTTTTGTAAGTCCGGTTATTTCCAAACAAGATAAAAACAAAAAAAAAAAAACGTAAAAGATTTATTTACATTTCCAACAATAAAGCAGTTTCCATAAATATCAAAACCAAGAGACCGTGAACAATACAACTAACAGAGCACCATGAGCAATTCTATTAACAATACAAACAATGCTATTAGAATTAAAGCAACTTAATCTAGTTGAATTTGAATATTAACCCGCTACAGTTTCGCTTCCCTCGCAACTGCCGACGCACAAACGCGTGGAACTTTACTATACTCAATTCAAACTACTCGAAACATATCCTCCCTTCCATATACTTACCCACACATGTTCACATTCCAACCTTCTCCGTACACATATACACATACATGTCCATTTAGTATATACTTACATACCGCGCGTCACACCCTCGCCTAGACACAACACCCGTATAAGCGTCGTTTCTCGCTCAGTCGTCGTATAACCTGAGCACGTTGGCATTCGCACGTCGCACCTATACGTTCTTAACTTTATATATACATACTCCCTTCACTTTCTCAGCGATTGCATGACATAAGGGACTACAACTACTACTACTACTATACTCTCCTCTCCCGTGCGGATAATAAGTGAGGACGGGGTTAAGGGCTCCGAATGAAATTACAGTCCGGCGAGTGTTTGTTTGCCTTTGTATAGATATATAGTGAAGTATAGCACGGCACCTTACGAGCATCGCGCGTTGCGTTACGCTTATAAGACGCGTCTATAGGCTCGTCTATAGACGCGCCGTCGTCGTCCCGAATTGAGATATTAAAATTGCAGCTGCGCGAACTCCAATCTCGGCGACAGCCGCTGCACAGCCGCTGGATTTACGTTGCACGCTCACGCGGGATCTACGCGTGTGTATGTGTGTGTGTATATATCTCTTGGAGATCAACGTCGCGATGTGGCCTGGAATGACAAGAGGAGGGGGGGGGCGGAAGGAGGAGAGACACGGCGATGATAATCAACGTCGAGGAGGCTTGCACGTCTTAGCTATCCAACGTTGCTCCTATGTTGTAGCGGTGCGGCCTAGTTGTGGGTGGTGGGAGGATTCTCCTGACTTTTGGAGAGAGTGAAGCCGCAAATACGGATGGATATAATGGAGTCGCGCGGGTATGCGGTTATTGTTAAAGATTTGCGTAGCGGGAGGTTTTGAGATTGATGGGTGCGAGTATATTTTGTGGGTTTCGTTTAGGTGTATTTGGATGCTTTGTTTTGTTGAAAATACGAGATTTGGTAGAGAACTGTAACTTTGCTAGAAGATGTTTTACGAATTTTTCTTATGAATTTTTTGGTAAAGTTTTTTAATTCTCTGGTAGAAAGTTAACCATATTTCATAGATAATGTATTAAGTCGATGTATTTTTAGAAAAATTCATGGTATACAAGTAATATAATTCATTCAAAAGATTTGCTGTTACTTAAAATATCCATTTTAAGGAGTGTAAGTATAAAATTTATTCCTGACTGGAACATAATTATGAAAAATTTAAGTCGTATTCGTTGCCAATTATAAAGATAACTGGAAAGTAGCAAACTTATAATTAATATTTGTACAAGAACTGTTATAATATTCAAATAAAAAGAATTTATTTCCAAAATTCGTATCAATAAGTACCCATTCAATTATGTTTCTCAAATGTTTTTGTAATACTACACATTAAATTAGGTTAATCAAGATATCATAAAATAAATTCAATTATCTATATTCACCAATAAAACGGTATTATTCTGAAGTTGCAATAAGAAATTCATCCAACCAATTGCATTTCAAATTAACTTAAACTAGGTCAAATGATGTATAACGTAGATATTGAATATGTACAAAGGCCGTAAACTCATTACATTAAAGTAAATTACATTTTGAGCTAAAATTATTCTGAAGTGACGTATACACGTTCTAACTGGTTTTCTGTAACTCAGATTTCTATACATATAAGGTCAATCAGATTTTCCTTTCTAAAAACTGTCGGTGCGTTATGACAAGAAACATTTCTATTCAATTAAATTTCATGATGTTTTCGTTAATAAAATTTAAAGGTTTTCGTTGTTTACTTACAGAGAGATGAACAAAATAAATATTATATAAAGTTTACTCACTGTCCCATATATAGATTTTAAATTTCATTTATAGAAAGTATTTTTCAGTGTATTTTATTTTAGTGAAAAAATTTATGTTTGCTGACATTGCATAAAAGTAACCGAGGCATCTGTCGCGTAACGTTATACTTGTTCACGAGTTTTAAAAGTAAATTCTTTACTACGGGTAACTGAACCATGAATGCACTTTATAAGTACGGATATACGTTCTGATAAACTGGATCAGTATATAAATCATAAAATGTCGATGATCATTACGTTGGGATTTTTACTTCTAATAAAATGAAATATAATATTGCATACCTTTTTGAGAATATCAAGTTTATATTTGAGGTTTACTCACTAAAAATGTTATCACTCAATAGCTCATAATAAAAATGTATAATTAAAAAAACCTTTAAATAACTTTTCAAAAATCAATTAGTAATTAAATAAACATATTATAACTTGAACGTATTAAACCTTCGTCAAAATCACAAAACACAGTTTTATCGACTACATCAGTAAATATCACACAATCTTGCCCCATTCAACCCCAAATAAGATCCACCCTCCCAAAGAAACAATCAAAAGCTTCGTTTCTCCATCTCTATATACGTATATTGTCTACCAATGAAGCCTCATTAAAATCTCCTTTCTGCCTCATCTCCAATTCCACAAGCCACTTCTACCTTCCTACCGAAAAGTCAGCGCAGCTAAAGCAAGTACAGACAGACGTTGTCTCTTTCACAACCTGGTGGCGAGAGAGAGGGAGAGAGAGAGAGAGGAAGACGCGCGCTTGTCGCGTAATTTAATTTCGCGTCAGAAGAAGCCACCGGGGCTGTCGTCTGTTTCGAGTGAATTTGCAAGAAAACGTTTGTAACTAAGTACCTCCCCATCAGAGCGTTGCTCACTCGTTCATGAGATACAAGTCGTGAGAGCGAAGGGAAGGAGGAGAATCCTTGAATTTCAAAGAAGTCCGCTGCTAGCAAGTGAGCAAGTAGCAGCACTGAAGGAGCAAGTTTTAATTGGCTCGCGTGCGCGTTTAGCATTATGGGAGTAAGGATTCGCTCTGGCTTATTCGGCAACGCTAGGAATAAGGAGAGAGAGGAAGGGAGAGAGAGAGAGAGAGTTCGAAGGGAACAATGAAACGCTTCGCTTACCGAGAATCATCTTTGAGAGAGAGAGAGGGAGAAAGCGTGCGTTCCCGAGGTTCGACAAGTGCAATTAGCGCGAGAGAGCGGAGTAATCGGATTTCTCTCTCTTTCTCTCTCTCTTTCTCTTTCTCTTTTTACTTTTCTACCACATATATGTATACACGTTTGCGTAGTTTTCGTTTGGCTTTTATCGTTGCGCAATAGCTACGACAGGGTCGTGAACAGCTCCTTCGCGCTGATATGTCTTTGGCTTCTGTGCCGCAAGGGATGATTGCGGGAAGATAGATAGAGATAGAGATAGAGATAGAGATAGAGAGAGAGGTAGCAAGCTTATGGCTGCGGTGTGTAAGGATTCGTGCGAGCAACCGCGGATTCCGTGGTTTCGTGCGACGTGTAGCTTCGGCGTGCTGCCTAGTATACATATACAGACGCACGCATACACACACGCACACGGTAGTATAGTCTAGCAGCTTCATCTGATGATCGCTTGTAATTACACACTAGGTTTTCATTTAGGTACGCGACGAGAGACAAGCGTAGTCGAGGCTAATTATCCCTGGCTTCTGATTGTCGTATATGTCTATATATAATCGTGAGCGGTTGATTTTGACGTATAATGGTGTTGCTTAACGTTGGTTGTATAGTGTGGTTCAAGATAGAGAGAGAGAGAGAGAGAGTTTATTTCAATCTTTTATATTAATAATTTGTTAGAAAGAAGAGGAATTTATATATATACATATGCGTGCGGGAATATAAATTGGGAATGATTGGAGGGCACGCGTGGAGTGGTTGAATGTATTTTACTAGGGTATATTTTGCAACTGGGTCAAATTGCTGCGCTATGAAGATTTAAATTGATATTTAATTTTACGGCCGTATTTCAGAAACATCGTAAAGGCTTTACTGCTCGCACTTCGGATACGTAGTGGGAGACACTAGATTGAAAATTTATACACACACATACATATACACACACACATATATATATATATATATATATATATATATTACTGAGGTAAACGGGTACTAATCAGGTCATTATTAATATCGAGTAAATACATATATGTATATATATGAATCGTTTGCTCTAAATCTATAATTAATCAAGTACGCACAGATTGTTGATAATTAATATGTCAAAGCATTTATCGAACATGTGTCGTATTTAATTTCAATAAATCCTTGTCGATTTATTACGTGTAATACATCTGTGCGGTGCGAAACGTTTCAAAGCCATATATATAGCTTGACTAAGGGGTGCTATGGCAATACTGGTTATACGCTACGCAATCGATGTAGGATCTCTTAACTGTAGAATGCCGTACCAAGAGTAATTGTGTTTATGTCGTGTCACATATTATTAGTACAATTATATATATATATATTAGAGAATTCGGAATTTTTCATTAATTAAAAATGACAAGAATTTTTATAACACATGACGCAGGTTTAATTTAAAATTTTGTCCGTCATTCTTTATACTGACCATTAATTAAATTCTATCGTTTAACGCGCGTATATGCTTCAGCTAAATCTGAACCTTATGAAACTTAATAAAGCGTGCTGGTATATGAAAGCCAAAAATTTGCCCATTGTAATGGCCACAATCGACGGCGCACGTGCGCGCGCGCACACAAAAGCCGAACTCCTGATTGCAATATCCTAGCGACGGAGTTGACCTTTCATAAGTTCAATTAATTTTCGACGTCCGGCGACTTGGGAGGCTAACGGCGTAACAGCCGTTACTATGGTCTAAGTCAATGTAATTACTCAAGTACATAAACACGCTTCTGTTTATAGACGTGACCGTGGAAACGTTGTTACCCAGCCCACGCGCTCTCGCGTAAGTAAAGAAATTATTTTCTCTAGGCAATCACGTGGGCTCGCTGACAAGTCGATTATTAAATTGTTCATCGAGGAAAACATGGAATATTTAGAATTATAATGTTTGAGTTACAGCGACGTTTTTAGGGGATGTTACCTCTGCTTGAAAATTTAATAATGTAACTTGTTCGCGTATAAATTAATATCTTATAACTTGATACGCAAGACATGGAGAATTCAGACGATGGTAATGCATATTTCATGCAAGAGGACTGAATCGAACATCTCCGAGCCACAGGCTAAGTAAATCTCTCGTGTATTTTGATACTCGAGATTAATTTTTAGTCCGTTATTAATATTAAACGCATGAAATTTTTCTTCACAGTCAAAGCATTATAAAATACCTTCGTTTTTCAGGTTACTAAGGATTTAATTATTCAATTATTTGTTGAAACTATTGAGGAATGCTTTTAAAGTGCGTGTAAAAATGGTAACGTAATTAAATTACTTTATTATACAGTTCATTATTTAAGTAGAGAATGAATTAATATGCGAATTCGATTGAATAATTCATAGTGTACACGAAAGCCATTCAATTGGGTATAGAGGAAAATTGAAATCGATATCAATATTGAAATCAATAAATATACGGCACTACGTTTGCACATCGAAAAAGCTTTAAAAGAAAAGCTCGCTTAATTCTATCGCTAGAGCCTATGGAAACTAAACCAACGCGCTTGCTTTAAAAAAATACAAGAGAGTAAGCGTAGAAAATAAAAACAACCCTTGTTCTCCTTCTTTTTCCCACCTACATCGACACTTTTTTTATATAGCAAAATCAAAAAGAAAACCTAAAGATTATAACGATCGGCACATAGATGCACCCGATCGACCCATTCCCTCGGACTCTAGCAGCAGTAGCATTTCTTCGCCAGGCAAGATTTACTACGCGAAGCGACGAGAGTATATATATATACACCGTGTAGTGTTCCCATAGACAGCTGCTTCTCGTCAGGCAAGGGGGGGAGGACTGGCTTTAAGGTAGCCAGAGAAGAGAGTGGAGTATACGTTCCTATAATATATGTGTGAGTGTACATATACGTATACGTAAGGGGGTGGATAGAAGTCGGCGTTTGAATAATTCAGAATGCACTGACCGACAACGTTGAGGGTGTAGTTGAGGTACATCTTGGGCTCGGTGCTGACCTGGCATTCGTAAACGCCCGAATCTCGCTGTTGGGGCGACTTGATCTGCAGCGTCCAGTTCTCAGATTTGTCCGGATGGATGACCTGAAACCTCAGGTCGGAGGTATACATCAGGATGCCTGCGCTCAGTATGTGCATGTCCCGTTTGCGCATCCACGACACCTGCCGGATATAAAGCTTGGATTTAGAATTTATATGTATTTACAGTATATGTATACATAGTAGAGTTATAGGTGATGGCTTTTCGGGTATATATATATATATATATATATATATATATATATATATATGTAGGTGTTAAGGTTAATCGTTGGGTGATTGCTTCGTTCGATTTGCGGTGTACCGAGCCGCAGGTACGTCATTCAATTTGCCGAGTGTCGTTTGCTTTAGTGGTTCTGCGTGTGAAGGTATATTGGTATAGTGGAGGAAGATGGTTGGTGTATTAATGCGGGGGAGTGCAAAGTATTGACAGTCGGCGAGATGTGGTTACCGAGGGAGACTCGTTGAGGGGATTGTAAAATTCGGTGAGGGAAGGGTCTATATTTTTTTTTCGAGAGCTGGAACGTGAGGGGGATGACGTAGTAAAACGATTTTTGCGTACATGATATTTAATAATTATATTGTTGGCACGATAGGTTTCAGAGGGTTGTATTGTAACTATAGTTTTTAGCGGCTAATTGTTATGCGTTAAAAGCACTTTAATTGATGATTCGAATTATACTTTGTGTATATAATTTGGATGGTGGGACAGCAGAAGCATTATCATTATATTATAAAAACCGTTTCGACTATGATGTTTATTACATTAAATTAAACGTTTCCCATTTATATAAACTGGAAAATAAAATATAAAAATTAACAGGACTACTACGTAAATACTTGTAAAAGTACTTCATTCATTATCATATTAATAAAAATATCGTCGAAAATTCCGTGCTAACACGTTTTGTTTTATTATATAGATGATGTATAACCAGAAGTTAGAATGGAATGTATGGAAAATTTTCTCCTATAAGTTACTACCAAACGTGGTAAACAACAAAAAACGGCTTTCCAACATAATACCTAAACCAACTTAAATTTTGGAATATTTTTCAGAAAAAAAATGTTAAGAAACCCTTTTCTTATTTCTCTAGAACTTGACAAAATTTAATTCAACAAAAAATTTAATAAACGAATTTTCGAAAATAGGGCAAGAGGTCTGCTTATATAGTTACAGTGAAACTACGTTTAATTACATCGCATATTCGCCTTTTACGATGTTTCGCCATGCTCGTGTTCGTGCACTCGCTTCTTCTCCTCCTCCTTCTCCTACATCCTCGCGTTTTCTTTCCACTTTTAATATCCCTAATATTGTTTTACGAGATACAGCGTAGCAAGAGGAAGAGAGAGAGAGAGAGAGAGAGAAAGAGAAAGAGAGAGAGAAAAAGGAGGGTGCATGGCGGGAACGCCAAAGGGCATCGACGATTGGATTCACACAGCGCGCGCAGTATTTTCTGCGTAGCTAAATTGGATTGGCAGTTTATTGGCAATATTCGTTTGCGTGGCGTAACGCCAGCTTTCCGTGTTCAGTCCGCGTGAGCTGCCGCCACTATACTGCCGCACACACGCGCACGAGACTGACAAAAATCTCCTGATTCTGCGCGAAACTTCTCTTTGCGGATAGCACTGCTAGGGTGTGTGTGTGTGTATATATATAGCGAACCAGCCGCGTGACACGGTTTCAAAATTGTGATCTAAAATTGAAAAAGGGAGAGAGAGAGAGAGAGAGCGAAAGCAAAAAAAAAACAGAAGAGAGAGAGAGAGAGAGAGATAGGGATTTTGGTGGTGGGATTTTTGTCGGGGAGTAATATCGGCAAAACAAAAAAAAAAAAAAACAAAAAAAATACGCAACGCGATCCGGACGGCTTTTTCAACGTTAGAAATCGGAAAGTACGGGGATTCGATTGGCTGTTCTATACTAGAGGGTGGAAGAGAGAGAGAGAAAGAAGAAAATGTAGTGGGCAGTAGATCGAATCGTTCGTGGGTAGTTGGAATGTAGTTTCGCGCGGATAACTCGGCTGATCGTATATGCAAACGTTTGCGCGAACGAATGCGCGACTAGAAAACCTACGGGCACGCGTGTAGATGTGATAGTCAGTGGTGGTGGTGGTACGCACACATACGTGTGTTGAGCGCCATCAAAGTGATTTAGTAGAGAGATGTTGCGTGGATGTGGATTTGGAATCGAAATCGATTGTTCTAATCCCGGGTGAAAATTGACGCAAACGCAGTCGTATTTCACAAATGTTGCCCGAGTTATGTCGATACTCGCCTATATGTCTGACTACATTGGCTCGTTACTACTGGTAGCAGTGCTGGTACGCTTGGCAAATGCGTTCGTTCTGCCTGGGATTTTGTTATGCGACGACAGATTGCAGCTGACTCTTTACTCGTATTCGTATAAATCATAGTTCAATGTAAAATTCATTTATATAACATAGGATATATTATGGGTACATTATTTAAATATTTTCGAACAATTAAACATTTTCTCGCGGTATTATGTTAATATATTTTTAGCACACGCTGAGAAAAAAAGTTTATTAAAAATTATTATAAATGTTTTGTAAAAATTACTATATTGTCTCGTAAAGCCACAGACTGTAAAACCCCCAAAAATGACCACACTTTATAAGAAATTTTTCTAGAATTATGGGAAAATTAGCTACACTATACTATAGTAATTTTTTGGGTTTTTACACCCTGTGGTGGCCTTACGAGACAGTATAGACATTTAATGATTTTTAATAAACTTTTTTCTCAGTGCAGACACGTTAATATGAAATAACAGTACCCTTAGTTAAACATTTACACAGTACAATGTAATTAGAAGTTTAATTTTAGTTAAATCTCATCGACCAACGTTTGTTATATAATTAAAATTAAAGTGCGATATTTTATTAAAATTTCAGGTTTACCCGTATCCATGCAATATCAGTTTCACTTCACCTTTAACAATTTCAACAACGTCAATTACACCATTCATCGGTATTGCCAGCATCAAAAAGTCAATTTTTGCCACACCAAAACTTCGTTAACTTCAGAAACCAACCATTGGATTACCATAATTCTCGGAACCCTCCATCCATAGTCTCTACTCACACATACACACGACATACTCGATTCTATACTCGTACGCGATTTTACCGCGAGTTTATTAAACCCCGTAACCGTGTTTACCCATTTCCCATGCTCATCCAAGCGCAAACACACATACACACACACATGTTATACTCACACTCTCTCTCTCTCTATCCTCTTGCCTAAGTTTACAATAATGTAACTATACGAAGGTATATAAGCGCGCGCGTATACCTATGATCATATCGATCGACACACGCGCGCATCAAAGTTTTAACGAGTTAATTAACAAAATTACACAATTTTCTAATCAATTTGTGAAAACTTGTTAATCCCCGTCATCGTCGTCATGTGGTCGCGGTAATAGTCGTCGGAACGGGGGTAAAATCCGGGCGCAAGCGTAGCCGGCAACAATCGATACAGCACGTTGATGCTGTCCGGTTACTCGCGCTCGCACGTGTCTATAGGCTGAAATAGAAAATGTGATGGGTCCAACCGGTGCTACTACTGCTGTTGTTCTTGCACGCGTGACGAACGATCGGTCAACGCGTGTGGATGCACTGTATATGTACAGATAGGGAAGTGAGTAAGAGAACCGAAATAACTTGCGCGAGCGTAGAAATGGTGAAACTAGAGTGAGTGAGTGAGAGAGAGAAGGTCGCTGACTCGTACAGCAATTTGTGCATTTGCGTTGCTTTAATTTTCAGCGGGCTTCTCTCCTCGTAACCATGTGACTTTACGATGCTCCATAATTCAGTTGCCAGTATATGTGTGTGTCTGTGTGTGTCTGTGTGTGTGTGTATATATATATATACACACACACAACTATGCGACCTCTTACTCGTTCTTTCACACGTATATATATACAAGCTAACGTTGCGACTATAGATGTATACGAGAGCGCATACATTTTGAAAAGTCAGCGCGTACGGAAGCGAATGTGAGAGCGAGAGGGAGAGGGAGGGAGAGAGAGAGAGAGAGAGAGAAAACAACAGAAGCACCGCGTCAGAGAGATAGCGAGGAAAGAACGTGTCGTCGTTTGGCACGAAAACAAAGAGAGAGACGAGAGAGAAAGAGAGAGCTGTGATGTGTATGTATATACGGTACGTAGGTGTACGCATGAGTGAGTGAGAGAGAAGCGGATGTAGAGAGGAAGAAAGAGCGCGACTGTAAACAAACCTAGAAAAGAAAACGAGCAAAAGGCCAGTGTGTGGCAGCAACAGCAGCAGCAGCAGCAGCAGTAGTAGCGGCGCGGCTAAAGTGTTAAAGCGAACGTGTCCGTATGTGAAGTACCGCCTACTATATGTCTATGTATGTCGTGTTGATACATATATATATATAGAAGTGCAGGAAACAGAGACACGAATGCAAAACGAGAGGACGCACGAGCGTCATGCGTGATCGATAGATGCCGCGCGTTATATGTGTAACTCAGCCAGAAGGAAAACGGAGCAACAACGGTACCTTGCCGAACGTTGTATATATATATGGTAAGAGACGATACGTCGAAATACCTTCTATAGAAATACGCATAGGTATATCCACGTGGTTCCACGCTACTAAGCACTCGGTACTTTTCCGTGTCTAAATGCGCGTCTCTTACGAAAACGTAATGTATATACATTATATACGCGGCTGCTGGGCCGCTCTTCTTGCACTCTGCATCTATATATACATATGCGTACGCACATTTATGCATGTGTACCATAGGACAATCACAGTTGTAAGCTAGAGAACGAGTGGCTTAACAAACTTTCGCTTTGAACACATATCTATGCTATACTGCCTCTCTCTCTCTCTCTCTCTCTCTCTCTCTCTCTCTCTCTCTCACTTTCCAACCCATCATCGACTGGCGTTTGGATGGATTCGATCTCTTCCCTTGCGTATACGTACGCACAACGTTGCTTTTTCCTATACCTGACTTGGTCCCCTCGCCATTTTCCACTTAATAGACTTGCAAATTTCTGCAGCATCAACGACGGCTGCTGCTGCTACTTCTCCCCTCCTCTCTCTCTCCCTCTGCGTATTTACATGTTCCTCGCGTAATTTCGCAGTCCCCTCGAGGCGAACGCGCGCGTCGTCCCCTGGAATTTACTTACGCGCGAGCGCGCGAGACCAGGCGTTAATTGCCTTGTTTGCCATCCCAATTAAATGCCGCTGATGTCCCTCGTATATATACATATGCATATACCAAAAAGGGGGAATGTTATATCGGATTTTTACGCCTATGTGTAAGAGTTTTATCCACTTTTCCATGGTGATGCCGTAACAACGGATGAACGAGTATATATATATATACCGCGGTGTATCATTAGTATAGCTTTACGCCTGGGTACGACCTTTGTATGTATATTTTTCTTCTTTACGGCGAATATGCGACTACGAGAGTAGGAGAAAGTGTGGTAGAGTGAGGGAACGAGGAAACGAAACATAAACGCGTATGATCGTATACGAGGTAGGAGAGCTTTTTGCGCGAGCACCACCACCGTCACGTCGAGATAGAGAGAGAGCTGTTATCGGCGTTTTTATGCTGAAAAGAGGCTGAAAAGCCGTGGCGAGAAAGGGAGAGGCCGTTCCGAATTTTTCCGGGACGCATTATACGCGCATGGCTCGAGCGACCACTGGAACGTTAAATGCCATTTTATCGCGTGAAACGTTACCCGATTAATGCGCCGCCACCGATGCCTCCGTGTGCATGAACTTTGTTTATTACCTCGTCGGATGTGAAATGGCCAAGGACTACTTCTGCTACTGCTGCTGCTGTGCTGGCAGGTGATTGCCATAGATATTATTATTCGGTTTCAGTAGAGCTCATCCTGATATTTTGTCTCTCGACCACTAGCTGTAAATATATATCTGTGGATTCCCGGAATAACCGGATAAGACTACTTTTTTTGAAAATCGAGATAACTCCGGATTTTGTATCTTCAAATAGGCCTTTTTCATTTACCAGTTTTAGTAGTAGCAAAAATATTACCGTAAAGCTATAATTCATCTGAAACGTAACCAGATAAGTCCAATTTTTCAAATTTTCTGACCGGAATAACCGAATAAATCCATCATTTTTTTCATTTATCGTAGTTATAATTTATTCTATCTATTCAAATTTAATGTGAATATGATGGCTGATGTATGTTTATCTGTTTATTTAAAAAATTCCTATAGACTTTCAAATTATAAACATTTTAAAATTTTACAATATTGGTACAATACAAATACAATACAAATGGCCGTAAATTTAATAGAAATGTCAGAAACATAGAAATTTCTTGAATAAGGTAGAAAAATTCATTGAACAATTGCTAATTTTGTAATTTGTTGACCCGTTTCATAATTAAATTAAAGAATACGCTCTAAATAAAGGCGAACCGACTTATCAGATAAGTTCACAGTTCCCGGAATAACCAGATAAGTCCATACTTTTTTGAGTTCTTATTCGTTTTGAACACATCAGAAAATGTGTTTCTTCCGATCTTACGTATAAGTTTGAACATTAAAACCCGTTTTTTCGGATACTCAAAGAGTGGGCTTATTGTGGTTTTTCCTGGAAGCCACAGATACCCACATAAATAGCTTAAAAATCGGGCTTTTTACGTAACAAACAGTATCTCATCAATATACCAACCTTGGTTGTATATACACACGTAACACAAAGAATTTTCATTACTCATAAATCCAACCCAAACATTTTGTTATCGTGTGAACCCACCCGCTCGCCGCTATTTCTCTTTCCCTCGCGTTCGCAAAAGACTCTCAGTAGAGTGCGTAATAACGCGCCTTATTATTTTTTGTCCTTTCGAAGCGCTACAAGCGTTTTAATAAAGGACCCCACGGCCGTGATTCTCATGCGTCAACGCAGCCTTGCTAGCGAGCGCTCAATTTTCCTCCCACGTGAAAATTTCCCTCGCTCGCTTGCGTCCATTAGCACGTCCCCTCTCTTGTATATATGCGGAGGACAAAAGTGTACGCAACATGGGCATCACGAGATATTTTTTTCCGCGTTGCGCGAGTGATAATGGCCGCGACCTTTTTCACGCGTTTGTGTCATTTCAATTGTCGGGTTATAAATTATCGGTTGCGTGAGGGAGGAAATGAGAGAAAACGTCGTTTTTTTACCATTAAGCTATGCTCACGCAGAAATGCTTGAATTATTTTAAAATCAATGTATACGTCGCGGTATGAGATGATTAAGTATGATAGTCAAAGTGACGGAGTGTAGTTTATTACTTTTTTCTTTTGTATAATGGTGTTTGTTTGAAAGAATGTGATTGCGCTGTGCATCGATAAACGGTGGTTTTAAATATTTCAACAGATAAATGAGTAGAGAAGCATGAAAAAATGTATTTTCCACGTATAAAGTTAACGACACTTTTGCCTAGATTACGCTTTCAAAAAAAATTGCTAAAATTCAAGCTGAAAAGTGCCTCAATTTCGTCAATTTTTTAAAAACTAACTTTCAAAGCAACCCGATCCTTGAAAAAAAAAAATCCTAAACTTCGAACCACGATCTTAAAATTCCCATCTAGATGCTTTTTTTTCCACCCTCGCTCTACAACATTATCACTTCCAAGCACTTACATCTACATATATACATTCATCTCGAACAGCTGGCTGCTTTTCTCTTACACATAGCTGCACGACCCTTTTCCACCTTATTAACCTGCTGCAAAACTTTCCTCTCCGCATTCAGTTCACGATCTGTGACGAGGTGGTGGTATACGTACGGCTGGAAAAACTTTTCGCACCCTAGGATTTGGAATGTCAAATTTAGAGACGCGCGACAACACTATATATATATATATATTTAAAGTGCCCTTGCACGGAAGTACAGTCGAGGAAAGCCCGCAAACGCGCAGAGAGACGTAAGTCGGCAAAGTGACGTCAACGGTGGTGGTGGTGGTGGTAGTGGTCGCGGCAATTCGAATAGTTGCTTCGCACCTTCGTTGGCTGCGCCAAAATTGCTCCAACTTCTCTCGGGTCAGCCTGCAGGGACAATTGTCCGTTGTTACGGCGATGCCGCTCTCCTACGCTGGCAATTGCTTTACTTATTGTCGTGTTAATTTTCGGGAATATTGTTTCAATGGAACGTAAATAGCACAAGTTGGTCGGGACAAACTTTTTTCTTTTGTTGTCGCTTGGTTTAGTATTTTCAGATTTTTTTGTTCTGTTATGTATTTATTATAGTAGTATAGAATAGTATAAGAAAACTTTTTATTCGTTTAAAATCTATATTTATGATAAAAAAAAGAAGAATTTAATGCCAGTTGCAGAAATAAAGAGCAAGTATACAATAATGTGAAACCATCGATGGACTTTAACCTGGAAAAAGTAAATATTTCAATAAATTTAATCGAATTTTAACATTACCGACCATTTGCTGCATCAGCAGAAACTATAAACGTCACATTCAGGCTATATATATACTCGATGCCAGCTACATCGCATAACTGTTCCTGACATTTTTTTTTTATATAAAATTATTTATCGATCTTTAAATCCAGTAAAATTCATTGAAATTTTCCAAATTAAAATTTTTATCTTACAAAAACAGATGGGGAAAGGGAAAAAGAGCTATTCCTGCTGACGTAGTAATCGACGTATGAATAGCGTCCCTCACAAAAAAAAAACGAAGGCCACGGTAGGACGATTGGCATGTTACTACTACTATATACACCGTATTCGAATGACACAAACGTTCTCGCGCGCGTCAGAGTATAGAGGCGACGCGAAAAGGTTCTTTATATACACGAACGAAGGGGGAACTAAGGGAGCAATACCATAGACGAAGTATACATAATATGAATAGAGACGAATGACATCCGATCTTACGGCGTTTTCTTAACTTTCCTTCCGGGACTTTACCTAATAGCGCGCAGCATGATCGAAGGGGGAAGGAGGAAAAGCAGGAAGAGAAGAAAAACTCTTAATTTAATTATCGGCTCATCCATTATTCCGGCGAAATTGCTACGCGCAGAAGCGGACAGTTCGTCCGTGGATAATGCCGAACACACTTTGATTAGCCATATGGTGGAACGGGATGCTTTGAACTTAACTTTCGTGAGATGAGTTTGCATGCGGTGGTTCTCTCTCTCTCTCTCTCTCTCTCTCTCTCTCATCGCTAATACTATCATTCTTGATTTATAACTTTCTATTATCGGGAAAAAGTAGTGCGCAAAGAAAATTGAAAGAGTGAAAAATTGTCCACTCCACTTCTTAAAATTAATAGGTATAATATCATACGATCGATTTTTACAATTATGGTATAAAAGCAATTATAACAGCTTTATATCCTTTCATCTCCGAGGTAAAAAATTCCGGGTCACACATAATCAAGTGAGCGTCGTCACCGTTCTAAAGTAGACATTTTTCGGTAGGCCAGATGTAGCAAAAAAAAAAAAAAAAAAAGAAAAAAAATGTTCCTCAAAGCTGCAAAGCTACCGCCGCCGCCGCGTGTACTATAGTAAAAACGGATAATTGACCTACTATTTCGACCGAGCACCGTCCCGACGAAATTACATCGCTCGAGGGCGCTCAGCTATATTCCTCTCCGTTCTCTCTTTCTCCCTTTGAAAAAAAAGGGGCGACTACCGCGCGTCGGTTTGTAGATACAGGGCTTAAAGTGTCGAGTGTCCACCCTCTGGTACGCGAGCGGCAGATGCGTCGTTGACGACGACGACGACGACGACGACGACCCTCGCTTAATCCTACCCTGGTTGTGAGAGTAATCGTGGTTGGCGGCCATTCGTATACATATATATATATATATATACGAGTACAACGGGACTGGGAATATTATTTGATGATTTCGAGAAAAACGTTGTATATATATACCGACACATAGAACAACGTTGATAATAGAAAAAAGAAAAACGCGGAACATATTTGACCTTAATTTGCATTGGGACAGATCATCATGAAATTCTGATGGATGAAAATCTATCCTGCCACTTTCTAGATATCCCCCAGTGATAAGACCTGATACGCTCGCATGCTACCTGCCAGCCTGGAAGTTCATTAAGCTTCGTCGGCTTATGCTCTGTTCCGCGCGCTTTTCTGCACTAACCCATTCTCTCTCACTCTCTCATTTCATGCGCCAGCGTACTCGATGCCAGATGCGTTCGCACCGCTGAGCGTAGGCGAAACTGACTGCTTGACGTTGCCATATAATTTTCCTTAATAAAACTTTGATCCGACGTATATGTTAATGCGGCTACTGGCAGCGTGCAACTTTGGATCTAGATCTCACGAACGTTGCGTTTAATTAACCCCTAATAAACGTAAATAACGTGTTCTATATGCACACTATTAATTATTACACAGCCACACAAAAAAAAAGAAAGTGGTCGGGTCCAGGACACTGACTATCATATCTTTATGTATTTTAATGTGCTGATCTCAAATATGACCTTAATTTTAGTCTATCATTTTGAGATACCTATAACTCTAAACATTTCGGGGTGTGTCAATTTCAAGGTCAAATACATTATTTTTTATTAATTTATCAATGTTATTGTGTAGTACTAATC